>OW121855.1:73250697-73850697 GCA_933228895.1 Platycnemis pennipes
CCTTAAAATGTTTACCGGACTCTTATTGAGAGTCTCAATTTGAGACATGGCTGCCTCATGAAGGTAGTCTTGGATTGGAAAGTGAAAAGGAGGAACTGCATTGAAAAACCACGGATGAGATATCTGGAAGTAGTTATCAAAAAATATAAAGGAGAAACTTGAATCGAAATGTAAATCGCAGTCGACAGAAGAATCGGGTAAAATTCGAGTAAATCTAAGTCTACTGATCGAGTTAATCGAGCATTACATCAACGTAGTGATGGATGACTTTTAATGAAAATGTCAAAAGTATATGGAAGTAGAGTATTCAGAATTAACGATATACAATGCATTTGTGTTTTCCACTTGCCCATTTCGTGTTTCGTTATCGGTCATAACCATAGATAAGGCGGAATAATAGGTAGGTATAAGGCATCTTGTTTCTGATAAAAGGTCGTGATAATCAAACATGCTTGTCCCTCATTTTTCCAATGGTGTTATGAAAAGAGCTTTTATTTTTATTAGTTTTAAGTTGAGGTGATGAGAAGTTTTCATGATGTTGCATAAGTATTCGTAAGAAGTCGATAAATTCTGCTCGAAGCATTATCAGTGTAAACGATCCCGTTCTGTTCTGTAGCCGTACTGTGTTTTCTTTGCGGCTTCACTTCTTTTCCGCGCTATCTTGTCAATGTTACCGTCAGAATGAAAAGAGCGCCATACAAATTCAGATAACTCTACTTATGTCAGGACGCAAATACCATATCTATTCGTGTGTCTTTTCCCGCACTGAAGCCTAAATATGGGACATATATGGGAAATATATGTAACATATATGGGCTTCAGTGTGGGTTCCTCACATTGGCAGATGTTTAGATTGGGATAAAATACCTTGTACCTCGTTATTTGTGCGTATGGGTCTTGGTCGCATAGATACTAATAGATGACGTTCATGCTGGTGGTGCGCGAGTAGTACCTATATATCTCGATTAGCTAACCGGATTACTATTTTCATTATTATTATGCAACATTTCATTCATTAAGTCAAGCCGGTTGCTTATTTTCGTTCCTCATTCTGAGCTTCAGGTGTAAAATGTACATACATTTTCATACGACGGTATTCCACGTTGTTATTATAGGTGTGGTGGAGTTTTCCCGGCAACCTAGTTCTAGTAGCCAAACGCCGAATTGTGTAATGCACTACTTGTTGCATAACTGCTTAAACAAGAAAATGTTCATGCATTCTTTGTAAGAACGTCAATGCGTTCCTCTCATTGCATGCATCCCTTATTAAGCCCTCACTTCCAACTTGCATTGTTTATGGGAAATATGAGGAGTCGAGAGCCACGAGGATAAGTGTTTGAGTTCTTTGATTCAAACTTTTTGAAGAGGTTGTCGGCTGCTTACATTCTACCCATTAAGTACTTAAGTTGTTGAGTTGTTAGGGAAATAATTTCTCGGTGAGTTATGTAGGGTATATAACCCTTCTACTAAAACATTCCGAAAAATGTTTCTGGGCATATTTATTTTCTTGGAAGCAAGTTAATGAAAATGTCGAAATAGGAACCACAGGGTTGGATTAAATTTCGTTGAGTTCTCCTCCAATCATAATTCCTTGTAGTGTGGGGGTTGGTACATACCGTGAGTTCTTTAGTGAGGTTCGTTAGTACAGGTCTTAATTAACAGTAGCATTTGAGTTAGCGGTTTGAGTACTATTCCATTCTCAATTTATTTCACCAATCTATTTCGACATTCACGTCTTGGTGATTCCAACAAATTGAAAATGACTATGAGGGGTAGAGAGAAACACGGTATCCCTATTAGCCGTCTCTTAACGAAAGGCGCCACGGGGTCCACATTTTAACGTCCCATCCTGCAGACGGAGTACTGAGCCTAGTGCCTGTCATGCAGTCCTCAAAGTAGGATACATATTCCACTGAAAAGTGTGCCATTTGAATCGGGGTCCTCCGGATAAATAGCCAGTACGCTAGTCGCCACATTTACCTCCTTTGTGGTTATTCTCTTAATCCAATGCATATGCTTGTGCCCAATTCATTTAACATTTGAATGTGATCTCTGTGGGGAAATATTGGTTGGGGCTTTGACCATATGGTGCGTTTTCTTAGAGGTACTTACGGAAGTTGATGAAGTGTGTAAAATATTGCCAAACATCTTGCGGGTTTATAAGGGCCAACCTTTATGAACACGTGAACGTTCCATTGTGTTTGGTTATTGTTTTTATTTTGCTCCAAACGCTTGAAACTGTCCGGTTATCGAATTTTAAGAATCGATTTCACCGCTTGGCTAACGTGACTGCCAGAACTTAATCGTTGGCCGAACAAGGTATTCTTCTCTCGAAGCAGCTGCCGGTGCTGGCCCGTTGCCCAATGCCTTGCCGGGGGATACCTGAATGAAAGTACACGTCAACTCTCCCAACATTCCATCTGACGGTCACTGCTTGTAAACAGTGACCTTTCCTGAATGAAACTAAACTGCCAGCCTAGTAGCTGACGTGCAAAAATAAGTCGCGGCTCGAAATGCGCGAGTTAAGCTTTTAGCCGAGAAAGGAATTAAAGAGGAAGCTTTGTGGAGGAAAAATTACCATGTTGATATTTGGACACGTCATGACTGTTAAAGCGGAGAGGGAAGAAAATCGGTGAAAGAAGCTGTGAAGATACTGACGATAAATCACTTGATGGTTAAATAAAAAAAGTTTAGTATCTACATTTACACGATACCCTGGAAGGCAACCGCGAGGGTGTGTGGCAGGGGGTGAAGATCACCAGGCATGCACTACCGACATGCAATCAAGCAACTATAGGGTCTCATGCAAGTAGATTGTTAGTATCAATAGTATTTAAGGGAATAATACATATCATGCAGTACAGAATACTCTAAAATATTTCCCCTACCTATCCCTTTGCTATGCTGCGTATTCTGTTCTCTTATAGTGCGGGGGAAAAATGCCATTT
This sequence comes from Platycnemis pennipes, assembly GCA_933228895.1. NCBI lineage: Eukaryota > Metazoa > Arthropoda > Insecta > Odonata > Platycnemididae > Platycnemis > Platycnemis pennipes. Next base: position 73,253,646 of record OW121855.1, read on the forward strand.
TGAATCTATCGGTACAATCTATCTCTCTAATCTTATTTATCTGGTCGAATCTAGATTAATACGCTGGTGTTTTTAATATGTGCCTAACATCTTCAGAAAAGTATCCGATTTAAATTTCTCTAATAGATTTAATCTGTACCTTAACCTACGCTCTGATGATTCCCACCCTACTTCTTGTGTTAATTCTAAAACACTACTCAACCTATCGTAACACCTTGTAACGAACCTAGCTGCTCTACGCTGCACACTGTCTAGTTCTCTGATCAAACCTAATTAATTCGGATCCCATACACTGGCTGCATACTAGAGGTGGGGCTTAACTAGTGAAAAGTAACATCGTTCTTTTGTGTTCTCATCACATTTCCCAATTACTCTTTTTATAAATCCTAGCTTTCTCTTCGCTCGGCCGCATATTTCCGGGATGTGTCTTCCCCACGATAAATCTTTAATGATTGTTACTCCTACATACCTTATGGTTTCAACGCTTTCGACCTTCGTGTTATTAATTTTATAGGATCGCTCTATCGAATTATTCCTCCTCCAAAGATTGATAGCTGCACACTTTTTAAGGTTAAGTTCTAACTGCCATTTGTCGCACCACTCTTGAATTGCATCTAAATCCTTGCTGTCCAATTGCCTGTCTTCTTCTTTTGATATACCCCTATACACTACAGCATCGTATGCAAAAAGTCTAAGCTTACTACTAACTACGGTACCCAAATCGTTTATGTATAAAAGAAATAGAAGCGGACCTACTACGCTACCCTGGGGAACTCCCGATTTGACTTTGATTGTGTCCGACATGATACCATCTATGACAACCCTCTGCTCTCGCCCACTTAAGAATTCTTTTACCCAGCATACAACGTCATTATTTATACCAAAACTCTCTGATTTCAAGATTAAATTATCTGTAATGTAATTATATGTAATTATCTTCTGTAAAGTTGCTGGTCATTGTGCAGTGTGATGCACGGATAGATGCGCGGCGAAAATTACATCATGTAAAGCCACGTATCGCGTGGAAAACTCCCCAAATACATGAACGAGTATATGGAAAATAGCCCCTAATGCCTTGCATTCATCCATGCAGTTTAAATGACTCAACGCTGCTTAGAGTTGTGCAATTTATTGCCTCGTGTAGTTTGACTTAGTTTCGCGTGCCCATGAGTTAGTCGCTGAAACACCGTTAATTAAAGCTTATGTTAGTGATTCTCAAGGAGAATATGAGCGTAAATATCTCATAATCGTTTGCATTTGGTTTATGCATGTCTAGATTAGCAAATCAGACACGAATATTAATCAATTTCTAGTAACTTTTCATGCATAAAAGGTACTTACCTGATTATTTATTACCCTTCATTCGAAGCTACAGGCGTTCTTAAATTTATGTGCTTGGCACAGTTGGTATTACAGGCACTGATGTACTATGGTCGAAATTTGTATGTGCCTTGATCATCGCTCTTCAGGTAGGTATCTCCGATGACACGTTTTAAAGATGTGTAAATGAGGCTCCATGTAGGTTGGTGGCGCTCTCCATGGTTGATACGTCAGGTGCTAGTTCGACCTTGTTTGCGGCTTGGAGATAGGTTCATAGACCTACGTCCTTGTTCAGTAGGGATTCAGTTTTGTCAATACACGGCAACGACGAGTTTGACGTCACGGAAAGTCCCGATCATAGCATGTTAACAATTGGATTTGTCGAGACTTACTTAAACTCCTCTAGTCTTGCTTTGCTTGTGACCAGCGACTCATGAACTTTGCATTGCTTAGTTGCAGGTAGCTTGGTGTTTTCCCCCCTTCTTGCAACAATCTAATCAGCGCATATTTAATTTTCTCGGTGCCCTCCGTGAATACATCTTCGACCATGGTTGGGAAAGCGAGCACTTCTCGGGCTTTGAGGACTTAATTCGTTCGTCCCTCGCTGACTCACGTCACGTTTGACGCGCGAAGGATTTTAAAGTCAGGTCTCCCGGTTGTGATATCCGTCGTGTTCGTCCTTAGGGATCACGGTGGCGGAAGAAAGTAATTGCCCGGCGTCAGGGCGACCGGAGATCGTACTGTCAGCCTTTATAGATACGGATCGTGAGATTTTAAATGACAGGCGATATGTCGTCTTCAAGCTGGCCGTGCGGATCGTGGGCCCGTTGGGTGAGCTTTCTCCCTCACCCCCACCGATTGTCCTTCGCACCTTCCTGTTTTTCACGACGTGACCAGTTCCTTATAGGTACTCTCATCTCCTGCCAAAAGGTTTTTCCATGTTCTCGCGAAGTTTTTTATGTGATCAGAATTGGATTTTAATAAGCTAACTTCAAGTTGTCGTAGGCCTTCAGTTTTTTTTTATATTCTCGCCAATGGATCTAATTTGCAGCTCGCTCTGTTGTATGAACTTTAAGTGTACGACTGACTTAGTATTTTGACTTGCATAGGGAGAACCTGGGGATCGTGGTGGCCTAGTGGGTAGGACACTGAGGTACTGACCCGGGTTCTAATCCCAGGCAAGAGCCTTTCTTGACACCCCCATCTAAAATTCTCGTGATTCTATGGCGTGAATTTCACACGCCATTGGCTTAGTACTGGGTGAGCTCTACTTTCATATATCAAAGACCAACCTTCGGGTTGAATCAGTGAGTGAGGGAGAACCTATGTTCATAGTTTATCTCGTCTGTGCATACTTCTCGTTTCGATCCTGACCACCTTCTCTCCTACTGAATATTTGCGATTCTCATTGGAGTTGGTTTGCGAAAAACCTTCACTCTCTTCCATTATGTTATTACACTAGTACTGTGGTTAGCTTTATAGATTGCTTATTTTTTATAGACCAATGTGTGATGAGTCGGGCAGTTTACAGTATTAATCAAAGCGAACAATCTTTGCTCTTTTTCTCACTAGATGCGTTATAAAAAGTGGATAGGCTACGATATAACGACGGCATTTGCAGAAATCAGCACGAAGAATAAAAATTGTGGTTGTAAATGTATTGAGATTGTGTACTTTCATGGGGATTGGAAATCCAATTAGATCCTCAGGTAAAATTGGTTTTAAACTTTCCTCCACCCTCCAAACCTTCCACTTTTCCAAAATTCAAAAGTCTATAAAGAATTATTTATTAATCCGTATTCTGCAACTCTCATGGAAAGTGACAGGCATGAATTTTTACGTGGTTTTGCGAAAAGCATCAGTTACGCTCCGGTATAGCTAAGCGATCATTGAATCATTTAGTTTTAACATTGAAGGGAGAATAGTTAATTAATCAGGAGTCTGCTGAAGAAGAGATGGACATTTGTGGAGAGTTCAATCAGTTTCGTAATTGATTTTTAAAAAACTAGAAAATTTTCCGCCTTTTTTAAGATGCTGCAGCAATCTTGGAACCTTATTTCGTGTTGCTACTCAAGTTATCATTAACGGAAGCTCGTAACGAAACTACTGCCCACATCTGTAACCAGCCAAAGTATTCGCTCTTCCAGTTGAGATTAGTGACTTGAAGTATCGGACAGAATTTGAAGAATGGGTATCATGTTATCTCTCATAAAATAATTTAAAAACCGGACGTAAATGGTGGACTCGTAAGGAGATTCGGTGAAAATCAATTCCCTTTTCCTAAGAAATAATACTCGGTTTGGTGTATCGCTCAAGCAGAATATTTAGCTGTAAAATCGAGGTACATACATGTATGACGTTAGTCTTTTAGAAGAAGAAAAGGAATTTCCTCGCGTGCTGACCATGGTTGAGGAATGACCACGAATGAGGAAGTAGGTTGACGAGTAGATTTTGCTATGATTTTTGGCCGCGAGCTTCTTAGACGGTGAGTAATTTTATTTCCTCTTTCTCTGCGGGTCACTGTTGCTTTCTCGTTTCCATCCTTGGAAATCTTCTGGATACTCAATTATTCACGCTTGGGTCGCCGCGGCCTTCCGGGCTTGAGTAGCCGACGAAAGTGTCTCTAGCGATTAGCTGCGATATCTTCCATACTTCCGGTATTGGGTCATTTCTGGAACTGGTGTCTCACCGAAGTGTTTATCTTAAATTTCCGAAATTGAATGGTTTCCGAATGGAAAACAATGTCCAACATGTATTCTAATAAACTAGATCCCTACAGTGCAACTACATTCCCATCAGTTTCCTCTTTTAACTGGCTTTCTTCTGCAATGTTGTCTCCAAGATTTCAGTATTTTTTCTGATGTTTTTTTCGATACTGTATCTAGCTTTTCCCCCGCTGTGTTAAAATTACAAGAGTGCACCTTGATGATGTGACCGACAATATTTTATCCATCTTGTCCATCATTTTATCTCTCAAATGTCCTCCGTTTTAAATTTATGAATATGGTAACACGAACTGAACTTGAAGTACCCTATATGTAGTACTCAGAAAGGGACCGGTTTACTGCTGAAAAATCTCTAGTCAATCATGGAATTCGAACTCGGAATGGGAGGCCAGTACCATAGTCACAAAACCAATCCTATCATTATGAATTACCTTAGCCTCACATGTGGAGTCGAAAAGCAAAACTAACCGTGCAATAGGTTTTTGAGGCGTGCGTACTCTACACCACAATGAGGAGAAAGTAATTTTCTACTGGAATATGTTTAAAAGTTTACATCCCATGCTGATGTTACTGCAAAAATAAGAATATTTCATATGTGCAGTTTGCGAATATGATTTCGAACCCGACTTTGTAAGTGAAACCACAGTGAAAGGTTTGAATAGGGAAAAAGAGAAATGCTGTTGGACATCTCCTTATAAAGATTCATTTTTGTCGCGCACTTGAAGTAATTGTGATCGAAATGGGGAGAAAACTCAGAACGCTGAATTCCATCTTGAAGCTTTATTTTTAACTATTTTAACTTTATTTAAACTAGGGACAAACCATCGTTGTTCACTCGTCTTTCTTCTTGCGTCATAAAGGATTAAAGCCCCTGACCTAACATCTTCTCACACTCCTTATAGAGGGTAGGTCATATTCCTGTAGAAGCTGGAAAAGAGCCTAATCCCTCCTCTTGCGCAATATCTTGTCTTGGTATCTGATTTTAGTTACGTAACTCCCGCTTTCATTGATTTTACTGTGCATCTGCTAATTTTATTTGTAAAATAAGTACTATAGGTTCAGTATATTGTCAGACGAATGAAGTGCACCAGGGGATTTCTTCAATAAAACAGTCACGTGTCTAGTGGAAGATGAGTTTTTATTATTGTGATACATCCTACGTTTCCCGCGGAAACCGCAAAAGGCCTCTTTCTTCCGTATCTATTACGCCTTTTTATTTTCTTCGTCCTTGTTTCAAAAGTCCGCTTAGTTGAAATGACGCAACAAATTCCACGGAGTACAGCATCACTTCTCATGTCTAGCTATACATTAATTTAAAAACATGGTGTAAGGATTGGGCCCAGCGATAATATGCGACAGTTTTCGGTCTCTGTAGTATTTGAAATGCCTAGAGAGGTTTTATTTTTTCTTTTGTAGTTTGATTGCTTCTTTCAGTTTTGTCTTCGTGATTTAAACTAGATTGGGCTGAAAGTATTCATTGTCGATAATCTATTATTGAATTTTCTTATCAATTATATTCTTGATGTAATGGATTTAAATTGCTGAATTTTCTTTTCCGTTCCACGATAGTCATTACCAAGGCTGTTAATATACCACACGTCTCGCGGCGGTTCGTAGGGCGCAATGTAGGACATGTTGATGTATTCTACCCCGTAGTTACCTTCCAAGTTGGGAAGAGCACATTGTTAGGTTACTTTCTTCACCATCAGTGGGCGTTATCCTCTTCATGTCATTACGAGAAGTGTGACCGGAGGTTAAGAGCACTTTATTCATGTTAAGTAGATACGAAGTTTGAGTATTGCGCTTTGTGAGCGGACATCAATGTATATAGTCCCAGAGACTGACCCCGACAATGAGATAAGCTTGAATATAAATCCCATTTTTCGAAGTAAAAATATGAATGTGCTGCGTGAATTACTATTTTGGAATGAGAAATGTTCGCAACCATTCTGTCTCCGTACTTAACCTTTGATGTAGTGTTTCTGTTAAGTTTCCGTATTGACGCAGAATCATTGTTTCGTAACCGCGTGCTTTAGGATGAAAAACTAAAGTTTCTCGTGTTGCCGTGTGAGAGTTTCGGTGAAACTTGGGGATATTTGTGCCTAAGCGGAAATTTTTCGAAGGAGCAACCATACTATTGTTAGCGCTGGGCTCGTGAAATTTTTTGATCGATATGAATGTTAAGTTGCTCTTGAATTTTTTTTCCCACGGCGATAAGAAAAAATTTCTGTGCTATAAGACGATCTTATCGAGGCATAATATGTATCCTCAAGCACTGCGTCCCAGCACGCAAATGGCAGTCGCCGGCGACCGATTGCATGAGATAAATGTGACATTTCGTCGAGTATGGATTTATGTACTTGTTTCTTTTCCTCAGGAAAAGGTTAGACTTTAATGTAAGAAAAGTCACCTGAATTCAGATTTTAGTAATAAATTGCGACGTTATATATTTTCCGCGCTGCTGTGTTTTTAATGGAAACAAATCGTACGGAACTTTACTCGACTATTTTTGAACTGAGTTCCGTGCAGAACTTTTGTGACCATTGAGTTACAACAGCTTAGCAGCAATTCATTTGTTGGGATGTGTGGTAATTGCAGCTCTGGCGTCACATTTTGAGGGTCCGAGGTGGAATCTCGGCTGTGCGAGGGTTTTCATTGTTATACTTATACTTGAACGAATATACTTAGTTAATTCCGCTATGAATTTTAATCGTACAACTCTGGTTTCAACCATAGTATTATCAGTAGGTACTATAAACTGGGGTTCTAAAACTTGCTTGGTTCTTATGAGACGCTATGTTTTGGAACCCGAGTCGACCGATTAAAATTCAATGATAGAATTAAGTAAGTTTTTTCATTCGCCCCGTAATGGATAAATTCCACAGAATCAAGGCTGAAAACATTAGTTACACTTACGAGTAGTGTGCAGAGCACTTCAAGCTCAATACTCTATCCGTTGCGTCAAATTGCGGTCCTCTTGGCGCATTCTGTTCAGAGTAATGCTGCTACTTCAGGCTAATGCTGACGCCGGGGTTCTCTCCTCACTTATTTTTCTCCCTGTAAAATTCCCCGCTCTACCTACCATCTATCATGAATTGCGCAAATGACCTTAGCTGTCGGTACTGCAACAAAGTGTTTCTCTCTGATTGTAATCCCTGAATAGCTCATCATACTGTCGTCTCCTAATGGCACTGATTGCCCGGTGATTGCGAAAAGTTCTTAATGCCCAGGGATTGAAGTAGTTAAGGTTATGTGCCGGTGCATCGTCCGATAGAAGCTTTTAATTGCCGGCCATCTAGTTGCTGGAGATTTCGAGACAGCTTGACCAGTAACGAGGGTGATTTCAACCGTATCGGCAATTAAGAGTCGTTAATAGCCGCCGCAGTGCTTCAGATCGCAAGGTCGATTTGGACCTTGATGTGAATCTTCGAGAGGCCGTCCCTGCATTGTTGCAATTGCGCATTGTAGAGGCGTAATGCCTGTCCGTCCAATGCGTTTGTCTCTGCCGCTCTTCACTGTTTCCTTCATGTCAAAGCTCGGCTTTTACCACTTACTCTTTTATCGTCGCCACGCCAATGGGTTGCATTTATTTCGCGTGAACGCCACATCTGATGTTTCCTCGTGATGAGTTTTTTTCCTTCGTTTGCTCAGCGGTAAAATCAATGAATATTCACTAAGCTGAACGTTTTTTTTTGTGTTTTGTGTAGTGAAGCAAGAATGTGTAATGCATTCACGGGAATCACTTAGCACTTGCGAAGGTGCTCCTACCTTTGTCGTGGCGAATCAACGAGTTTTTCTTCCTCGAGTTGGAGACTATTGCAATGCGATTTCTGACCAATCAATCTCTACTAATGGACTCCTTGCATCCATTACGTCGTTCGCCTAAATATCTAAATGCCGATGCTGTTAAGCCTTTCTTTGAAGTCAATACAGCTTCGCTAATGGCGCGATTAATTTCATGATTAGTACATGTCAGCAGTTACGCGGCAAAATATTTTTTTTCATGCTCGGCTTGGGAGTATCGTGGCTAAAACATCATTGGCAATGATTCGCGAAGGAAGATTTAATAATAATTCGGGTTGGTATAATAATTTTGGTCCTAGATATTAAATTGTTGTTTTTATTTTGGGAGGCGAGTGACAAGTAAAATTCTTTGCGTCATTGGGGATTGGTGAGTATTTTTTAGAGGTAGGAATTTATAGGGAGTGGAGGAAGGGTGGAGCCAGACCCAACGTCAACATTGAGGAGATCTAACAATAAGCTAAAGACGCAAAGGGATCCACGGTTATACGTCCTATGTGACGGACGGAGAATTGCACTCGCTAGAAAGTGCAACACTCCTTCTTTATTATACTTACTACTCTACTTACCATAATAAAGTGCAATACTTAAATATAAATAACGCAGAAATGAACACTCCATAAGATAAATTTAACTAAAGCTGCATTAAAATTGGTTCCCATCTTAGTGTAGATGTAGTTTTTCAAACTCGGTGTCCCGACTTTTTAACAGTAAGTAACCGCCAGTAAGTGCTCTCCGCATAGCCCGTAAGTACGGAGACTTCTCTGAAAATTCTGACACGCCCTGAACTCGAACCCGGGCCCTCTGAATGCTGAGCAAGTACTATAGCCACCACACCAACTTGATCCCCAGATGTTAAGATTTATGTTTATAATACATAGTCATTATGACTAGCACATTTTAGCTCGTTCATCGCCGAACAGCATCGAGATAATTGTAGCACGTTCAATGTCAAAAGTCGGCGATGATTTATTCACCACAATTAAGAGCGAACTCGCGTGCATAATAATATCATAAGGTGCTTATAAAGTGGATGCTGTGGGTTATTCATCAAGGCGGTGCCCTATGATTGCTTATTGAGAGAGTTCATTTGAAATGCTCCCGTGTAAAAGACAAAAAAATATTACAAATATTAACTATTGTGAGTGGATGGGCGTGTATTATTTTTTAGGCCGTCGCGTCTCGAGCTGGCCCCGAATAAAATCATCATCTGTCCCGTTCGCGGTAAATGGCCTGAGGGAGTGGGAGCACGTATTTACAACAACAGCAGCGGCAGCTAAACATATCGTGATGAATGGTTTGATCGAGAGAGTTTCAGGATGGGTTTAAAGGGTCATCATTCTCTGTTCAACTCATTTGTTCCCGATTGGCGCGTGCGAATTTTTTCTCCCTACTGTCATTCCTCTTACGAATCGATGTTACATTCTTCATTTCATTACAGTCATCTCCTTCTGTTGGATAATTGATTAAAATTCTGATCGTAACCATTTTATAAATACTTATATGCAACCCTTGTGTATAGGCCATGAAAAGATATGTAGGGCATCCAAAGACTGCGTAATAGTTTGTGCTCAACTTTCGGTGGCGTGAGTAATAAGATTAGAGTTAACCTCGAATCGGGTTGGCTACAACGCTGGTTCTTATTCCGAGGGCAGTGGTTCCAAACCCGACAGTGGTGGGGGTATTTCAGATCCCAGCCACCACTTGCACCAACTAATCTCCTCCGTCTAAGGCTCTTCACCATACGTCGTTTGAGACTGAACCCCCAAGGTGGCTTTTATTAAGAGTACCCTAGTACGAATGTCTGGTTTCTCTTTTTCTTCTCATCTCCAAGAAATCATCCTGTTATGGCTCTAATGGCCTCAGTTATGGTCGTGAAAATTGCTTGAATGAATGCGTAGAAGTAGAAAAGGGGCTATTTTATGCTCAGTTGTCTGTACGTTTTGGAAATATTCCATGCAGTTCTTTACCATGTGCGTTGCATTTTTGAGTGCGCAGCTCTCCATGCAACAGACTGCGCAGTGACAAGCCTCGCTTAAGACGGTATCTATGCATATGCTAGCGAACCTCCGTGATTTCGAAGTAATATCCATTTCTCAGGTGTTCCGTTCGTGAAAAATTGTCGGGTGGGGACCTAAGAACGGTACATGCTTGTTGAGGACCTCAATGTCGTGTGATTGTCGTTTTTGGTGACCCTTTTCTGCATTTAGGACCCGTTAGGTGCGCAGCCCTTTGAAACGACGGCTATTCATCCCCCTTTGGCAAATTCACCGTCACGATTTTTCCTTCCATCTTTGTCCTTCACTCCCGCACAACTCTGCCCTTTCAAAGATTCTCACGTTGCTTTCTCACCCGTGCCCAGTGTCACCACCTCCCCCGCCTCCTTTCTAGTTGCCTCGGGGAAATGGTTTTGGGCGCGCCCTGACCCGCGTTTTTGCCAGGTACTTTGGCATGACCGAGCCTCCAAGCGAGTTAGTGAGTTTGGCGACAGTGGTTGTGCGTCGTTCTATTTCGTGTCCATCAGCTGTCCATATTTTTTTCCTTTTGTGTATCTTTTTGAAAATAACAATTTTATAACTTCATACGTAAAACACTGCTGTATAATCTAGGATTAATTACTATTATTATACTACACTGTTTGCTAGTTAAAAATAATAGTCCTGATAAGCACACATAAGGTTTTTAGGTAGTTACCAACAGCTCAATATTATGGAGTATAATACTAATATCCATTAGAAATCAGTCTTCTAAAAAAATAAAATATAATGCTTTACAGTAAATAAAAAATTTGAATAAATGTTGCATTAAAATGATATAGCGTTTCTTCCCACATTATTAAGTAAACTAACATTTAGGTTATAATTTAATTTCCATTTCAATTCTCCCGCGCACATGTATCCATTATAGTTTTCACATCCATCCATTTGTTGTGTACGAGGAGTGTTGTGTCTCGTATATATCAGTTGGCTTTCATTTTTGTAGCAGTAGTCGACTGTAATTCGAGCCATCATTAAGCGTATCAACAAGGTACTACAAACCACTTGGAAGGTTTGGGACGGAGTTAAATAATTAATTAATACGCACTCCTGTGTATAAATAATGAATGATATGCAACTTAATTATAATTGAACGAGTAGTATAATGCGGGTCAGTCGCTTCAGAGTTCCCTTTTTGCACAGCATGCTGGGAGGTATATATAAGTAAAATTACACTCATGCGTTTTACATTTAAAATTCGTGTAGGCATGCGGAATAGCCTTCATTCTACATGACCTCTCCTCTTCTCTTAACTTTGGTTTATCTTTTATTAACTTCGGTTTAATTGACATTTGTCCCTAATTATATATTGAAAATGACAGCCGACAATTCTTTTTTCTTCTTTGTTTATTTACGTCTCCATGGAAGCGTTCTCGTTTCGCGAAGATATTTTTTAAATATTTTTCTTTCTACATAAGTTATGAACAATGTTTTTGTTAATACTTAAGCTGTGTGTGCTGTCAGAACATACTATCAACTCCTCGCCATATGCTTGGTATTAGTTGCGAAAAAGGTATGTTGATAACAGCAATAATATGTATTTAATAATGATATGTGCTAACTTGCATCTGCGGATAATTGTAAGATTTTTTCGAAATATAGAAAATAATATTGTTCAGTCTATTGCTCTGCCACGAAAAGCTCCCGAGTGGAAGACATTGAAGCGATGTATCCTGTCCCACTCAAGGCCGTGGTCTTCTGCTCTTTCCTATTTCCCCCTTCCCCTGAGCGGAATATCGCGCGCTTTTACATCCACTCCCCCAACCCCCCTCTGTCGTCTTGCCTTCCAGCAGTCTTGCTTATCTCCCCCTCCCTCCTAAAAATATTTCCTCGGAAAGCATTTCCGCCTTCTAGTGATATCGGGAGTTTCCCTCCCCCTCCCGCCGATACCCGTTTACTCTCTTCGCCCCCTCCTGGGGAGGTTGGAAGTTTTTCCTTTCCCGTCCTTCGCCTCCACCCCGACTGTCAAGGCTGGAAAATGCCGAAAAAATGCGGAAACAATTAAGCAGTACGCATGGCGCGTGCTTGGGCGCTGGTGATAATAGGTTCATTGCCCCGTAATGCATTTGCTCTTTCTCCCGGCCTCAGTAGTCGTGTTGCGAGTCACCCTCTTCATATTTCCCCGCTTTAATTCATGAACGATGTATGTGCCAGTCAACCAAGGAATTGCACTCGCTGGCGCTTTGCTGATCCAGTGTGATATATGCGGGCTTATGATTAATCGCAAGTAAGCAAATTATGAAATTAATTTTCCTTGTGGAGATGAATGGATTCATTATACTGAGTACCTACAATGTGTGTCTGTATCGTTGACTTCGAATAGTCGTCCGAGTGGGAAAAGTTCATGAAAGCGCATGTAAAACTAAAAGTGGACCAGAGAGCTAGACGTCTAATTGGAAATATGTATCCGAATGGACGGCAGGTTACAACTACGTACAGCATATGGAGAATCTATTTGGCTAGAATTGGGCGGTGAGTTCGACAGGTCTGTCCGTTGTCACTTTTTACTGTACAATGCAGAAGAATTGGTCAGAGAGGAATGGGAGGAACTTGCCTTGTGTGTGCAAACTTCAATATGCCAGAGCAAGTTTAACGAACCGAAGCAAGTCTGTATAGTGTCATAATTTGTTTGCCAGGTACGTCAACTGTTCAGGTTATTTCGCAGCCGTTGGGACCCGTCGCACTTGTGGGCCATCTGGGTTGGATACAACCTGCTGAAAACGGCGACGAAAATGATGTATGTACCTCATTATGGCCAAACGGCTGAAACCGGTAGTATCGACAATAAACTTGTGGAATTTTCTCTCTTTATTACTGCTGAAAACGCTTCCCGCCCTGAGTTTCTGCGGAGATATCATAAACACCTAGTCTTATATAGGTATATAAGACGAAGAATATGTGTCCTCAGCGTATTTATCTACAACCGTGTGAAAAGCCGCTAAAATCTTAACTTCTCTTTGTGCGTTGGTGGACTTGGTTTTTCTGGGATGGAATAAGGGAAACATACCGGGGATAAAGGATGGGTCCCCTGGTCTTACATAAACTTAATCTTGGAGACAAACACGACATCCGTACCCCATGCGCGGGATTGGTACCCACGTCCCGCGTGTTACCAACCTGACTACCGCAGTCAGCTGAGGTAGGCCTGGGCGATATAACGATATATCGTAAAATATCGCGATATTTTAATATATCGCGAATCCGATATTGAGTTTTCAAAATTGACGATATATCGTTGCTCGATAAATATCGTCTTATCGTGTCCCGATATTTTATCGGGGCGCGATAATTTATCGGGGCCCGATATTTTATCGGGGCACGATAATTTATCGGGGCCCGATATTTTATCGGAGCACGATAATTTATCGGGGCCCGATATTTTATCGGGGTACGATAAGATATCGGGGCACGATAATATATCGGGGCACGATAAATATCATGATATCGCGTCCCGATAAAATATCACGATATCGCGCCCCGATAAAATATCACGATATCGCGCCCCGATAAAATATCACGACATATGATGACGATAAATATCACGATAAAATATCGTGATATCGGAAAAAGCCGTTGAGTTGGCCTTCGCAAGTACCTACGTTTGAAAACTTACTGTTCTGCTATCTGCTAATGCAAATTCTCAGCAGTTCTCTCTCGCTCTCTCTTTCAAATCCAGTGGTCTGATAGTTTATAGGTGACATCATGTTCAAAATTTGAAAGGAACTGAAAACAACTGTTTGCTAATTAGTGTATGTATTGTCCGCTGATCTAAATATATGGAAACAAACTCAGCAAACAAACCATTCTACTTGCTAGAATAATGTGATCTTACTTTAGATGATTACCAAAAGTAACTTTCAGTAACATGCATTGTACTGATTGCTTTACACGTAGTACCTAATGCCCAAATATATTGCATGCCTAAATATATTATTGTCCATTTGATCTACATCGCCAATGCTGACGTCACCACCCGCTTTCAGCTGCCGGTCATTAAGACGATCAAGGTCATTACATTCCGAAGTGAATTCCTCATAGTCACCCTGTTTCATTTCCATCTTCCGGAGGATTTATGAAAATATTGATTTCATTCCTTGCGTATTTTAATCCAAATCTTATTTCTCGGGAAGGATTTCAGTAGAAGTCAGCAGTTTGAGACTAAATTAGGTAAATACATTAGTTTCATCAGCTCACGAAAAAAAGTTCTTTCTCTTTAGGAAATAACATATACATTTCGTCTGCGTATGGCTGCCTGCAGGTCTGAATTGCCGTGGGCGACCGCCCGCAGATAGTGTGCAGTCGAAATGATCAATGTGAGATGTGATGATGATCTGCACCCAATGTGAGTCTGGCTCGCCATCGACATTGTGCCTGTGTGCGGCTGGCCTGCGTTTAGTTTGCGGGCGCATGTCTGCGACACGGCCGACTTTTGCATGAGCTGCGATCGAAATCAATATGCTGTGCGTCTCTCTGTCGTTTAAAATTCGCCTGCACAAACAATGTGGCTAGTCTGATCACCAACCTGTTCCGGTCAGGCTGCTATGAAACAAGTCGCACACAGTTGGTTCGGGCCATACGGGACAGACATCACGTACCAGTTCTGTTTGCGTCGTATTCCGTAAATACCGTTGATCAACTGTGAAACCTCACCGACGCTCGGTGAAAGGGTAATTTCTGTTAAATTAATTGGACTGATTGTAATTTTTACCGAAAAAATGATTAAATATATTTGGGCATTACTACGTGTAAAGCAATCAGAACAATGCATGTTACTGAAGGTTACTTTTGGTAATCATCTAAAGTAAGATCACATTATTCTAGCAAGCCGAATAGTTTGATTCGATATCTTTAGATGAACGGACAATACATACACTAATTTACAAACAGCTGTTTACAGTTCCTTCCAAAATTAGAGCATGACGTCACCCATAAATTATCAGACCGCTTAAATTGAAAGAGAGAGTGAGAGAGAACTGTTGAGAATTTGAATTAGCAGATAGTAGAATAGTAAGTTTTCAAACGTACTTGCTCCAGCTGAAGCGAAGGCCAACCCAACGGCTTTTTCCGACACGATTAACCAGCGCAATATCACGATAGTTTATCGGGCGCGATTACGCGATATTTGAACGAGCGCCATATCACAATCTTTTATCGTGATATTTAATCGGGACGCGATATCATGATATTTTATTGCGATATTTATCGTGCCCCGATATCTTATCGTGCCCCGATATCTTATCGTGCCCCGATATCTTATCGTGCCCCGATATCTTATCGTGCCCCGATTTCTTACGTGCCCCGATAAAATATCGTGTCCCGATAAATTATCGTGCCCCGATAATTTATCGTGCCCCGATAATTTATCGTGCCCCGATAAAATATCGTGCCCCGATAAAATATCGTGCCCCGATAATTTATCGTGCCCCGATAAATTATCGTGCCCCGATAAATTATCGTGCCCCGATAAAATATCGTGCCCCGATATATTATCGTGCCCCGATAAAATATCGTGGCGATAATTTATCGATATTTATCGTCACGATATAATTTATCGTTATCGCCACCTTACGATATGCTAAAATTATCGTATCCCGATATTGAATTATCAATATCGCCCAGGCCTAAGCTGAGGTACCACCAAGGATGTTAGAATGTATGTACTGGAAGCGGCGTCGCGCGTGTTTTGAGAAGCGAGGTTGGCAATCTTAGTAGGCCCGGACATACGGGCTTGCTACTTGCGATACTCACGGATGTTGTTTTTGCACGCCTTAAAACTGTGGTCTTCACTAGAGGCCATATGAAACTCAAGTGTTTTGTGCCGAAAGGTGGGGCCTAATCTTCCCAAGTATCCCCATTCTGGCTTCATTGTCACCCCAAGGGTCGCATGTGTGCCTGCGGTACATCCTAGCCTACTTGAATACCACAGTCAAATGCATAGTTCGTTGTTCCGTGCACCACCTCGCTGTTCTGCAACCCTTATCTCGTTCTCATCATCCCACTCATATTCGGATAAGTAAGTGTTTTATCTGAATGCGTCAACTCCCAGACGGAAACGAAGGCGCGGGGCCAAAGCTAGTATTTTTTTCTCTCCCAACGAGAGAGTTTTCTTCACCGAGCTTCCGTTTATTTTTCGCCCGCCAAGGACGAATCCGAAATATCCTTTTTTTTTCTTTCCCTTTCTCTCTCTCCCGGCCTCCCCCGTCATTCATACGCGCTCGTTATCAACAGGTAGTCGCTACGACGATCCTAGTGAAAGGGCAGAGAGCGGGAGAGGGGGGAAAAGGCCTCGCCTTCGCTCCGTTTGTACGTTTTCGTGTGAGGAGGGACGCTCGTAGGAGAGAGAAGAACCCATGAATGGAGTAACGTTTAATGGTTCCGTGCGCCGAGCTGGGGCTGGAATAGGTCACGGGTCGATGTACGATTGAGTGATCGGCCTCATTACCGAGGAGAGAATCGTGTTGGTGCGTTTTCTTTAGTATTGGCCTCCGATTACGAGGTCCCAGGTTCAAATCCCGGCTGTGAGAGGAACTTTTCAGCTTATTCCTGTCCATACTATAGTGCCGTGTGGAGTACACATCAAGTTCAATATTCCGTCCGTCGGATAGGACGTAAAATGGTGGACCCATGGTGCTTTTCGTTTACGGACGCTAAGGCCAACGCCAGTTTTCTCTTCACCTTTTCTGCTTTCCCTAAATTCCTACCCTTGCCTAATTACTTACCAATTTCTTCATAGCGCAAACTTAGTCGCTTTCCTTGACTAACTTAGGTATTCAAGTTCAATTTGTCAAGAATTCATGAACGTCTCCTACCCATGTATCACAGTGGCATACTTGTTAACAAACCGAAATAATTAATACTGAATTGATCTACATTTTACGAACAAATTAACCTACAAGATCAACTTGATGCTGAGCTCCATTAGAAACAAGTAGTACTTGATCCAGTTGCACTTTTTAGGGCGGGATATCTTGTGGAATAATGGAACAAATAAAGTGGAAGTAAACACACCGTTGTATTGGTTATAATTAATTCAACACGGCAACTGGATACCGTCTTCTTACCCTTGATAAAGCTGAGATGGATGTACTAGATGAAAAAGTTGGTCGCATTTACTCTTCCAGTTGGAAAATTTAATTAATTGGCCTTTCATATTAGTTGATTGCAACTCATTTCCGCGTTTGATTCTCGTCTAAGTCCAGCCGTAGCAACTTATCCTTGAATGTGACTGCTTTTTCAGTTAACTTTAAACATTTTTCATAATATCTCTTTGTCATCTGTCCGTGTATGGGTAAAATGACGAGATGGATTAACTTCCTTAGAAAGAATGTGGTTAGAGGAACTCAACGACTACTTACTCTTAGTCAATATTTGAAAAGGGTTCATCATACTCTGGAATTTGCCATCGTTTAACCAGGTTTGGCTAACTAGGCGTCGTTTAATTGGCCGTGGTCTTTCAAGGCACTTTAGCCGGGTACATCCATCTTTTGCATTCGGATGCACTCAGTAAATCGTGTACTAGGTTAATTCGTGAATTTTGAACCATCGAGTCTCACGGCGCCAATACTTCTTGGCCTCATCATCGTACACGCAGGTGAAAGTGGACTTTTCATAGGCTGGAGGAGGAACAGCGATCTCGTCTCGGTAAGGTTGGTCAATGTAGAGTATTGTGTCAACACCGCTAAACAATGTGTACAAACTGCTGTTGACAAACGCGATAATTGACACTCTTTGCATTGCTCGTTTCTGTCTCTCCGTAAAATCAAGGCCTTAGCAGTTGTACGTGTTAACTCTAACGATTCGTGAGGTGTGTTTTGTGTCGAAAGCGGTCGTCACTCAAGGTTGATGAGCTGCGTGCATCCACTTACAAGTTAGCGTCTTCCTTCATTAATTAAATTATTGCATCTATGCCCCTCCTTATCTACTCGGCTAGTTTGAATTGTTGCCTTACTCAATCCTGGGAGGCTGTTGTCCTCTCGACGGAGGGAGCTAACTCCTACCTGGTTGGCGCGGTGGCTAGATTTCTGACTAGGCGTCCCGAGGGCTTGGGTTCTCTTCTCAGCAGTGGCAGAAATTAATTGGTGTAACAATCCCCTCTTGAGTGCTGTGTGGAGAGCACTTCGTGTTCAGTACTCCGTTGGTCGGATGGGAGGCTAAATCTTGGACTCCTTGGCGCCTTTCGTTTCGTTGCCAAAAAACCGACGCCGGGTTTTCCTCCATCCTTCCTCCACTCCCTGAAATTTCTTTCCTCCTTGTACCCATCTTCCTTAGCATGGCACAAATGAATTGGCTGTTAGCTGCATCCTCCGATTAACTAACTGGAACTACTACCCTACTAGTACTACCTTTGACTCGGTGTCGACTACCGCGGCGTAAACTAATGTTGGCGGGAAAATGGCGTTTCCTCTGCCCTAGAGATAAGATTTGAGCGTACACATGGGCCTTTTCCGCTGTTGCACAACGGCGTCTAGTTTCCCGAAAAACCTTTGCTAAGAGTTGAAAAGTTTTGAGTTGTCTTACGAATGGCGCGTGGACAATACTTTAAAGACTCGTCCAGTTCGGACTTAAAGTAAATTATACCTATGAAATGGCAATATATTGGTCAAATATTTGCAGCTTGTTTAGTGGGTAATTCCTTCAGTGAAAAAACATAGGAGGTAAGTGCATCGTCTTTGCCACCAAAATTGACTTAAAATCATAAATCTTGCTCAACCATGAGAAACTTTTAAAAATTATCTTTCATTGGGCTGACATGAGGAATTTGAATCTTTATCTTAAAAGACATCAATAATTTCATCATCTGATATCAAAGAAACTATTTGCTTAATGCATAGTTAAATTTTAACAGATGCCTTGTCTACGCTGTGAGCAATTAATTAGTGGAATTGAGGTATTGCTGTTTTTCACGTTTATATTATTCCTTTATTTTGTAGTTTTTAAAATTATAAATGACATTGGAAAATCTAATGTTCCCATTAATGTCGCAGGCCGTGTCTATGCCGTGTGCTCGCGGCATTATTCGCATAGGTTTCATTTTCGGTGGAATATATACCCACTGATTTCATTTAATTTGTATCTTAACGTTTTTACATTATATCATTTATGTTCTACCGGTAGAGTTGGTTTTGTGCGTCATTTCTGCTCTCATCTGCTGTTTTGAACTACTTTCTTCATGCTGGTTACCTCCTTATCATCTTACCTATCAAAAGTGGCCTTTTTTTGTCCATATCCCTCTTTTGCCCTAAATTCTTTCTATTATGGCGTTCAGTATATTTGACTTGTATATTAGTTTTAGGTTAAATTTGATATTATTTGTATCAGTTTAGCTTAAATATATATCTGGAATTGATAGAGATAAATTTAAGTTCATAAGCCCGAAGGTGAGGAAGTCACTTCTGGAGATGTAAAAAATATGTACTATTTCCATTTTATGCGTCTATCATATTTATATCAAAACGTTTCGGACTGCGTATCGGGAAAATGTTAAGCTTAATCTCAGTTAACTATCACGTTTTGTGGGTCAAATTAGGATAGCAAATGTTAAGTATGTTCCTTTTGCTTTAAATTTTAACGATAAAATATAGGCCTGCTTCACAATTCATATCTCATCACTAAAACCATGGTTGCGCTGACTGGTTTTAGACCTCGAGGTGAAGGAACTACATGATCTAAACTAATTGGCGGGTATCAAGGCCATTGCTACCATGGCCACGGAGTTGTTGGTCAAACTTAATCGATTTGCATAGTTGATCAATGATGTGGTGTTTGCATTTTCTGCCAGCCTTTGGTTTTCTCCCACCGGTGTTGAGGAGTTGTTAAAATTCCTTTTCTGGTGCGATATTCTGCGTGTCTTTAGTATCGGGGACTGAAAAACATTGACACTGATTTAGATCAGCCCTTGACCTATTTTTCTAGGAGAGTCGACTACTAGGAGAGTCGACTTACAGCCGAAGTCATTCGCGCCCTTTAGGATAGGTGGGTATCAGAGAAAAGTTAGTAATTATTCAGGAATCGGAGTTCGTGCGGAGAGAAACCCTGTGTTGGCGTTACCCTGATCTTAACGAAAATTGTAAAAGTCGAATTCAGTTTTGATCTACACCAACTGCTCAGGTTATATCGCACCGCCAACCTAAACTTAACTTGAAGATCAACAACATCCATGCTCTGGGTGGGATTGTAACCCGCAATTGCCAGGTTTTAAACAATTCTTATACGTCAAGAAAAACACGACCAACCTTTTGACGGAGACCTATAGTGCTTAACTTGAAATGTTCTCCATACAGCTCTCCAGTAGGGGCCATGATGACATTTATAGGTACATAAATCTGACACTGGTGAGATTCGATCACGAGTCTACGGTTGATAAGCCAGTACTCTAGTCACCACAAAAACAATGGAATCCAGGTTGTTAATGCGATGGCCTGGCAACCTGTAGATGGCAGGTAACAGTCCCGCCCAGAGCATGGATGTTGTCGATCTTCAAGTTAAGTTTAGGTTAGCGATGCGATATAACCTGAGCAGTTGGTGTAGATCAAAACTGAAATCGACTTTTACAATTCGACCTGTTTGTTTCCCGCAATTTTCCGTGGGAACCAGCGTTATCTGGCTCTATTTTCATATCTCTCAGTCCAAAAGACGTTGGCTGTCTAATGAATTATCCGTTTGCCCATATTGCTCTCCGTTCCCCGTCCCTAATACTTTACTTCCGGAAGACGTCACCGGACAGCGTTTCCTTATCCGCCAGCTGCTTAATACCCGCCTTCCCGCACCTGTTATCGCGTTGCGCTGTTATTACTCGGTAGAAAAGTGCTTCCGTATCATTTCAACGTTTTCGTAGCGATACCGCTCGAAATGAAAACGTGTCTGCGGCGGACGGAAGAAGTTGGCGAAACGGATGGCAACAGCTCCGCGGTCAGAGGAAGATGGGTAATCGTCAGTTCTTCCAGTGTCCGGTCGACAGCTCGACCTGACTATGACTCTGCGGAATTTTGTTTTGTTTTGAAAATGGAAAGGGGCGCCGGCATCGGGATGCTTCGCTGAGTTCAATCGCAAAAACATCCGAAAACTATGACGGTGTTTTGCACGTTTGCACCTTCGGATGTCGACTTTCGTGCAATCGAGTGCACCGTTACCTTTTCCCTTGTAGTCAACTTTCGTCTCCCAGTCTAGTGTTTTTCAACCGTTTATGTGTGGGGGGGGGGGGGGGTTCGGGCATTTCTTTCTATGACTTGCCTTCCCGCTGCTTTCTTATGGAGAGGGAGGGGAGTACTCCTTAGCTTTCGATGTATGAAGAGGAGATGAAATTTCGTCGCGGAACTCGTGCTGCGAAAAATCAATCATGAAAATTTCCGGTTGAAATTCGTCGCTATAAGCAGTGCTGGAGATCAGTCATTAAAGCCGCTAAATGCTCTTTGTCCGTTCAGTAGCAAGTAGTTCGTCGATTAGATGGAATTTCTATGAATCACCAGAAAATTAAATCATGCATGAATCATCGTGAATGAATCATATTTGTAAAATATTTATATGAATGCGAGGAGTTAGGGCCGCCGCCAGTTCTTAAGGAATAGAATTATTAGCTCTTAATTGGAGGACGGTTACAAACGCGATTAACTAAGCTAGTGGCTTGTTCTTCGTCAGAAAGTGATCTTCATCGGTAGTCACCAATCCTAAGATTGGTTTGACGCCGCTCTCCTCTCGGTTCTTCCGTCAGCTAACCTCTTTTTCTTTACACAAAGCTTCTCATTTTCTTCCCCACTTGTCCAATCCGAGCTCTTTTTTGCAATTTCTCCCGTTCACCTTTCCCTCAACTATTGTCTTCATCGACCATCACTTCTCAATAAACGTGGCCGATTAGATTGTTCCGTCTTATTTTTAAAGTTTTCAGCCTGTCTCTCC
Organism: Platycnemis pennipes; assembly: GCA_933228895.1. NCBI lineage: Eukaryota > Metazoa > Arthropoda > Insecta > Odonata > Platycnemididae > Platycnemis > Platycnemis pennipes. The sequence continues at coordinate 73,275,421 of OW121855.1, forward strand.
TTCTTCCCGCTGTTCTTAAAACCTTCTAGTTTGTTATTCTAGGTCGATCTGCTTTATATTCGTAATTTTTCTGTAAACATATTTACCAAGTTTCCTATCGTTACTTTTCTATGGCTTTATGTTCTATGCATCACTGACATATATTTATAATTGTGGCTAATGTAATTTTAATTGTCATTGGCCGCATACTGCTTCCGCTTTGTATTTTACACATTTCAAGAATAGCCTATTCAAATACTCATCGTGCTGCAGGTTCTCGTCACCATCAGTTAGGTAGGTGTGTGAAGGAAGGTATTTCAGGCCATGTAAGGAATATTTCTATTGCATATAGCCCAAAGAGAGGTGGATTCCAACTGAATGTGATACGCAGGCAGCTTGTGAAGTAAGACATGGTATTTTGGGAGCGTGAAACTTTAATTTTACAAAATTAGCGCGAAGTATGATATTCATTTTCCTGTTCCGACACATTTAAGGACCGTTTTTCAAATGTCCATTCGGTAATTTTAATTTGAGAGCTTTAACTGTAATGACGGGACTTGGAATTTAATAAAGGGAAGATTCAATGTGACAAAGGGAAGTAATGAAAGTTACGGATAAATTATTTCTTGGCTGGAATACATAAACCGAATACCCCGCGATCCTGTAAAAGTGGAAAAATCTTCTATGGCTTTGGTTAGGTAATGTGCAATTGAGCTTGTATTTTTCGTTCCATTTGGTAAGACTGTGCAGGGTAAGGACTTTTGTCAGTGAGGATAACTTCGTTGGCGGTTTCATAACGTCGTCTATACGTCCAGTCGAAGGCATGTATTGGTTGTCTGTCTGCGGTGTGGTTTTGGGAAAAATGTTATCTTGCATTTTTCCCGTCTCGAGTTGACCTTGTCATCTCGTCTCCTCAGAACGTCCTCGTCAAGTGAGTCGAGTTTCACTTCCATCCTCTAGGAATTGGTATTAATTGCATAAATTAGTTTTCTAATCCATTTCGTCCCTGTATTGGCTAACATTTCGTGACGCCATCGTCATTACCGCTGGTTTCTCACAAATCAAGTCTTGCTGGTTTGAATTTGTGTTTGGCGGGATTGGTAAAGTCATCGGTGCTATCTACTGAAAATTAATTTTGTAATAAAAGTGTAAAACTTTATTGCAGTTGCTAATGCGTGATAATCATTACACGAGTGGCTATATTTTTCAAATTTACGTTTGTCTCCACCCATACGTTTGCCATCAGAAGTCGACCTTCGATTATATTTCTGACATGTTCGTCATTGGGGTTTCTATTCTATCTCGCTCGTTAGCTCATTCCGGGAGGGGATGTTTTAGGGTTGGAGGAGAGTGGAAAGGAGAAACAGCGGGATGGAGGAAGAGTGGAAAGAATAATCCACCTTTGGCCAGCCTTTTTAGAAAGGCACCTATGTTTTGTTCACCATCGGACGGCCTGAGTTTTGAACTTAAACTGAAATGAGCCACGCTGCATCAAGTAGGGATGGTCGTTCCATTGAAATATCTTCCGGGATTCAAACTTTGGCCTCGTGGTGAGAAACCTGCACTTTTACCACTCTCCGCATACAATAAATTTTTCCATTAATTCTAAAACGTTGGGAAGTAAATAGCTATGATATTGGTAATCTTCGTTAATATTATGTTTACAATATGGACGTATTTTAAACCTAAGCTACAAATGCTTTAAACGTTTATTCATGTGCATATAACTAAGTATTTGACCAGCTGTACTTTCACCTCCCGAACCGACCTTCGGGTTGGGAGTAGTTAGTAGTTAAATGTAGAAATCAAGTAGGAATAAGTTTTCGTTCTGGAAAAACGTAGTCTGCCCTCTTGCGACGTGGTCACTTTCTTTTTGTAATTTGAAGTAGCTAATAGGCGATTTTAATTTTCTTGTCTAATGTGCAAGAAATAAGCAGCGCTATTGTTGTTAATCTACATCTACGCGATACCCCGCAAGCCACCGCGAGGGTGTGTGGCAGGGGGTGAAGACCACCAAGCATGCAAACAAGCAACTATAGGGTCTCAAACTAGAGTATTAAACTCATCTTAAAGCAGGTGAATTAAATAGTTTTAAATTTGTTTTTTTTTCGTCTAGAATTATTTTAAAATTATTTTCATAACATACGCCGAATAATGGAGCAGTGCTTATTTGTGACTGGTTGGTCAGATCCACGGGGAAAATATCAGTCAAATAGAACGGTTTCCGATGTAACTTCGTAGAATTTCGCTGTGCGGCAGGGAAAAACTTTTGACTCCCACAATTAGAATTATATATTATACGATCAGGTTTCATCGATTATTCGACGTCATCACCTCCTAATGAAATGTGGCCGTATAATAAATGCACATGTATTATATGTGGTCATAGAATAAATGCAATTAAATAAAGTTACTGTGAAATATTACTCTTTTCCTTAATCAATCCCTCAACTAACGCCATCCTGTCAACGGTTCCTGAAGGAGGCCAATTTAGTTGTGCCAAGAACTGCTCAGAATTTTTCGTTCCCTTAAATTCCATCAAAAGATGCTAAAAAATTTAAATTCTTTGTAGCACGCGTAAGCAATTTTATGGTTCCTTCGTGGGCGCCTTTACCCTGTAGATGGGAAACTCGTGTTATCGCCCGCTTCGTGCGGAACTTGTGGACAGCTGTCTTCTCCTGGCTCGTCTTTTTTTTTCAGAAAACGGTGAGGGTAGTTGATCGGCCTTAACGATCCGGCCAAATGGCGATTGCTGTAAAATTTCATTTTCCTTCCCTTTTCGTGGGGTGGTCTAAAAATGGACACGATAGGCTGAGAAAGAAAGCATTTTTACCCTTTGCTCCATCTCCATGGTTCCCTCTAGTGATTTTGAGACCATGTGGTGGCTGATCCACTGTTTTCCTGCTCACCTCATAAACGAGCTGGCGTTCATCAAGGAGACAATTCGAAGATGATGGTGCTATGCGAATTTTCCCTCGCGTAAAGCTTAGCTAATATATTCCATCCTATAAAGGAGAGTTTCCGAATATTTGATGTCGATATTGTGATGTTCTCATTCCGTACGTTGTGTGAGAATGCCGGGGAAGAGAAAAACACCTTGAAATGTTTATTTTGTGGCATTTTTTTTGGTCCCCCCCCCCCTCTCCCCCCCCCCTCGTTGGACATTACCCCTCGGCGGACTAATTACCCTCCGGACTTAGCCGCAGGACTTGCTCGACAGGCGTAGCTAACGACAGGCGGAGCCAACGACGCCAACAATGCCTACGATTCCAAAATGCATCGATTTCGTCTGCTTCGTTCGTCAGCTCCGTTCAGCAGCTCCGTTCAGCAGCTCCTTTCAGCCGCTCCTTTCCCTCTCCAGGTGCTCTATCACTTATATAGCCCCTAAAGTGCGGATGAAGACCAGAAGTTAGGCCATCGTACGAGCCGTTATTTTGGTGTTCCCCCGCCGTAGTGAAAAAAGAGTCCCGGATCACCCAATCCTAAACTTCCACCTCGCCCCCTTCACATCATGCCACCTTTTCCTCCCCTCAATTTGCACCTATGGAATTCCATGTAAAACCCCATTGCACTTTGACCTTCCAGAATGTACCCCCTCTTTACCCCAGAGTTTACCTCCCCTCTCACGCCCTCTGTTCCAGTCGAGACGGCAAGGAGACGACATCGAGGCGAGGTGAGAGGAGAGTAGTGTTAGTCGATTCTCCTTTGTGCGCCATGGACTTTCGGTGCAAGTTATTAGTTTTCCCGATATGGTGAAGAGTATTTCAATTTTGTTGGTTTGTACCTTGTTGTTTAAATACAGTGTTTGATTAGTTAGATTGTCTTACTTTTGTGGTTTTTTCTATTTCTGACCTCATCTTGCTCACCCGTCTTGGAAAGAATATTTGTCCTTTGGACAAGCGTTTCTCGTGAACTGCTGTTCTTCTTCCGAGAAACGCTGCATTTGGTAGCAGAGCGTGGTTACGTGTCTTTTCATAGCAGGTGGTGAGTGTTCCCATTTGAGGATTTTGCTTCATTTTCTCTGTGTAACTAGATTGTTTCTCGCTTCATATTTCTCCAGTGTTTCAATTTTGCTTTGTGTTTTCTCGCTGAGTCAGGGTTCGTGTTTTCCGCTTTTGTCCCAGCCACCATGGCTACTAAATCAGATGACCCTTATGCGAAAAATTATCGCACCACTGCTCAGGATAGGAGGGCCAGATTAAATGGAGAGACTGTGGTTTCACTTGATAATATCGGAGTTTCAGTAGACGAACTCTGCTTGGTTCCTCAAACCCAAGAATGTGACCTTCGGCAATCTGAAATTCCACTCCCAACCCAAGTTCAGGTGAATTTGCCTAGGTCCTCGGCCATTGAAACTCTTTCAACTCATTTGGTCGATTTGCCCGATTCCTTGCCACAAGAATCTCCTCCTACCCAAGTTCTGCCGGTATTTCCAGAGGCTACTTCTAACGCGGCGGAACCAAGTCGAGTTAGGTCGGCACTACCTCTATCCGAAGGGTTGGCCATTGTCAAGCAAAGGATCGCTGATTTTCCTCCCTTTGATGTTTCCAGTGCCGAAAATTGGTATAATCTCATGTTGAATTTGACGGAATTAGTCTCTCTGTCGCTAGTTCCTTTATCAACGTTGTTGAGTTTGGTTATTCCTAAGTTACCCTCCTGTTGGCATCGTTTCTGGCTTTCTATGTTAAGTCAAAATTTTTCTTGGGCCCAGATTACGAGAAAACTTTGGAATGAAATAGTCAGCGATCGGGAATTCGATCGGCTTATTGCTTCCAAGGTCAAAAGATTCCAGTTCCCTCGCGAAACACCGCGTGATTTTGTGTCTGCCATAAGAAACGCTGTGTCTGCATTAGGATTAGACTATTCTGAGAGCCACATTGTTCATTTAATTTTTCAAGGTTTAAATCCTATCACTATTTCCGCTATCAAGACGCCCACCCCGCCGTCTAGTTTTGAAGAGTTAGACGTTGTCATTGGTCGTGCGTCAAAAGCATTAATGGATGCAGCTGATTACGCTAACACCTTTCACGGCGTATCATTTTATGCTCCTCCTGCCGTTTCTAGGCAAGTTGTGTGTTCCTATTGTCACAAAGCTGGGCACTATGTCAGGGATTGTCGTAAAAAGCACCGAAGAGGACAGCCTTCCGCAATCAGTCTAATGAGTGTTCACAAATCTCCCGATATCAATTTGCCTTTGCTACCTATTTCATTGCAGTCAGCATCTTGTAATGCCCTGATTGATACGGGTTGTTCAGTCTCGATTTGCGATGAGAATTTCTTCACTAGCCTTGGTTCTTCGGCTGATAAACTAGAGAGAAAAATCAATTCTATTGAACTTTTGACGGTCGCTGGACAACCTTTTCGAATTAGTTGTTCTGTGCAACTTAAAATTAAGATTGATAAGTACTCTTGGGTTCATGAATTTTATTTAGCAGACATTCCATTCCCTGTCCTTTTAGGAATTGATTTCATTCGTAAATCGAAACTTATTATTCATACTAATGGTGTCGCGTTTGAATCGGCGCCATGTCATTTAATTCATTTTTGTTCAAACAGTCGAGCATCGTATATCCCTCAAGCGTTTGCAGAACACATGTCCGCTGAAGACGAAATCGTTGATTCTCGGAATAATTCTCTACTTCCATGTGAGGATTTGGTGAGTCAGTTGAAATTGTTGTTGTCTAATTATCCCGATGTTGTAACCCAAAATCTAGGAGTGACATCGTTGATGACTTATGAAATTGAATTATTAGACGAATGTCCTGTCAGAAGCCATCCCTTTCAGCTGTCACCGCCGAAAACCCTCCTGATGAAGCAACATGTGCAGTCGTTATTAGATAAGGGAATTATCGAAGTTTCTAATTCAAACTGGTGCTCCCCTGCCTTTTTGATTCCCAAGAAAAATGGTTCGCAAAGATTAGTTGTTGATTATCGTAAGCTTAACAGACAAATTAAGAAAGACGGTTATCCGACTCCTTCTGTGGAACACGCTTTTCAGTATCTGGCTGATGCCAAGTATTTCACTATTCTAGATCTTAATTCTGCTTTTCATCAAATCCCGCTGTCTGAAAATTCAAAGAAATACACAAGCTTCGTAACGTCTTTTGGAATGTTCCAGTATACAAAATTACCGTTTGGCTTTGCTAATTCCAGTCAAGTATTTACTCGTTTGATAAACGAGGTTTTGAGTGATCTGTTATTTTCGTCTGTGTACCCTTATATTGACGATATATGTATCTATTCTAAGAATTCCAGAGATCACGTAACTCATGTCAGAGAGGTTCTTAGTAGGCTTCGGTCCGCTGGTCTGACTATTTCTGAAGAAAAGATTAAGTTGGGCTGCACTTCAATCGCCTTTTTAGGCCATCTAATTTGCAATGGAACCCTTTGTGTCGATCCAGACCGGATAAAACCCATCGAATCCTTTCCTGTTCCGAAGAATACGAGAGATGTTGCAAGATTCCTGGGCATGTGTGGGTTTTATTCCAAGTTCATACCAAGGTATTCTGAAATTTCTATTCCTTTAAATCACCTAAAGCGTAAGAATGTTCCTTTTCGCTGGTCAACGGTTGAGAACGAGGCTTTTGTTGAGCTCAAGAAAGCATTGATGAATCCACCTGTGCTAACTTTTCCTCGTTTTGACGAGGAATTCCATTTGTTTGTGGACGCCAGTGGTTTGGCGTTAGCCGCCGTATTAAATCAGAAAGTAGATGGTGATTTTGCCCCTGTGGCATACGCTAGTAAAACCTTGTTGCCACATGAACAAAAATTGTCCGCATACGAACTTGAATGTATGGCAGTTTGTTGGGGCATAGAAAAATTTAATGTATACCTCCAAGTAAAACCATTCCATTTATATACTGATAATGGGGCCCTTACTTGGTTGTTCTCTCACCCTAAGCAGTTAGGGAAATTAGGCAGAATGGTGTTAAAACTGTCTTCCTATAATTTTACTATCCACCATGTTCGTGGGCGCAGCAATAGCGTAGCAGATTGCCTTTCCAGAAGTCCGCCTGTCATCCAAACTGACAGTTCCAATGTTGAGCCATGTCCACCCATTTCTTGTGTTTTACATAATATTCCTTTATCATTTGTGGATATTCGTGACCATCAACGGTCAGACCCTACCTTAAGGGAGGTTTTTGAGAAATTGAAGAAGGATTGTTCCTCTTGTCCAAATTACTTTGTCAAAGACAATTTGTTGTGTTATGGGAATGCCAATGCCCGAAAGGGAAAGATTGTCTTGCCGGTTGTATTGCGGCCAATGATATTCCAATATTATCACTGTTTAAGTGTGTCTGCTCATTTGGGTATGGCCAAAACCTATGAAAAGGTGCAAAGGGAATTTTGGTGGAGCGATATGAAAAAACATATTTTTTATATGGTTCGTAAATGTCATTTATGTCAGACATGTAAACCCAGGAATACTGCCCCACCGGGTATGATGTCTTCTAACCTTCCTGCTCATGTGTGGGAAAGGCTTTATATCGATTTCGTTGGACCTTATCCTTCCACGAAAAATAATCACAAATATGTCTTATCGATTATTGATGGATTCTCTAAATTTTGTATCCTGGAACCTGTTCGTAATGCCACTTCCAGTGCTGTGGTTAGTGTTCTTACTCAAAGAGTTTTTTCTAAGTTTGGTTATCCTAAATTTCTTGTGTCTGACAATGCAGCGGTGTTCAAGTCACACCTAGTTAAGGAAATGTGTTTGCAACTTGGGATTAAACAGGTTTTTACAGCTCCTTACCAACCAAGTTCTAACCAAGTTGAAAGGCTACATAGAAATTTGAAAGCTGCATTGTCAATTCTTTGTAACAATGTACATTACAATTGGGTCAAGTTTTTGTCAGATTTAAATTTTGCCTTTAACTCTGCCTGTCATAGTGCCACGGGAGAATCTCCCGCTAAGATAATTTTTGGCAGACAATTGCTTCATCCTTTAATAAATCAATGGTCTATTCCTAGAGAACTGTGTGAGGATGATATTTTGGAAGAGGAGAGGGAAGCTTATTTGCAACAGGTAGTTGCTAATTTGAAGAGAGCCAAATCTAAGCAAAAGCTAGTTTTTGATAATTCTCATTCTGACATAACTTTCAAACCTGGAGATAGGGTGTTGTCAAAGAAACATCCAATCAGTTCTAAGGCAGACAAGATTATGGCAAAGTTAACCCCTCTATGGGAAGGCCCATTTATTATAAAAAAGTTAGTCTCTCCTGTAACCGCTGTTCTCGATATTGGTCCTAACAAGGAGAGAATATGTCATGTTTCTCAATTAAAGCCTTATCATGGTGATTAATAATTTATAATATGTTGAGTGATAAAGGAATCTAAATACTAGCATTTATTATCTAACTATGGTCTTGATTGTTTGGAAATTTCTCTTCACTATTTGTCATTTAATTTACTATAATGTATGCTACTTGAATAATTATTTAATTGTAAAACTGCCAATTCTTACTGCCAATTTCATACTGCCAATTCTTACTTAATTAATTTGTTGATGTTAGTGCTGCCTGTTTATGGGGCATTAGTTGTTATTTTGTTATACTTTGGTTGGTTCTACCTGCTCTTCATGTGTGTCTACCAAGGGGGAACGGTGTTTGCACAGTGCTATTGTGAATTCTGGAGGGAGTGGGGAGAATAGTCATGAACATTCCCGAGGTGGCTCGCTTCCAGTTAAGTCGCGGAGGGTCATTGGCTATTAAGATTATTTAGTGACTGTTTACACCAGTGATCATTGGTCTTCCTGATCATTCGTCCGATGTGGACCAGAACCTGGAGTGATTTAGCTATTCACTATTGGGTCTATTTATTGCTGGGGCAGGTCTTTGTCTAGCTCTGTGACAATTTGGCAGTTGATTGTATACCTGTTTTTTGCTTGTGTATACCATTGTTATTCCGGCGTAGGGGTTGCGCTCCCATCGCCCAGCTGGTTTTTAACTCGCTGCAATCAGCACCCAGCATTGGCTGGATGGGGTATTTACCCCGATTATTAACTTTGCAATTGCATTACCCTTGATGGTGGCCACTAAATTAAATTTTCCTCTTTAGCTTTGTGTAACATGTGTTTGGCTTAACCTGGCCCTGGACTTATTGTATTTTTTTCTATTTAGTCATCCTAATCTATTTCCATATTTTGGGCTATTCTAATTGGATGACAGCTGTATAGAGAAATCAATTTTTTTTCTCTAATTCGAAATGTACTCTTATGTCATCTGGAGGCATTTCAATTAACCCTCAATTTCATTGACTGGCTCAATGCATAACAGTTCTACCCAAGTTGGTGAACGACAACATTTAATTAGTATTTAAGATAGTATTATTGTGGATTTCCTTATCACTCTCATAATTGTCATTCTTTTAAATTTAATTATTATAAAATACTCTGACTGCTCTTGAAAATAATTGTTAAATCACTACATGGCTCTCACTAATGCACTGAATTTAATTATGTATTGTAATTTTGTCAATTGAACCAACCCAAGTCTTTGATTGACTGGATAAGTGTCTAACAGCTCAACCCAAGTTGGTCAATCACCTAAATGTAATTGAGTATAAAATATTTCTTCAATCAGTATTGCACTTAATTATTATGTATCGTAAATTTGTCAATTCAACCAACCCAAGTCTTTGATATGACTGGATAAGTGTCCAACAGCTCAACCCAAGTTGGTCAATGACCAAAATGTAAAATTGAGTATAAAATATTTCTTCATTCAGTATTGCACTTGATTATTATGTATTGTAATCTTGTCATTTCAACAAACCTGAATCTTTGTTTGTTGGGTCAGTGTTTGGCAGTTCAACCCAAGTTGTTGAATGACAAAAGGTAAATGCCTATTGAAACATTTCTTGATCTTTTTCTCAATTCTACTCTCACATTGTGATATAGTCTGACTGCTCATAATATTATTGTTAATTCTCTACATGGCTCTCATTACTGGTAATAACTAATATATATATTGTAATTATTATGATTTCTATTCAACCCATGATTCTTAATTGACTGTCAATGTTTATTCGGTTCAACCCAAGAGGGTGAACGACTATGTAATTAGTTTTAAGGTATTCTTATGGTAATTAATTTGCTTCACCACTATCTCAATCATATACTTATTTAATAATTTTGTAAAATAATCTAGTTACACTTGGAATATTGATTTATTGCATGGCTATTGTCCCTGCCATGTGCTAATTGGCAATTAATTTGTATGATTGTCTTGTCTTCAATCAATTAACTAATGTACTTATGCCTAATGCAAACTTAACTGATTTTGTTCATTTCACTTCCACCCAACGAGTTAGATGTTCGTTACTATGGGTGCTGTATTTTGTTCATAAATTTCATTTGCCTTGGATGTGAGACACTGGGCATCCTAATTTATTCTAATTTTCACTGATATTAAGCTTGATATCAGATGTTATCTGTGACTGTTGGTTCACAGTTGTTAGTGACAGTAAGAATGGTTACTTACTCGTCATGTGCACTCAGTTATTGTTCATATTCTGTTAACTCTGTGAGTGTGTCTTTTGTCATTTATTCATTTTTTTGGGTATGTGTTATCCTTGAGATGGATAGCCCCTGAGCTTTACCCCTTTGCAGTGGGTGAGAGAACTACTTTGTGTTAGTCATCTTTAGGACTAGAATTCACTACAGTGATGATTATTTTGTAATTGCTTTTGCAAATTGCTAATATTTTGGGTATTTAAACGGTGTTATTCAGTGAGCACCTGCCACCCTTTCTGTTTGTGTGAGATGGGTTTCCAATACTGTGTGGGAGTGTTGTAGTCTTTTGGCTCCTGCTTCTGCTTGTCAATTCAGCAGTTAATCATGTGGATCCCCGAGTGAAGTGATTAGTGTTTTTAGTAGACCAATTGTTCTTCCCCCAACCGGAAGTTTATTTTCGTGGACAGTTTTCCCCCAGTGGATGTGGCATTTTTTTGGTCCCCCCCCCCTCTCCCCCCCCCCCCTCGTTGGACATTACCCCTCGGCGGACTAATTACCCTCCGGACTTAGCCGCAGGACTTGCTCGACAGGCGTAGCTAACGACAGGCGGAGCCAACGACGCCAACAATGCCTACGATTCCAAAATGCATCGATTTCGTCTGCTTCGTTCGTCAGCTCCGTTCAGCAGCTCCGTTCAGCAGCTCCTTTCAGCCGCTCCTTTCCCTCTCCAGGTGCTCTATCACTTATATAGCCCCTAAAGTGCGGATGAAGACCAGAAGTTAGGCCATCGTACGAGCCGTTATTTTGGTGTTCCCCCGCCGTAGTGAAAAAAGAGTCCCGGATCACCCAATCCTAAACTTCCACCTCGCCCCCTTCACATCATGCCACCTTTTCCTCCCCTCAATTTGCACCTATGGAATTCCATGTAAAACCCCATTGCACTTTGACCTTCCAGAATGTACCCCCTCTTTACCCCAGAGTTTACCTCCCCTCTCACGCCCTCTGTTCCAGTCGAGACGGCAAGGAGACGACATCGAGGCGAGGTGAGAGGAGAGTAGTGTTAGTCGATTCTCCTTTGTGCGCCATGGACTTTCGGTGCAAGTTATTAGTTTTCCCGATATGGTGAAGAGTATTTCAATTTTGTTGGTTTGTACCTTGTTGTTTAAATACAGTGTTTGATTAGTTAGATTGTCTTACTTTTGTGGTTTTTTCTATTTCTGACCTCATCTTGCTCACCCGTCTTGGAAAGAATATTTGTCCTTTGGACAAGCGTTTCTCGTGAACTGCTGTTCTTCTTCCGAGAAACGCTGCAATTTTTGAAACTCGACGTCCTTAGACGGCCACCATGCCATGAACAATTCGATAATACTTCTCGTCGTGATTGTCGACTGTGATTTCCAGATCGTTAATGTGCCAGCCTAGCAATTCAAGGGTCATCAATTGTATCCAGGAAGCCACCACGAGGTTGTGAAGCAGGGTGTGACTCAACAATAGGCATCACTTATCAACGAGCGAACCGTCATAATCGGGGATCAAGTTGGTCTGATGATTCTGTAATGTACTGGCCTCTCATTTCGTAGGCCTTGGTTCGGATTCCGGCAGTTTCAGATTTTTCACTCTACACCGGTTCTTACTCGAGTGATGTGTGGAGGTGTGCCGTATATAGTCCGTCGGAAGGGACGTTAAGCCGTGAAACCTTAGACGCCTCTCGTTAAGAGCGGGCTAACGCCGACGCCGGGTTTCTCTCCATCCTTTTTCCATTCCTTCCTTCCACAGCTGTCGCTCTTCTCTGCAAGCAACCTTTATATAGTTAGTGAATACACTACCGACTTAAGTGTTAAAAAATAATGTAGCATGGAAAAACTGCAACTTAACTTTGTATATACCTTCCTGTCTCAAGCTAACATCATGTCTGTCAGATTATAGTCGGTCAGAGTACATTATATTTTACAAATTTGTGGTTTTACCGATTCCCTCTGGTCAATCCATGAATGTTCCGCGATGGAAGAGACCCGCCCTGTTTTATCTCCTTTCAAATCATCATGAGCGTATCACGAATTGTTATTAAACAAACGGATTATAAGAAAACGGTAGTCAAATGCCCTTGTCTTAGTCCAAGGATAAATTTCCGCCTTGGAAGTATTTTAAAAATTATACTATATATTTTAAATAATTCAATAAAAAGAAACCCGGTTTTTCTGTTTATATTTTTAAATATTCCCCATCTCTGAAGTTTATCTGCTTGGGCTGTTAAATAAAAATGGAACGTGCTAATTATATAATATTGACGCGCCTTTGCTCCATGGCAACAGCATCCGTGTCTTTGTCTGCCTCCCCGTAAATTTTATAGATAAAGTTAAATATTTCGTGACGTATTTCGGTGTTATTTCGTTCCCTCCCTTATGCATTATTGATTTCTGTGCGTCCTTGATCTTGTTGTACCGGTCAAATTGAGGGAATAGGAGGTTCCACTCTCCTCCCGTTGCGTTCGGAGAATCGGAAGCTTTGATGACCTGGTTGGATATTTATTCACTTCCTAGAAGGGTTGGACTGTACGCGTCACTCCATAGGCCGCAGGAAAGGCAATAAAAGGCGTTCCAAGACGCATTGGAAATGTCTCCCTTCGGTGTTGGCTGTAGTGGGCTTTTTCACGTCTCCATGAAATGTTTTTCATTTCTTTCGTTGACTCATTTATACTCTTGTTACTCATCAGTTCCCACTGTAAGCATATAATTGTTAGTAATAGCATTCTTGCAATGATTTTGAGTGCACTGAAATTTTTTTCTAAACCACTTTTTCATACTAAAAGGTACCTTACATTGAACTACTTGCGTAGTACTTCATTCTGCAACTGGGAACCCTTTAACTCACTTGACCCCATCTAAAATTCCTTCCCTGACCCCTGCGTACCGAACGTCCTTTCATCCATTGCGGCATTCTATATTTCATCGTCCCTTATCTTAATTAATCTCTCATGCTGCCCTCGAGTTTCCGTGAAATATCTCCTTTCCTCATTTCCTTTACTTTGTTTTCCTTTCCCTCCTCCGTAAACCCGCCTCTCTTACCTATAGGCACCTCTGTTTTGCCAACAGACTTCGCTTTGTACCCACTCTATTCCTCTATAAAAATTAAAGTGGAAAATCGCTATGTATTAGTTAAATGCTTCCGTATATTTCTAATGCCTTAGCGAGAGTATGGAAAGCTATCGAAAAGTACTGGAGAAGATATTCTTAAGTTTTAGATGGGAGAATCGTATGAAGTGAGGAAGAGGAAAATAGTGGGGATTTTAGATAAATATAGAGGTAAAATATTTGCCTAATTGAAGAAAGGTGTACATCTACATAATACCCTGCAAGCCACCATAAAGGTGTGTGGCAGGGGGTGAATTCTCACCAAACATGCACTACATATATTGCACAAGATAGGATTAGTATTAATATATTAGTCTAAACTTCACTATTTAAAAAGATAAAAATAGCAAAGTAAGCATGCAAAAACATGCTGTTAGTTGGGTTACCTTCAAGTCCTTATACCAACGTGCAGCTACCTATGTTATACATTGATTCACTCGTATTGGACATATTTACCGCTATTCGTATCCCTAATTGTACGAGGAGAAACGGACATTTTGAATCTGTCAGTTCGGCAATCAATTTCTCTAATTTTGTAATCATGGTCCAGTCTACCATAGTAAGTTGGGGTTGGGGTCAGAACTCTGTGGTCACTGATTCCATCAACGGTATCAATCTTAGTCACTTTTTGTGGGATGTTGGCTGCCAGTAAATCAAGAATGTTATCCCCTCTATTAGGTGCTGTAGCAAATTGTGACAGGGAGTTGTTGGAGAATACATCTAAGAGTCTCACAGATGTCCTTGTCCCTTCCTCCAGCTTTGAAGCAGTAGATATCTTCTCCAGTGTATTGATGGTGCATTTAAATCTCCACCTATCTCTAGGGCATGTTACGATCGCTGTTACAGGACGTGATAGAATTTATCTGCTTTTCCATTTCTAATAGTTAGTCAACATCAGTGTTTGGGGGCCTATAGAATGCGCAGACAGATATTTTTTTGGATTTAGGGCATGTTACTGAACATCAAACACATTCCAAGGGGTTGTCGGGAAATCTGCTTTGCTATTGATTGAGTTCTTGACTGCAATGAAAACACCACATCCTGGTCGGTTTTGTCTGTCTTTTCTATATCTTTTTAAAGATTTTGTAAATATTACTGAGTCAGGAATGTCATCCGACAGCCAACTTTCAGTTCCTATAATAATATCTGCATCAGTAGTATGAATAAGGTGGTGGAACTCAGGTATCTTGTTTTTAAGACTTCGGCAAATAACTACTGCTACGTAAATATTTTCACCTCGACTATTAATAGTGCTACAAGGGAGAGTTGTGATCATGTCTGAATTTGTTTGAGCCTCAATACTCTTTTCATCAAATGTAGCCGGTAAAGCGACTGGCAACGAGAAGTTATTTACCCCACTACATGACTTACCCGCTACCCTACCATCTACCCTAAAAAAGGCCTGCAATGATCTAATATCCTTTCCACCACGCGTTTGGCGGCGTCCGGAGTGTAATGAACCCCAGAGTGGTTTAAAGTTTGTCCACACGATCGAAACGATTTTTAGTCCAGTTTTTTTGTTTTCTTATCTTCAAGCAATAACGTTAAATATATCAAACGATCCACTTCCGCATGTAACGGATAAGATGGAAAGTAGGGATATTTTTACGATCACATTCTACTGGCATTTTTGTCGATTACACGCCCAAGTTTCATTTATTAAAGAGATGAGTTAATGCACGAGGTCTATGTATAGCATTTGAGTTATTGGAGAAGTGTCATCAACTTTTCACACTTTTTTCTAGTGCTCTAAGTTTTGTGTGTCGTATGTTGTGGGTATTTTTGTTGGAATTTAATGACTTCGTTGCAGAAAGTGTCCGAAGGCGTTCGGGACCTAGAAGCGGCAGTTCAATGCACCACTATGCTGAGAATTTACCTCAAATATCTAGGAAAAGGATCTATACAAGCGTCTAACGGATAATGAGTGAAATACTTCCACCGGGAGGCTCACTGTTGACCCCCTACAAATTGCTTCGCGTGCCCATAGGTGTGCCGTTAGCTTTCATTTTTTGCTCTGTTTTTCAGATTGCAACTCGAGTTGGGGGAGGGGATAAAAAAAAAAGCGAGAGTCGTCGACCACAGAAGTCGATTAATCTAAGAGTTTCCCCCCCCCGTCTTTTCAATCCTTGGGCATGTATGCCGGCTCCCATCGACCCGTTCCTTTTACGACGTTTTTATCGTCTTGTTTCCAGCGGGAGGCTCTTCAAGTCCACGATTTCCTTGACCGTGTGGAAAAAAATTACACATTCTCCCCTCCCCGATTCTCCGAAAGCTAATTCCGTGGAATGCCGGGATTAATGGCAATTTTTTTCATGCCGCAGTGAAAGCATGCGAGTAAACTTGCATCTCTCATAGTTCCGGGTTCTCTTCTCGTGTGAGGCGGTCGAAATCTCTGCTTGTAACCGTCTAAGCGAGTTCAAGAGCACCGTGGCCGGCTCGGACAAAAGCATGGGGATGCATGTTCTCTCTTGACTCTGAGTCCTCTAGATTTGAGTTCTCGGAATCGCCTCCAATGACAATTCCTCTTTTTTTTCATTGCGCCCGTGTGTTTTTGTTAGGTTGTCTCATCCATCGTGTTTCACTTCCCATAGATCACATCTGCGCGCGCTGTACGGGCGGATTTGGTTACGGCTTCCCGGAAGGCTTATCGTTTTCCTGGTTACTCCGTCAATAGGTCTTGTAGATGATTAGTCTCCGTTGTTCGTTTTTTTTGCGTGAGTCGCTCTGGCTGCGAGCGGCCGACCATCGATAAAAAAGGCGAATAGTACTTCTTCAAAAGGTTCCGCTTCCCGGTATCCTGCTGAGATTGCAGTTTTTGGTACTCTGTTAGTCTTTTCTTTTACTTCTGTCATAATCATTTAGGATAGCATTTGTTATCCTGTATTAATTGTACATATATATGGCAGTAATTGGTTAAATCTTCTGCTGCCCTGAGTAGAATAATTGAGCGGCTCCCTGCTGACATTCATGGAGTAATTTCAAAGATTACTGAATTTAATAATATTTTTGGTGCTTCAAGAATCAGGTTTGGTAATCACAGAGGAATTCTTTTTCCCTCAATCACTTTTGAACGCCTTATTTCATTCAAAACCTTTCTTTTAGGTACAACATTCGTCCTATCTCCTTTCATCTTCCTCAGGAAGCATACCTTTTGCCTCCATTTTGTCTTTTTCTGCATCCTGCCTCTATAATGGCCTTCAGTAAACCATCGCCTTTAATTAATTCTGTCTCCGTATAATTACCTCGAATATTGCAATATTCTCCTCTCCTCGGTAATTCCTATCAGTTTGTCTTCCTTATATCTATGTTACCTCTCCATTCTTCTCCCAAACCTTATCAAAATGCCCCAGATCTTTTGCTATCCTCTTTCCCAATGTCCGCGTTCCGCAAGCTTGAAGCGACGTGTAAGAACAAAAGGAAATGGCTGAATTTTTGTAATTTTAATGAAGCTAACGTTAAAGCTCAAGTAAAAGTTCAGCTTACCCAATTTTTCAAAACCTTTGGTTTGTTTAAGAATGACGCAGTCAGTCCCTGGTTTTATCTGCAAGGAAAGGATGGAAGTAGTTTTGATTTGTCTCGTGAGATGCACAAAAAATTTCGCACACACAGGTTGCGTAGGGAATCGTAGTGACGTGGTTGTGGTTTAGACGGATGTCAGCCGGCTGGTGTTTGCTACGGCCTCTTGTGTTATATTTCGTAATATCCCCACCGTGGATTAAATCTATCCGTGATTGTCCTACTCTAATTTCTTGATAAACTAATATCCACCAGGAGGAAGGAAGCCTGGTTAGGCTTATCAACGCACAGCCGTATGGAATTGCGTGGTCATTTGGCCTTAATATCCGAACTAGTGATAGTGGTCTTAGGATTTCCAACTACGTTTCATCACTTTTATCCACGTGCCTGTGTGTCAACTCTCTCATTTCCCTTAAAAACGGCTTTCTAAATTGCCTTGCGTACAATTCCTTCTGGTACAGCCAATTTACTACGTCTGGACACTGGTTCATATTCCTATGTGTTAATGATTTCATATTTCTTGCGTGCGTTTTTGACTTGGCAGCTTTATTATATAAATTTATGTCCTTTCAATCCATGCTCGTATTAGCATGTATGTTAAACTCGACCAACTCTGCAGGAAGAAAGAATCAAGGAATGAGTTTGATGATCGCAACTTTTCCACCATTCCTTTATTACTTCTGCCTTTAAGGTATTGAAATGAACGTCATTTCCTTGGGGTATAGAATTCGAAAGTGATTTTTACATTAATTTTCTTTGATTGAACCTTGAAATGAAAAAAATGCATTATTGAACTTAGTAAAATAGGATTCAGATTCGAAAATTGTAGAAAATACCAGAAGTTGTATAAGAATTTTATGTAAATGTTGCGGTTCACTGTATCTCCATATGTTCCTTTGAATGGATGTAGTAAACTTAGAAGATCTTTCGGAGAATATCAGAGAATGCATGTGCTTTCGTTAAACCATTCGACTCATGTGAAATGATTATCTTTGTACAATCGTCACGATGCTGTTATGTAGAAGCTCAAAGGTTTAGTCTTCCTTTATGTGCTAATCTGACAGCTGAGTTAACCCCTATTGCTTCACGCGAAGTGAATGAGAAATTATGTCTTTCTTACGCGGATAAGTTTTTCGCCAAATCAGCTTTCTTTAGATTTCACGTCGAGGATTGGCCTAAGCGTCAGCATTCTGTTGCCGACAAAGCCTCGGCTGGCGTAGTATCGTCGACGCGAGAGTGAGGTAACGTCGATTAATGAAGTATTTGAAGACGGGCAAACGGAGGTGTGGGTCCCGGCCGAGGAGTAGATTGTACCTACTGGAGAAGGCATCCCGGCTGATTTATGAAGGTAGCGGCCATCTTGGTAGGCACGACATATGGATTTTCTTCCCGCGATACGCGTGTATTGAACTTGTTTTTGCATATGGTAAAACTTAGAGAAAGATGAATAATGGAATGCATTGTTTAAATACGTCAAAGAAGCAGGGTAAAGTACGGAAGCACACGCCAGCAATTGCCAAATTGGTAGCATCAATAGGTTACATTCGAACCAGTTTTAGTGATAAAATTGACTCCCAGGGGAATAAAATGCATTAAAAACCCCCTTAAATATTCTTAAGTAGATTAACTAATGCCACTGCGGTGAAATATGGCCTCGATTTCTTTGTTACGTGTGTTTTAATACACGTACAATCTTAATAAGACGTAATTGAAATCGCAGTGTTTTGTACGGAGTAGGTAGGGTCTAATCGTTCCTCATCATCATCATTGGTCAGCAATCCTAGGATTGGTTTGACGCAGCTTTCCACTCGATTCTTTTATCGACCAACCTTTTCGTTGTGACGTAATTCTTCTCTTTTAAATCCTTCACAACCTGTTCCATGTATCTCATACGAGGCCTGCCTTTTCCAATTTTTCCATTCACTTTTCCCTCGACGATAGTCTTCACTCAAGATATGGCTAATGGTTCCTAAGAACCCCAATTCCGACTTCATTGTTACCCATAGGATAACATTCCTATGCCTCCTGTACATTCTAGCCTTCTTGGTTGCGACAATGAGTTACTCCGCGTGTTTACGTTGTTTTCCCCCTTGTTCCTCGGCTTACTCGAGGAAATGCGAGTCGATGACTCCGCTGCGGATCAGTCGCTCCTCCCAGCTTCATTCTTTCCCCTCTCCCGTGATCTTTTTTTTATCGCTTTTAATTCCGTCGCCGCGGCTGCCGGCATCGCAACCGCTCAGCCAGTAACTTCTCACGCCTCTCTCCATTGTGCCGTTACTCATTTTTTTCGATGATCGAAGCGTTGCTCGTTTCAGAGCGTGTTGGTCGAAATAGGCTTGAAATCTGCGCCGGCATTCCGCTAATGTTTCATTCTCACTCGGTATATACAACCCCAGCTGTTCACTCACGTGACTTCCTCGTGTTTTCAAGAAGTTATAAGAGTGGAACAGAAGGTGATGTTCCATCATCATACTGGCGGAAAAAAAAGAAAAAAAATCACCGTTGGTATTTTTTAATTACTGTACTTACTCGCGGAATACCTCGGGTAAATGAATTATGCCAGTCAGGATTGGCAAATAAATATCTATTCATGAACTAGGCTGCGTCCCAAAGTTTTTTTTTCAAGTTATATGTTCTGCTGATCATTTAAAAATTCTTATTTGATGTAGCCGTATTATTATTTTTTATTTTACATTAAACTACGATGATATGGTGTTATTTTGTTTGAATTAATTACGGATGGGGGAATTAATAAACAAAATCTCAACCGACTGCTTCCAAGAAATTTCAGATTTAACCACATATTTACTTATGGTTTTCGTACCTTCCTTGGTATTAAACAACTGCGTATGTAAAGGAAAGTAATGTCACAAGCCTTGGAGGTGAAGTCACCTCCGATTTTCAATTTGCATCTCAATTGTCGGTAGCAAAATGAATTAACGTGTTTATCTTTGGACTAAAGAAATTTCCCTCGAGTTCAGGGACATAATAGGTTTTTCGTTAATAGAATATATATAGATATAATAGAAACGTTTTCAACGTGATAATACATGCTAATCACTCACTCAGTGATTCAACCCGAAGGTTGGTTTGGATAGGTGAGGGTAGAGCTCACCCAGAACTAAGCCACAGGCGTGTGAATTTCACACATTCAGGGTAGGGGGGCCAGTTCCTTTCCCTGGGCCACCTCGCACTCCGAGGATTTTTCGTTCGGGGGCGTCCAAAGACTTCACCCGGATTTGAACCCGGAACCGGAACAGTAGCCAAGTGCTATATCCACTAGGCCACCACGCTCCCCACATGATGATATTTATCAATTATTATCACCGTATTCATGAATGTTTGGAACCAGGTCAGCGGCTTCATATAAGTGAGCAGACTTAGTTCACTTGGCGGGACATCTCTGCTTTTAATTTAGGACGCATTATTCCTCCATAATTTATTCCTATCCCTCGTGGAAGCCATTTAGCTCTCGAGACAGTAAACATTCCCTTGCAAAGAATTAAGATTTTGAGAAAGGTATAATTCTTTCCCTCTTGCAATAGATTAGCCTAAGTCTCACACGACGGTCTAATTACCGAGGACGCAAGTTTACCGACGCATGGAGGTCTTTTAATTTAAAAAAGTGAAGCTTTCTTGCAAATTGATGAAGCTTTTGTGTGCGCGGAGTGAGTCAATTATGTAGAAAAAAATATTTAATTTCGCATGCCGGGGATTTCGACGCCGCTTGCAGGGGCATGGGTGAAAGGAATAATTTTGTCGGAGCGGTTACGCTTTCTAGACGTCCCAAGGTATCGTGGATCTACCTCTTCGCGCTCCTTCATACCTCTCGTTCATCAGAAAGGGTGGATCGCGTGTTTAAGAGTTACCGGAGGCGAGTTTGGCAAGAAACGAAATCGGACCGTGAAAACAGCGTAAAAAATCGGGATGTGTGGAACCGTGCCGTGCTCCAACGTTCGTCGGCGCTTGAATATCTGATAAATTCCAGCTGGTTTTTGTGGCTTGAACGATCGTACACAAGGGAGAAAGAAAAAATGGGCAAATTATTTAAATTTCTGAAAATTAAAACAGAATGGTTAGAAAATATTTTCAGTCGCCACGGCAATCCTGGTTTCTTACTTCGCAAATGATTGACATCAAACGTATTATTCAGCGAAGGCTTCGATTTTGTAGAGTAACGATTTTCTCAGAAACTCGTTTTACTGCCATTCCATAGAAAAAGATTTTAATGTGATCCAAACTGCTGAGGTTATACTGCACTGTCTGACCTGACCTAACCCTTACAGTATCCATGCGCCAAGCGAAATTTTTACTCTGATTTATGAATCGCCAAACCGGCGCTTTTCCGACTTGACTACCGCGGCGGGCGTTTTACTTTCAGTAGATATACAAAATCTAACCAGCAGATGGTTATATATGGGTAAGATGTTAAAGTACCATATGTACGTAATTGCCAATAGGTAAGTTTTTCGCACTTTTAAATTCTTCGGCTGAATTTTATTTTGGAAGGCGGTCTATGACTTGAAATATTGACCGAGAATGTGCACATAGCAACAGCGTTGTTGGCCATTAAGTATAGAGCGTTTGGTTGTAAACCGAAGATTTCGGGTTCGATTTCGAGAGAGGCTCTTCAAATCGTCCAGTTCCACCCAAGGAGAGTGATTTTCTGCGTACCAAATCTTTCCTGGAAACCGAAGACGGAACAAGGAAAGGAGCTGTTCTCCCAGCCTCGTGAGTGAATGTAACTCGCAGATGAGTTAGTAGTGTGCGAACTTTCGTCAGTGAACCATCTGGTTGAGCATACGTGCATATGCGAGCATGTACATTATAATTGTACATATATATGGTGTAGATCTGGAGTCAATCGATTCTCTCAGTAAAGAACGAGAGAAGAGTGAAAAGTAAGGACAGCACCGGGTTCTATTTGTCGATCATTAGCTCCGCTTAAAAGTAATTATGTGGTTTCTTAATGCACTGAGAGGGAAACGCTTTATTGCGGCCTAATACTTGATCGGAAATAATGATGTTTGGCGTGGGGTATAAAATGAAGCAAAAACAAAATGCGCGTCCATTTGGTCGTTATCTCGCGACTACGTGAGTGAATATAATTGAGAAATCTAGCGTTTTGATTTATAAGGCGTGCCTATAGAAGTCGACGACGAATATATATTTTTAATGACGCTTATTTTTTCATTCTTGGGATTCGTCCGATTCGTTATATTAACCGAGCTAATGGATCGACCGCTAAAGTTATGGTAATTTGCTCCTTACTCTATTAATAGGATAGATTGATACACTTGTCATGTTGTTTTTTTCATTGATGAAAATTTTCTCAGTTCCTCAAAAACGTCGTCTCGCTGCGATGCTGGTTGCTTTTGTTGAGTGCTTTCTTCCCCCTAGTGAAATTAAATTCCTGGTGTGGATTGTGGAAAAATGGAGAGTGATTAGATTTTGTGGCGGTAACGGTTGGATTACCTTGTACAGTGAAAAGAACGAAAACATGACCTATGTCCGAATTTAGTAGTCCTTTAAATTAGGCAAATTCCTCTTGCTATCATATGTGGCTGAAATTATCGGTGGCAAAAAATCGCAGGTTGCCCAAACTATGTAATATATGCAGTTAATAGATTAATAAATTTGTAAGGTAACTCATAATGGTGAATAAAAATATTCACGTTTGATGGTCGTATAATGTTGATGCAAGTATATTTCGGACAAATTGTAGACAATCGTTGCGATTAATGTTAAATTTAAGGAGAAATTTCTATTTTTTGATACTCGTATTTCATTCACCACTGAGGGATTTTTTTCTGACTCTTTAGTCCTAATAATCCGTGGCTATGGAGTGTTTCTGCTTAGAATTTCGGGCCTAAAGTGCCCAATTTTTGGTCCAGGTGCAAAAAGCCTCGAGAGTCGGGGGTTGGTGGCTCGATTACGTTTGGTTACGATGAGCCGAAATGCTCGTGGATATGGTCTGGATTATATTTCGCTTACCGTAAGCGAAATCTTTTTGAATGAGTTGTTTTATGCTGACTCCTCGTACTCCTACCGAAGTCGACTAATATGGCCTTTGAGGGAAGTCCGCAAAGAGAGGAAGTGGTTCCCTGCCTCTCGAGTCGTCTCTCGGACGGGAAAATTAGTGGAGGGTGGTGCCCGTGAGTCGGAGAGCAAGAAAGGTATCGCCCCCACCGCGTCGTGTATGTAATTCGAGAGGGGCGGGTGGGAGAGGCAAGCTGTGGGCTGACGTGTGGACGTCGGAACAAAGGCCTCTCTCTGTCTCGCGGCTCCTCCTTCCCGTGTTTCCTCAGCCCCTCACCTGGGTTTACACGCATCCTCTTCATTCGGTTATCCGGGACGACACTGGTCCGACCTTGGCGCCGAGTCTGTTTCGCTCTCCTTATCGGTGAGGTGTCAAATAGTTTTCGCTCAACGCCTCCCGTTGTGCGTAGCGCACATATCTCGGAAATGCCGTTCTGCGCGGGGAGAATGGACTAGGTTTAAGGTGTGGAGAACCTGCGATCCTTTTTTTGGCACCCATTGCCACTTTTTGTTATATTGTGACGCAAGCTAGGTATCTTATGCCTTGCAGTGTTCCTGTCATGAGTGTGAATCCAGTTATTGAGTAGGTGTTTGGTTTAGTTTGAATATGTATCCATTCGCGAGTGACAAACTGTAAGAACACTAAGTTTAGCTCCTGTATGTCTCCTCCACTGAAGAGTTCCGTCCGAGTCTGTTGGCTTCTCCTTGGGATGAATTTTGTTGTAACATTCGAAAAGCGCTTGCAACCCTGGAATTGGGAATCAGGAGAATGTTTTCATCAGAAAAACAAAACTCGTGTCAATTTCACAGTTTATCAGAATACGGTGGGACACATGAATCTGTCGACTACGGTCGTGAAATTTAGTTTTTTTGTTGCCGTTGGCGAACATGAAGTTTCACCAAGAAGACTCCTAAATAATTGAAAGAGAAGGCCTGTTTGCATTTCGAACGGAAGTACTTTAGTTTTTCTTTCTCGCGCGGTTGTTTAACGCTAGTGTTTATGTTGCGCATTTAGATGCATGGAAATATGCGCATTGAAAATTGCGATGCGTAGATTGTCGAGTTACTGCGAAAACTACTTAAATGCATCTACGGCTCACTGAATATAGTCCCACCCACGATTTCTCCCCCAAAATTCCCACGATTTCATCCGAGCCATTGCCATATTTCGGCGCTGATTTAAAATGTGTAGTTCGTTGCTTCGTGTAAAATGGCATACGGAGTGCTCGATGATCGCTCGAGTGTGCTCAAGCGATGTTTTTGGCTGGTAACATCTAGGTGAGAAATACTTTCGTGTTAGGCTTTCAGTTGGTTTTCCCTAACGGCTCAGTGTGTGCATTTTGATAAAACGAGACCTACATGTGGGGAATTTGAAGAAAAAAGTAAGATCAGTGAATCGGAAACCACCGACCGCAGTAGCGTGGACGTTGGCAATGCAATGTGCCGTGCTTCTTTTAGTTAAATTTCCTCTTTCTGCATCAATCATATGTATTCCTTACCTACTCTTACATTTTAGTTTATTGTTAGGTATTTAATTGTTTTATTACACGCTCAAGAATTTCATCTCTTTTATCATTTGAGTTTTAGAATTTAGACAAGCACACAGCCGTGTACGGAGTAGTGAAAAATCCTCTCCGATGGGCTCTAAACCCGCGACCTCAAGATAAGTAGGGGAAAGCTTTACTCTGCCACTCATCACACTGACGACAATTAGGGACGTCTTACATCTTAAGGGAGTAGGATTTGTGTTTAATGTGCTTCGACAGCGAATGATGTACCACAAATTAAATCTACTATTTTAAAAGTAATTAATCGATAATTTTTCAAACAATACTCGATTGCATAACATTCTTAGCTTTCAAAAAGAGCTTATAGATTCTACCCGTAATGCCTAAATGAAGTGAAATCTGCTTAATTTTATTGGTTTCCATTGGTTTATCACCATGGACTTGATCTAGGTGCCCTATAATATTCAAATTTCCTCGTATCCCTGGTGTTTGGAGAGATCGGGTTGATGTATATGGAGTGCTAGCCACCCCGAAGGCCCGAGTTCATAATCCAGCAGTGGCAGAATTTTTTATTGATACTTCGTCCGTCGGTAAACTGGCCCCTATTTAATTGCCATGTGGAATTCGAGTGCAGTACTCCGCCCGTCGGATGAGACGTTAAGCCCTTGGTCCCCATGGTGAGAGCAGGCTAATGACTACGCCGGGTTTCTCTACACCGTTTCCATTCCGTTCCTTTCACCTTCTTCCCGGCTTAAAGCGTCTTTGAGTGTGGGACAGACTTGAAACCGATTAGACCTCTTTGCCTATCACACACTGTCAGGAATTGTTTCATTTGTCGAGTGTTGGGTCGTAAATCAAATAAAATGTTGCACATCCTTCCCTGGCAAGCGTGTAGTCTTGTGTGTATCGGGGCGAGCATTTATTGGATCGGGAAGAAGAGGAAAGTCTATGGAATAATCACTTTAATTTTATCGTACCTGTCCGTCCATGGGAAAATATTACGAAAGCATGAATTACACATTTTTTTAGATAAGATGCGTATCATTTTTATTAAGGATACGAGTAATTGTTCTCTGTTTCGCGACTTCCGAGATAAAATTCATTTAGGGTTAGATAGGAACTACGGCGAGGAGGAAAAGGTGTAGAGATAAACGTGTTTCGGCTTTAATTCCCTCTGAAAGATGAATGGCTGACAGTCGAGGCCATCAGCCCATTGAGCAGCCTGTGTAATTTCTCTCAGATAATCAGCATCTCGAGTTAGACTGTTATGTATCTGTTGTGACATGACGTCCGGATGTAATAATCGCGAAACTGGCCGACCAAAGAGAGTCCACCCTCAGATCCGTCATATAAATGATTTCACCGCGTGAATTTTTTAGGCTCCTTTGCTGAAAACACCAAATTTATGCCTGCCTTCATGAAAATCACTGATATTAGTTCGGTATTAATGTAGATGATACCATTTTTTCAGCTCTTCGATTCAAAAACAAAACTTAATGAATATGAGGGCGTGAATTTGAGATTTCATAGACTACGAGATCCCTTTCTTTCCCTTGTCCTTTCACTTACCGATTCTCCGCAACCCGCTCAGTCCTTAGCCCACACATTCTCATTTAACCAACCTTTTCTTGCGAATGATTATGCCACTGTGAAGTGGGATGCGTCGTGCGGCCTAGTATTCATGTGGAAAATGACTGGGTGTGCTGTTTCAGAAATTAATATTATTCAGAAATTAATATATGGTGAATTAGGAAATATAATTTAAGATGAACCTGAAAGTGTCATCCGAGCTCTTTTACGACCGCCCTTTATAATAAAATAGGACAGTTTTAAAAGTAACGCAGATGAAAGTTATGTTTTATTGATATATGCATTGCGCATTGAACCATCATCACCAGGCATAACTGCTCTCTATTCCACTTTTTAGTTGGCTAATCTCTTCGTATTTCTCTAAATATTCTCTATTACATCGTTAGTACTTACTTTTAATACCTCATAATAGACCTTTCTTTACCATTCTTCTGATGTATATTCAATAATGTATTGAGATTTAAACGCAAGAGTAATTTTGACTGTATTGCATAGTGACTCTCAACTTTAAGAGCACCCTAAATTCCAAGTAAGTCTTAATTTATGTTCTTTTTGTGGTCATAAGCGAAACTGAACTGAGTGAACGAAAGTGAACGTCTCCTTTTGTTTCGTCAAAGGTTTGTAATGAGTGGGAATTTCGAAAGTGTAAAACCCCTGGCGTGCACACTCAGTCCCTCTGTAATGTTTGGGTAAAAGTTGTCGAAACGTAACTTTTCTCGCTCCAGGGAAAGTGCGGTGAGAACCAGCCGTGGTTTCTTTTTTTTCTGCCCCATTCCCCTTGTTCCTTTCGTATCATATACCGGCGTGAAAGCTCCCCTCCTCCCCCACGTCCCAATATCGTGTGAATGAATACGCGCTTATGGGTGCGTGCTTTTCCTCGAAGCGTGGGGAAAGTGATAATGCGTCGTGAAACCGATCTGTCGATGCAGAAAAGCTCTCTCGGGAATGATGGGAAATTGGCGTCGGGAGGATGTGGGGGGCGATTCCCCTCACACCCGGATGTTGTTCCCGGAGCGTTCATTCATTGGCTTTTTTGAGCACCGGAATTAATATCTACACGAGTATACATTATTAACTGGATGAGCATATGGCGTGTACAGGTGAATCCGAATGGGAACTTGGGCAACATCTTAAGGTGGCTGGAGAATATTTCATTTAATTACAACTAATTATGCAGTAACGTACTCGTCATTGTAGAAATAATACAAGAATTGTAAATTGTATTTTTGCCTAGATTAAAGCATGTTATGATTTAGCAAAACGAAGAATGTGACGGTTATGATTGACAGTTTTCGGCACGGTGTTCGAAATTAAGGTGGAAATTATATTTAAATGACCTTTTTGAATCTTTGGGTCGGTGTGTCACCGTTATATTTGTTAGTGATCATTATAATAATGCGATGTTTATTATTTAACCTTTTGAAGAAAATCTGTACATGTGATGCCGAATTGTAACGATCTATATACCACAAGGTTTTTTGTTAAAAAAAGTCTCGAATTACCAAAAAAATAATTCTGCAAAATGCATTTTTTTTAACACTTTTACCCATAACTTTCTCAAACAAGGTCATACATATTAAGTTTCACACCAATCTATATATCGCTTAGAAATCGCTCCAGCCTCCTCGGTGAATACTCGAATGTCTGATAACTGGCTGGAATAACTTTAACGTAATGCTTCATCCAGAGCGCTAATGAATAATACTCGGGTTGAGTGCCGCAATGAGAATCTGAGAAAAACCTGAAAATGTTGATGTAAATTACTGTTTTCATTTGACCTTTAGGATACTCACAACTATGGAATGGTTATCACCACCCTCAGTGCCTTCACTCTTCGGAGTCGCGTAAGAACCAGCCGAATGCACTATTTTATGCGGAGGTACCCGAGTTGTGGTCTTAAATATTCACTTGGATTGTCGTATTCAGCGAGGCATTCATCGAGGTGCTCATGTAGGTCCCATCTACATATATTTACATCAAACCCTGCAAGCCCCCAGACAAGCGGGTTTTTTTATTTGTCCAAAACATCTACACTGCATTCTCCTAAGAACTGAAACATTTTCACATGCAATACTATAGTGAAAGCTAACACCGTCTGGGTCGGGCAATGCTCCTAAACAAATACTCACATACCTAATTTGTCAATCATTCAGGAGAGAATGAAATATACTCTATCGTGTAGGCTTGTAAAATGTTTGTCAAAAATTTACAAGACCTATTCTAATTCTCCTGTAATATCTTCGTGGTAATCTATTACTGTCCCTAATTTTTCGCGGAAAAAAGAATTTTAGAGCCTCTCCGTCTTACTATCCCGTTAATTTTATCTTCGTGATCTACCTGACGTAGGAAGGTGGTTTTTGTAATATATTTTTACATCTTCAGAAAACATGTCCACCTTAAATTTCTGCAGGTGATTTATTATGTATTTTAACGATCTGATGATGATTCCCAATCTAATTCATCTAATTGTTTCGCTATACTGCTTTAGCAAGCCTTGCCCATGTATTCGAGTACTCATCAAGGTATTCATGTACTCATTCAATTAATCGTGCATTCATTCGGTGCAAATGCATCGAGGTATTCATCGTTATCTCATGTATTTTGGGTACTCAAATTTTTAAGAATGAATGTATTTGGCTCATTGCTTGCATGTATTAATGCTGCCTGAGCTCGTCGAACCGGATATGCATGATAAAAGCCGGCATCAAATCTCACAATGCCGCCAGTAGATACATGAGCGACGGAGATAAGATAAAAAAAGTTTTATTTTGCCCGATTACAAAACCGAAATGGATATCCCGTCATGCCGGATCTTACGCCCTTAATATTGATCGGCATATGGTCCTGTTGCTCTATGAATTAAAATGTCTCACGCGATTTACAGTACCTGACTCGGGATTCCGCGATTTTTTCCTGGACTCGCGACTTAATCCTGAGCAATTTTATTTTTCTCCTACCTTGATCACCGTTGTACGAAGACGAGGTAGGTAATTGTTTAATCAGGAGACCACTTTAAAACTAAAGAAGAGTCCTGTGTGATCGCGGAACGGGATCGTAGTCGGAAGGAATAATGAATTGCAACAGTTTTGCCCGTGCCTTTAAAAAGTACTGGTATCCTTCATAATCATTTGGGCAGAGAAAGCAGGGCGCGAAAAATATGCAGAAAAATCGATGGCGCATGTTTTGTTATAACTTTTCTCCGGCGGAAGAATGGAGTACACTGACATTTTGATTGAGTGTAAGGGTTTTGTCATTTGCGACAGCTGAGATCATTTGCGCTATTGAGGATAGGCGCAAAATTGGATAGTATTGTGTAGGAAGAGTAGTGATGAACCCGGCGTCGACATTAGCCTGCTCTTAAGGAAACCCGCCTAGAGGTCAGCGGCTTAACGTCCCATCTGAAAGACGGAGTACTGAACTTGTGTAGCTTTCCACTCAGCTCTCAAGCAGAGATGGGGACGCCTCTGAAAAATTCCATCACTGGATAGATTTTAACCTGGGTCCTTATTCTCTTTCTGAAACTCTCGTGGTATCCAAGGGATAACATAGGTTTTTCGGGACTCGCGTTAACTTTTTGTAAACATTCTAATGAGGAAATCAATGAAACGCAACCTCGGTTTCGTTGCTGGGGAGATAACCGAGGTTGCGTTTCAAACGAGAATACGGGCCATAGGCCCTAAGGATTGGAAGCCAGTACTAGAGTCACCATAGTCACTAACCTTGATCCCCCACTAACTATTTTTGCCAGGAATAATTATAGTTTTCATTGTCATTATCCTGTGTTTTTATCATTTTAAATAATGTAGCCAATCCCACAAAATGGGACAATATATCCTACTGATCCTAGCTAAGCCTCCATGTCTTAAAGATTTGAATTCTCGCTTTAATATTTGAAATGGAAATAGGAGTACTAAAGTGAATGCCCCATATTTTCCGTACCCGTTTTTCGATCAATCTACCTTGTTGAGTGCGGGAATCACCATGTTCCCCTTATCAACAAGTTTTGTTTAAAATTAAAAAGTCTTACTCATAATACACCTCGTGCATGATTTGAGTAGTGTGCACGAAGTGCCTATTCACTGTTATTTTTTGTAAATAAGTACGTCTCATGAGACGTGTTTTCACCAAATGTGTTCTGTTAACATTTACCTTTAAACCATTTCATATCGTGCAGCTCAAGGCCTCTACATTTAATCTTAGTGAAACATCGGAATCACAATTTAACCTTGTATGTTTTTTCCATAGAGGTTGACCCAGGGCTTAAACCATTTCTTTCTGCTCTAACATCTTTTTAATCCGCGATGTTTGATATTCAAACCCATTATCTTACTTCACGTGCAACGCAACGATGTATCTCATAAGATGCATTATTTTTATGTGGTAAAGAAAAGCATTATTCTTCGTTACAATTGCGTATTTTTCATAGTGTTCCTTTTTTTCTTTTTCTGACAGGGTGAAGTTCGGTGTTCCCTTGGACGAAGTCTGCAAAAATGACATTCCGGGGCCATTATTGGTGAGTAGATAGATTTGTTTTTTTTTCATATATCTTTCATACAGAAGGTCTTACTGTGTAATTTTTCGTTTGTTTGAAATTGATATGGCCAAGTATCTCGGTAGGAAATAGTTGAATACGGTCCTTTTGGTTGATAAGTATATCTTGTTTACATTCATCTTCTAGACGGAGATGCAGTAAGCGTCTGTTAGGCTAATCTTCGTCGACCGGTCATGTACATGTTTTCTTTAAATGATAATGCAAAAAAAACCGTGTTCAGGGGGAGAGAATTGGGATTCTGGTGTTTATCCTGTGTTAACATCCTAACTCCAGTGATATCTTGTATGCTTTCACGGTTATCGCATTTTGTTATTTCCCTTGTTTCTTGTATTTTTTACGCAATCGAGGAGACGCGGTTGTCTTTTGAGTTACGTTTACGGCTTCTTAGTAGATGTTTCCGGGTTCAAATGTTTGAGAATAAAAAGGGCACACTTGGCTAAAACCTAAGCGACTGAATTTCTGAGTACCAGACCATTATGGACTATAAGAAAGAAGGATAAAAATAGCCCGTCGTCTTTTGAGATTTGGATATGGAGAAGGAAAGGAAATGGATTGAGGAAATTTTAGGAGAAGAATGTTTAAATGGACGGAAGAGATTGTAATGGGCCAGGATGGCTTGAAGGATGTGGTAGAGAGGAAAATTCTGGGCAAGGGTGAAGGGAGGTGAAGAACGACTGGTTTGGATAGAATCGGGAGAGATTGGAAGTATGCGGAACGTGAGGAGGATAGGGATCTTGAGCAGAATTGTATGTCCATGTAAACCTATCTTCACGAGCCTTTATCGATTTTGACGTTTTCTCTCACATGCCGATATCGATTCTATTTGTGCGATTTTTAAATTAGATGGCCTGTTAAATTACACATTTAACCCTGCTCGGGAAGACTTCATTAGTTACATTCACCCCTATTAATAAATTTAATTGATACAGATCTTTTATTTGCACATGTCTAGAGCAAGTTCGATGATATAGTGCCACGCGCAACCCAGAGGTGGCTTGTAGGGTGCTCATTAAATGTATCGTCGGTTATTTTCACAGCCTTAATTTGAAGCCGGAATACATATACCTAATAATGAAGTCTCGACTCTGATTATAAATTTGTATTGCGTCTGCCATCAGACTTGTTCACAAAAACTTTTAGGCGTAAAATTATACTTTGACTAGTTTTCTATTCTAAGCTATTTTTGACGTTGACATGCTAAATATATTATTAAATGTTACATTATCAAGTCTCTTAGAACCTTGCTCTTCTACATATATGTCATCGCTTTCTGCTTTTAAAGGATTTCCTCAGTTCTTACGTATCATGTACGCACATAATGACTAGGAATTTTCAAAGTTACCGACAACGACTGGATTCATCCCTGTTTTCGGTTGTGGCTGTCCTTTTCTGGATGGTATAATGCTGCCGGATGTTTGCATTGATTTCATCGATGAGTTCGGGGTTGGCAAGAACGCTAACCAAGCGATTTCCGGCGAGAGGGCGTAATGTTCTATCGGGGTCAAGGTCGAGGTCCTAAGCCATGTGGGCCTCCACTGAAAAAAAATTGGCCCATTTGCTGCGAGCGTATCTTTGAGAAATTAATCACTGGTGACATTCCAAATCGAGTTTTTTTCCTGTCTCAGCGCCCAGTAAATGCATAAGCATTCAAAATTTGACTTTCGTTGCTAATATAATTTTTCATGTTTGAATGAACCTTACACAAGTTGAAAATGTTTTCCCTTCATACAACCTTTTAAGTCGATTTTTTCGAGTCTCGCTCGTAGTGCGGAATAATATATTAACCGACCTAGTTAGTGAATTGTCAAGGAAAAAATTTTTCTCCATAACCAGTTTCATCTTGTATTTATTCGGTGATCGAGTCAAAAAAGCTATTATGCCCATTCTTTGGCAGTTTCTTCTATTACTCTCCGATAAGAAAGTCCCGGGTGATTATGTAGACAGGTATCTGGTTTGTTTGGGGAGAGATCACCTAGTAAATATCTTTTAATCCTTTGTGATGGCAGCTGACGTGCACGAGGAGTCTTGTGCTAAGGTTTTGAAAAACGTTTGAGGCCTGTCGCATTCAGAGAAAGCGCCGATGTCAACGTTCTGTCTCACACACCCTTTATTTGTCGAGATAACTTTAATAGCATCCTAAATTTTGCTCTAATCTTGAGCACACAGGCATGAGATACGAGCGAACGTTTTCTGTTGCCCTGGAAAAATGTTGTCTCGCAGAATTCTTAAATCATTCCGTGTTTGTTTCCTTCTTCGTTCCTTCCCCGCGTTGTTTTTTCTAAGATACTTAGGTTTATGCTGCTCATTACTGCTTTCTCTGTCTTTTCTTACCGAAGGACGGAATTTTCTTATTTGTATCTTTATATTTTGCGAAGTTATCTTTATTTAAGTTGTTTCCTGAATCGTGCAGACGTTATGATGTGGTGGAATAATAAAGGGAAAACCTTAATGGCATGAAAATAAAGTAGTGGTGACAACTGCATTGATTAAAGTTAACTAGGTATCGTTTGCAAGAATCCATTTTATGTCCTGGTAGTAAGTATTTCGTATTTCTATTGTCCAATGCCCTTTTATGGGTATTTGGCTGTCCAAACACGTTGGTTTCGCTCGTCAAAGTAGAACAGGAAGAAAAATTGTTCCTTTAAAAAAAAATATTTCAATATGGTATGAAAGGACAACCAGCTAACTCAAAGAATTTTGCTCCGCCATGATTAAGGCGTTAATTTCATTCAGAGCTTAAATTCCCCCCTCCAATCAAACAGGTTTCCTTCAAAGCCACGTTCCCTGTAGGACTCTCACCAGTTCAACGAAATTGGTTTTCTCAGAGCGCTCTAATTAATGTTTACTGGATGCGTTCTTCCAATTTTAGAATACTGATCCCCCTTTGAGCTTTCGGTATCCTCCACTAACTTGAAGAGGTGACAACTGCATTGATGAAAGTTAACTAGGTATCTTTGCAAGAATCCATTCACTTTTTCCTTTCCATAATTAGTCAAGATATGTAATAGGAGTGTCAATGACTCCGAATTACCCTCTGCTCTTAGGATTACTTCTTCGTTATGATATTTCAGTTTTCAACTTTTTCCTTAACATCATTAATGGTCGCTATAGATCCAGTGAAATCTTCAGTTTATTCCCGTCGTTTAAAACTCGAAACGAATTTTATTTCCATGCACCCATTAGTCGTCTTTCCATATGCCAAGATCCGATCCCTTCCATCCCTTATATGTACCTTTCCTCCCGGTCTGAAGCGCCTATTTGTGTCGAAACAGACTTGAAAACACGCATGGTCCCTGGATTACTACTTTCCGTTCACATTCAATTTTTTCCTTGCTATTTCCCCTGAAATACATATCTGCGCATTTATTGCATCCTCGTCTCTTCAAACCATTAGCGACTACCCAGGGTTTAAGTTAGTGCGGCGGGTATATTACTGGTCTCTCGCCACTTGAGCACGAGTTCGATTCCCGTCAATGGCAGAGATTTTTCAGTTGTATATTGGTCCCTACTTGACTTGTGTGTGATCCCTAGACTTCTGTTACGCTTGAAGCGAGGTACTCCGTCCGTCAGATGAGACGTTAAATACTGGCGCCTCTCGTTAAGAGCAGGCTAATGCCAACATTGGTTTTTTTCTCCCCTCTTACTCCACTTTCGGAACTTCTAACTCTGTCCCCTTTTCCACCTATCCTAAATGGGGCAAATGAACTTGGTTGTCTGTCGCCTTACGTGAATGATTACTCCTGTGGGAAAGGAAAGGTCACTACATCGTAGGATTGGACTTTAACAGTGGATGCGTCTTTCGACACAGCACGATTACCATATGACGATAGCGCGGGCGTGCGCGATGTGAAGGGCCATCCAGCCACTGGTTCACGGCGGATGGGATATTTTGTCGACCAGGCGAAGTTGCTCGAACGATATGCGTACATCCCTCGCGTGCTTCTTCTGGCGTACCATTGTGAACCGCGACGTGTTTTATGGCGCCCACCGTCGGCCACGCCCCCTTCCCTCTCCGCTAGATTGCAGTGCCGAAGGCAGTAAATCTCTCCCGAGTTATTTTCGTGGCCGTGAGGTGGCCGTCTCTTTATTTGTATCGCCGCGGCATTTTAATTTCGTGTTCGAAGGCTCCCTTCTCCCCCCCCCCGAGAATATGACGGTGTGAGGGTCTCTGCATCCCGTCTGCCGTCTGCAGGATCTTCCTCTCGATCCGCTACCTTGTTTCAATGGAAGGGTGTTGTAAAGAGTTTTAGTACCGCGTTCGTATTAGTTCCGGCTTTCTTGTCAATAAAGTGATCTCGAGTCCCTCCGGCGTCGTAGGCGTACATTTGGCCAACCGCACGACTGCAATTTTGGTTAAAAAGGTAAATGCCCTTGCGTGGTTCTGATTTAATCTTCTCCCCCAAATTAATGTGGAGTTGGATTTTGTTTTTTATCCGACTTCTCAATGGAAAAAAATCTCGTTAAGCTCGCTACTGTCTCGTTTCCCCCCTAGTTTTTGTATGGTATTCGCGGAAGTAAGTTGTCAAATACGTGGTTTTTGGTGACTGCTGAGAATCTTACTTACCTGACGCGATTGAATTGCAAAAGTACAATAGATTTCCTTCTTCGAACCTCAAATGACCTTCGTCGCAAGACTTTGTCTAGGGCGTTGAAATTGCTGGACTAAAAGATATGACTCGGGTTCGAACCACGAACCTTTGATTGCATAGATAGCGAGGTAGTCTGCGTATTGCTACGTCAAGACAAACGTCCGTGGTTCAATTACCGGTCCTTGAGACCTCTATCATCCGACCTATAATGTGTGCCATTTAGGTTATTATTGATGTGTTTACTATTGTCACTTTAGAGGTACCTGATATACTCTCTACTGAGCTGATCTATTTTACGCTGCCGCAATCGGCCTCTGCTTCGCCTCCTATGAAGACTGACAGCTATTCCTCCTTATTTTCCGCGCGATGACACATTCTTCCCTCGTGAGATTAATGAACTGCATTGCTGCTCGTGCAGCAGCATACACAAGTCAAAGTGTTTCTGTTGGGAAATTTTCTTTTTCTCTAAGAAACACCCGTTCTTATAAGGAGAAGCGACAGATAGCCGAGGTCATTTGTTTCATCGGTAAGAAATGGGATAGGCGTAGGAATTCTTCTGGAAACTGAGAGAAATCTGGTAGTGGAGAAAAACTCGGTGGTGGAGAAGAACCCGGCGTCGGCATTAGCCTACCCTTAGCGAAAGACGCCAAGGGGTCCGCGGTTCAGCGTCCCTTCCGACAGACGAAGTGCTAAACGTGAAATCCTCTCAATATAGCAAGCAGGTGAGGAACTGTATGCCAATCAGAATCTCTGCCACTATCGAGAGTTCGAACCTGAATTCTCTGAATGGGAATCAAGTACTTCAGGCACCATAACAACTGGATCTCCTGGATCGGGGATTCCTGCTGATGATGTTGAATGTAGAGTTCGCATAGAGTTGTCGTCCGGTAGGACATACGATAGGAAACTTTCCCAGCATTCTGCTCCTCGGCGGAAACTCGTCTTGCATGGAATACGCTGTCTTCATCCGCCAATTTTCCGCGTTTACTTTCCCTCCATTGTGAGAATAATCGAATAAAATTGTGGGAAAGGTAATAACATTGAGACAAATTGTCCTGTGCTCACTTGTTCTTTTTTTCGTTTCATTTACGATTGTTACGCTTACTCGTGCGTCTGTAAAGACTTTTATTTATTACGTAATAAATAAATGCTGGGAGTATTGTCCCGTGATGATAGTACGGAAGTGTTGAAACCGGTTGGGCTGTACCCAACAAACGGTGTGGAATAACAAAGCTTACTTAATTTTACTCTCGTGAGGAACCAAGTTACTAATTATGTTTCCGTTAAGCGCTTACAGCAAATGAGTGCCATTACCATCAAATCCAATTTTTTTATGTTATATTCAGAGGTATATGGGAAAGTGTACTGAATTCTTAAAAGGTGTTTGCGTGTTTGAAGCTCTTTGATAAGTGTTTTGTTTTTGTTCCAGTTGTCATTTGTGGGAAAATATAAATCGTTTATCTACCTGCGACAAAACTACGGTCGTCGCCAGGAGTCCTGAAAATCCTCTTTCACACTCACTTGCTGTGGTGGTGGATATAGGCACAATTGCGCTTATTCTTGTTCAAATAAGAAACTAAGTCGATAGACAAAACTCGTATCTATGACCGAGTCGTCAGATTGGATGAAAATTTACCCGTAGAAAGTACCGGATTAAATGAGCGATTGTAAAATATTCGGAAAGCAAACGCCGGTAGAGGTGAGCGAGTATTGCTGTCTAGGAAGGCATCTAACTAGCTATGAGCGCAGCAATAATGGTAGAAAGGCTTGTAGAATAGCCACAGCGAAGTTGGCATTATACTGACGGAAGACCGAACACTTACATTTGGGAGTAAGGAAACACTTCTGGAGATTGCTTCTTCTTGTTGGTGAGGCATGGACGATAGCATCATTAGGGAAGACGAGGCTGGAAGCATTTAAAATGTAGTGATGCAGAAGAATGATGAAGATACATACATTAGATTGACCCAGCGACCAACATGGAAGTCCTAAGAAGCAGGGAGAAAAGAAGCCTGCTGCTATTGGAGAAAGGAGAAGGAGAAAAGGAGACTGGACGACTTAGAGGCAAGATGGCCTGAAAAAAATCGTGGAGGGAAAAGTGATGGGAAGAAAGAAAATGAAATGTCTTGCATGAGTTATATGAATCAAGTTGTTAATGATTAGAAAGAGAAGAATCGTGTAAATATGAATAGGTTAGCTGGTAGGAAAATCGAGTGTAGAACTGCGTCGAACGAACCTTTAGATTGTTGACTCATGATGATGATGAAATTTCAAAAAGTGAAGTTTTTCGTTGTTGAGTTCTTTGAGTCATTGTACTTCGTGGGTATAACACCGGCGTACTTTGCACACCGAACATTGTATTACGTAAGGGTGAATTACGAAGAATATGACTCTGTTTATGAAGATTTCCTCGGCGAACCAATAAGCGTGGCGCCCGATTTTTATTTTTCTGCGCGCTTGTATCCCGGGCGGGATGACGCGGCTGTCAGCGGGAGGATATTTTCTCACACCTAAGGATTCCTCCGTGGCGTGTTTGAAGAGCATGAAGTTGGCGTGGGAGGGAGACCCGCGCGAAATTTATGAGCTCTCGCGCCCTTCGTGGGAACTCGCTCTCCCCGCTCCGCCCCTTTCGGTTTCCTGCACCCAGCTCTTCGGCCTCATGCCGCTGGTATCCTTTTCTATTTCGACGCTTAGAAGTCTGGGACGCAGTATCATTGATTATGAAAGATTTATCGGATTTCGGCTTTCCCGTTCTGGCCTCTCATCACCAAGGTCCGAGTTCGAAACCCCGCGATGGAAGATTTTTCTATGATTCACCGATCTCCGCTGTGTTGTGTAGAGAGAACTTCGGGTGCAGTTCTCCGTCTGTCGTATGGGACGTTAAATCGTGGACCCCTTGGCGTCTTTCGCTATGGATAGACTAAACCATAACTTTCCCGGGCCCTCGTGTCAAACGCCACCCATCTCCTCCCTTCCTCCCTCCAAGCATGCAACCATGCAACTTTACGTTCCAAATCCAACTCTTAACGTATTGCCCAAGGGTTCCTGAATTCAGGTGTCTGCTGTTAGTAAATGCTTCTTTCGCGAGCGCCATACTCTTACCGACTTTTTTTGGTACTGCGTCCAAAATGCTGCCCAGATAACTGAAATGGTCAGTTTGATCTAGTTTTTGCCCTCATAGTTTTATGATTATTAATTTATTATTCTCTTTTGCTTTTTTTACAAATCTCGGAAATAGTTTTTGTCTTTTCCGCGATGACTTATGTCCAGTATAATATAAAATAAATAGCATGTTAGCATGTTGAAGACTGCACACAAAGTTTCAAGCGAAAAGCAGTGAAATATAATGGCCTAAAATGAGGGAAATATTGTCAGTTTCAAATTGAGTATCAGGTATAACTCGAAGACTTAATAACACGTCACGATCGTTATGATTTCGGTATCCTAATCCTTATGCAACGGTTGAGGCTTGCCGCTTTGGCGTGATTGATAGAGAAGTTTCCTTCTGCTCTCGCGGGCGACGATTCCGACGTCACTGCCTTCTCGCCGTTGGAATTAATTCTCAACATAATGAGCCGCTGGTGTTTTTTTCCCTTTCACGCTCGTGCTCTCACATGTGGAAATGATGGATTCTCTCAGAGTCAAAGAAATTCAGTCGAACGTCTTCACTCTCGCCCTATGCCAAGTGTTTCTTGTCTCTCCTCCTACCGATCTAACGCGTTGACTCTTCATTCGCTCTCTTCTAGACGCGGATTTATTTCTTATCCTTGGTGGTATCTTTCGTGTGAGGGCATTCATTTGGTATTGAAAGTTGAATTTTACAATTAGATGCACCTCTAAGTAGTCGGCGATGTAATTGTAAGTCAAGTCGATTGTTTTTTGGGTCATGGAAACTTTTATCTCGTGCATTATGTAGATGGAAGGGAAAAGAAGTGTGGATTTCAATTCACCCTGTCCACTATTTCTCCTTTGCACCAAATTTTCCCTTTTCTTCGGGCTGTCTGTTATTCATCAAATTCTATCACCCTGCAGAGGTAGGGGACGAAGCATTGTCTGTTTTGAGAGCTTTTAGCTACTAGTATTATCTTCTCTTCTATTTAACGTATTAGGCCCAGCTTACAGATGTGCATCAACATTATTATGATATAATGAGCGTTATCTCCAGCAAGTTATCTCCAATAATAACATTTTTTAACCACACAATGCTCCCATGCCCAGGCGGTACTCGGGCACGTAACATTAGCGTTAATAGGAGAACGCAATGTTCATATTTTTAACTCGAGGATATGTCCTGATGATGTTGGCATGTAATGCTGTCTTGAAGAATACCCGTTTCTTAGGTGCTCGAGATTGGAAATTTCCGAAGTAATAGTATGTATAGGTGGAAGCGGACGACAGCGGTGGTCATTTATTTTTGCTAAAGATATTTAATTGGGTTGATGTAGGAATATCTAGGAAATTTTCAAAAAACATTTATTTCAAGTTTTTAGAAAGTTCTTAACATTGCCATTTAAAGTATTAGCAGAACTTAATATGTATTGTAGTTCGTTGAACAGAAGTTATAACAATGTGAAGTCCATGACAACTCTACTCAATCATGATACCAAGCGTACCTTGTCGTTGGTCGGTCTGCTGTTTAGAGGGCTAGATTCCTACATCGAGGGCCCAGATTCGAATCCCAGAAAGGTGAAGAATCTGAGGTGGACCATGGCTCCTACTTAAGTTGTCTCTCCTTCCGAGGCTTTTAAGTGAGATTGATCGATTTAAGTGAGAGAAATTTTCGCATCTTTCTCTCTATGAAAGGAACTAAGGATCCATCGTTTGATGTACCATTGAATGGGCAGAGTACTGACCCTAAATACTCTCAATCATCACTTTATAGGGATCGGTTTCCATGTAGAAAAGTTGTACCGCTGTCTGATTTTGAACCGGGGCCCTCATAATGGGAAGCTGAATAGTAAGGCCACCAAACCAGTCAGATCCAAATTCGCTCTCATGTCGCTCTGCATTTTACGTGTAATCTTCCTCAAGCATCTGCTCTCGTTTGTGATTTCGTTTTATCATCTCTTTGCAATTTTTTCGAACCGGGCCAATTTTTGATGGTGACGTGAAAGGTCAGCTTTGAGCGAACTGCACCATTCTCCGCTCGGGCAACGGAAGAGAGACGTCTCGACGTCGCTCAAGTCGGCGGAGATGTGTGGGGTGCCTGCGGCTGAAGGCCTCATCGGAAACGGGAGTCCGTTTCGCTCGCTCTTAGCACTGACCCCGGTCGTTGGCTTTTCAAAATGCCTTTGGTTCGTCATATTTTGGTTGTCGCGAGTTGTTTCTTCTTTCGATGAGGACGCAGACT
This sequence comes from Platycnemis pennipes, assembly GCA_933228895.1. NCBI lineage: Eukaryota > Metazoa > Arthropoda > Insecta > Odonata > Platycnemididae > Platycnemis > Platycnemis pennipes. The sequence goes on from OW121855.1 coordinate 73,316,128, forward strand.
TACCTTCATATTGACTTGTTTTTTCCGCTTCAAAATTGTTGACTTTTTTCTATCTATAAAATGTCTTATTATAGTGATATACGGGGTTATGACCGGCAACTAAGATTATTTGTGCCATTTAGAATTGGTGGGCAGTTTTGAAGAGGTAGGACTTTGTTGTGGAGGAATGGTGGACAAAAACCTGGAGGACCAGTTGTGAAAGGTGCCAAAAGATCCACGGTTTAATTTACCATCCGACGGACTAAGTACTGAACTTGGAGTGATTTCCTCACACCACTCGACTAGGAACCGGCGTACAATGAGAAATCTCTGTCACGGCCGAGATTTGAACCAGACCCTCTGGGATGGGAAGCTAGTACTATAGCCGATACAGTCGTCCGATTCCCGGGAGATGTCTTATTTATCAGTTGAATTTTTGATGTAAAATGTTGCACAAGTAAAATCTTACCTTACTGGTGAGTTTTTTTTATTTCTGGCCTCTCTAGCGCGGTACTTGAAGGTTTCGTAGAATATTTATAGTAAGCGTAAATACAGTCGTATCGTATGCCTTGAGGTTTTTTCTTTAATACCGTAATTACTCCTGCTTTTTCGTGCTCGTTATTTGCATAGTACACACATTACGCGTGAATAATTCAGTAATTTAGCCTCTTGACGCTGTATTTTCCACCTCTTTGGATAGTGTCGAAATTTAATTAAATATAAGTTGGAACTTGAATCATTTATGAGTAAATTTTCGTCATTTGAGTGTTGCTGTGCATTGATTTGTGTATTTTTAAGGTGCACCTCCGTGGAGTGATTCTTCCAGTGTCATAAATTTATCCCAACTGCTTTTTCATTCTCTATGCATGCAGATTTTTTTAAGCCTCGAAAAATAGCTTCGTGAAGATCCAAGTTGTAAACATAGTTTATATTCCTCCATCGTGCTCGTAAACTCTGGGCGGGTTTCGACGCGTGTTATTATTTAAGTTATTGCGCTGTCATCTTGATGTTTAGTGGGCCATTTATAACTGATGCGGATAAGCAATCCTAGTGTCGAAGAGAACTGCATTCAGTTCTCTTCGGAAACAGATAGGAAGATGGATCTTCGAGATATTTTGAATGGGTTTTATTGCGCCAATAAAAATTTATTATCCTGAAGTAATGTCGGAAGGATCTCAATAAAAGGCTCATTTTGCCGGGCATGTGGATAGGAGGACTAATTGCGCGGCTTTAATCTTTCGCTAAGTGAACGGTAATGCGTCTCGTCGAGGCTTTGTTCTGGCGTATCATCGATTCGGTGTATGGCCGGTGGCCACTCATCGAAGTAGAACGACCTTGCTTTGATAGGGCAAAGAAAAAAAACCGCCGAGTGGGTAAAGGTGAAGCTGCCCTCGAGAAATTGGATCCTGAATGCGGAGTGGTTAACCGAAAGTGTATTATACTCTGCCGCTGACCCAGATGGCTGGCTAACACGATTCTTGAGGCACGTGTTGTTACTAGTAGTAGTCGTGAATTTCCTCGTTTTTAAATGGCACTATAGGCTCAACCCTCAGGAATCATGGAGCTTTAAAATCGAATTCCTCTGCTTTTAAGTTTTTTTTATATGAATTTGTTGTTAGGTGTGAAATGTCCCATCCAGCGGTCTTCGTCATTTTCTTAAGCTGGATATGTCATCGATCTGGGCTCTTATTTGCGTCGTAAGTGGAGTAGGGTGCGAAATAAAAGTCATCCAAGGCAAAATGGCTTAAAATGTCAATCTCCTCCTCTGAATATCTCGAAACTGCCATTGTTAATAATATTACCCTAGAAAGATAACGTCAACAATTCATGGAGAAGTGACAAAGTGAGTCAAACTGTAAACCAGATTTGGAATTCGTTTCCCTCGTGCACCACCCACGACTGTAGCAGGGCTTTGCCTTGTCCATAAAATCACTTCTTCCGTTAATCCATTTGTTTTCTTGCCTCATTTTTTCCTCTCTCTCATCTCTCGCGTCAAGTAGTCTGCCACCCTCTGCGAACGCCCTTGCGATGGCGATAATGATACGGAATTTGTTCCCCGGTGAACTATGGATTCCAGTGGATTCAGAGGTCGATGCTTGAAGTGAAGCTCGTGTTTTATATGGTGACCTTGGTGAATTTGGCTAAGTTAGCATTGAAAATCATAGTATGGTTACTGACAGTGGGATTGTTTCCTCTTCGATAGTGCATATGGGCCATTCTTACACATCATAAGGCTGATTTTCCACTCTTTTCACCCCCTCCCACACTGCAACGCTCCTTAACATACTCTATTATCCTCTTTAAATCACTAACGCTGTCAATGACCCCTCTCTTTTTGTGATTGGCATAACAAACTCTTTGTGTATACATTATGTATTTTTCATGATATTATTTACTAACTAATCATTATTTATTAATGTATTATAGTTTGTGCAAAGAATGAATTGAATGCATCCACCTCCCAACGTAACGGAAGGCTTAACCTTTTCCCACCTTGTCTATCACGCTTCGTAACAGCTGGTCCGACTCCTTCCTCCCGTAAGTGTTGTGTATGTACGGCCCCGTACCCGTTATGGAATTTCCCCCTTACGTACACCCTCGGCGTGGTTTGTAGCGTATCATGTAGCCGAAGCAGTGGAGTAAATTTTAGGGGTGGTCGCCTCCTACGTGCTCGACAAACGCTGGTCGCCTTAAAAATCATCAGCTTCCATCCCTTGGGGAGATGAATGTTTTGGAATCCGATGCGCGCCGAAACCTTTTCCTAGAATCAGCAGAACCCGTCAATTTACTTTTCCCAAGGTAACCTTGAATTGGCAGCATCGAAATTCCTCCCTCCCCCGCCGCCCACCGTGGAAATTGCTGGTTGACTTCCGAGAACGCCTCTCCCTACGTCCGCGTGTGTGTGTATCGCTTCTGTCGCCCGAGCAACGGTGACATAGATTTAATTCGAAATGCCGTTCGCGGTCGCGTGTCCCTAAGCGTTTCCTATCGCCCGGCCTCGCGTTCCCACTCGATTGGTAGTCACGTCATGCCGTGTGACCGCTCCCGACGCCAATTTCGGCGCGCCCGTTACATAATTTGCGTACTTTTTTGGCGTTCTCATTTTTGTTTCTTCGTCTCGGGTCCCTTTTCCGAACTGTAAGCGTTACGGTACATCTCACCCAAACGGAGAGACAGATAATGTGAGAGGGAGAGAACACCAGGGTGGGTATTCTCGCGCCAATTTTGTGGTCCCATCTCAACGATGATTCTCCGTGACCGTAGGGTTGAATTATGGTCGCTCAATAACTCGGCGTGAGCGTCGACAATGCCGTTCTGTAATGGCGCTAAGTGGTGCGCTTACCCGCCGCCTCGAATTTTTAATGCGCCGAGCGGAAGAGCGAAATGCCCCGCGCAAACTTGCACCCGGCCCTCACTGGCGTGTTATATCCCCCGCAATGTTTCGGTCCGGTAAGTACAGCTTTTCAGCTGGTCGCTCACGTTTGCCGTAAGGAAATGGTGAAACAGCTCTAATTGGCACGTAGATGGTACTCATTCACTGACTCGGGGAGCGTTCCATGACCGACAACTGAACAGTTTTTGATGAAGAGGTACGTTTGCAAAAAGTTTTGCATCTGTTACTTGAATTTACCCACCTCCATTGCGTCCACAGTCATCAGATCCCGAGTAAATTCTCTTCTGTAGCCGATAAAAGAACTTCAGCCCTCAATTTCGTTTTGATATTTGTCTGCCGGAGTATCCAGGTTGGTAAAGCTCCGGTTAAGTTGGTAACCGAAAGGTTCCAGGTCTACGCGTCAAACCTTATCAAGAATGAGGCCATTTGAAAATAATTCACCATTTTTACTTTGCCGCATTGCTCTTTCCCGCTTACAGACGATATTAAGACCAAAACTACCGAGTTTAAATTCATTTACCATCTTATTCGATATGACTGAATGCTCCTCACTAAACTTTTGAAGATATGATTGAAATCGGTTTCATTATAGTGTTAATTATTCTTCAAAACCTGAGTAGTCAGTTTTTATTCCATTTTTTCTTTTGTAAAGTAAGTTCAGATTAAACACACAGTGGCAGAATTGGATTTTATTGTAGATAAGCTTGCCCGAAAATTGCTATTTGCTATTTTTATTTATATATTCCAGCATTTCAAATTTTTTCGTGAAATCCACGTTTTATGGATCTATTTTAGATTTCGAGGTCTCCGAGAGCGTGTTTGACATCGTTTGCTCGCAAAATAAGTCATAAGTCGTTACCATCTTCTACCAATACGACCGTTTTCGACCAAATTTTCCATCATTGGTGGTATGCGATGATACATTCCATGCCTCCTGCTTGGCAAGTTTGCGTGATTAGTGTTGCCCTCGAGCTTGAAGGTCGAGGGTTCAGATTCCACCGCTGGCGTGGTAGTCTGCGCTTGGAATTGTTTTACGTTTCTTTTTTTAATGGTGACCTTCGCATTCGGAGCGGCAAGAAACCATGCAGTATATTGGTTTCAAAAAGATGGCATAAGGTTTCGCGAAAGAAAATATCATCTTGACTTCTTCGTTTTTTTTCTTTTTAAGGATTAATTATTGTAAACTCTTGGAGATTAGGTACCTACGCAACCTGCGAACCTTATATAATTATGTCACTAAACAGCGCGAATGCCCTGACATGTCGCTCTTTTAATTCTACATTTCTTTGTATTGCGCTCCATTAGATTTTAAGTACCTTTCTTCTCGAGAGCGATAAGAGATCATTAAATCCACCCATGCGTGCTTCATGTAATAAATTTCTCTGGGAGTGATGTTCATGCTCAACACATTAGCAAAAATAAATTCCGTTGCAGTTTGCCTCTATAAAGGATTATTTAGGTACTATGGAAAAAAGAGATTCATTTTGATGATTATAAAAACCGTTGGTAAGATTTCCAAGTAATTTACTCCTCACACGATCCCGATTCATTCGTACCCGATTATTTTCATACCTTGAAAATGATACTATCACGTCGAAATCACGGTTACTTTTAAAAATAAATTACTGACTAAAATTAAGGAAAGTAATCATTTTTATCTACATGAGTGGTAGATCATTTATCAGCGAGCGCCGTGTGCATGTCTAACTAACGTTATTTTTATTCTTAAGCGTCGTCTTAAGTCTCTTCGTAAGCGTATTCTTGTCTCTCTGTGCGGAAGTGTATCTTGTTTGGGGTTAGTCTTCACTATAGTAAGTGAATTATTCTTCGCCCGCTTCGTCAGCAATTACGTGACTTCCATCGCTCAAGTCCGTGATCAGGAATGGTCAATCGCGACTCCGTCTTGTCCGGGTTGGTGGGAAATCAAATCGGAGTATCGATTGTTTTTTTTTCTTTATCGCCCTCGCAGTGCCATGTTCAAGTCCTTGTGAAAAGGTGTGGAATGTCAAAGGTGACGACGGACGTTCAAATTCAAATTCGGTGCGTTGAGGGTCGGGCAAGGTCGGCGGTGGTATCGTCGCTTCTTTCTCCCATAGAAACTGGCGGTACAAGAAGAAAAACGAGAGCTTGAGGATGGATCTCGTTTTCCTGCGCATCCTTAAAGGGTGGGGAAGGGGGACCCAAATCTTTCTGACGTCACCTCCGGAGGAATGCAGAGCCATGAAATCTCTGTGTTGAAATTGATGGCGGTGTAATAGCGCTCGGCCATTGTTTGATCCCGGGACGACCATGGTCCGTCACGGCTGGCTTAGAGCGAGACGGGCTGACGAACGGACGTCTTGAATGTCGCGTTATATTTATCCTGATGTATAAAGACAGTTATTTCCTCCCTTATAGCCGTGAAGGCGGCTACTCGACGACGCGATGTCGAGTCACATTGCCGGGCAGTCATTGGGAGATATTTCGTCTCTCTGAGTCGACGATCGCTACCTCAAAACAAATTGAAATATCGAGTGCGTGACCAATAAAATATCGTGTGCCACCATCACAGGAGACATGTTGTGCGAGGGAATACATCCTGAATACAATTGTCAAGTCAAACCGCCGGTTAGGACTCGCGGAAAGGATTCCGAATTAATAGATAGGCTTTGAGGTAATGGAGACGATTTATTTCTCATAGGATCTCATATAGAGTAGGTTGCTAGAATATTGAGGGGATCGGGTTCGTGTTATAACTACAGTGCTGACCTTCCATCCTGATGGCACCGGTACGAATCGCAGCAGTTGCAGATTTTTCATTGGTATACCAATACATACTTGAGTGTGTGAGTGAAGAGCACTTTGCAGCAGCAGTCCAGCAGTTCGCCCGTCGACCGATGACGGAATATGACCGAATTGCGAAAGGAAACTTAAATTTTAGCAGGTTGTAGAGGTCGCCCTGTTAATTATCCATGGCCTGTTACTTGCTCTGTTAACTGATGTCTTCAAGACACTTAAGTTGTTTGGAAGCTCATATAATATATATTTCTCTCGACAAAACTCGTGCGATATAATATATTTAAGTACGTAAGAAAACGTAAACATGAAGAGATTAGTCGACTAAAGAACTCAGTGGAGAGCTGTGTAAAACCAATCTGTGGATTGATGACCAATGTGATTTAATTTTATTTTTTGTCTCTGTTGCATTTAATAAGGGGGCATCCATATATTACGTGACTTACACTTGCTGTCTCAGTGTGCTTACTTCTACTCAACCCGTGATTCCTGGCTCTTTAACATTGTCTAGGATATGTTGAAGCGAAGTTTCCAACTATTGGATAACCAGTGGTGATGGCGAAAATGGCCTTTCTTTTCTGTGAGCAGGCATCTTATTTCATTGGCCTTTTGGCTCGTCTGTCCGGAGACTGGTTTACCACAGCCTTGGTCTGTACCGCGTTGATTCCTTCGAACCACTGACTCCGAAGGCTTTCATCCAGCGACATATGTGGGGCTCATTAAAGAGAGTGCAGTAAAATCTCTATCGTGATAGTTAAATGTCAAGTGTTAAATAACTGGAACCCTCAGATAAAATCATTTGGATGATGAATGGCTTTCAAATACGTGAGAATAATGCTGTGGGGTATATTCTGTCTCCTATTTCGATGGATGGTGACCGAACACACTCTGCCATACACCATCGTAGCGGCTTGGAGAATATTATTATTGTTATTATTGGTGTTCTGTCAGTCGAGGCAAATTTTGATGGACAATGGATTCTGCTCATGATTCCAATCTGTAAAATGTTCCTCTTTAATCCCCTATACATCCTGCCAGCTCTTATTATATCCAAACTAGCCGTTCTTCTCCTCCCTCTACCCCGCCTACCCAACATTCTTGTATACCTATGTAAGAAATTATTTTATCACCCTTTTATTTAATGTTCTTTTAGTAGCACAGTATTCAATTGGTATGGAGTGTTTATGGGTGTACACCATAATTACACACATAATACCATATTATAGTATGATAATGTATGTACTTCTGTCGCCATGGAGATGGCTGCTGTTTGCGTGTAGGCAGCTCGATTCAGTAAAGTTTCGTCAATGGCTCAGTGGGAGAATTCTCCTCCGACATTTTCCCCGCACGCCAACGGAGTTCTCTCCGCCTCTCCTTTCATGTCATTGATGTTTCCATTTTTGGGAAGTGGTCGGCCACACGCGCAGTTAATCGACCTTCTCCCGTCCGGATTTTGGATATATCTCCATGAATGAACTTTTCATTCACCCGCCCAGAGATTGCGAAGCGGTGTAGCATTCATAAATTTACAGCATTATATAGAAAGGGTCCGGGTTCGAATCCCAGAAAAATATAAAAAGGCAGAAGCTAGATATTTATCAATGATATACTCTTCCCTAATTGAGCTCTACTAGTTCAGTACTGCGTCCGTTGCATAGAACATACATGTGGTGCCTCGCGTTAAATTCAAGCTTAAAGCGACGCCGGGTTTCGCTTCATCCTTCTGTTCCCTGAAAAAGTTTTAACTTTACTCTTCTACGTACATTACCTTAACGGCGTAAATGACCTTGTTGTTAGTCTTCCCATATAACTGCTATTTCTTTTCTCAAAAATAGTTATCCCGCTGCTGCTATTACTCGGAAGATCTAAATTTCTTATCTAATATCTCTCCTTACTTCACTTTTTTGCGCGTGTATATATCTGCTGCGTACGGAAAAGCATAGTGACCTAATTTTTACAATTTGAGCGTAGAGTTTATGCAAAAGCTACGCCCGAAGCTACACGCACCATCTGTTGAAGAATCATAGTCTCATAGCATTTCTTTGTTTTCACCTAAAGTAGTAAGTAGACGGGGAAGTTGGAAATCTGATTTTCGTAGGGCTTCCAGTCTCCAGACATTAATTTCGCTCCATCTAAAGCCTGGAAAATGTGAATTTCGATGTTTTCCGCGAGTGGTGCGCATCGTATCGTCGCTGCACAGCTTTTTTTTAAAGACGCGGTGGACTAAATCGATAGAACGTGTGCATGAGGAAGTTTTTTTTTGTAAAGACTGTAACCGAGAATGAAGGATAAAAAATAAGTTCACAGGTGATCGATAAAGCATGTGCGTGGGATATTGTTTTCGTAGTTAGGGAGGCGAATGTTATCTAAGGTTCTTTGAGCAAGTTAATATGGTTGGATAATTAGATAGGGTTTGTCAATTTTTCATCGAACTGAGGAGGCGTTGATTGAAACCCAGCCTCGGTAATAACCTATTCTTTACTACACAGGATAACGTCTTATCCGACGGACAGAGTACTGAACATGAAGTGCTCTCCCTACAGCTCGCATGTGGGGACTTTTTGCCTATGAATCTCTTCTATCGCCGGGAGTCCAACCGGGGTCTCATGGATGGGAAATCGTACTTTAACCACCACACCTTCCGACCCCATTTTGTTTTCGTTGCTATAGGTTATCGGCGAAGGAGTTATTGGAAAGATGTTGGAGGGAACATATTATATAACACTAGGGCTTCTAGGGAAGGGCTCTAGTGTTTTAAGACTGATTTCAAATTGTTCAAGACAGTGTTTTTGTGGACATAATCGATCCTTACCGGGGATGTCTATGTCGGGAACGTGACACACTAATGGCCAAAAGGTTGCGTCTTTGAATCTTCCCTCGTCATAATGTTGGATTTGTCATAAAATTAAGCTTAGTTTCGACGATGGGAAATAACCTCTGCTGTACGATCACCTTAAACCTAATTGCTCCTAAATATTAATAGGACTCGATTGATTTCGGTCATATTTGGTGGTGCTCTGGACTGGGACCCAAAGGTGGTGAGTTTGAGACCCGCCTCGGGTATGGATTTCGTTTTTGTTTTATGCCTAAGTTTTGGTTAGAGGTATGATACATATATAGCCTTGAGAGGCTGAAGCGAGACTTAAATAAACTGCTATTACGTTGTCAGGAAACCTAGTAATACCACTGCATAGGACATCAAAAGTTGGTTTGAAAGTTTTTTTTTTAATACTTTAAGTCGGAATTTAAGCCTTACGAAGAAAGATGGCGCGAAAGTTTTCTCCTGCTTCTCACCCTTTAAACCAAGGAGAGTAGAGAGTTCTCTACTCTCCTTGCTTTAAACTTTCGTCGATTGGGACGAAAACATAATATTCAACCACGGAATAATGTATCGCGCTCGCTGTTCACGCTTTCTTCATGCTGAGAGAGAGTGAGGACCTGGGGCTGCCGACGAGATGGAAGAGTTGCAAAACGAGATGGATGGAGCCGTCACGATGGGACCACCTTGGGTGTCTTCACCACCCTCCTCCCTCCCAAGTCTCCCCCGTCATCCTCCCTCCTCCACTCCCCTACCCAGTGTTGAATGGGGCAAGCGAATCCATTCACTCTCGGCAGCGCGCCCCAAGGGGGTTGGTTGCTGTGTGTGTGTGTGTCGGTGATGGCGGCGGTTCCGCGCGCGTTCCCCACAAGTTCCTCTTCGGAGAGGGTTTGTGACGACCGCGCAGAAGCACGGCTTCGTGGCACGCGAAGTGGCAAGAAAGCCGTGTGAGAAAGGGTGTGTGGGGACGATGGGTCTTGTACTGGTGGGGGTGGTCGGTGAGGTTTGTTTAAGCGGGGAGAAGGGGTCCAAAAATCGATTTCCTCCTCCGGCCGGATGCTGTGGCTCTCTTACACCCCCTCCCCTTCTTCTTTATCTCGGCTCCTTGCCCCCTTTCCGTCCCATAAACCCCTTCCCTCCCCCTTTCTCCTCCACCCCTCCATCTCATCTCCGTCCTCTTAAAGCTTGTCTCTCTCTCTATACTCACTCTTTTGTCTTTCCCAGCGTCCGATACTCTCGTTGAAGAATCGATCTCCCCTCCCGAGAATCGGTCGTTAGGGGATGTCCCTCTTTAATTTACCTCACATCATTTCATCAGGACTTTTTAAATTTAGGCTGCTTAAATTTGTGCATTTGATGCACTATGTGGGAAATCTTAGATGGTAGCAAAACTTCTTAATATTTTTCTTCTCGGTGGAGTTCTTATTCCCTTGGCAGTCGAATTTTCCGTTTTAGGCCTGGGAAGAATTTCTGCTATTTATCATGAGTGATTAAAATAAATTGACGAAGCTCTTCGCTTGAGGGGGAATTTTCCAATTAAAATACACGAAGAGAAAAAAATCCGCTAACAGCACCAAACGTATTAGGATACAAAATGGGGGAGGAAAAAAATGTATTCTCACCCCAAGTTCACGTATGACGAACAAACAGTGAATAACATACGGCCTCTGTCATTCTATCCGTGGTTTTTTGCGGGAAATTAATTACTCGCCAGGACTAACTACATACCTACTGCATTTTTACGCCCAAGAAATGGCTCTTCATGTTGATTTAAGGGTTTTCGACCATCGGAGTATTGAACTCAAAGAACATTCCACATAGCACGAAGCAGGGAACAGTAAGAAAACGTCCACGTCTGGAATATGAACTCAGGCCCTCAGGATAGGAGGCAATACTCGAGCCACCACAGCAACCCATTTCCAGTATGGATTAATAAAATAACTGTTTTCACTGTATTTTTAACCTCTTATTTTAAAATCAAAGCTTATTAATTTCAGATTCACCCCACTATCTCACGTGCGCATATTTTTTCCTTACAGGCAATCGTGTTTCCTTTTATCACCTGCATTCAAGGCATAAAAGTAGGTTTACAGCTTTTCCTGTCTTCATTTATGAGCTAATTGTTTCCCAACCAATATCCATAGCAGGTTAATTCTCTCGTCCCGGTTTTAAAGAAGCGTCTCGTCTACAGATATTAGATCATAAGATGACGAACTACGTTTCATCAGCAGCAGTGCGTAAGAAATAATTTCTGAATACAGGTGGAAATTTTTAAAGGTTTTAGTGTTACGCTTAAGCTGAACAGCGTGATAGTCGTATTATGTTGTGTTTTCTCTGATGGCCGATTGTTCAAATCCAGGTGAAAATTGCTCGTTTATGGTTATAAAATGTGGCAGGAATCGCTGGACCTACAATGCGAATAACAGCGATTGCAAATCTCTGGCTCTGTCGCTTAGTGGTGTTTGGTCATTGGCAAACATAACCGATTTGATTACGTCTCCTGCGTATATAATACCGCATCAAGTAGAAAGATCTGGTGCTCTCCCGGTGTATCTGCTGCGTGAAGGTTTCTCGGGTCCTCCACCGGGTTATTGCGTCCATGTCCGCCGACTTTTCGATTCCCGACTCGGTCATCGTCTTTAGGGATTCAGAAGCCCTGAAGACGATCACCGACTCGGGAATCGAAACGTCGGCGGACATGGACGCAATAACCCGTTGGGGGGTACCCGAGAAACCTTCACGCACCACATCAAGTGTCTGCGTCTTTAAGCATTTCCTCTTCGTATATTTTAAAAGGCACTAGAAACAACGAGCAGCCTCCCCTGACTCCCAAAAGGATTGCGGGCAGTGAAAAAATCATCGCGGAGACTCAATTTCGCGGCTATCGAATGACTTTCGATGTAATAGAGCGACTATGGAATGACATCGAGAGTCAAACACCGGATATTTTCGTCATTGATTGCGGCAAATTACGGAAAGAACTTCATGTGATAGCAGGTGGACAGAAGGAAGGTGATTCTGCTAAGGGTCTGCTTAGAACCTTAATCCGTCGTCACACGATCAAATTGGAATACAATTTTTTGTATACAAATTGGATATAACTTTTCCAAATTTCCATCCAAATGCATAAAGCCAACCGATCAGATACTTTCAAAAACGTCAGCATAGCTATTTGCATTGTGAGAATATTTTTGATTAGAGCTCTTTTCATTGGAGTATAGTGATCACAGCACAGATGGAATTGACTTAATTATGAAGCTCTGAGGTGGTTAATGTACTTGTGAGAGAGTTTGAAGAGTAGCCAGTATCAAGGAAGAAATACAATGTCGTGCAGAGAAAATGTTCGATGGCAACGTATAGAGTGCATGGAAAAGATGAATTTACAAACAAAACCAATGCACGATTTGTTTATTTAAACTTAATAAACGTATGCGCGATTTCCTCGGCTACCATTGCTATGGTGGCTTCTTCATAGTCGGTTGGCCCTGCCATTTTTCTTTTCTATTTTTTCGTAATTGATTGGATCGTCTAATTTGAACTAATACATTGAACTTTGGGAAAGGTTTGCATAAAAATTTTGACCGAAAAATTGTTGTCATAATTTGACCGTGTAACATCGGCTTCAGTCTTAGGAGCGCTTTAAATCTGATTCGTTCTATGCGCAGCGGAGAACGCAACCATTGCTCAAGCGTGTCCAAGAGGCCGAAACCCGCTTGTGGCGGAGTTGCCTTCCTTAGGTGGTCTCGGCGCGGGCGACGGTCTTTTACTATTTGTGGCCTCATTAAGGGAAGTGCCCGCGTTTCGCACGCTGTAATCGAACCGAGTCCCTCGCGGGAAAGCCACCGCGTGGGGAGTGTGGGAGAAAAAGAGACGATCTCGCCGCGCGTTCTCACTTTTTCCGTCTCTCGTTGCTACCCGCCCTTCACCAGCTCACCGCGACCTCATGTCTCCGCTCCATATTCCGCTACACACCCCCTTCATCCTTCATCGAGGCTTGCCAACTATCAGAGTTTATCTTTTCAATAAATTCCCTTCTTCCCGTTATCATTTTCATCCCAAAAGTTGTTCATTTGAATTTTTAGGTTCGGTAGAGTACCGAAAAATCAAAGGATTCTCGCGAAATTTTAAGTCTTAATTGGTTGTCTTAAAGTCTACATAAAACGAACATTTATTGGTTGGTTATTTCGGGGAGGCGACCGACAGCTGAGGTCATTTGCGCCAAATAGGATAGGTGGGAATGGTAGGAGTTTTTAGGGAACGGAGGAAGGGTGGAGAGAAACCCGGCGACGGCATTAGCCTACTCTTAACGAAAGGCGCCAAGGGGACCACGGCTTAACGTCCCATCGGACGGACGGAGTACTGTACTTGAAATGCCCTCCACTAGGCCACTCAAGTGGGGACCGGTTTTCCACTGAAAAATCCGCCACTGCCGGGAATCGAACCCGGGCCTTCGGGATGGGAGGTCAGTACTCTAGCCACCACACCAACCCGATCCCCACGAACATTTATTTCGTTGTAGCTTAATATAATCATGTGTTTAGATGCGTCAGAAAGGTTATGTATTTTTCTTTAATTACCGTGAATTCAGTTCCTTAATAGTGAGAAACGACAATGGCATTAATTTATATTAGTCTTTCCTGATGTTGATCTGATATTACATTAGGAGTTAAGAGAATTAACATTGATCCAAGAGTCAATCGGCCGTCTTTTTTAGTGCGAATAAAGAGTGGGTAAACATTTTTGGTGTAAGTCTATACATACGAGATACCCTGCAAAACACCGCGCAAAACCGAGGTTGTGTGGCAGGGTGTGAAGATCTCCAAACATGCACTATTGGCATGCAAACAAGCTACTACATGGAAACATGCTACATATTAGGGTCACATGCCGCTAGATGGTTAGTATCTACTTATTAATAAAGGGATTGGTTGTTAATACATGCATCATTCACTGCAGAATACTCTACAATATTTCACCGACGTTTCCCTTGGCTATGCTTCCTATTGTGTTCTCGTATTGTACGGGGGGAAAAATGACATTTTGAGTCTATCAGTACGACAACCTATCTCTCTTATCTTACTTATCTGGTCGAATTTAGCATAATACACTGGTATTTTTAATATATACCTAACATCTTCAGTAGAGCTATCCGATTTAAATGTCTGTGATAGATTTCATCTGTAATTTAACCTACGATCTGATAATGATTCCAACCTAATGCTTATATAAATCCTGATACACTACTAAACCTATCGTTACAGGTTTTAACAAACCTAGCTGCTCTACGCTGCACACTGTCTAGCTCTCTGTTCGAACCTAATTCATTCGAATCCCATACACCGGAAAAATAAGTGAAAGAAAATATTGAGGTCTGGAGGAATGCGGTCAAAATGTATCCCATTCGCATCCACTCCGTAGACTTGCGTAGGCTGTGTTGTGCGCACCAACCTCTCACCCTAGCTCCCCATAAATCGCTCTGTGAAATAGGATTTTGGTAGCTAAGCTGCGCGGACTAACATAGGTCGTGCTGTTCCACCGTTTACGCCGGACAAGCCACTTTCTCGCCTATCCCCGTTATATCCGACATGGTAGCTGCTCAGCTGGACTCCTCACCCCCGAGATTGGAAAGTGATTAATGGTGTCTACACAGTTCTGCTGCAAGCATTCGTGTCCGCCACGTGAATTATCTACGTCTTTCAGGGGGCTGAAAACGTATCGGGGTGGGTGTTGGGGTTCCTTTGGGAAGAAATCCGTGTTTACAATACTAGTGTCGTCATTCAGTGTTCAGGCCATTTTACACGAGGCTTGTCATTACGGAGCATGATATCTACATCTACATAATACCCTGCAAGCCACCATAAAGGTGTGTGGCAGGGGGTGAACTCTCACCAAACGTGCACTACATAACATGCATAAAAAAGGGTTAGTACTTGTATAGGTACCTACTGTTCAAAACTAGGCTATTTAAAAAAAATAGCAAAGCATACATGCAAAAACATGCTGTTAGTTGGGTTGGCTTTAAGTCCTTATACCAACATGCAGCTACCAATGTTATCCATTGCTACACTAGTACTGGATATATTTACCGTTATTCATATCCCTAATAGTACGAGGAAAAAAGGACATTTTGAATCTGTCAGTTCGGCAATCAATTTCTCTAATTTTGTGATGTATGAAAAGATGCAGTGAAAATAAACCGTGTAATAAAATTAATTGCACGGAAATATTCCCAAATGTATGAATGGCTGCGCCGCAAATATCCCGTCCTATTCCCATGTCTTAACCCTTGTATTTTCCATGATTTGGCACTGCGTCGAGTTAGGTACTATTGCATCGTGTCAAACGGACTCTACAGATGCTAATTCTCAAGGATAAGGGAGGGTGATGCTAATGATTCTTTGAAAGATTCAGCCAAATTGAAAGTAATATTAAGAGTAGGAAATAGTTTATGTTCCGTTTAGTTGTGTGAACATTGTTTTATAATAATGAAAGTATCTTAAACTTCTCATATATACTCAAAATGTTTATCAGCAACTAGATAAAACGTAACACATCATCTTGATTCGTTACGTTGCATTAGCTGCTAACGAATATGTTTATGTGAGCAAAATCGCAAACAGAAGAATAGTAGGTAATATTTAACGAAAATACTATGAGAGTGATAGTTCTCTGCATTGCTCGTAATGAATGGATATATAGAGTGGATATGATATGTAAGTGAGTTACGTTTCTAGGCGTTTCAACGATAGAGCTAAAGCGCCAATGTGCACATCCTTTCTCGCCGTAAGCTGTGGAAAAAGAAAGATAAAAAGGTGGCAATCACACGAATAGAAAGGATAACAATGGTACTTGTTCTCATGTGTCATTTTAAAAGTCATCGCTCTAAGAAAATTTATAACTTTGGCGTTCACAGTTGTACCGTCGCCCAGAGCTCTGTTCCTATTCCTTGTTACGTGAAAGTCGAATGTTTGGTCTAGTTGAAGATAATCGCTTGGAAGGAGCGTAAATTTTAGTAGTACCTGATGACAGTGGATATAATAGTCTTGTGGTAGGATAGGAAAATAGACCATTATCATAGCTCATTAAAATTTTTCCGAAGACTGTCGTATTTTTTCCGCGGTATTAAAGTAATTGTCAGTATTTATTCTTTGTTCATATTCTTTTCTAAACTGTTTTGACGTATACCAATAAACTGGGAGACAGTCTTTTCTTCTCCATTGAAGCGCAGGATTAATTTTGTCCGAGCCCCGAGAAAAGCATTGCCCCCAGAAGAATAAGCGGACCCGTATTCGAGGGTAGTTACATCGAAGGATATTGAAGATAAAGTCGAAAATTTGGAAGAAATAGCAGTGACCTGCGTAGAAAAAGACACTTTATTCGACATAAAGCTGGAACTCCTGTGCCCTTTGTTGACTGAGTAAATTTGGTAGGATACGCAAGTGAATTGAGAATTTAATAATGATGGTAATGGATGTGCTGTCGTTTTCACGCTTGTCCTTCCCTTTCCATATTAGGCCCCGGAATATTAAAAAAAATCAATGGCGATTGCGCTAAGATCGATTCTTCTCTGTTTGCTAAAATCATTGGTGTCGGTGATGTAAAAAGGCCTTGGAATTTTTATAAGTTACTCGGGACAGAGTAAGGACCAATTATGAACGAAGAAACACGAGTTTTTAGAGCGGGAATCGGCGTAGCATGGAAAAAATTGATATTTTGTGCCATTTCAAAATGTTGTTTATGAGAAAAACATAGGCAAGACTCGTTTTTCCTTCGGGAACTGAAATTCTCGTAAAATGAAAGCATGTGTATGTGGTACTTGTCGAGTTATAGGCAAATAACGACCATGATTGCTGGCAAAATATGTTGGTTTGCTTCATATTGCGCCGCTGTTGACCAGTCAAGGGAAAAGTCAATGAAATTTATATTAATCGACTAATGTGCTTATTTATTGCTTTTACATGTGTACATGTCGAACATACTGCTCGGCGGGCAACACGGAGCAAAATGAAAGATAAATAAAAATCGAAATAAAATAGAAGGATAGAACACGAATGGTTTTGTTAATATATTCGCCATATGGGCTTTCATCCGCTGCCAACGATACTTTAAAATACCTCGTAAGCCTTCAAATAACGAAAATAGCATATCCGAAAGTAGTAAACTTTATCCGATATAATTTATATTTTTACAACTTTCTTTTCCGATATTATTATTATTTATAGTCTTGTTTTTACCTACAAAAAATTTCTGGTGGATACGGTGGTAAGATTCTACGTTATTAACGTATGAAGTGGTGCTACCGTTTTTGAACCGGCAAAAAGCGTGCCTTTTTTCATACAAGCTCACATTAAAAATATTTAAACAGTACTAAAAAATCTGAAAGTAAATCAGTCGAACGGAAATATAAATTATCTTTGATATGCAGTTTACTGTGTTGCAATAGGTTAATTGGTTATTGAGTTATAACATCTCAAACTCGGGTATCTCGACTTTTTGCATGGACAGTAGTCGTTTTTCTTCCTGAAGTGTAGGAATTTTTCCAGTGAAAGTTTCCAGTTGTTAATCTAGCCTAATTAGAACAGCGAAATCTCTCTCTTATTTCGACTCGTTGTATGAGATCAGAACTCTTCGACGTTAATCTGTTAGCATGATCATTTTTAGATTTCATATAGGAAAGCTCTAATGACATCATGATTTTGTCGTTAACGTTTGAATTGGTGTAGTCCTCCCGATATTTTGTCACGTGGTTAAGACCCAATTGATCAGATTTAATTTCCAATAAGTCTATTTTCCTGTTCATGCTTCCGGGTCGTGGGGTTAGTGACTATTGCAGATAACTAATGTATTGCGACTCTCATCGTAAGTAGGGCTTTGCTGTATAATCCAACTCGACCGCTGGCTAATATCTGATGGCTGCTTTACCTGCGCGATTGATTTTCTCCGTCCAGCACGCGAATTCGCGTGAAGCCAGCGATTGTCTCTCCTTGGATTTCCTGCCGCTTTTATTTTTGACGAGATGCCGAAGGGAAAATTCCAGGTCTCCAGTTGGTCGGTAGAAAATGCGTCTATGCGAAAAGAGTCGGTAGCCATTTTATGTAAATCGAAATCGACTTTTCCTTTTATTGGCGCTTATAGCACTAAAACGACGAATGGCCCTTTGTCGATCCCCGGGATCAGAAACTTAATTAACAACATTACTTTTCCATGAATCGCTTTTGACAATATTTGCGTATGGGTTCAGCAAGTGTAGTCAAATGGATAAATGTTTTTTGTGTGCGGGCTGAAAGAAATTTCTAATATAGGTGCAAACCTGGGAGGAAGTAATTGGATGGAGAATGAGTCATATTTGCGAATGGTTAGTCTGCAGTGGGACTGCATTATATGTTAAACAATTTTAATGTGAATTATATGAAGTATCAGACTAAATTGGATACGGGACGGAAATGAATCTACGAGGAAATGGCAGTGAGATTTTCCATGGCGTTGAAGGGCATCCGTGGAACATAGTCGTCACTTGGCCTTCTTTTTGGACGAATGTGGACGTTGTGCTAAATAAATTTGGTCAAGATTTGCATTAGCAAAATAGAGCTTGTTATCAGAACCGTGATCAAAAGGTTAATGAAGATTTTGATGTGGAGCATGGCCTTGTATGGTTTACTGACCTGGAGCCTGACCACGGATCTTCATAAGGCGGGCGCTCCCTTAGGTGAATGAAATGTGATCCCTTATCAGCTTTGATGAGCAATATCGTTAATAATGAAATGTTTTTTTTAAGTGAGTGTTGGCGATTGGCGTTTTTGAACGGGAGAGAACTTATGATTACAATCTTGAGCAAAGATGTTGAGAAAACGTATGGTATGTTAATCTTTGTCAAGAATTTCATATAAAGCATGGTTTCGTCTGGTTCCGAGGCCTGAACCTTAGGGTATTGCATTGGAAAAGGATTGGAAGTTATTATGATATGGATTTGGTGAAGGGTGGAGAAAGTAATTTCGATCGAAAGACGCGAGGAGGTACCTGAAGTAGTAGGGAAAGTATAAGGCTGCCAGACGACGGGTTTTTCCGGACATATCCCCTTTTAAGGAAGTTCGGTAGTTATTTTGATTCTTGTCCGGATGATTCATCATCCCGACAATGGAAAAAATGTCCAACATTTATTCAAATGAACGAGATTCTCTGCAATATATCTGTATTGTCAACCAAGTTTCCTCTTCACTACCTACCTCGCTTCTTCGTTCATTGGTGCCATCCATAGGTCAATGCGTTTTCCGATCAGGTCCAATTATAGCTTATCCCTTACTATGGTATAATTAAAGGAGTGCCTCTAATTGACGTGAGTGACCTTCAACATTTATTTATCCGGAATTTTATATCCCAATGTTCTCACTTACAATTTTGTGCATCTAGTATCGCTACAGGAGTAAGGTAGTTGCTGGGGACTCGGGAGGAAGCAGAATATGTGGATGGAACAAGTAGTTAAGCGCGATGAGATTCTGATAGTAGTTATTGAAGGGAAAATACATGTAAGGTGAAAAGTGGTAATTTTAGATGAAATGAAGTAGACAATTTGATAACCCGAAAAGAAATATGTGATTGGGAAGGGAGAGGACGAGCGACAGTTCCACGTCAAAAACATTCCTTAACCGGTGGAATATCAACCAATCACCTAAAAGGGGAATGCCATTCAGGGGTGGGGTCATAGATCCTTTTATACATAATCGCCTTCGTCATCATTTACGTGAACTCTTCTAGAGCTGCACTACTCACGGTCACCATCCTAATAGCTTACCTTACCAAATGGGATTAGTGATTACAAGCTTTGAACAGACTTAGAAGTATTGGCGTCACATTTTCGCTTTCTTCAAGCCAGTTCGCGCGCTTTATGATCCAATGCTTTATTTACGTAATTTATTCACGCTCTCGCGACCTGGAAAGAAAAGCTCCCCGACTTGGGTCACGCGTCGTTTTCGTGACGGTGTTCTCTGGTGTTTTTTTTCCTCCCTTGTTATTATTGATTGATTGGAAGGCATCGCTTATCTCGCTTACTTTTCCCCCGTATCACGCCAGACTGTTTTTATCTCCATCCCGCGGTGGCCTGACCAATGCGCGTGTGAAAGCAAGAGCTGCGTTTCATCGCGTTACCGCGCGCTCGCAAACAATGAAGGCGGGTGGAAGGGGGTGGGGGTGGCTGGTTTGACGTGCGGGCCGGGCCGGTGTCCCAATTCCTCGTCCTTGGACCCGCCCCAGGGCGCCGCATCTCTTGGGCCGTTGATGGGACCGCTCTGCGATATGCGATACAATTTTCCGCCAATTTATACTAAAATCGGAGTTGCCGTGGAGATTATTAGGATAGGTCGTGTATATTTTACTCTCATTTTGCACGTCTGCATGAACCTCCAATGTAAACGCGTGAGTGTAATTGTTTTTAATTATCCTTGTTCGTTCGGCATAAGATACAATCCAAAATATTTGTTCGAGAATTGTGAGGTATCTTGAGCTATAGTTCGAGTTAGGTGGCTGTATCGAATGTGAAGTCACCGTTTTCCTTGCTGATTGAGTTTTAAGCATTAAAATCAATTTCGTAGCCACTGGCAATATTACTGTGAGATCTTAAGGATTACAATTGCTTTGCGGAATCACAAATATTAGTCATAAGTCACCTTATGGGTCATACTGAGGGTAGGCTGATGATGGCATAACGTGCCGAAACCATGGTCGGTTGCAAATAAATGCTTGGAAATTTAAGAAGTGTGCCTCTCTCCCGTGATGGAAGGTGATATAAAACATTTTCACCAAGTGAACGCCATTTACCTTATGCTTTAGTCATAAGATTGGTGTGACTGAGTTCCCAGTCGGTTCTTTGATCGTCTAAGATCATCTTTGAACACTTAATTTCTTTTACATCTTTGGATTGCTTTATATATTCTATATGTGGGGTCTTCCTTAGCAGTTCTTCCCATTATCTATGTCCTCGACGACTGTCTTCATGAGACCTTCTTGTCTTAAAACATGGATAACAGATTGGCTCTTCTTTTTAAAGATTTCCCGGTCCACCCCTTTTTCTTACTCATCTTCGAACTTCTTCATAAATTACTCGATTTATCCATCTTATGTTCATCATTCTTCCGTAAAAACCCCTTTGAATGTTCCAATCATCTTTTTTTCTGCGGAGTTTATCGTCCATGTCTCAGTACTGTGAAGGAGCATGCTCTATATGTAAGTTCTGATGAAGTTTAAACCTAAATTGCAGTCTTTCAGTTTCAGTTGTTAGGAGATTTATTGATATGATGGAATGTCCTCTTTGCCTGGGCAATTCTACCTATCATTTCCTTCTAGTTTCGTCCATCGCTGGTAGTTGTTATCTCCCGATAGCAACGCACTTTCTTCTCTTCAAGTTTTTGTTTTCCCGTAGTGGAGTGCGGCACATTAATTGGTTACCTCGATGCGTACGATTTTTGTGGAAACGGGACGTGTATGAAAGGCGTAGCCGCCCGGTTTGGCTGAACTCCAAAAGCGAACCATTGGAGTCGGCCACGCCCGTCCATCCTCTCTCTCTCTTCCATCCTTCCGTCCCCGTTGCCCAACCCGCATTGTGCGCGGACTCCTATTATGGTTTCCCTTTTTGAAAAAAGACAAGGGGAGGACTCTTTTTATACATAAACCTCCCCATTGTTCGTTCGCCGCCGCGAGTCGCCACGCGGGGCGTGTGGAAAGGGCACGCGACGCTCGGGGTGGCTCTAGAATTCCCGAAAATCGGTAACTCGTGACGCGCTCGTATTGTTTTCGGTCGTAATAGCTCGCGTTATTACCTCCTCGGGTCGTTCATTGTCGCCGGGGTCATTATATGCCTCTTGGAGCGTGTTATTTCGTCGGAGAAATTATTCAAATGATCCAAGTCGCGGGAACTAGTGTCTTTACCCCTGTCGTAACTGATTCAGCTCCATTTAGCTGGAAGAGTCACGGGTTTTTGAAGATTTCTTTTCCCCCTCACCTTGCTCCGAGCTCTCGTTCGCCGGTATCGAGAAATCGTCTTTTACTATTGAATATTAACTTGATGGTAATGTTTCCGAGAATATGTTGGCAAAGTCGGAGCATTGGAATGCCGTAAATTTAAGCTCGCGAAGGAAAACGTCTTGCGTTTTAATCTAATCGTTAAAATAGCGCCGTTTCTAGCATCTGACTTTCGCTCGAAAGGTTGAGAAAACGGAGCCGTATCACTTTTCTGTGGGCTTGGCGTGAACATCTTCCCATTCTCTAGCGGCCTATATCGCCGCCATCTTATCTCGGTAATTATGTTGCTGTTGGCAGACTGCGTCTGGTTGCAGTACGGCGTTGACGCCGTGATAGTGAGATAAAGATTTTGTGGGTGAAAGGCATCAAATGAAAGGTACGGTAAAGTTGCGACACCTGCCGAGGGTATTGTATCCTGCTACTTTGCTCCTTTGTGTCGTTCTCTGCCTCTTGAAGCGAGTAGCTCGCGATTTTAATAGTAGACGTATTTGTATTCATTCCGTGTGAAATTAAGCGTTTTAAATATGTTTAGGGGTCGTGGTGGCCTAGCGGGTAGAGCACTGGGCTACTGACTGGAGGGTCCAGGGTTCAAATCCCGGACAAGAGCCTTTCTGGATACCCTCATCTAAAATCCTCGTGATTTCGATTTTCTGAGTGTCAGAACTTCGTAGGAAATCTCAGGTGGCCCTGGGAATGGAACTGGCCCCCCTACCCTGAATGTGAGAATTTCACTCGCCATTGGCTTAGTACGGGGTGAGCTCTACTCTCAGCTGTCAAAACCAACCTTCGGGTTGAATTACTGAGTGAGTGAGTGAAATATGTTTCACCATCATTATCATAAGTATTCTACCAAATGTAGGTTTGTTGGTGACTATCAAGTAGGTTAGAATGCGCTACAGGAGGCATTGGCATGCTATCCTACGGGTGACAATGAAGCAAGAATGAGGGTACAGTAAACTCCCAATTTTCTGTGCTAATGACCGGTAAAGGGTTTCACGGATAATCGGGAAACACGGATAATCCGCTGTTTGGTTCTTTCCGGATTCATTCCTCTAAGGTGCGAGGTCAAAATAAATAAACTCCCTTAAAAAATAACACAATTTGCCAATGAAAAGTTCCTCGCTGTACATTATACGGATAATCCGCTGTTTGGTTCTTTCCGGATTCATTCCTCTAAGGTGCGAGGTCAAAATAAATAAACTCCCTTAAAAAATAACACAATTTGCCAATGAAAAGTTCCTCGCTGTACATTATAGCATTCTATGGCAAAAAAGAATCCAGTAGAGTTATCCCTGCCGCAATTAAATGCTTCTGCTTCTGGCTTCTGGTGGCGGCACGAAGCCTGGCGTAAGATATCTGACCGGAGGGTAGTCGAAGTTACGATTGGAGGAAAAATCAAAAAGTTTTAAGACCACTGCCCATACACTAAAAAGATTGGCGATACACGGATACCGTGCTCACGAATAATCGGGAGTTTACTGTATTTGAAGTATAAGGCCTCGCCTTCGCCTGTTTCGTTGACTGATTGGAAAATGCATTCCATTGTTCATCTTACTAATCTGAGTTTTTCCGTTCGCGAAAACAACTTCATCCGTACGAGTACCGCGAGTAGTAAGCCCCTATGTCCGTACCTACCAAGTTGGCCGACCATGCTTTTCAAATCAGTTGCGATGCCTCCTCCAGTACATTATAACCTCCTTGGTGATTACTCCTGCCTGGTATTCCCCACCGATTAGCTATTCGTAACTAGGATTAACCGAAGTTCCGTTTTTCTCGGACATGTCCTCTTTTTTATCACAGCCGTGGGTGCTGTATGATAGGGGATAAGTGAAGATATTTTGGTAGGTTACGTTTGAATGTTGGTTGATAAGGAGAGATGGCAAATGGGGAGGTTCGGGTCGGTGTAATGGCTATAGCACTTGCCGAGACAGAGGCAGATATTTTTCATTGGTAAGTTGGCCCTAACTCGAGTGCTTTGTGAGAAGAATTCGATTGATGCACTCTCCCCGTCGGATGGGACATTAAACCGTGGTTCCCTTAACGCATTTCGTTAAGAGCACGCTAATGCCGATGCAAGGTTTCTCTCTACCCTTCCATTCCTATTCTTGTACTTTCCTCTTGTCTGAACTGCCTTAAAATACGGGGACAGACTTTAAACCGTTTTATGGAGATGTTGCGACAGTAGATATACGCTGATACTGGGATTGGTAGGAGAACTATGCTTTTGCCATCTATTGGCTTTGGCTTCCGGTCCCTCCCTCAAGGTTGGTTTAAACGTGACACGATCACTTGATAGGCCAATCCACTGCCTTTTTGCTGTCGCCTTACTGTGGAATAGGCAGTGTGCGGTAACTTAACACACTGCGAGGGCATAAAAAAATGGGACTCCGTTATTTTGAAGATTATTTTCACGCATTATTTACCTAGAGAATTTTTGTTTATAAATTGAGACATTATAATTCTTATTTTGTGATAAGATGTCTCGAAATGTGGAGCATGAATTTGAGTACTGCATTCCTTATGTATGTGCATAAATCTTTTTCTCCGAAACGCTTGAGGAATGTGGGGAGGTGAATTAATTAATGAATTAAACTATAAACATTCATGTCAAGTAGTTACGCCTTGGTTTATTGTCTATAGACGTAATAGTTGCTTATTAAATTACGTAATTACGTTCTGTAGTATTATTAAGGCACCAGGCAGGTTCAACGCGATAAATGAAGATTATCATCGCGAGCAAATGGAAGTAATTTAATTTTCCCACGGAAAAATTTCTAGCCTTAACGTAAAATTGGGAAAACATGGCACGTAACTGGTGGAAAACTTATTCGAGATGTATTGTGGACGAAGGAGGGCTTGTTACTTAAGGAGATGTACGTCAGCAAAGGAGGTGTTGAATGAAAGTGGAGAACTTGTGACGAGGACCTTGAGCAAAGATATCAAGAAAAGGTTTGTGAAGAGTTAGATGTGGAGCGTGACGTTGTTTGGTTCCTAGTCCTTGGGGGGAGAGGGCGAAAAAAATATCGGTGGCTCATGAGATGTGGATGTGGAGAAGGACAGGTAGACTGCAATGGGCTGAAAGTAAGATAAGAAGGAAATTCTTAATATATGGTGAGGGAAGGAAGTAAGTTTCTGGAGGTGGAGAAGGTGGAGGTAACAAATGAGTAGTAGTGATTGTATCCATCTTTGGATGGAGTTCATAGAATAGGGTGTGATTGTATGAAGAGAGGGATAGTGTATAAAATGAGTTTATCAAGAGAAGTTGGCCGGGAAAAGCAAAAAATTATTCATCAAAATCCATCATAATCCATAGAATACCAGATGATAACTGTTGCAATTCATTTAAAGCGTTCTACGGAGTCGTCGTTGTGAATAATTTAGTTTTTCGGGTTGTATTTCACGGTTATCCATTCATAAAGACAATATGTTGTCAGCGTTCTTGACTGCTATTCATCACCTCTGGCGATTTCTCCATCCCACGTGAGGGTAATAATAATTTGTTGAAATTGGACCATCTTTCTCTACGTAGACTTCGCGTCGGGAGACGGCGTTGTAATTTAAAGCACATAGCTCCGTAATGCCTTCCTTGGACTCCGGTTATTCTAAATATCCTCACTGCGGGCGGGCGAGGAGGGGGGGGGGGAAATTTTTCAACTTAAGCGGCTTACTTGACGTCAGCCGAAGGGATTGCCCACTCTTGCATGTCAATCAAAGTCTTGAGTTGGAAAAAAAACTGCTTGACGTCGTTCATCTTCGGCGCCATCTACGCTCGTGACGTTTCTCCCGTGATATCCTGCGGAATGTTTCGGTGCACCCATGTTGTCTGCATCTGTGCGCGCCTCAGCAGCCTTCCGCTTCCTCCCCCCGACCCCTCGAAACCCTCCTGTTCGTCGCTTCACGGTCGGTGCTCCGGCCTTTCACGCTGCGGCGTCTGGCTTCGAGTTTCCGCGGATATTCGTGATGCCTGCAGCCTTGGACCGACTAGATTCCCACGTTACGCTCAGTAAGTGTCGCCGCTTCCGCCGCTACACACCCCTTATCCCTCCCTAAACCCATTGTCAACCTCGCACCCCGCGTCAAACCGGTGCATATGCGTGCAGCGATTTTAAAATCGGTCTTGGTGGCTTTAATACCGGTTACTCAAAGGGTTTTTAAGGGTCTTTATTTATGATTTGCGAGTGTTTATACATTTCGTAGACGTAATTGCAGAGTTTATTGCTGTGTTAGCGGCCGATACTGTAATTCCAAATAACAATCACGAGTCATCGAACCTTAAAATGTTTATATGCAGTTTTCCTCTATGTTCTTATGCATCTACATCAGCTAAGTATCCTGAAAGCTACCTCGAGGTTGTGTGTCTAAGAAGGAAAAACCAAATCACCTAATGTGCACTACTTGCAATGAAATATAATATACTTTTAATTATATAAACACATTAACATCATGCAGGCTAGACTTTACAAAGCACACTTTTTAACTAAACATTCCAAATTCCAACCTCCTCATATTTACATAATTATATTCCTTATACGAATTACGAAATTATATTCCTTTATACTTCTAGCACTTGCTAAATTTTCTTACGTTCTTCATTAAATAACTTACCGTTCGCTTTTCCCTCTACGGTTGTCTTTTGAGATCAAACTATCTCATGATTAGCCCAATCAGTCTATCCAGTCTTCTCTTCTGAATGGTCATTAGTATTTTCTCCCGAGGTTCTCAAAACTCAATCGTTAGCTTCGCGTCTTAGAATCATTTCCATTATTCTTCTATAAAAACACACTTATTTGTCGAATGCTTTCAGTCATGCTTTTTCAGCCTGTCTTGCCTGTTATTGTCCATGCATGTATAATTTTTAAGGATATATATTAGGTCTTCTGTTGTTTCTTAGCTTCTTCCGGTCATGTACTGTCAACTACGATGAAGGCAAAATACAATGGCACGTAAATGCCAATTATCAAGTATTTTCTTGTATTTACAACGTTGGTAGGGAATCCTCCACCTTGTAAGAAATTACCGATTTGTATTGTAGCCACTGCTTTATGCTTTCGGCTCTGGGAACCCATTCACGCTCTGCGCTCGAGCTACAAAGCTGTAAACGTATGCACCGTACTGACCGGCGCGAAGAGACGAATAATCCAGCTGACTTCATGGCCTTGGTGGAAGGTTTGGCCCTCACTGACAATGATCTGTCTCGTTGCCAAGACGTTCCAGAATGTCGAATTCGTATCCTGACGTAGTCAAATTTTTCGTTCCTTTCATATCCTCGTTTGAGTGCATAGTGGAAGGCACTCGAGCACAATGCGCCGTGCTTCAGAGTGGGCTTAAAACACTCGATTCCCTTGGTGCCGCTTGAAGAGTGTGTCAGCTGATATCGACCTCTCCGACTTTCCTCAACTTCCGAAAAATCTTTCGTCTTCCAAATTACGAGTGAATTCTTCACGGAATTTCCACCAGTTTGGTTGTTCAAGTGTCGACGTACACCGATATGTATCAGTAAATTGAAAAAATATACCGATATTCCGGTACATCGATGTATTTAGCTCAACTCTACTCATGACTACGTGATCAAATCGATATTGACAAAGCTCTTTTTCAATTTTTAATCGTATTTTTAATGCTAGGTCTTTTCAAAGAGATATCCTTCCCCTCTGAGTTCGGTGATGAGAAAGGCTCCAAGTGTACTCGAAAAATTATATAACGAGTGACGTTGTAACACTTGATGCCTTGAGGATGCCACTTTTCAGCTTTCCTGCTTGGGCTCAATATCGATAAAACTGTGCTGTTTGGAAAATAAGTTACTCAGCGTAAGCTGTGCAGATACTGTCACTTGAAGCCGGAGACTCCGTTAAAAATGAGATTATGGGGCTGTGGTGTTGGAATTCCACGCTCTTGAGATCTAGCCCCCCGGCCAACGGAAATCGTCTCCCGAGATTTTTATTTGCTACTGTCAATGCATGTAGATTCTCAGAATTATGAAGAACCTTTACGCTCCGGCTATTTTTAAGGAATATGCAGTGTTTCTCGCGGTACATGTTTGGGCATTGGACTTATATTTCATTAATCTTGTTGCTATCATTGGGAGAGGCCACCTCCAGCTTAGGTCATTAGCGCCATTAAGGATATAGGCTGTTGTTGAGGAAAAGTTGGGAATTAAGGGTGTGGCGGAATAAGGATGGA
Organism: Platycnemis pennipes; assembly: GCA_933228895.1. Taxonomy (NCBI): domain Eukaryota; kingdom Metazoa; phylum Arthropoda; class Insecta; order Odonata; family Platycnemididae; genus Platycnemis; species Platycnemis pennipes. The sequence continues at coordinate 73,344,285 of OW121855.1, forward strand.
GAGAAACCTGGGGTAAAATTGAGCCTTCGCCTAACGATAGTCGTCCAGGAGTCCACTTTTGTGCGCCATATTTGACGGAAGGATTGTTGCCCTGGAAATGCTCTCCACACAGCACTCTAGAAGCCACCATGTGACATGTGTGCCACTTCCGAGACTCGAACCTGGGACCTCGGGACGGGAGGCCAGTAAGGAGGTTCACTGTGGCAAAAGAGGAAACCAGTGATAGGTTCGTAGCATAGGGGCGTAAGTGAAAAGCTCCATATGACCCCATGGTGCCGAACTAATTGATTTAAGAAAAGGATGAAAATTGGATGGGGGCTCTTGAGTTGTGGGTAATAATAATTTCTTTCTTGGGGCGAGATTGAGACAAAACTTTCCCTTATGCCATCTAATCCCTCGTCAAAAATGTACTCACTTCTTATGATTGGTAACACAAGGAATAAAAATATAAAAATAAAAGATATGCATTATTACAAATTGAAGCGGAAATACATAAAGAGATACATGTGAAGATAATAAATCAACGAGAGCAATTATACATATGCATACCTATTAAAACATGTACCTATCAGAGAAATATGGTTTCGGTGTGAGAAAGTATTTACAACAGTGAGAAAAATGTGGAGGGTTATTATAGCGGTGGTCGTGGTGGCCTAGTGGGTAGAGCACTGAGCTACTGACCGGAGGGTCCCGGGTTCAAATCCCGAGCAAGAGCCTTTCTGGACGTCTTAAAATCCTCGCGATTCGATTTTCTGCGCCTCAGAACTTCGTAGGGAATCGCAGGTGGCCCAGGGTAGTGGCCCAGGCCCCCTACCCTGAATGTGTGGATTTCACACGCTATTGGCTTAGTACGGGGTGAGCTCTACTCTCACCTATCAAAACCAACGTTCGTGTTGAATCACTGAGTGAGCGATTATAACCGAACCCTTTACGGAAAAAATACTACTGCAGGAAAACACCCATGCAAGAAGGGGGTGTGATAAACCTGCAAAATGCCACTGTCGGAGCATCTATACAAGAGATTTCAAAAAATAAAAAAGGGTGCATACATATTTAAATAAATAGAGAAAGGAGAAGGTATGGAAAAGGCAAGGTGTGATGGAAGAAGTTTAGAGGAAGACGAATGAAGAAGTTTAAGGGATAGAGAGAGTGGACCGGAGGTTGATTGAGGAAATTATAAGTAAGAGGGTGTGAATGGAACGGTTGTAAGGGGCGAGGGTGTTTTGAAGAACGTGATAGAGGGAAGAATGTTGGGTAAGCGGGGCAGAGGGAGGGGAAGAACGATTAGTTTGAATAGAATAATCAGTGGTAGGAAGTAGGAGGAACTGGTGAATGACATCATATGTTAGATAGGGGTCGTGGGAAGAGTTACATCTCCATCAAATCTACCTTAACCCGTAAAACACTTATTATAATAACAAACTGCATTGAACTTGAAATGCTATCTTGCCCCCGCCGCGTTTCGAACCGGTCCTTCGGGAATGGAAGCTAGTATGTACCCTAGCCACCACTCCATATTGGCCCGTGTCATCTTGAGAGCGGCGTCATTCAAGGACTGGGATCTCTTGTCTGTATAGTCGGCACAGTCTCTTCTTTGGGCAGAGGACTTCTCGGCGGGAACGACCCTGGCGCAGTGGCTCATGGGAAGGGGCGCGAACCCTTCCCCGCCCCCTTGGCCTATGTCCCCGAGATGCGTCCATCCGGGTGGCCGCGAGGAACAAAGCGTCTCCCCTATTCCTTCGGCCCTCATAGTGTGAATGGAGGCTCTAATAGCGACTGGCTCGGAACAACGAGTGCGTGAGACATGTCCCGTCTTTTAAACGGCTCGCCCACACAGCGCGTCCACGAGGAAGCTTCGAAGTGATCCGCCACCATCAGAAATGGGGGCCTAAAGTGCGCCCACAGCTCGGCCCTTGGTGATGGCTCCAGTGGAGACGAACTAGGAAGCCTCCTGTACTGTAGGGAGACGTTACAGTTTAGAAACAAAATATTGCTAGCGTAAAAAGAGGATGCTCCAAATGAACGTTCGAGTATCGTTTTCTTGTATCTAGACTCGTGTTTCCCGCTTTAAAGTAGTACATAAGGTACAGATTTCCTTCTGGAAGGATGCCTCCTTTACCTGCTCTATTCTTCTGTTTATTTTCCTCTTGCTTCCTCCGTCGATGGTTCTTCTTATTTCTAGATCGGGTTGGTGTGGGGGCTAGAGTATTAGCTTGTTATCTCGAGGGCCAGGGTTCGAATCCCGGCAGGGAAAAATTTTTCATTAGTTATCTGGTCGCTGTTTTTACGTAATCCTAAGATGATCGCAATATCCCTCTTAAGTATGGGATTCAAACCCACGATCATTGGGTTGCCTAGGCTCTTTGCCGACCAGGCTGCCTTGGCCGGCAAAAACAGAGCCAAGGATGGTAGAATAATTCAATTTAATATTGTCGGCAAAGTTGCTGTATTAATAGGTGCAATTCGTATGCGCTCAGAGTTCTACAGTTTACAATATGGTGGGCGGTGTATCCCACTCTGCTCCGATAAGTTTTTTTTTTAAAGTCTTTTAAGGTCGCGAACTACATGTGAACGGGGGCACGCTCTCCATCCGTTAAGACGCCTACCCCCCACTGTCTTTGACCACAGCCGACTGAATCGGAAGATTTAAGACGATTAAGGGAGGTAGAGTATCCTGTCCTCGTCGACGGACCATTTGGGGGCACCATCTCTACTCTCACCCCACTTTCCATCTACGTCACCTCACCTCCCCCTCCCTCCACTCTCAATGGGCAACCTTCCCCTCCCTCCACTCTCAATGGGCAACCTTCCCCTCTCTCCACTCCCTCTCCACCCTCCACCGCTTGGCTCGCCTACGCTCACTTCCGTATTTCCTTCTCCGCTACGCTCGGCCCAGAGAAACCGTTCCGTTTAAAAGCGCGATGAGTAATGTAGGTGGGCGATATGGGTAGGTATCGATGTCTTGGGTATGTTGGATTGCGATAGGCAAACGGTTATTCATCCTTCACTGATCGTTCTATATGTTTTTGGGATCTGATTGGCCATGTGGCCTGAGTTCTGACTTCTAATTCCAAGGTTCAGGTCTGGCAACATTAGGGGACTTACAGGGTAATATCATTCCCGTATTTAGCGCAGTTTAGGGAGCTTTTTAAGTTCATCATCATCATAAGTTAACATTCCTTAGATTGTTTTCACGAAGCTCTCCACTCGATTCTTCTATCAGCAATCTCTTCATATTTTTATATTTCTTCTCTTTCACATCCTTAACGACTTGCTCCATTAACAACTATCTAATCCGAGAGCTTCCTGTTCCATTGTTGCCATCATGTCTCAATATATATCCGATTAATTTGTCCCGTCATCTTTTTGAAGTTTCCAAAAGACCTCTCTTTTCTCCTACTATTCTTAAGACTATGTACTTCGTTTGTCACTGGGTCGAGCCATTTTATTTTTAAGTTCAGCGCAATAAAACCTCGAAAATTCTGCCCTCGCTTAACCCGCGATCTCAAACTCTGTCCAAAACCCCCTCAACCGGCATATTGACCCGGCACCCACAATTCGGTCGACGGCCTGTTGTTACTCAATACCTCGCCGCTTTCCTTTCCATCATACCTTCTGTGGAAGAGATGAATAAAATTGTTGTTCCGTGTCCAAGTACTTGTTGTATGCAAGCTAAGTAAGCTGTATTTATTTTTGGATTAATAACAGAATTTACCTTTGTTCAGTGGACAGTAAATGACAGTATAGTTTCTATCCTTATTAAACGAACAGTCTAATTATACGGCCCCAGGCTAGATCAATCCTGATTCGGGTCTATAACTCGCCAACTCGGCAACGCCTTGGGTGGACCCCTTGTAGCCGTTCATTGAGAGTGGTCTGATATCGACGCCGGTTTCATCTCCACCCTTTCTCCATTCCATACTAATCCTACCAAAACACCATCGTCACACTATCCTCGATTGCACTCACAAATGACCGTAGCCATCAGTCACCGCACCACCATAATTGAATCTAACTACGATTACTATATGTATCTTGGAAGGTTTTTCCTGCCTTTCTTTCTGGTTCTAAATGCCGTTGCATTTAGAACCAAAACTAAGTGGAGAACTTCACCTACCTCGGCAGCACTATAACTTGGGATGGAAGAAGCTCGGCGGACATCAAGCGAAGAATAGCACAAGCTAAGGAGGCGTTTATGAAGAAGAGATAACTACTAATGCTCAAAGAACCTACGGCTGCAAGCAAGGAAGCAATTCATCAAAACATTCGAATGGAGCGTGGCACTCTATGGATCAGAGACATGGAACATCGGGAAAGCAGACCAAAGAAGAATTGAAGCCTTCGAAACATGGTGCTGGAGGAGAGTGTTGAAGATTAAATGGACAGATAAAGTGAGGAACGAAGAGGTGTACAGAAGAGCAGATGATGAAAGGACAATATGGAAAACCCTAGGGCAAAGAAGAACCAGATGGATTGGACATACCTTGAGGCACAATGAATTAGTTAGAAATATAACAGAAGGAATATTGAAGGGAAGGTCCCGCGAGGAAGACCAAGGGACAAGTATATAGGGCAAATAAAGAAGGACGTGAAAGAGAAAACATACCAGGGCGTGAGGGAATTAATACTGAATAGGGCAGAATGGAGGGCTGCAGTAAACCAATCCTAGGATTGAAATACTGATGATGATGATGAAATCGATCAGTTTTACAACCCCTAGCCTGATTCTTGGGAGGAAGAACCTAATCGTGGTATCCCATGATGTTGACTTTCGTCACACTATTGTATGTATGTCAGTGTATGTTATGACCGTGAGAACCTTGGATCAGGAAAGACCCGTTCACCCTCTGTTTATGAGCATATATGATTAAATTAATGCATTTATTTTCCAGCGCACTCTATCAGACTGTCGGTTAATAATAAATCACTGATTGCCTAACCTACAATTAAACGTAGCGAATAAATGAACGAACCAGTTTATAAAAAACATGTATTTTCATGGCCACGTAAAACTCAGTATGTGCCTTCGAAGTTATGTATGTTTTATATCTTAGAATTACATTGCTGATATGTTAATTATTTATATCCAAAGACTTTGCTAAGGTTATCAGGACCCTCTCAGCGTGTTTAGCTTAATGTCTACGAAACAGAACTCGTACGGTAATAGGAGAGTCGTACTATCTAGTAGTTGTCTGGAAAACAAATGGCTGAGACCAAATCATGAGACAGAAATATCAGCGAAGAGCTATAATTCATATTGTGGGAGCACGGCTGCATCCCTTGAAAACTGTAAAAACTGCTCTGATTATAGGGGGTAGGTGACAAACGGCTAAGAAAATTTGCGCCACAAAGATAGATGGGCAGGTAAGATTTTTAGGGAATGGAAGGCGGGAGAGACTCTCTCAAATTAACTTGCTCCAGACTAAAGATGCCAAGAGGTCCACTTGATTAGTCCCCTTCCTACGGTTGGAGTACTAAACTTGGAGGTACTCCCTAAACCGAACTAAGTTTGGACCGCCATCCCACTGTAAATGTCTGCCGCTGCCGATAATCTATCAAACCTCCAACAAATCCTCAAGCTTCTTAATGAATGAGCCCAACGTAGTTATAGTTTTTATACTAATATTAAGTGTCAAACCTTTTTTTATGGTACGTTTTCCTGAATAAATTTCCATGTAAATTCAGTTAATTTCCATACAAATTCTAAGTTAAAGTAAACTATTTCAGCACTAGACTTCCAGCTGGCATCGGTAGCCAAGTCGGCAACGCACTGGTCCGGCAACCTCCAATTGCAGTCGCACCCCAAGCATGTTGATTCTTTCTGTTTGTAACATTAAGAGCTTATGTAAGATGGTACGATATAACACGAGTCGTTGTTATCTTTTAACCGAGTAGGTACTACTAAAACTATAAATAAAACACTTTCTTCTGTTATAATGTAATTTTGGAGGTATTGAACTGGGTTTTTGGCCATAATAATTTTAATTGACAGCCTTATTAGCGGCAGGCCCGCTCTCTTCTCGAAATAACTTGAATTCAAACAACAAATTCCATCATTTAACTCATTGAGGTACCCGCATGTACGCAATTGGTCGTTGGCGGGAGTGAAGACGGTTCTCGATTCCATTGAAAAAATCCTCAGCCCAACGGGAGGAATTAAAGGTAACCTGTCAACTTTTTTCACTGTCTACTTGTACCCATATAAGGATCCACTTTTTATTCGCTTATTTCATTATTTTACTGTAACTTAATTATAATGATAACGTTGCTACACTCATGAAACCATCGTCATCAATATAGGCCGTCAATCTCAAGGTTTGTGTGAGGCAACTCTCCACTCAATTTTTCTATCCAGTGGCGTTTTTGTATAAACATACCTCATTTTTATCCTTCGCAAAGTTTGCAGTTGTTCCCAATCTTTTTTCTCTCTACGACCTTAATCATCGGGTCGTCTTTCCTCTAAATGTGCCCGATAAGGTGTTCGTGTCTTCGTTTTAAAAATTTTATGAGATTAGCTTGTTCTCCTGCCCTTCTTAGACTTCTTCGACGCCTCCTTTAGTTATCCACTTGATGTCTATTTTCCTTTTTTAACACTGCATTGTTTCCAGCCTTTACTTTTATGCGACTCTGATTGTTCTCGCGTAAATGCCGCAAGGGATCATCAGGTTTACATCGTAACTGTTTCCAACTCCCAGGTCTTTGTTTTCCGCAGTAAATTAGTTTTCATTTGGATGTATTTACCTCTTTACGTGGACTATTCTACTTGTTACGATTATTAGAATTACGATTATTAGCATTAAGAATTACGTCACAATGAAAAGGTTGGCCGATAGAAGAATCGAGTGGAAAGCTGCGTCAAACCAATCCTAGGATTGTTGACCAATGATGATGATTCTACTTGTTACTTCCTTTTTATTTCTTTAATTTCTTGTAATTCTTCCCAAGCAACAGAACTCTTCCACTTCGTCTACATTTTGTTTCCTGTTTGTCCACGAGATTATGAATATAGGTGTAGACCTGAAATTAGTGGAGTATTCAGTTTTTGGTCGTGCGTCATCGTTCCTATCATTTCACCACTGCGGCAGTTACTGTTATTCGCAATCGCATAAAAGAAATTAACACGTCATCGAGCTTAAAACTGTAGCGTGCTCCTTTATAGAAGTAAGGCGTGAGCAATACCAGTAGCAGAATAGTAAACACTCAAGGATGTTACCGGGAAATGAAGAAGATAAAATGGATGAAACGCGTGACAATCGAAGAAGTTTCTAATAATGATGGGAGACTAGAGAAGTCCTATAAAAACTCTAATATGAATGCGGGACAAGACAGCAGCCGTATCTTAATGCGTCACGGTCTGATGAAGAGTCGTCGAGGGAAAAGTGAATGGGAAGATCGGCAAAAGAAGGCGTTGAGTGAGAAATATGGAGCGACTAAAACGAAACTATAAATTGTGCCGCTTGAAACAGCTTAAATTTGTAAATTGCGCGGATAAATGTGTGGAAACTGAACTGGGCTTATTTTCTGCACATTCGAGAAATTTTCCATGCAACTCTTTGCTTTACGCGATACAATTTTAATGCTCATCTATCCGTGCATCATACCTCGCAATGAAGAGCATCGTGTACAGCAGTCTTTAGGATTGATGACTAACGATGATGATAAAGTAAACCGGGACGAATGTACCTTAAGGGGCTGTCCATTAATTACTGCTACCCTAAAGGGGTAGGGAGTCCGAAGAAACGGTGAAAAAAATCTTCGTGATCCGGATCATTCTTTAGACGAGATATCCTAGGAGGTTCAAATGTACTGGAGGAGGCTTTGGTAAGCTAGCCTATGGATAACAATGAAGCCAGAATGGGGGTGCTTGGGAACGATTAGACCCCACCCACTCCGTACAAAACATTGCGTTTTATTATGTCTGTTATTTACGCTTTTATACACATGAAGTCTCCATAACGATTGAATCGTACCCAAATTTCCTCGCAGCAGTAGTAGTTAATCTTCTTAAGGCTATTTAATGGGGTTTTAATGCGTTTTATTACCCTAGGAGTTAAATTTATTACTTAAACTGGTTTGAAATTAATCTAGTTAAACTACGCATTTGGCGATCGTTTGCGTGTCTGCGCACTTTCCTCTGTTTCTTTGACGAATTTGGAAAATGGATTCCATTATTCATCTCACTACTCTAATTTTTATTGCGCGCAAAAACAACTTGAGTTTTGTTATTAGCGTGCCAGTAACATGGCCGTACCTACCATGATGGCCGCTGGCTTAACAAATTAGCTGAGATGCCTCCTCCAGTACAGTCTGACCTCCTTGGAGTCATCAATGTATATGAATGTTCCCTAACAAAGACAAATCGATCTCCATATGTTCCTTATGGCTGGCTCACATCCAAAAGCTTTGAGGGAGTCTTCTGTAGCTTCACTGGTGATAGCAGTTGAGAGTATCGTAATGTGCGCATCGATGTTTTCGTCTCGGACCGACATCGCTCGCTCAAGAGGCGTAGCGGAGGGGATAGATAGTGTGTTGAATGGAGCGAGGGGGGAGTCTGGAGAGGTTGGCGGGGAGTCACTCCACATCTTCCCCGCCTCGTCACTCACTCTTCAGATCCCTGTCCAGAGTGACTGATCAATGAACTTCGTCCCCTCCCCTCCCTCTCATGAACTACTTCCACGGAGCTCTGCCTTGGTTCCCACTAAATGGCTTGCCATGGAACCGGAATATGCTCCCCTTCCCCCATTGAATCTTTTTTTTCCTCCTCTCCTATTTTGCTTTCCGGAGGCTCTTGCCGTCCCCCTCATCGTGATGCAATCATTTGTTTTCGGGCGCTGTGTTCAATTTTTTCGTCGTCATCTCCGAAAGGAATTCGGTCTCATCCATTTGACGCGTAGATGTTGGCTTAAATTTTTTAGTCCATGCCGTTTTCGTAATTTGTTCCAGTTTTTTTCGATCTTTAACTTTGTCGTACATCATCGTGATCGGGGAATTTCCGGTCAGTTGTTGTGTTTATTAGGTACTCTTTGTGGAAAAAGTTTGATGAGATTTTTCAATGCGACAAAGTGTGAAAGAGAAGAATTATGTATTTATGGAGAGATTAAGCTATATGAGAATATAGCGGAGAGATGCGTCAAACCAATCGTAGGAATGTTGACTCATGATGATGATGAACTTAAAAAACTACGCATGGCACATAACTTTGATAATACCTACACGGTAAGACATGAACTCTGTTCGCATTATTATTGATTCAATGCACCTCTCTGAGATAATTTGTCCTCAGTTTCATTCAAACTTATAATTAACTGTTCTACTAATAAAAACCAAGTCAAACTTATTTTTTATAAAAGAATATCCATTGAACAGTATGTACAGTGTACTTGTATTTTGTGTTCAGTGCTGTTTTTTCATTATTTTTAAATAATTTATCTTGGTTTCTTCAGTATTAACTCTGGTAATGAGAAAAATTAAGCCTTAAATAAGCTTGAAAAAATTTCTGTTTTATATAGGTCTTTTCTAGTGATTTTATCTTTGAATGATAGTGGCAGTGCATTTAAACGTATTTCTTTACGCATAACCTACATTTTCAAACATGTTATCTCTACCCTCTGACCCTATAAATGGGATTTTATCTCAATTGCATAATTTTTGGATGAAAAATATTTATTTATTCTCTGCTCATAGCTTTTAAGATGTTTTCACATTGTATAACTTCCATTCTCTTTAATTTCAGGTGCTCATTTTGAAACTGAACAAGGAAGCACCATTCAAGAAGGATGTGTTCCGAGCACCTGGCCACCAGGGGAACATGAAGAAGTTGGTTCACTTTCTCCAGAATGGCCGGCTGGTCAACATAGACAACTTCTCTCCATACACCATAGCCTCTGTCCTGAAAAAGTTCCTTCGAAAGCTCCCAGGAGGTATTTTTGGCTGGGAGGGCGAACGGAGGCTTTTTGATGTGATAGGGGCGTCGACGGTGGTGCCTGGAGAGGGTTGCCTGGAAGGCACCGAGGGTGGCGGCACGGTGATGGACATAGTGGAGCAGAGGGACCAGATACACAGGTAATTGTTTGTTGCCAAGGAAATGGAATTTTTCGAGATCAATTTGATGTGGCTAGGATACTGGTCTCTCATCTTTGGATGCTGGTTTGAGTGAGGGTTCAGGGGTGTTCTGGTTGGTCTAGTGGTTAATACTGGCCTCCCAGTATGGGCCCAGGTTCAAATCTTGGCAATGGCAGATATTTTTCATTAGTAAAGCAGCCTCTTCTTGAGTCCTTTATGAAGAGCATTACAGTTCAGTTTTGTCTGTAAGATGGGATGTTGAGCCATTGTCTCCTTGGTGCCTTTCATTAAGAGCAGGTTAATTGGTGCAGGTGATATTGGGTTACTCTTCATCATTCCTCTTTACCATTTCATTCCCATTCTTGTACCTTCCCTACTGGTTTTATGTGCCTATGAGTGGGGGTAGAGGAGAGAGGGTCCACTGTTAAACCTCGGCAAAGATGATGGTTTTTCATTTGAAACTTGGTTTCCTCTTGATAGTAAAGTAATATTTCTGCCTCTGTAAAGGTGAGCAGTGCATTGAAAACTGCTATTTGACTAGGGTTCCTGTAATAATTTCCTCAAATCTGGAATGTTTTGAAATTTTCACTTGCATAACCTGAGATTTTGCATTTTCCTCAGAGGGAGAATTGTGGGTATAGTTGCGAATATTTTCACCCCTTTTAAAGGGAAATTCAGATGGTGCCTTGGTTGCTGTGATCAGTGTGATGGATTAAATATTTAGCTCTGAAATAATTGATTATATCAATCCAACAAAATTCAAGGTTGGTTTTAATATAGACAGCATTCAGAAATTATAGACGACTACATATTGAATCAACATTGCATGTCAAATCAGTGCTCTATATGGGATATTGAAATTTCACTATCCTGATATTAAAATTTCAATATTAAGAAACATTGGCTTGACAACCATTATATTAAAATATGTAGTAACCTCGTCTAGATGAATAGGTTACACTTAACTGGAACCTAACCCATGATGACAGCCCTTGCGCTATGTGATTTTTCACCAATTGTTGTAGTAAGTTTTCAGCTTGCTGAACTCCTGTCTCACTCCTTTTCAGGCTTATCACATCACTGCCAATCCACACGCAACGCCTTCTTGTCCTCCTATTTGGGACCTTTCGGGTGATAGCCACAAATGCGGAGCGGGCGCACACAGGCATGACGTCGGAGGCACTGGGTGTGTCAGTGGCACCTTCGTTCTTCCACTCGTGCGTGAGTGGGGGGGAGGGGAGTGGGAGTGGAGGGTCGGGGGGCAGCGGGAGCAGTGGGGGCGGGTGCGTGGGTGGTGGCGGAGGCGGATGGGGTCGGACAACAGCCCGGATGGAAGACGTGCTTCGCTTCAAGGTGAGCCCACGGAGAGTGTCGAACATGTTTTCCTCTCTCTTTCTCTCTCTCTTTTGTTTTCATGTTTCTCTAAATGTTTGGGTTAGGGACTCCAATAAATATCTTGGATTTGGTTTGGATCTAAGTTAGTGGATTTAAAATTTGAAAATATATATTGAGTGAGCGTGGTTGTGCAGTTGTTGCTCTAGATGTTTAGGCAAATGTTTCCAGTACCCTTCAAAAAAATATCTTCCGATAATCACCCTTGGTCGATTACTGTGAATGGGAGGATATTTTTGTTAGGGACTATAAAGAGTGTGATAACCCGCTGTAATTATGTAAAAACGTCACTGTTAGCATTTATGTCATAATATAAGTGCTGTAATTTTATCTACTTCTATTTTTAGCTCACCAAAGCATTCTATGGCAAGCTTGTGTTTTTGGGAGATCTACTCTTTTTTTTTGCAGTATAAACGCTATGTTTTTCTTATGCCTAATATTTGCTCTGAATACATGGTTTGAGTAATGAATGCTAATTATTTATCATGTATAATATACCTGGTGTAAATTTTACTTCCAATATTTGTGTTTGATTTTATAAAGTACTTCATTGAGGGTCTGATTCCAAAATTTTGAAAGTTCCCTACCTTCAGAAGTAATTGATTCTTATATTTTAATAAGTGTGTTGGCATGATGATTTTTAATACACGTCAGTAATTTAAGGCATTGTAAAGAAATGTGCTTTATAAAATGAAAGTTTAGGTATTTTAACTCGGGATGAAATGAAATTTGGAAGTTGGCACAGGCTGAAAACAGAACAAGATGGAAATTCCCAAACATTTTCAATTGACTTTCCTAATACCCTTTAATTTTTCCTTTCGCCCATTGATACTATTTCATAAGCATGTAATCTACTGATAAAATTAATGATTATGGAAACTATAGGGTCGTGTATAAAATTATAATTAATAGTGACTAATTATAAGTTAATTAAAATAAAATGCTTATTGTCTGTGATTCCTTTTCATGTCAATGAATCTTCAATCTCTATGAATTAATTTTCATCTACAAGCTCCAAAAAATGGTCAGTAATGGCATCACTTTCATTTAACACTCTTACCTTTTTGAGAAGAAGAATAAAATTGTCTATTTGTAATAATCATTGAAATGTACAATGTTTGCTTAGAACTCCCTTTGTTACATTCAATGGCAGTTAAACAATGCAGAAATGGTTATTTAAAAGATACAGTCCCTGAAATGCCACTACATTTACAAAATTGAAATTGCCTGATTTTTAGGGAATATACTCCAAGGGATATAAAACTGTATAAAAATTATCATAGTTTTACATATATGTATTCCTATCCATGAAAAGAGCAAGCCCGAGTGTATTAGAATGGATTAATTCCGCACTATGTTGCTATCCCATTTTTGGTTGCTGGAGTACCTGCCGTGATTTTCATGTAGAAGTTTATGAGTCTAAAAAGAAAATTTCCAAGTGAATTCTTGAAAGTCACTTTCCTTTTTATCATTCATTTAATCGTAACTTCAATTATTACACTCTCCCATTGCAGAATTTATTATAACCATTATTTCATAATGCTGTATGAGGAATTTATTTCAATTAAGGGCTCTAAAAGGCTTTGATTGGATCAAGTTAATTTGAAAACAAAATTTTCATTAATATCTCATGGAAGGCACCAATTTGTAGTTACTTGAAACAATCGCTGTGCCCATACAAGCTATAGAATAATTGTAATTCTGTGTTTAATGTATAGTGGTGTGGTTTTTGCTAAAAAATGTCAGGTTCTCAAGTGAACCAGTTTTATTAGTAAGAAGTTGTCATTCTCATTGGCATCCAGTTTGGATCTGTTGAACATAAAAGGAAGATGAAGTTATCGAGAGGATATTCACGTTTATTTTCATTTTATACTGTTTAACAGTGTTTTAGTGTGTTATATCTGTAAAGTTTTTAGATGATAGGTCAAAATCAATAAATATTTAGTATCCCACAATGGACAAGGTGGTGATAATTAGCTTTTTGAGAGGCTGAAATATATCAACAATATGCCAAGGTTTACTTATTAACTAAATGAATGAATAATTTTGTAAACCTGAAGAACGAAAGAAAATCATGAAAATGTCTTGAATTCTGACTTTTAAGCCTACTAAAAAATGGAAATTAATCATAATCTGACCATCGGAACTTGATTAGGGATTCAATATTTTATGGCCTACAAAGAATATCAAAATCATTTCATTGAAATAAAGTAATTAATTTGAATGCTGAGAAGAATTATATTTGATATCCATCAATTGGAACATTCGCTTTTAGCTAACTGTTATTTGTAGTTCATTTCAATAATTATTACAATTGATAAAGTGTTTTTTCCTCAAAATGGGAAGATTGTTAAATGATAGTCATTTCATTATTACCTTGTTTTTGACAAGTGTAGACTCTCCGTTTTTGGGAGAATAAAGGAATAACAATCTCTAATTAAAGTTTGTCCCCCTTCAATTGAGCTACTCAGCTTTAGATTGTGACTTAATAATTGCCAGTCACCTCATAGGTCATAGAAGATTCAAATTTCCACTTAGAAAATTCTTAATAATTTGAGTATCCCTCAGGAATATTGAAGGTTGGAAGCATTGATTATCTCAGTAGCCTATGTTCTGTGATTGTCTTACTCTTATTTTGTTTCTTAAAATTGAGTTAATGAGAATACATATAAATATATATGGTCCCTCATTTTTTATTAATCTTTTCTGTAAGTAATCCATTGTTTATCTAAATAATTATTTAAATTTTTCCACTGCATATTTAACCAATCATTGATATTAAAAAGGTACAAATATAAAAGTAATTATTAATACATAAATTTGTACTGCAGTACAACACTGTGTTATTTTATAATCAGTATTTAAGCACAAGTATACTTTTAAAAAAATTTCTTTAACATTGTGATAATATGCCTCATCTACATAAATATTCTATCAAATTTTTAAATTGTTACTCAAAATAAATCAATTACTATTTAAAATGGACTTCACAAAATAATAAAAAATAAATCAATCATGAATACCTTTAAAATTTTGTCATAAATATTTTACATTACTGTGTGCATATTTTGTTTGACAACATATTTTTCGTGCTACTTACTTGTTGAATATGGACATATTTGTTAAGTGATGTTGTTGCTAAGAATGACTTTAAAATATTTTATGAGGACAGTAGAGATTTGAAATTTTGAAATCAAAATGTAATGTAATTATTGAAAGAAAGAAATTTGATTAACTTTTGATTTTGCGTTTAAATAAAATTTAACAAAATTTCTAATAGTGTCTATTTTCTATTATCAAATGCCATTTTGGTCTTCAAATTTAATAATTCTGTGACTTAATAGATAAGTTTAGTCAGCCATTTTTATTGAGATAATTGTTTTAAAAGCTTATGGCAACTACGTAGGGATTATTTTGGTTTATGATGGGACATGTGTAAAACGTTGTGATTTTATTCTTAGAACAAAATGCTTGAGAAAATAGTCATAATTTACATGGGGTTAATTCAAATAATTATGTCATATTTTTGCTGTTTTCATTATTGTAAAAACCATGCTTATTTATTATATTATAATTATCTTTGAGCTTATTTTGCCTTAGTGATTTTCATCACATTGGATTTCTTTTCTGTTTGTTATTTGAAAAAGCTAAGTGAAAATTATGCACAGCCTCCATGTATTGTACAGGCTTTTCTATCACCATCTATATTATGAAATCCTCTCCAAATACATGTCATATTAACTAGTTGCTGTGGTTGCCATACGCTTTTAAAATGCCCCTACCCAAAGGCTAGTATATCATGAATGATTCATTTTGGACTCAGTTAACATTAATAAAATGTGAGCATGGAAAATCAAATGAATTTGCTGTTTTCTGCCCAAAAATTGAGTTAGGAATCAATCTAGTGACCACTGATCCTATTCATTCCAAATTATAACTTTTATCCCACAAGGAATGTGTTCAATTATTATAACATTATTATTTACTGAGAAAGTTGGAAATGCAACTACCCCTGACGTATTCTCAGAAAAAAAAGCTTAAATTAGTGCGTTTTTTTTTAGTTAAATATTTTTTTTACTTTTTCATATTCACGATTCAGCAGAAATTAAAAGGACATAATGGTTTCCATTATGTTATGACTGGAAATTGACAGAGGTATTTCACTGTTTGTTTTTCTTTTGCTCACATTGTAATAGAAATTCTCATGCAGTTGTGCACCTTGTAGAGAGATTCCACTCAGACATTGCCTTATCAGCTTCGCAAAGCTTTAGTACCACAAAGTCATACCTCTTGTCATTTAACATGTATTACCACTGGTAATTTTAAACTTTGTAACTACATTTGCATTGACCTCTTATAGGGATATGTTGTCAATTGCTATGAATTACATTTTAGGAACACTGGGTATTCAGTTTTAATTCTCAAGTTAAGACTGAAAATCGAGTTGTTGGAAACTTTCCCAACTCAAGAAAAAAATGTGCGCTTGCATTGTCTAAAGTTCATTGAATCTTGGTTGTCCTCATTATTTTGTGAGATGTGAAACTAAATCAAATTACCCATGATTTTGTGCCAGGTTGCCAATTAGAATGGTTCGTTGCAGTTGGCTTTTGCAGCAATCATGATGTATTAATTATAGATGGGTCGAATAGCAGATTTCTCGAATTCGAATGTTAAATCGTGACTCCAATATCTCAAATTTTGAATACTAGAATTACAATTGATGTATGAAATGTTATTCTGCAAATTTATTTGTTTCCTGTTGAAATAAAAAGCTACAAGTTGATTAAATTAAATAATTCTGGTTTTAAATTGTCAAATAAATATTAAAATATTTTTTCTACCAATGATGGACTGTTGAATACATTAACTGTTATAGGCCTTAATAAGTGAGCAGAAAGTGTTAATGCACCATGTTCTGTCCAGTTTGAATTAATATGATGTAGTTCATCAACATGCCAAGTATACCGTAATTACCGTAATTATTCGAGATCTCAAATATTGGATTCTTTCAGCTTAATTATTTGAAGTATCGAATATAGAACACTTTCTAGTATTCAAGTATTCGGGGTTAGCATTCGCACATCTCTAGTATTAATAATTCATTTATCCCATGAGAGAATCGGTGGAAGTAGAATGTAACTAATATATAAATGGTAGGCAACATCAGGTTAAGAAAGTGGTCATTTTTAATTCTTTGAAATTCAGATGTTTTATAAAATTCGATTGCATTTTTACGAGGTTACCCTTTTTTTTCTTTCTCTCTCTCCATCCCATCCCATCTGGGCGGAACCACAATTCCTATACCTCACCCATCTATCCAATTTCATCCCAAAAAATCTATCCAAATCAGGCTGAAGTCAGTGTAAGTACCAATCCTTTGACATTTACTGTCAAAAAAAAAGAGGTCTGTTCTGTCAAAACTCAAATGGTGTCGGCACAGCTTTTTTTATGTTTTTTGGATTTTTTTTCGTGTGCATTGCATTTTATTTGTAAACCATGAATGTCTATGTATGTAGTGAGATTATCTTCAGGAGTTGGAAAATCATTGCAAGAACTTCTAAGGCTCTGAGTCAAACTATGGGTTTGTGACTTGTAAATTGCTTCCTTCAATAGTAGAAACATCACGACTGTGTACTATCCACCAGAGGTTATCTAATTGATTTTGTCTCTCTGTGATAATCAAAATTTTATTTTCCTTTTTTGTACAAAATACCTGTTTTTTAAGCTTTGAAGTTAATTTTCAGAATGTGGTGGGCTATATGTGCAATCAATAAACATTACCTACTTTGCATGGCATGAATAATATAAAGGACCGATTGTTGGCATGTTTTAAGGAGCCCCTAACCATAAAACTATGTCTTAACTGCATGCTGCGTAATATAATGCCATTTTAAAACATTTTGCCATTTCATGTTAGGTGTTTTTAGTTATACCGCTTAGCCAGGTGGCTAAACATTGTTATGACTAAGATTATATTTTATGTGGTTGTACAAATTTCTTCATACTTGTGGATTAAATGTCTTCCATTGCTGAACTTATCTCAAAGTTTATATTTACTCATTCCTTCTAATTTTTATAGTTTGCCTCAAGACAACAGGTGTGACAGAAGTTGTACTCTGATATCATTTATTTTATACACTCTCATCCTAGGTAAATTGTCATTTACTTCCTTTATTTCTTCTGAATAGACCCAGTCATTAATTAAGTTGTGGTCATTTTGAAGCATGAATTTTTATCCAAAATCAGTGTTCCTCTCTATTTTATTTGACATGAAATTAATATATTTCCAAATTTCATGTAATCTAGATGATCATTGGGATATGTTTATGACTTTTGCTTCCGAATCGTACAACAATTTTTATTGTTCTGTAATAATCAAAAATATTCTATCATCTGTTCATATTTTCATGTAGCCATTTCGAAGTTTTAGTGAGCATCTCCTCATGAGTGGATCAAATCTTTCTTTATTCTTCTCTTTCCTACTATGCCTCAAATTTTTAAGTGGTTTGCCTAATATTCTATAATTAATTGTTGCAATTTGATTATTAATTTCTCTGTCTTAATGTCCATCAACTATTAATGGGTATTGTGCCACTTTCATTGCGTAAATTGAACTTTTAGCCACTTATAATCTTCATGTGTTACTTACTCTTTTATTTTCTACCCTATGTCATGTTTATTACACATTCATATATGTTTGTGTTTCGATAGCTCTCTTGACTTTTACTGACATTATAAGCTCAAAGCTCTGATAAGACTCCTTTTGTATTGATGTTCATCAATTTTTTTAACTTTAGTAGAGTGCAATCTAATTTCATTTTACTTGGCTTTCCTTATTATGTTGTAGTAGAATTGTATTTTGAAATATTAGACACTAAATAGTGGTACAGTTTTCAAACTACTGTCATAAAACTACTTTGCTGCTTTAAGCACTGTGCAACCTGGGTTTCACAATATTTCTCAACTGCTCTCGACTATTTCTTGTCTTTCTGTGTAGTGCTTCTTCAAATCACCAACAGCATTATTTAATTCTTAAATAATACCTAAATAAAAATACTATGGCAATCTATGAGACTGGAACCATCCTCTTGAAGTCTTTTACTGAGATAATTTAAGCTTACCTTCTTTTTTCTTCTATTGTCATGTGAAGTAGATTTTCTGATTTGCATTTTCTGTATATTTCACTCAGTAAGGTGGAAAGATGAGGAGTTCTAGAAGGATGTGCCTTGAAAAAAGTGGTGTTAATATACAGCTGTACTTCTGCATCTATCAAATTTCAATTGGATGTATCACTTTATTCTCAAGGCAGCAATTTTGTATCATTTACTACATGACAAAGCTGTTGCTTACATATGATTTGGCCATTTTTATAAAGATATTTCAATTATAGCTGCTCAGTTTAAAGCAAAGAAATTGATAGTACTTGTGATGTTGTTATTATTCAGTAAACCATTTAAGTATAACTGGGATTTAAAATTAAATTCACCTATTGTAGTTTTCCATGTGGTAGATTGAGGATTTGGTTTCAAACCTAATGATCTGTTGTGAGTTTATCAGTCATTTGAAGTAATAATCATTCTGGCTGTAGCCTGTGGTTTTTGTAAGGTTGCCATGTTTGAGGACTAGTAGAATACTGTGTTGGGTTCGTTTGATAAGAAATTGTTTTCATACAGTCTAGGAAATGGTTGCATAGGATATGATCTGGCAACTTTTTATTGAATGCCCATGAGGTGATTTTAGATCAGGTGTCTTATCAGATATTTGTGGCTTATTTGTGAAATCTCTTGTGAGGTGTGGGTATATTTGCAGTTTGTACATAGTTGTCAAAGCAATGAATTTTCTCTCCATTTCAGGTTGCGACGAGGATCATGAAATTCCTAATCGACAACTTTGGAGTGAGCAACTTGTTTGGTCGGGAGAACTACGAGTTTTATGCACGCATCACGGGGCGAATTCTCAAGGTGGAGGAGGATTGGATCTTCAGTTTCCGCTACCCTCCAGACACGGTCGTATCACGTAAGGGAGAGGTGGTGCCCTGCGGGGGCTCAGTCCCATACATTCCCCCCACTCCATGGGAGACCCTCCCCGGAATGGAGCAGTTCCGCATCGTGCTGATATGCCACAGATGGGGATCGAGCGATGGTTGTGCCAAGGCCGGCCGTCGGGGAGTGCATGATACCTAAAAAAAAATACTGTTTTTTGGTTGCTGTTGTGCTTTGTAGTGTGTTTTCCCCCCTCTGCTGTAATATCGCTGATGTCCGCTGGTGCTAGCAGGTCCAGAGGGAGGGGGGGGGGGGGAGTTTGAGTAAATCAGAGTCCTAACACAGTTAATGCATTCCAGAGAACAAATATGTTGTGCATTCCACAGAATGCGCCTGCATTTTTCCCCGAGAAGGTTGAAGGAATTCCCTGGATGGCTGATCCTCCTTTGTCAGGCGGCACAAAAGTTTTGGCTGGTTGAATTTGAGGAGAGTGCCAAGTTTTCTAACCCGGCTGAGACTATGATTGCATTTAGCATTCCTTAGTGCACTGTAACCGCAGTGAAGATATTTATACTGAAATGCTTTAGCGCACTTAGAGATGGACTGCTCTAGAGATTGTTAGTGATGTTGCATCCATAGACATGCTGGAAATTGAAATCAAGCTCTCTAATAAGTGGTGGTGTTGGGAGGTTTGATATTTACAGGGTTGTGGATGTAGATATGATTGGCATGTCAGTATTTTTTTTAAAGGGAGTTTTAAAACCAGCTGTTTGAGTGGCATCATCCTTGTGAAGGATTTGAGATGCTAATCCCAACTAACCAACCACTGTTATAAATGAGTACAAAAACAGAGGACTGGTGATGATTTCTGAGAAAAAGAGGAAACATGCTTTTTCGTTGAGTCTGTGCATAATCACAGTAATGCCTGCCAATTTTGTGCACATTATGATTTCCTTTAAAATACTAATATTTTAGTGTGATCTTTTTTTTTACTTGTAGCATGATTCAGGTGGCTTGAACTCATGTGCATGTTATTACATTTTTTTCACGTCAGTTATTTCCTGGCTTGTGTATAAACCCCCCACATTATCATCACATTGTTTTTAAGTGCTAGTAGTGTTATTTTAAACTTTATAGTGGAAGGAACATTTTGATATTTTGTCCAAGTGTAGAGAAGAATTCATGAGATCCACAACTCCTTTTAAGGTGTGCATCTAATTAGATATGAGCTGATTGGATATCATGAAATTTCTCAGAGCTCCTTAATGCATTTTAATAAAAGTTTCATGGCAGCTAAATTATATCTTTTGAAATGTTTCCTCTGATAGATCTGTATCATTGTTATTGTCATTCACTATTCATCGTACTGATCATTTTTAGTGATTTATTATCAATTCATTATTGCAAATACATTATGCAAAAAAATTATCAGTATTGTTTTGATTTATTGTTGTTTATTTTTGTATCACCCACAACCTCTTATTTCTGGCCTCTATCTTTAGATTTTCTGTGTTGGTTTCTCTTCTTGCTTAATTTCATTGCATTTTCATTTTGGTCATGTCCGTTTGAACTTCTATGCAAGGGGTCATGGTGATAAATAATAAGTTCATAGTGAAGCTTGTGAGTTTTCTTGAAAAGAAAAGAAATTGTAAATTTAAGTTGTGGCCCAGAAAAGTCGTGCTGATTTAATTACATCTCTCCCTCCCCTCCTCTCTGATTCTTAACCTTCTGATCCCATAATTCCTCCTGCCACCCAACCTATCCAATATCCCTGATCACCAAAAAAAAATATGTAACAGGTGAACGTTCTTTGGAAGCTGAAAAGACTTGGTTTCTCTATGAATGTGAGAGGTGGGGGCTCAGTTTTAACCTTGAAGGTAAGATTGCTTTAGAACTTAATATTGATTGTGTCCATTTAATCATATGGGTGTGCCCTTTTAATCTCTTCTGATACATGAAGAAGTATATTGGTCACTTGGTCCCATTCTGTTTTTTTTTTCTTTTTTTTCTGTTTTGCATCACATCATGGTGCATAGTTTAAAAGACATCTACGATCATTTAAGAATTATAAACCTAATTTTTTAAAATTGTTTTGCACCTTCCCTTAGTATAGTATAAATTAGCAAGGGCACCATTTAATTGTCACAAGGTTAATCCTCCTGCCTGTTGCCATTTGCATGCCTGATTTAATGCTTAAACAAATATTTAAAGCATTTTGATTATTTCCCATCTCCTTTTGACTTGTGACAAGATGCTCGTAGAATGCCTTAATGAGGTCATGCATATTTAGAAATATGTCTCTGGAATATGCCTGCATCTTATTTGTTCTCAGACTCATGCAAAGGTAGATCTCTCCCGAACATTAGGTTTGCATAGAGGCGGTTATTGAATTTTCATTTTCAAAAACCATATGGAGTAGTTCCTCGATAATGCTTCATTCTTTAGTGAAAACTTGTTCCTATTTTATCTAGAATCATGTGGTATGTAGGAATAACATTCTAAAATTTAGTGTAGTTCAAGGGTATGTAAGCAGGGGTACCATTGGAAAATATATGCTACAGTTATGGTTGAAGGAGGATACCAAATTTTCAGTATTACCAGGTGATACATTTGTTGGCCAAAATATAAATGCCATTCACAATTTTGGGAAGCATAGAAATTGTGAGTCTATTGCTGGATCTTTAAAATTGTCCCTAAACCAAAGATAAAGGGATTTGGAATATTCACATGTTCAGAGTTGTATTTTTTCCTCTATATCACCTCCTTTCTTCCAGTGTTGTCGATAATGCAGTCGATAAGACAGTGATCATTTGATGTACCATATGCTGGATATTTAGAGGGTTATGCACTTAATGTACTTGACCTACTTTACATCAATATGATGAGGGTGTGACTGAAATTTTAATATCCATAAACATAAGAATTTGTTTTCGTAGTTGTTTCTCCCAAGAATTGATTGGCTTACTCTTATGTCTTTTAGTTATGAAAGTGATATTACCATCATTTTATATATAAAACTTATTCCATTGAGCATCTGATTAAATCTCAATTGAATATCCAGCCATAAAGCAATGAATTAGCGTTCTTATTTTAATTATGCAATTCAAGGTAATTAGACCTTAAGCCTAGCTTTAGAAAGTTAAACGCACATTTTTATCATGGACTATATTGGGATATCCCTTGAAACAATGTTTAAATACTGGAATAAGGAAACCAAACTAGTTTTGACCATTAATGAGAAGAAATCATCGACTTGGAAGGTAGAAATAACAATTTAGTCAACTTTCAGCATGTGTCAAAGTAAATGTGTATTTTCATATTATTATTCCTCCATGACATATGTTAGTATTTTTAATTGGATTCAGTACATATTGTTATTCAGATTGTGTAATTATGAAGTAAATTCATATTTGTATCTGAATGTGGAATTATGAAGTTAGTTCATTTTTACATCAAATACTGAGCCATGAAGTGTCTTTGATGTTTATTTTTTTTGATGAATATGCTGCTTCTTTGTGTTTGCTTTTTGAGCATAAATTCATCATCCAGCTCTACTATGACTGTGCAAACTCCATCAAATTGGAGCATTTAGCTTTTTGATGTTCATTATCATCCTTTCACATCAGTGTAGGCTAGGCAATGTGGCTCTGTCTGGTAAGCCTGCATTTGCATTAATTGCATTGGTGATATATTTCAATATTGATTGTTTCCATGCTAGGTTATATTGTTTACCTTACATTTTGCTCACCACTTATTTATGTTGCCTGTGATCTTACCCTTCTAAACATTTTCAACTCTTTGCTTTGTGCAGTTTTAAATTTCAGATGATTGATATTCTGGCATACATATTTGGGATTCATTTGACCAAAGGAATGAATTTATGATTGCATGAATAAACTAAGACATGGTTGTTTTTTTATTGCAAGTGGTTTTCTCTGAAGTCTCATCTTTAAGGCTTTCATTGGTTTTATGGGTGTTTAATGGATAGGTGTTTGATTGATGGCACTGGTTTTGGTTACATTCACTTTTGATGTCTTTCATATTTTGTCAACAGCTGCACCTTTCTTTTTCAACTACAACCCACAAATTTCACTTATGCTTTTTACAGCTGAAAATTATTACCAATGTTATTTGTTTCATTTACTTAAGCTGTGATACTTCTGGGGTGGAATTCACTTGAGCAAGGTGAATGACCTTGCCATAATCAATTATTCAATCTCAAAATGAAATTTCTTCAAGGTCTTGCAAAAAGTCTTGAATATGTTTTTAGCTAAAGACATGTCTTTATTCTCATAAGTTTTTCATTTCTATGGCCTTTGGTAACTTATATCTTGACTTGAATTGTTTTTTTTATTCTTCGCCACAAACACTATATCTTTTGCTTGTTATGCACCATTCTTAGTTGACTAGGCTGCCAGTTTTGGTAGTACATTGTGTATACTCCATAATGGCACTAACGAAAGCTTGCTTCAGCTCATAGCATCGTTTTTCCATTTAGTTAATTGAACCAGATTTCTTACTATCCTGAGGAAACTAAAACCTATATATGATGGAATCACAATAAAAGATAGAAAAGAATGGTGTACTACCTCTGGGATAACCAATGAAAATCTCCACCATTGAATTCAAAGGCAAAATAATTGCTTCGACTTTGACTTTGATGAGTTTGTGATAGGCCAGCCATTTCAGTATTGATTAAGTGTTCAAAGTTCTTTGGACCAGTAAGCCGAAGGATAAACATTCAAACAATTTACTGTAATTTATTTAGGGGCATTTTTTCCACTTATTTGAACCATTTAGGGCCAGGAGATGGTAAAACTTGGAATATGAAATGGAGAGACAAAAATGGCTGAAGAAACTAATCATTTATGATTCAATCCAAACTAAAAATTCTACGTTTCCTGGCAGACAAATGAGGTTGAATTATTGCTGTGACTATGAGTTTGATGGTATAGGTACTCTGCTTTTGGTGTTAATTTATCCGTTCAATTTTGCTATGTTTGCAAAAATATTTATATCTAGTATGCATCACTGAAGGAATCACTTTAATGCTGAAGTAGCTTGCAAGGCAACTATTGATGCTGTTTGACATGCCTTCATTTAATACTTAATAACAATTTTATAAGATTTAATTAGGTTAATTGTTTACTCTGTTTTGTATTCTCAATTCAAATATGGAATATAAGAATTTGTGGAGCTGAATCAATTTCTCAATTTGTGGTACAGGATAGTATGTGATGTAAAAATTCTAGGTTGTCCTTCCAACGAAGGTAAATGAATGCATATATTTTCACGTCCTGAAATAGCTTTCGATTACTTCATTGAAATGTCTTCCATTGATACCAAAAAGATTTTTCTTTGGTGTACATGCTGAATTGGGTAGCCAATGTATTTTTTTTATTAATTTGATAATGATTTTTTTAAATTTGTTAAGTAAATGAAAATGATGTTGAATGCTGGCACCTGCCATTGCAATTTCACTTGGGGTGTCACGTGAATTGTTTGATGCAAGTAGTTTTTATTGTGTCCTTTGGATATGCATAGAATTTGAGCTCAAAGGGTGCTTGGTCACATAAGGTTTGAGTATCATTTTAAATTAATGTGGGTGTAGTATTAGATCTTATGAAATTGCATGGAAAATTATTCCCACTGCTGAAAGAAGTGCACCTATTCTTCAGAATCTAATTTGATAATGTTTCACCTGATGGGATGGGGAATTTTTTTTATTTTATGAGCATTTTGTGATGACTAAAAATTTGCTTCAGCTTTCAGTGTGCATATTTTGAGTTAAATGGTTTGGTCAAGGTTTGTCTAAAATTTTGGTGTCATTTTTGTAGGCATTGAGGTGTTGAAACCAGGCTTATTTTTTTTTGTTTATTGGAGTAGGGTGTATTGGATATGCTGAAGTGGGGTATATTTCTGAAATATCTATGACTGCCATTTGATTTTGGCTTACTCAGCTGCTTGTGGGTCAATGTGCTATAACAATAATGCAATCATAATCCTGTTTATTGGGAGATGTAAACATTTCTGAATGTCTTGCATCCAGCTCCCACAACCTTTAGAAGCTTCAAAGTTATCAATCTACAGCAATGTTTGAGAATACTAGTTTGGCTAACTGTCTTTGCGTTTGAAGGTCTCCCATCCCATTGCCTGTAGCAACAAACTTTGTCCCATACCATAACAATTGTTTACAAATGTGGCTGATCTCCTCTGAATTTTATTTAAAATTTATAAGGAATCATACCCAAAATAATTAGGTGTAGTCACCACAGCTTCTCACAACTAAATTAGGTAGGTTTTGAATAGAATTTGGAGGTGGTTACTAATAGCTTAGTTTGTTCCCCTTTTAAACCTGTCTAAATCAGAATTTTCAATCTTGGATAATCACCCTTGTTACAGGATCCCTGTTGCTTGAATAAATTCAGATAACTACAATTGAGCACTGGCCATTCATAATTTTTCAAAATAGTATCTCAAGTAATGAGTTTTGATGGTAATAATATTTTGGAATTCCTGAAGCAACGCAGTTTCATAGGATTTTTAATTAATTTTTTTTAAATTCGACTACCTAACTGTCTTAATTTCAAATTCCATATTTCCGTGAAAAGTGTCTCAACATAATTCAAATTCTGTGTATAAACTATAAAAATTTTATAATTGGGATTGAGATTGTTGAAGATTTTCATGTGAGATTTGAGTCTTCTGTTAACATTAAAATGTTAAAAAATTAGTTTTGAAAAGATATGGACTGTGTATCTGAATAACTTTGTGGATGCTTTAGAATGTTGCATTTGCTGGCAAACATTATGAAATCATGCGAGTGCTGTATATTACATAGTCTATTTTGCGAGTTCATATTGCCAAGTTACAGTCAAGTGTTAAGTGAGACTGAGGAAAAAATAACTGTTATTCCAACACTGATTAATTCTTAATGAAATATGTCACAGTCTATGCTAGTAATGATATTGAGAATAGCTTTAAAGATTTTCTAAGACTGATCTACTATATATCTAGAGCTTTAATTAGCAGCCTTAGGAAATATGGTGATCCATTGCCAGTTTTGGGTTTTCTTACAATAATTTCTACTGCGAAAGTTAATTAAATGGTTTTTTATAAGCCATATGTTGAGATTTTTATGTGAGATTGAGTCTGTTAACATTAGCATCGGATAGATTTTTGGAGTAAATTCAATGCTATGAATGACTATTCTTTTATTTTATATACCTAGTTATGTTTGTGTGTGCCTTCATGCATTAATATATGCACTTATTAGGTAGTTCTACATACAATGGCACTTACTTTGTTGCTTTTCCCATGTTGCTTAAAAAAAACTCCTCTTCCACTGAAACTCTGGTCATGGTCTAAACACACATGTTTAGATTGTGCCTTGGTGTTGTCATTTATGGTTACTGTTCTACTTCACTAGAACATAATACTCATTGTTGACAAGGGACTGCTGTACTTGCATATTTCTCCATCTAACAGCTTTCTGTAAGGAAAGATAATATTTTGATGTTTATGTTCACTTTCATTTTTGTAAATCACGACTGGTCTTTGCAAAATTTTTCCCATGTTGTTCAAAGTTGAAAACATTATAAGCATTTCCAGATGATCAAATGAAAAGTAAGATTTAATTTTCATCTTTCCGACAGTAAGCTATATTCCTTTTTTTTTCTCTACATATCATGGTTCGGTATACAACTTTCAAACATTTAGTCTCTTTGAGCCTGAACTTGAACATTTAATGATACCCAATGGCTCTACATAGATTAGGTTGTAGAAGTATAATGCTAGAGTGAAGTACATCTACAGATTGACATGAAGTTTTGTAGGCTTATTGAACTGCAATTTTTTGCTCTAGGTTTCTTCCACTTCTTAAAAATTTTCAGTACAAACTGTCAGTTAAAATTTGGGGATTTCATGCACATACTTTTATTAACGTGAGAAGTTCTTTTCCCTTCACCCCAAATGTATGAGACGGTTGCTCTATCTCACATTTTTGTGTTTTTAGGTTATAAACTTTACTCATGTTACTTTTTAAGGCCCATGATTGAAACTCGAGTATTATTGCAGATAGCATTACTGTCCATTTTGAAACTATGTGGAACTTCAATGAGTAATTGTTTCCAATGCAGCCATGTCACACCAGGAAGAGAGCCAGTCCACACCTGCTTTGCTCCATATGCCTACGGATTCAGCATTGTCAGGCGGCAGTAGTATAGGAGGCGTGAGTAGTATCCCTGGCGAGGCCACTACATCCCTGGGAATCATTCCGGAAAACAACCTTCTCGAGAGCTACACACGATTATCAATAAGCTTGGAAGAAAATGGACTCTTCAAGGTGAGTTTCTCTCCTTGCAGCAGCCTTCATATTTTTATTAGTAGGCTTTCAAACTATTTGTTTCTCTTGCAGCATTATATTTATATGATTTACCAACATGACCTCCGAATGACATTGTCACATCTTGATGTCATCCACTCAAAAAATCCTAACCAACTTAAGTGTTGCATACACTATTTTTTGTTCACCTTTAAAAAAATATAGGACATTTATTGAGAGGTGAGATATTTGAATGAATAGTTGGTAATTAAAACATATATGATTAATATGCCTATGTCAGAAGCTCAATTTTGCTGACATTTAACCATTGAACATTACATTACTGATCATCAGGAAATAGGTAATACATAATTATAATTTAGCTGTAGTGGAATAGCTGAAGTTATGTTATAAATATGATGATGATATCTCTTCTACCATGAAAGAACTTGGATTGAAAGACAGTATTTGTACTTAGAAAACGTTTAAACATCCTCAACTTCTTTTTGGGTGACTAAATCAACAAGGTGAAGTTAAATTACTGAATTTTACTTATGCCATTTTATAGTATATTTCATCAAGAGTCAATAATTGTCATTGTGTTATTAGTGGCAAGTATGATGCCTTAGAAGTAAATAATAATCAGTATACATGTTGCAAGCATGCTTAATTCTTAGATGCTTCAGTCTGAGGACAGTATAAGTTATTCCAGGGTCTAAGAGAATAGTATATGATTTCAGCCACCTGTTCTTGCAAATTAATATTTGCTGCGATATACATCTGCATAAGTGAGAATTTTTCTTTATTCAAAACATTTCCATTTATTTCTCAAGACCAGGCTCAGTATAAAAGTGAAGGGAAATATGTATCAAGTTCTGATGTGTAGAATAATTTCTCTTAAGGTTTTGGAAATTTCTTCCTTCCTGATGAAGAAGAAAGAGTGGTTAGAGTTGTTTTCCATTTTTTTACATACATGTTTGGACCAGGTTTCGTCATGCAATAGGATGTTCACAGTATGATCATATGCTATGTGAATCTATTCAGACAGGTTACATGTGCGATATAGGGTTAATATGTTCATCTAGCCTTCCCATAAGAACGCATGGTATAGATAAATAATATTTTAGCATTTTGCTGCTGTGCTACATTATTTTTGAGTTGATTGGATTTGGACATGATTGTACTGATACAAGTTTCTGCATTTTTTTACACATTGCAAAAGTTCATAAGAAATTTTATATACATTATGCCCCTTAAATTGTTACTGAATTTTTACATTATGCCATGAAACCTTTAAAATGTCTTATAGTATTAAAATCTGTGTGGATGGCATTTTTTATGTCGAAATTGGTTAAATGATGATTGCAACGTCAGTTTGGTCACATTTGTTTGCTACTGTAAATTGTATTGTTATTAATGCACATGCATTTAAGTCGAGGAATGAAGTACAATGTGTAGAAAGTATAACTATATGGAAGAATTACCTAATTAGTTTCTTGCAGAATGACAGTTAAGTACATAGTCTTTACCAATTATAATAGCCAATCTTTCTTTGTATTTTTTAAAGCTTTCTAGAAACTCTACTAAAAATATTCATGCTGAATTGGCAGTTTGCAAGTAACTGCAAGTTGTCTATCCTGTAGCTCAGTCTGATGTTGCATTAATGCATCCAAATAACATCTATCAGCACAACCTGTTTTTCCTTTAGGTCTTTCTGTTATTAATTTTCCCTTCCTTCATGTATTGTTTTTTTTTGTTATAGTAAGTAATGAGGCAATATGACTCAAAATATGATCCAACACTCTTAGTGATAATGTAAAAATATAGAATGTTCTAATGTTTTAATACATAATTGCACAATAATTACATGCATATCAACTGTTTGTATAGAAACTATTCAGTTTGAGTTGTATATTTATCATGATTTATTTAAATATCTTTCAAATATACATGTAATGCCGATTCCCATGCTTCCCTAGTTGGGTTTTCTGATAATTTTCACACCATGTTACCTAATTCATCCAGTCATACCAATACCATATTGATATTGTTTCAAAAAAACATTAATTTAGGTACATTATTTACTTTCTAGTAAAAAGGTTCATTCTGTTTATTAAGAAACTTTTAGTTGCAATAAGTTAGGAAAATATAACTTTGGTATCTGTGCTCTCTCTGACATGATGTGTATGACTTTTAAATGTAGCCATCAATGTTTTATTGATCTGTTTTCAGAAATTAGTGTATGTTTTAAAGGTAATTTAGGTTTTTGAAGGGTGTGTTTAGCTTTAGGCAGTACCATGTTTTTGTAAAATTACAATTTGACTCTTTCAGTTGTGACATCATAGTCTCGTTTCTCTTCACCACAATAACCCCCTATCAAATGCAGTGAATACTTTGGTAACAATGGTGGGAATATTTTTTACTCTGATTTTACTTTTAATATAAGACATAAGTGATCTTTCCATATGGTCATCAACCACTTTACTCTAAATTTCTTTAAATTTCCTGTCAAATAATTGGTCGTAATGTGCCTGGTCAGTTTGTATTAAAATTCTATCACTTATTTTAATTATGATTTAATGTCGTATGCATATGCTCAATTGGATTTAACTCAAGCGAATATATTTTCACCTTTATTTATACATTGTACAATTACCATGACCATTAGTAAGGAAAAAAACCAGTAAACAGCTCACCCAATCCTCACTTGTGTATAAACATGATTTCCCTACATAGATCAGACTCTTTCAACCACAAAATTGAAATGAGCCAGCAGTCTTTCTCGTATTTTGCACAGTAGTTTCTGTAGTTCATTTTAATCAATAGTTTCATTTTCACCTCCATATCTTATCTTTTAGGTGATTTGGTCGCAGTGAGTTTCTTTATGACTATTTTTAGTCAATATTAGTGTACCAGCAGAGACAGTTGTATGCATAGTTGATGACTTCACTGCAATTTCTATCATGTGTCCACTTAATTCATATATGCTTTGTATGCTTACTCTAGTTTCGATGACTCAGCTGGGAAACCTGTTAAGAAGAAATTTTTGTCCATTAGTCATTCTGTTATAATGTTAATTCCACTGCAATATTTTTCACATCAAGTTTGGCTTGATCGTCAACTGCAAGTGATGTAGTAATTTAATTTTGCTCACAATCGTTCTCATATATTACTGTTTTATCCATAAAAATTCATGTAAATACACCGAAAAAAATTTATTGCATGTTACTAGTGAGCCAAATATTTTTGGCTAATCTATCTAGGAATTAAATGCTGTAATAAGGCATGAGTTAGAGAAACTGTTAACCCCCCTCTCATTAACTCTGGTACTTTATGCTGATCATTTTGTAACATTTTTTTATTTAGTAATGATCAATTTTTGTTCCTAAGCTAATAAGTTTTCTGCCCTACAAGGGTTTTTATGCAAAGTTGCTCAATGAAAAAGTATAATCTAGGATACTTCTTGTTCATTATAAAGATTGTACTGGTGAATGTTCATATTATTTTTAAAATCCATGGCTTGATGAGTGTTGGATTGTTTGCTAATTAATCAATTAAAATTTTTATTAATTTCCTGTGATCATTCATTAAGATCATTCATCTTGGGTAAAAAAATCACAGCATGCATCCAACAGGCACAAAAAAAAACAGTTTTATAACACTTCTAAGTTGGTTTGGGATGGCTTGTATGAATAATTTTATATATAGACCTATTTTAATTCCCCATGTAATTCACTACTCGCTAATGTGATTAATTCCTAGGGCTGTGTGAGCAGGGATTTTTTTAAGTCGAGCGAGATTCGAGCACACTGAAATTGCAATACAGACTTTAATCTATGTAGGTACTAATTTTCTACTTACCCAAATATAAGTTTAAGCTTGGGCATTATTAACCAAATTCTGTTGAGCGTATCGTTAGCATTTACTTTTAGAGGTCAACATCTACATGGAATCATTAGGATGAAGATATCCTGTATTTATGCGATGATAATCCTCCATCGAATTATGAATACACCCCTACTTTCACCACTAAAATTTAAAAAACTTTTTTGAGTATAAATACCATCACCCAATACCTAAGCATAATCGCCTCACTCCATGTTTTAACTTGGAATCTTTTTATATGCCTGGCTTATATTCACATATATATATTTCAGATACAATAACATAACAGGATTTCAAACTTGAGCTTGGTCTTTATTAAATTATTACTTTTTTAATACTTAAATTATTTATGAACTCGCTAGATCAGATTGTCGGTCAAGGAAATCGTGACAGGCTAGGGCTAAATTAGATAGAGTAAAATCTGGTAATAACGCGCCCCACTACACCGCGGGTCTCACCATGACCCCGAAAATGATTACATTGACTATTTTCGTGCTAGAAGTAGGTAACTTTTTCGTGAATTTTATCCCGACATCCCAGCTGATGCATCTCAATGGTGCAACTTCAAGAGATGTACGCAGTCGGCAACATGTCTAATACAGTAAAACCTCATCTCACCATGTCCCCCTAAATGATTCCATTGATTATTTTCATTGTAAGTGGAAGGTTACTCTTTAGCAGATTTTATCCCAATGCGTCACAACGGTGCTACTTCAGGCACTCATACCACTGTAAACTATCATTAAGATCACACTAACACGATCAGCGACATCTAATTTGTAATTTGATATGAAAGAAAGACAACCACGAGAATGTTCGCACATACATTGTTTCATGACAAAATCAACAACCCAGCTAATCGAAATTGGTCATTATATCTTTTGAACTAGAGCTGACAATCAGTGGAATGAATTATATACACATTACTCCCACGCTGGTAGATTTCCACGTTCCTGCCACAGTGATAAAACCAAGGTAAATACATTTCTACAGTCTTAGAGCATTTTTGTGATGAATGTGCTGTTTCACCTCTACCTTCGGCATAATTTGTATGAATATGTAAATTATGTATTCTTTGATTTTAGGAGAAACGATGTGTACCAAAAGGAAATTAACGTAAACAATTAAAGGAAAAGTTGGGCATGCTCGACAGAGTGAAACGTGGTGATATAAAATGAAGTTTATTTCGGGAGTTGGGTGAGACGCCTAAAATAGAAAAGTACTCGATCACATCAGTGAACTAATGAATTGGCTAGAGAGACAGAGTGATTGTGATCATCTTCGGGTTTCCGATAACGCGGGAGTAAACTCCATCCCCCTTGACCTGCGTTACAACCTGATTTTTATGCATCTTGTTGTAACTTATTGGGTGTATGCTAGTGCTAGAAGTAGGCTACATTCATACGTGCCTATTTTATGCATCATTTGTTAGTAGGCACTAGGCCTCGGATCACAAAATGGAGCTGGGACTCGGTTAGGTCCTACGCCGAGGACTAGGCTCTCATAACTTCTCGAATCTAAGCCTAAGACTAAGAGATTTCTAGACATTTTGTGCCATGACATCATGAAATTATCATGCAAAAGTAAGCGAATAAATATTAATTTACTATGTCGCATTATAAAGCAAGGCCCAGTAAAAATACGTCCACCACGACGGAGATCTCGAGTTGGATCGAGACTCGTTTTGAGCATATTGAGATCGAAATCGAGCGAGATTCGAGCTGTACTTTTATCTCGCTTGAATCTCAAAAAGTCGAGACTCACACAGCCCTATTAATTCCCCACATAAGGATCATCAATAACTCAATGGGTATTCTTTCTTCTCACAAGTGATACATGTATTTATGATGTGTGAAGATGAATGGTGCAGGGTAATTATGGAAAGGTTTTTGCTGAGAAAAATAGATCCTTAACCCCGGTAACATGGTACTCACTATAATGAGACTGATAATTCAAATTAGTTATTGATTCATCTTGAATTATTTTTATATTTAATAATTGGGCTCCACTTAAATAAGCTTTATTAGTCACATTAATATATTTTATCGCAGGCATTGATTTTCACCGGTTAATTATTTAAGTACTTGTAAGTTTTCAGTATTAGCCATGGCATGTTTGCTTTTTGCAACTAAACCTTTAGTACCCCCCAGAGCTATGGACATTCCATTTTTCCGTATCTTGTTTTGTACTGTTGTTTACGTCAGTCTTCATTTTTCATCAAAATTACTTGTATCCTTAGTTAATGAACTGATTTGCCAAGCTTTGGAAGAGTGAATGACAAGGTATCGACTGAAATGGCATTTGGTACTAGTGCTGTGTAGGAATGATTTTTAGTGCTTTAGTTGAAATAGTTTAACATTGCAGAGCTTTGAACAAGACTAGGTAAACTCAGGCCATGCTTTATTCATTAGACAGTCTCAAAAGTTCAGTGTTATTTATTTTTCACTTAATCACCTTCATGTTTTATGTATATTTGATTTATATTTAATCATATATATCAGCGGTCCAAACAGAACTACCTTTTGATTTCAGTTTATGGAAAGAAAATAATTTCAAAAACTAGTTTCTTTTTTTAGAAATGAATATTCCCACATTATCAAACATTGTGGAGTTCGAGACTTTTGGAAAGCATTACCACCTCTCTCATTTTCAATGGATCCATTTTTAATAGCTTTGTTTGAAATCATTGCCAAATAATTGATAATACAGCATAGTTTTATTATGCAGCAGAGATATATATGATGAATTTAATCGATGTCGTATGTGGCCATCCACCTTAAATATCTAATTTTTCTGATAGTATTTCATCCCATACCAATAAATGTGCCTCTAATCTACAAAATTTCACAGCCACTTTATAATAGACTGCCATTTCTCCCTGAATGTTTTAGTGACTTAATCTTTGGCATCTTTCATGTTTAAAATGTGACCTTTTGGAATTTTTATGCAAAGTCACTCATTGTCATATTTATTTTCCCCCTTTTGTGAGTGGTAGTTTATGAAATGCAAGAATAACAAAGATTACATAGTCATTATTGACTTATTAATTGGCCTTAAAATATTCTAAAATGGTGGCATAGAAAAGCATATTCCAGTAATATGGCAAATGACCATTATGCTTGAACTGTAGAATCTGCAGTTTACTCTTGTGAGGTGATTGCAATGATATGTATTCCTATTATGAGGTGTAAGAATGTTTTATAGAACTATAAAATTTCCTTCCAGAAGTAATTTGGCTGTATTTAAGCACAGTAGTAAAGGAAAAATAAAGTAATTTTTAAGTTTAACAGGTGACGGTTTGCCCAAGCAATTGGAAACAAGCGTTATTGACTGAGTCAAGCAATAAGGAGTCAATTATACCAGTTTTGCAATATTATTTAAATTGCAAAATGTGGTAATTGGATCTCAGATCTCTTTGAGGAATTTTAAATGCAGGGTAGGACATATCGTGATCAGCAGAAATTTGTCAGTGCTCGGAGGGATGTTTTTGCTGTTATATTTTTACCCCGTAGATTTTGTTCCTCAGTTTGATGATATATTTTACTTTGAGGTTTATTTATCATTTTCCTCCATGATTTTCCAAGCTCTGGTTTGATGATCCCATCCAAGACCCTCTCATCTCTAATACTTGTCCTGTTGACCTTCCATTGATCACCCATTCATCCTCACCCCATATCAGGGATCAAGTCGCTCCTCCTCCACTAGCGCCAACAGCCACCGCATGACCTTGGAGGAGCTACGAGCTGTCAATCGTTATGCCGAAAGCACCAAAAGTCTGTCTTATCTGCCTCAGGTGAGCTTGTTTACGAAGTAGACTAACTTATTGTGTTGCCAGTTGCCAGAGTGGTGTCGAAATGTGGTAAGATTTGAGAAGGATTGACGCTGTAAATTTTTTTTGCTAACTTGCTACTTAAATGTTATGATTTACTGACTTGTTTTTTTATTAATATTTTTTTGCTTGTTTGTATGCAGCTCACCAAATTAAACCGAGCTTCATAACGGGTTGCATTTTACATACTAACTTGCTTTAAGTAACAATTAACAAAATTTATATCCATCACACTGGGACTTGGAAATGATGTGATCACAGTTGACATTGTTTTTCTTATTGTTGTTATATTACCATTATTTTTTTAAAAGTATTTATGCTGAGTGTGCATTCAATTCCTCAATAAGTGAGAGTAAACCTTATTGCCTCAGTGATAATCATAAATGTATGCTCAGCTGGAAGGAAATACAGATGTGTTTACATCACAGAAATTGTCATTCCCATGTCCCAGTGTGGTGGGTTAAGCAACCAATTTGCCTGAGATGGCAGTGCATGTGATACTTTTGTATGCTATCAATGAAGTACTTAGAGCTCTATCAACTGTTCGGCAAAATGCTGAATTTGTAGCCTGATAAAATGAGAATGTGACATGAAATAGAAGGATGTGATTATTGTTGGTGATTTCATTATCGAAGCATCTATAATATGTTAATGTTTTAGTTTACTTTAGGGAATTAGTTACTCTGAAATGAATGTTGTGAATGTTAGGCCTTCAACAAGTAATCAAAAAGATGTATTCCAATGTCATAGCCTGCAGCTGACATTTTTTATAGGTACTATCCTGGAAATTGAAGTGAAGCTGAGATTTGCTGTCAACTTCAGCTGGCAAAGCTTGATTGAGAAAGTGTTTTATTTAATAATGAACAGTATTATTGGAAAGAAACTAGTGCATATATGAGATATATTTGAGTGCAGGAGTTGGGAAGAGGACTCACACCCCAGTTGCTGATGTCATCTGGGCTTTATGTGGTATCTTTAGTTTTATCTCTTTTATATTTTGATTATTTGCGATGGAAGGTCTGAAAAAGTATTGCTGTGGTGACAGTCTTGGCAGTTCACTCTGATTGACCTCCAAAATGTGATGCTCAGCCTAAAAGCTGTGAGAAGGGAATGATGTGGCTCTAATACTATGCATTCTGAATCATTGTATTTTAAAGTGGACCAGATGCAGTGAAGGTTTTACAGTGCATGTGGGAAAGATGAATAACTCATCTTTGTCACTGGTGTTATTCACTGATGAAATGTGAACCACTCTTTTCTCCAATTTTAGTATGATATACTACACAATGTAATGTGGCAAAGGGAGTGAAATTGTCACACATTTAAAATGGAAGATGCATGGAATTTTATTTTCCAAAAACTCATTGGCAGTGGTGATGAGGTCATTTGAATTTAACCAGATCTGAGATACTTAATGTTCTCTGAACTTTTCGGAGGAAATGAAAGATGAGGAAATTTGTTAAGTTCTGTTATTCTATTGTGGTGTTTACATCTGCATTATCAGTATCAGGGCAAAAAGTGAAGGCATACTTTTTTCAAAGCACTGCAATGGTGTGCTCACAAATATTCATGGGTTGAATATCCTGGTATTATCACTATAAAGTGCAATCAGTCATTTCATGGTTTGGCTTCTTTTTCTAGTGATAAGATGTGGTGTTTCGAATACAATAAATGTATGCAGCCACAACCAATAGTGACTACATTATGGAGTTCTACTCATTGCAAATGAGCCAAGTTCTAGAATTACAGCAGACAGTGGTTTAAGTGCTCATGACTTGGAAGGAAACATTGACCTGAATATTACCAAATATCAAGAGATGTTATGAATTCAAAATGTGGATTGACTGGCGAAACAGATTTCGGATCTCCATTGTTTTCCACTGGCAAAGATGTCAGTAGTCCAGTGTCATAGACTAAATTTTTAGAAAACTTTTCAGTTTATAGCCAAAACTTTAATCGCCCTATTACTGTTGTTGAGTTTTATTTTTTTTAACAGAGTATGAGCCTCTCCCGCTAGTAATCTATTATTTAAAATGTACTATTGATCAAATATCTGAAGTTGTCTGATTAGTATTTCATATTATCAACTTGAATATAATTCATTTAAAAAATGATGAATCCAATAAATGTGTAGTTACATTCTAACTAATGGTTATTAAATGTCCAAGGAAAACACTTCAGTACTTTATGGAGAAGTTTGAACATTACCAATTTCAAAATTAGAAGGCTAAAACTCAGGAGATAATTTTGCATTACTCCGTAAAATTGAATCATTTGTGTCTCATATTCTTTTATCGATCAGAAGAAGTGAGTTTGTGCATATTTCTGCGGTTATCTAACATTTTTGTTGCCTACATGTGCAGCAGTCAAAATGCTTGCTCTTTAAGTCATGTTAATTTTATCTGCTTGACAGATATGTAGATAAAGAAGTACCACAAGAATTTGCACTGTTCTCTTAGATTTCAGTGTATATGCTAAGTGAGCAATTAGAGATGTTGCAGTGAAACTTTCACAGGATGTTGGCAAAATATCACTCGAGGATTAATTGTTAAAAATGAGGGCTATAGTATGTATGTAGGAGAAGTAGACAAGGTAGGATTGATATCAAACTAGGGAGTTGTAAGCTTGAAGAAGTAAAAGAATGTTGCTATTTTGAAAGTTGAATAATCAGTTATGGATATAGTAGGAAGGAAATAATCATTTAAATAGTCCAGGCATAGATGTTTTAATTACAGGAGAAGTATCCATGGCTGGAAATCAAAGCTTCGAAGTCAGGAACACTCTGTTACCCAAGAAGAGTATACAATGCCACTCTCATCAATGAGTGTATTTCTGGAGTATTTCATGGAATTTTTCTAGGAATAATTATTTAAAATGCATAAAATCTATGGCAAAACTTGGGAGAACAAGAAAAAGTTTACGGTGCTTTACTTTTAAATGACCAAATGAAGTGCCAAGAAGGTATAAATGGGCGACTTGACATGGAACCTTTAAAAATGTGGTATCAATCCAAAATGGAATCTGAGGAATTTGTTATTGAGATTTACCAGTTTCATGGTAAAAATTAATTGAATCTCTCTTGAAATGAATAGGTATTTCCACTCTATAATAAATGTACCTATTCAGTTGATAACTTAGGATGTCCACCTTTGTAACTGCTGCCAACATGATTTCCATTGGATCTTCATATGAGATCTCAATATCCATGTTAAACCATTGTTCCTTTAATAAATCAATAAAGGGTTAAACTTAAGCTTTTAAGATAGCATTAGTGTCTGAAAAGGCTTCAAAAAGATTTTATTTTATTGCCAATGAGAGTTAATAATATAATAATAATAATACTTTTTATTACACCGTTAGCAAGTACATGCATGGTTTCGTCAAGAAATTTGGACAGGACATATACACACAAGAACTACAATGTCATCATATCAATATTAATGAACATATATGTACAAAGTTGTTCAAAATTACAATGTCATCATTACAAAAATAATGGACATATCTATACAAAGTTATTCACAAGCAATCACTTTGAAATTCTCTTACATCATAATAGCATTTCTTAATTAAGAATTCTTTGACTCTCCTTTTGAAATTCATTGGAGAGGTAATGGTTTTAAAGTCATTTGGCAGCTTATTGTAAAGTATTGAGGATGAGTGATAGGCGCCTTTAGCAAAAAGGGAGTATGAATGCTGACTGGCATGTATGTTATTGTTTGAGCGGGTGGAGTAGTCATGATATATGGAGTTCATTGGGAATTTATCAGGATTTTCTTTAACAAAGCAAACACAAGACAAAATGTAAATAGAGGGCAATGTTGGTATATTTGCATTTGTGAAGAGTGGTTTTCCAGGGGTACGTATAGGGACTTGGAACATGGCTTTAACTGCCTGTTTCTGGGCAGAGAAGGCTTTACTAGCTATGCTTGAATTTCCCCAGAACATACCCAGGTAGCATTCCGATGTCGGTCCAATGTCGGCCCGACATTGGCACATGTCGGCTGCAGGTCGGCCCGACATCGGCAGCCGACATCGGCCCGACGTCGAAATGATAACGTTTTGCCGGGCTACAGCCGACATTCCACCCGACATCGGCCCGACATCAAACCGACATTGGGCCAACATCCAACTTACACTGGCCCGACATGAAGCCGACATAGGCCCGACATGAAGCCAACATAGGCCCGACATGAAGCCGACATAGGCCCAACGTGAAGCCGACATAGGTCCAACGTGAAGCCGACATAGGCCCAACGTGAAGCCGACATAGGTCCAATGTGAAGCCGACATAGGCCCAACGTGAAGCCGACATAGGCCCAACGTGAAGCTGACATAGGTCCAAAACCAGACGCACAGGCAATGCACCAGCATTGAGGCGATATATTCCGAATCTAGCAACATATGTGATATATTCATTTAATATTAAGTCAACATAGGCTCAGGATTGAATCAACCTAGGTGCAGCATATAGAAATTATATGAAGTCCACAAACTAACAAACAATCGTTGAAATAATTCAGTTATGCAAGATGTATTCGGATCACCAATTACTAGAAGCATGATAATATGTTTGGAATTAGATGAAATTAATTAATTCTGTGTAACTATTGAGAAAATAAGTGATTGTAAATGCTGGTGAGAGGATAAATCAAAGGGAAGTGATTTCAATCAAATCGATATCCAAACCAAAACAGCCCAAGCAGCATTTTGATGCTGGCCCAATGCCGGGCCAACACCGGCCAAAGTCGGTTGTGCATCGGCCCGATGTCGGATGGTGACATTGGCCCAGTGTTGGAATGATAACGTTTGTCGGTGGAAAACCGACATTGGCTGCCAATGTTGGCCCAGCATCGGCATGATGTCGGCTAGTGTCGGGGTCATGTCGGCCCAGTGTCGGGGTCATGTCAGCCCAGTGCCGGGGTTATGTAGGTCAACACTGGCTTGATGTCGGCTGCTGACACAGGACCAATGTGGGTTGTAGACATTGGCCAATGGAATGCTAACGTTTGCCAGTGGTAAAAGAGTTTCCAATGTCAGCCCAGCATTGGTTACCAACATCAGGATAGCATTGGGACAACATCAAATGGTGAAATTACAATTTCAGAGGATTGGTGTTTGAAAAGTTTTGGCCTTGTGCTTGAAAGGTTGGCTAGTGTTAAATTCAAATTAGGAACTAAATAACGAAGGAAATCTATAGCAGATGTAGAAGACCAGGAGAAATACATATGTATACACGTATTCAGTTAAAAAGAAATTAAGCTAGACTACATTTAGGGTATGTAACCTAAGAAATGGGTACACAAATTAATACTAAAAACAATTTCAGTCAGAGAAATCCGAGGAATATATACTCCCGTATCACCTAAATTGAAAAACTATGTATTCCACATAACTACTTATGACTATACATGCTTTAAAACGGGAATACAAATTATAACCAAAAGCTGATAAGTTGAAGAAATAAGTAGCATCACTTGGCATCATATGAGTGTTATAAAGAGCAGTTAGCTAAATTCAACCATTATGAAGTTGCAACTTAAGTAGACTTGCACAAACCCCATGTAGCACCAACAGTTGGGCCAACGTTGGGGAACAGTTACGTCAACTTGTATTCATGTCCGTTTTTCCAACCATTATGGTCCAACATTTACCCAAGTATTCACTAACAATCATAAAACCATATATTCCTATTAACCTGTGTTGCCATTAGGCATAGCATTGGTTGGAATATGCCAATGCGAAAATCCCTGTACTAATTACCTTCACCTTTCTCTAAGCCAGCATAACTGAAGATCAGGTTTCATTTAAAAGAATACTGATATTTTAGCACGACCTCAGATAGTATAGAACAGATGACGGAATGGGCTTCCACAAAGTGACGGCTACAATCAATAATCGTCATAATATAACTTTCAGGAACAACTCGAAAGCAACGTGTACGATTTTAAACAAAAACAGCTTCATACCTACTTTAATATTTATTGGCACTACTTCAAATTTCAATGATTGCATTCACTTGCCTATGTAGCACACATTTGAAATAAGATTCCACATTTCAGGCATTATCCAACGCTCATATTCATGCCAACGCTACATAAGTCACACCACATGGCATGGATATCAACAGCTGCAATCGAGCTTGCTTCTTGCACAACACTAATTTTTAAAAGGTTTATCTGGGTATTCAGTAACCAGGGGTCTTTTAAAAGAATAATGGTCCACTCAAAATTAAAAGTAGATATTTTGAAGAGGGAGTTCTTTGAAATATCATCGAAAGTCATGACTGCACCGTGGACACAAATACACCAAAAGTTTCACATTCATTACAAAGTTGATTTGAATCTTCGTTAGGTCATCCCTAATGTCCCAATACGTTAATGGTATAACACGTGCCTGTAAAAATAAAGTCACTACTTGTGTTAAGAATTCAATCAAGACTACACGAAAGGCAGATCAAATCAATGACAAAGTCGTGAATTTTCTTCCGCAGTCTCGCTTTGTAAAGACAAAATTGCTCACCGTATATTATTCGTCCATTCCAGTTTAAAAGTAAGCTTCTTTGGTGACGAACTTCATGAAAACGCTATGCTTCGAGATCAATTTCATTCCAGTTGCTTGCCTCCGAGTTGACTTTACATGATCAATTAATAATAATTCACAACAACGAACCGAAAACGCAAATCACAACTGCCATTTTGAATGTAGAATTCGATTGGATTAGCATTGCGATTATATCGATATAGTCGATACGGTCGATACCTTTCACAGCCGCGAACTATGAAATGAATATTCGGGTTAAAGTCATTCGTGTGCACCAAAGATGTAATTTATCGTTAATGATAGTGCTCTAATTAAAAAACATAAGTTTTATAAACTGTAGTGCGTTTGAATGTATGTACTTTGAATTTCATCATTGGAAATTAAAACGCAATAGGTAGTTAACTTGTTGAGTTGGCATGGAGCTTTTGATCCTAGAATTTTACTTCTCCTATTAATATATTTAAGTAAGCAATGGTTTTAAGTTTAACTAGAACTGAATTGCCAGTCCGTACTGAATTTTTTTAATGATTGTCACGGAGGAGAAAATTTAGTCTTTCGGCACATCGGCAAGTCACCCCCGCTCATGTGGCCATGATATGATTTTCAAGAACTCAAAATGAAACATCGGGCCACCATCGTACCGATGTCGGCAAGTGGTGTCGGCAATGCTACTTGAAGCTGGTGTTGGCCCAATGTTGGCAAAGTCGGCCAACCATAGCCGATGTCGGCCCAACGTGGGCTTAGGTTGGCCGACTTTGCTGACACAAAGCCGACATTGGGCCAACACTGGGCCGATAGTTGATGTTGCCTGGGAGTTGTCAGAGACCCATGCATATCAGAATCCAAATAACTATGTCCACTTACACGTTAGCAGGGAACCTTAAGTTAAAGTTATATAAATACTAAGGAAAATAATTTAGTTTTAAGACAAATAATCTAATTTATTAAAATTGATAGGAATTTACAAATTTAGTAAATAAATTCAACAAAAAATAAATTATATATTTTGCTCTCTATTAATAAAATGTAAGATATGGATTAAATGGTTTTAAATGTAAGATATGGATTAAATGGTTTTATAAAACAATGTAAGATATGGATCAGGGAACATCCTATGATTTGATTAATTAATAATAATGATCAGGGATATGGCCCTCTTTAATACAGGGAGTTAGAGTATTTGGCTTGAATGCATAACTTGTTTTAAATGAATGGAGAGGTATGGGTAAAAAGATTTAATTAACATATAAAGAGGGCACAAATTAAGCCAAAGTAACATATCTAATAAATATTATTGGATCCCTTAGCAGCAGAATGTTGAATACTCCACCGTTATGAATAACGTACTACGATAATTCTTATATAGAACTAGTTACAGGACACTAGGAAATCAATACTAATACACGTCTTTCACCAAGGTTGTATTCCGATGTCGGCCCTAGGTCGGCCCAACATCGGCATAAGTCGGCTGTAGTGTTGGTACGGAACGCTGTAAACCGATGTCGGCCCAATGTCGGTCCGATGTCGTATATGTCGGCCGACATTGCCGACATGAAAACGATGTCGGGCCGATGTCGGGCCGACGTTTGATGCTACTTGGGTAATGCCGTACGAAATATATGAATGCACTTTGGCATAATATACCATTTTTAGAATGTCAATGGAAACAACAGGAGCTAACTTTCTAATCATGAAGATACCAGCAAATATTTTCTTCACTATTCCAAGAACATGGGGAGACCAATCCAAGTTATCTGTTATTTGGAGTCCCAAGAACTTAATGGCAGTTGCCTTGTTTAAGCAAGTGACATTGTTATCTGTTAGAATGTTACTTTTTTTGTAGTTTTTACTTATAAACTGGATGAGCTGTGTTTTTTCTTTGTTTAAAACTAGATTGTTACTATAGCAAGGAGTTCCACAGAGAAAAAATCATTCGCCTTGACCGGGACTCGAACCCGGACCCCCTGATTTCCGGCCAGGTGCTCTACCAGTTGAGCTACCAAGACGTCCTTTTTCTC
This sequence comes from Platycnemis pennipes, assembly GCA_933228895.1. Lineage (NCBI taxonomy): Eukaryota > Metazoa > Arthropoda > Insecta > Odonata > Platycnemididae > Platycnemis > Platycnemis pennipes. The sequence goes on from OW121855.1 coordinate 73,388,319, forward strand.
TGTGGAAATCAACCTGGCCGGAAATCAGGGGGTCCGGGTTCGAGTCCCGGTCAAGGCGAATGATTTTTTCTCTGTGGAACTCCTTGCTATAGTGCAATTTTCAGCGGGTGACGCCGCTAAAGTTCCCGCGGCCAGTTCGCGGTCTTTGAATTAGATTGTTACTGTTGCACCACTGCTGCATTTCGCGAATGGTGTTGTTAGTGTATTCAATTAACCTATCTAGGGAATCAGCTGTAACAATGGCAGATGTATCTTCTGCATAAAGGGTGATTTTACAATGTGATAGATGATTTGGGAGGTCATTTACAAAAAGGAGGAAAAACAGAGGTCCTAATATGGATCCTTGGGGAACACCAGAGTTCTTGCTTAGAGGATAAGATTTAGCAGTTTGTGTCATATAGGTGTCCCTGTAGGGATAGCTCACAATTTGTTTTCTGTCACTTAGATATGACGAAATCCATTCCAGAGCTCTACCAGAAATTCCTAGATTTCGAAGTTTAAATTTTAATATGTTATGATCAATAAGATCAAAAGCTTTGCTTAAATCAAAGAATATACCTGCAGTGAGAAATTTTTCGTCTAAACTATGCAGGGTATTGTTTAGGAGGTCAAAAGTTGCAGAGTTGGTAGATTTACCGCTTTGGAAGCCATGCTGATTTTCAGCTATGAGGTTATGCAGTTTCAAGTAATTGAATACTCGAATATAAAATAGTTTCTCAAATATTTTGGAGAAGACAGATATGACAGATATTGGTCTATAGTTGTCTGCATTATCACGTGTCCCTTTTTTAGGAACAGGAGTCACGCGAGAGTATTTGAGGATTTCTGGGAACTGTCCACTTTGGAAAGAGGAATTTACCACGTCTGCCAAAGGTATTGCAATAGAATGAGAGACTGCTTTTACAATAGGCATTGGGATGCCATCGATCCCTGAGGAAAATTTGTTTTGAAAGGAATTGATTATTTTTACAATTTCAGCCGGGCAGGTTGGGAATAGAAACATTGAGTGAGGTGAATGAGCATAATTTATGTTTGGAGGTGTACTAGTTTGATTGGTTTGGGAAGTAATTGAGCAGAAATGGTGATTGAACATATTGGCTATTTCTTCAGGATCAGACACAGTGATTCCACTGAAAGTAATGGAGGTTGAGTTATAAGCTGGGCTAGAGGCTTTTGTAGAATGGTTGATGACATTCCAAGTAGATTTGACTACATTTCTTGAGTTGCTAATGTAGTTTTCGATGATGGCCTTCCTGTTAAGAACTGAAATTCAGATTTCTATAATAGATTACAATCAGTCAAAAGATTCAAGTGTGAACTTGTGAAACTAAGGAGGTTGACCCTCTTGTGTGAAGCAGACTAATCATTGTCGAGCAATGAAATCAAATCTCTTGTACTATCCAAAGAAATATTGTTACTCTCAATGTGTTTTGATATCCTTGTAAGTTAGGAAGGTTTGGTTCTTCCCCAATCACTTATTCTCCTAATGTTATGAATGAGATGTATGCAGGGTGCGTATGTGTTCAAATTTGTTGACTAGCACCATCCACGATAACCACAAAAAGCATCGAAACGTGTGGTAGATTAAAATACTTTAGTGGACAGTAAAAGTGACTTTATTTCATTCCTTGATAACGTTAGGTTTTAACTTTCTTTTCGTGAAGTTTATAATCACCTGGCCATGCCTGGTGACGTCTGTTATGATTTTATGAGGGCTGTGCATGAAGGGCTATAGAATTTTGTTATAGACTGTGTTCATTCAATGGGACACTTAATAATTAGTGTTCTCTCTCTTAATGAAAATGGAAATCTCCTAAGTTTTCTATAACAGTTCAACGTCCTTTTAATTGTTTTGGCAAAGCACTCTTCTTCCTGTAATTATCTTTTGGAAAATTTTATCTGCAGATTGCTTGGGTTCGTTTTGTCTAAGCTTCAACTTCTTCTGTTGTGTTGCAAGGTTCACGAGCGTCAGACAGCCCGAATGAGGACCAGATCAGAGTGGTTCCTGTCACCGGCCCTGCAGGAACACAGGCAGCAGCCTTCGCACCTGCAGCATTATTATCACCCTCCCTACTTACTGCACCAGAATGCCAATCACCTTCACTCGCCAAGTTTCTGCAACCAGCACCACTTACCATTCCATTCGTCCCAACACCAAGAGCATCCGATGGTGATGGGGAGCATGTCTGTTGTCCCGATTGACATTGATAGTGATCCTTGTTCCATCCATGTACTGAGAGGCTCAAACAACCGTTCCTCCTCTGGAAACATCGGTGAGTTTCACAATTACTTCTACTCCTCTTTGCATAACTTTGTGGGAGGGTTCTTCTCAAAATGATGACACTTTGTACTTTTCCAGTTAAGATTTGATTGTAGATGTACCAAGTGTAATTATTTTATCATTTCATTTCATCGATAAATTGATTAACCACATTTCTACTTATCTTTGTCGTGTATTTTGTGTGTAAAATAGACTAAATTGGATGTGTAGTTTAATTGGTTTGACTTTTCTTTTGACTTTTGGAATTTGGATTGCCAACTTTTCCACCAGTTACAGCGAGCGAGTCCCTGCTCTTAGGTTGATTTTTTTCCTAATGGCTCCTTTTCTGCTTAAATTGTCCATCAGAAATGTATATTTTCCTACCTTTCTTTGTACCATTTAAATTGCCTTTTTCTTTTGTATCTCTCCCTTGATAACTCAGCATATACATCTACATCTACATAATACCCTGCAAGCCACCATAAAGGTGTGTGGCAGGGGGAATATTCCTTCCTTGCTTTTATTCCTGCTATGTTCAATATTCCTTCCTTGCTTTTAGTATTCCATTTTCCATCATTACCTGTTCTGTCTGCCTAATTTGTCTCCTACTAATATCCACTGGCAGCCTTTATTCATTCTCCAACATGCTCAATACTTATTAATTTTATTGTCCTTTCCATCCATATATGTAAATGAAATAAGTTCACTTGTCACTTTGTGGAAATTCATCATGACAATTGATTTATTCCAAACTAAAACAAACCAAAATAAAATTACAAACTCATGACCCAGGTTTCGGTGCTAAGCACCATCATCAGGTGATCATAAGCACCATCACCTGATGATGTGCTTAGCACCGAAACCTGGGTCGTGAATTTGTAATTTTATTGTGGTTTGTAAAAGTTTGGAATAAATCAATTGTCTTTATATCCATGTCACTTTTCCCATTCTCTAATACACCCACATCTCTAAAGCCTACTAATAGTTTTGAGGTGGTCTCATGGATCCTTTATGTTCAATGTTTCTTTCAATATCAATTGTGCAGATCCAATAGATACATCACCACTCTATCTTGATTTGTATTCATTCAATCTCTAGTATTATTTAGTGGGCACCAAAAAGTAATGTTGAACTTTACTGAATGAAATCCCATATAGATTACTTTAGCTAGCTTTCCCTCTCTTCTGAATGATTATATTATGGCATTTTTTCTAGTATTCAGGAAATTATCAGTCCCATTTTCTTCCCAAAATTTTTTAGCATTAACAGATGTTGATTATATTTTTCTTCCAAAATTCATGCTCCGAAAAGTCAATACATTTCTAGAGCTGGGAGAAAATATAATAATCTGCATTGTGGACAGCAAATTATGCTCTTTTCCAAATCTTCCTTTCCAAGTTGGGGCAGGCCTGAGTGCCAGTGCAGAATCGGTGAAGCCTGGGATTGTGAGACGGTCGTCAAGTCGTGGTGGGGAACGACGCTTGGTGCACCGCAACTCCAGCCGGTGCCGTAATAAGGAGAATGGTGCCAAGGGTCGAGGTGGTGACATGGGAAACACAGGTGTCATGAGCAGCGGTTCGGTGGAAGGGATTTGTGCCGTGAGCGGTATGGTGAGCGGGAAGGGGAGTACATCGGCCAGTGACATTGTTGGGGCTCGGGATGGTATGGACATGGTGGGCCACGGTAGCTGCCATGGTAGCGGGGAAATCCGTGGCAGTGGGGGGGCGGGGGAGATGGTTGGTTCTGGAGGGGCATTGGGGGGTTCTGGCGAAGGAGATGACCCGGGGAGTACCGCAAGGAACAGTGGGAACATGTCGGAGAGAGACTCAGAAATGGATGTGCAGACTTACCACGTGTCGCTGGCATACAAGCCGAGGATATGAGGAAGATCCTTTTCTTTCGCAAACTTAGGCCCCATTAATGGACATAGATCCTCTCAAGTGACTTAAAAAGACTGAGATTTTTAAAAAGAGAGGGGGATGAACGAGAAGGGAGCGAGTTAACAAGCACAAATTTTGGAGAGCTGTTGCCACGAGTGATCTGTCTTTCTCTCTCTCTAACTCTCTTTATCTCTCACTTCTTTGCACTTCCATGTTATCAGTTAGTATCGTCGACATTTCCGCAATATTTTTCACACCAAAGGTGTTGCTCTCTTTTCATTCTCTGCCGAAAAAAAACCAAGCCCACCTAAGGAGTTGTTCTTTTCCCAGAATTCGTGCCCACCGAATCTGGTTGTTGCTCCGTACTTCAGAATGTTAATTTGATTGAAGCACTTCACTATCGAGGTGATTTTCATTGTTCTTTCGACTGAGTGGTTAAGGCAAGGAAAGAGTGCCGCTAAGCACATACTATCAATGGATCGAATGTAAATATAACACCAAGAAACATTTCAACATGCCCATTTCTCTACCGAAATGTCTGTAATGCACAGAGTTTTTGTGAGAAAAGGCTATTTTATGCTATTTGTATACATTTATTAAGTCTCATAAAATTTGATTTTTTTTACAAAAGATACAAAATGAAGATGAGCTTTGTAAATGAAATGATAATAATGAAAGGAAAGCCAAAATATTTTGTGACAATACAGCTGTTTGGCAGAGATCCAGAAAGAGATGGTCTCATGCAGGATACTAGTCAACTCTGCTGGGGAATATAATTGGTAAGTTTCCATAAAGAATATTTATGTGAGCAATAGTAATGCATGCTTTCAGTGACTAGGTTTTTATGTTTATTAGTGTTTTTTGTGTGTGTATTCTTTGGTACATTTCTCATTTCTCTTTCATATTTAACTGTTTATTGCATCATTTAGTCTGTCATGCAGAAGTTAATAGAATCTTCAGTAACTTCTCTAGTCAATTCCATTTTATTTTTGTGAAATGGAGTTCATTCCCTTATCTTTCTTCACAATCACTGCATAGTTGAGAATTATAGAAAGAAATACTATAATGTACACTGAATTATAAGTCATAAAAGCCCAATGCATGTCACAGTACTAATTGTAAGCCTACTAAGTCCAAATTATAAACAACCTGAATAAAGTGTTTTACTTCAGACTGGCCTTCAATAATAAAAATTTTGGAAATTCTTCATTCTCCCCACATGACATGTCAATAAAAATAAAATTAAAAATTCGTGGTAAGTCTCGACACTCAATAAATGTAATACCCTAAATAAGCAAAGCAAGACATGAATAAGATCAGTGAGAGTTCAGTTTGGCAGCTCAGTATCACCTAAAACTCATTGGCATCAGTCTTGAGGTCCAGTCCTACTTTTTCATCCATGTATATTTAAATGCTTGGTGATGGTCTGTTAGTCTCTTTTGGAAAAATATATTTTGTGCTCCATAAATACAGTATATATGTTGACATGAAATAATGAACAAGTTCCTAATTATTATTATGCACCCTATGTCACTTGAGTTTTTGTCTGATCTGAGAAAAATCTTAAATTCTTCAGTTCTGCTAAAGTAATCTGTTGTTTATAATTTTGTCAGAATAGTTGAACATATTTTGCGGTTTTAATGTGATGTAATATGTAGGTGTGTATGTTTAAGTTGGATCGAGATTAATTAATCTCTTCCTTCATATTTTCATAGTCTACCAATGAAGGATATCAGTGAAACTACAAGAACGTATGGAGATCCTCGCCACCAGTACAGCTGAATGATGTTGATATCATTTGAGTACTCCTTTGAGAACCGAGATGAATGGTAGATCATCAGTGTGAAGGACATTGGTACCGACTAAATTGATTTCCTTAGCATTTTATAATGTTTTGTGTAAAAACAATTTTAAGAAATTTAATATGATTGGTGGCAAAATATTGGTGTTATGCATATTTAAATATTTTTAATATATTCTCCAGATTGGTTCTCACATCATGCGTGGTCATGTATATCAAATATGTATAATTTAGACTTCACATACCATACATTTATAAAATGAGCACTGATAGGAAAATATCTGGTGGTTTTACATTTTTCTTAAAATTTGCTCCAGAAATATTGCCAAGTTCCAATTGTTATATTTGCTCCACATTGACTATATTCTGAAGTACAAATAAATTCATTTTCATTATAGGAGTAAGGAAGTGAATAGCTTGATGTTGATGTCATCAAGTATAGATATCTTCATTTCCCATTAAAATGTGATAACCATGATTATTTATCTACGGTGTGGATTATTAGAATTTATCTTTACCTTACTGAGTTATTCTAATTAGGAGGAGTCAAGAGTAATGGTTTTGGAAGCATTAATTAATTCATGAATATATTTGTATGTTCTAGGATTGAGATACACCCTCAGTGCCAAAATTTACCTTTATATTTGAATTAATGGATTTTGAAATTTGATGTCATTACTTTGAAGTTCAATTCATTGTTTTATGCTTGATAATTAATATCAAGGGCCTTACAGTCAAAGGCCATTATTGACCAAAGACAAGTTCTTGTGAGCAGTGTGCAATGTGATGCATCCAGTTTTTGTTATGGATATATAGGTGGTTTATCTTTGCAAACTTTGAATGGGGAATTTAAAGTCTTTTCTGAAATAATGTGAGCCAAATAAAACCTCAAGGTGTTCAATTGATGGACTTGAAAAAGTTCAAGGTTTGAAAGCACTGTGTCTCATGAGATCAGTGTAATTGGAGGTAGAAGTTTGTCGGTGAACTCTCTTTGGTTTTTTTCTGACCAAATTATGAAAAGTGGCTATTCACATGTGGCAGTTGTTGGATGTGTGATGGATGAGGAATTCTTAGGCAAGAAAAATTAATTTTTTAAGCTGATTCCTGTGTTTCCTCGGGTAATGTCATATGTTTCATGCCCACATTTCCCAAAATAAGCTGCTGAAATGAATGATAAAGAGTGAAAACTCAACTCATTTTCTATTCGTTTTCAAAATTCTAATCCTCTTTTGTCATTTGATTAATCAGCTATGAAATTCGTTGAAATTGATGATAAAATCTTGAGCTTCTCTTGAGGTTTGGAATTCTCAGACATACACTTTATCAATATTAGTTTCCTGAACTCTAATGCTAATTTTCTCCTGTACATAAGAAATATTTATTTATATTAATTTATGATTAGGTGAAATACTGGATGCATCATGTGGATTTGTACAAACACTTGAATGAGTAGCTGCTTTGTCCATTGGCTATAGATTGCTCAGGGCTGGAAGCTTTGCTGCAATCGATAGCGACATATTGTAATTAGATCAAGGGGAAGTGATTTCCCTTTCAAGGATGCATCTAATGTAAAATTTGACCAAATTAAAGGTGTGCGATCAACATTTATGCATTCTTCATCAGAAATTAATTTGTTGACCAGCTTGGATTTTATACTTGTACACTTCTTTGAGCAGAGCAGCTAAATTTTAGCACCCTGTTACTTGAAGCTATGTCAACCTCCCTGTATTTTCTGAGACCCAGTCTACATGGTTGAATCACCAATCATTTACATGGGTATGGCACCATACTGTGACTGCTCTGTTTACTGACGTGCTTGTTAAACTGCATGAAAAGATTTTTTCATCTTTTTCTGTTGTCAAATTCAGAGTTGTTGGAGTGACTCTACAGGAACTTAGGGTATCATCGTGCACTGATGAGAATGCAATATGCTAGAATGGAAAATGTCACTTGCCTAAGGATTATTTATTTCCTTGCTGAATTTTTTTTTCAACTGTGACAATTATATAATTTTAAGCATAAACTTGTGTTCACATAAATGTATTCTTTGTACAGTATTTGGGAATACTTTCAAAGTGCCCATGTCATGCCATCAACTTGTTTCGATTGGCCTGTCTCGTCAGCAAGACATTCACTTTCATAAAACTCATTGCTCTATCATGCATCGAAACATTTCTTTACCTTGTTGGTGAATTTGTGGTAAAAAGTATCATTTTGATTTCTTTTTCTTTTATACAGTGATTTTTTTATTATTGTGCATCTGTTTTTACTTTGTTGCTGGTTTATTTTTAGTTTTTTTAAATAAGTTGATTTTTGTTAGATATTTTATGTCAAAAAACATTAGTATTCATGGTAGTATTTTGAAAAATTATTTTTATATTGTTGCTTTGATGTATAATTGGTGATATGGGAGCCCATGTTCAGAAGAACTTCAATTAAGTGTTTTTCTTCACATCCACCTCTTGAGTACAGATGCAAAGTCCCAAGGAGTCACTTTGTATCTGGGGACCATGGCTAAGTTTCTATTGCCATGTGAAGATGCAACTGATGGTCATTCCTACTTTCAATATGTCACATTGGCCATTAAAGGCTTGATGATCCACGACTGTAATTGAATTATACTCCCGCCTGCCAATCCTATTGGTGGCTAGCTTTGAAGGTGATAATGATATCTTAATTAGTGTGTGCAGATTTAAATTCATTAATTAACCATGCTCAAAAATTTTCCCAAGCTGGAAGCAACTGTTATCATGCCCCAAAGTAGAAAACTGGCAATGGAGTGATTTCTCACAAGGAATACATTTTTTATCCCTTAGAATTTTTGTTCGTTAACAATGTCAGTTCTCTCTGTTATTATACACTCCATAGCTATTTTTTACATTTTACCTCAACCAGAATTATGATTAATTTTTTGCTGGGGGTGATTTGATTTATATATTCATTTTAAAACATATGTTCATCATGACAAGTCAGAAGTGCTATTTGCGGCAGTGTAGGATGTTTTCATGCGAGAACCTACAGCACTGAAATTTTCCATGAAAGGTAATACAAAATCTTTGGATTCTCTTGCTATTATCCCAGGCCTTGTCTTCCATTAATGCCACCTTTTCTTAAAAATAAAAAATGCCTTTTCTTTTCTACATATATCTATACATTCATAAGTGTGTGTGTATCAGTGATAGATACATGTAAATATGTATGTATTTATCACTGATAAGGTTAGTATTAAATTACTTGTGGAGCACTATTGCATAATATAGTCCTGGGATTTCATTTCTAGTTTTGTGGGACATGATTTTGATACTTAAAGTATTCCATTCATACTATTATCCTATCAATGGTTGTGGAAATCCTGGATTTAGTGGATTTATGATATTTTTAATCGAATTAGACAAAATTTCACACCATCTATCGAGGCAGGAATGATATTTATTTGCTGTCAATGGAAATTGTGACCCAAGTTTTATCAATGGGGACCTAAGAAATCATTGATTGCTTTGATCTTAAGTTTATGATGGATCACTCCAACCTTAGAACATTTATTTTTCCATAGAGAATAATAAAAATGTAGGAATGGAAAGTTTTCATTTGCATAAATTTCCATTTTCTCAGACTTTAAAGTTAAAGGTCATCCTCCAAATGATTTACTATCTGTATTTAATTGTTGAGCTTACCCAAGAGTTCTTCTTGTACAGCTAAAGTATGGTTACTTGTAATGCTCTTTAATGTGGTTACAATTTTAATTTCAAAAAAGGTCAAAATTCTGTGATCAATAATTCTTCTCAAGTATGCACTTTTTCAGTCATTGCTATCAGCATATATTTTATTATTTTAGTTAATGGCCAATTTGTCCAAGAATCTTCCTTTTAGCATTAAATTCCATTGCTGGTATTTCTTGTAACATCTGGTAACTATATGTAATTATTATTGTCGTCCATCGGATGAACTATATTTCTTCACTCTAGTTTTTTCTAGAATTCACCTCTATATTCTTTTTTTATTCACATTTTTGTGTCTCTACATGGTTTTCTGATATTAAATCTCATTTCATGCATATCTTTGCAGTGTTTCACTTGACCTCAATGCAGAGTTATAATGGTTGCATATATTTTGTCCTTCTTCTTGAAAAAAATCCTTAACAGGCAACTGAAATCAGAAATTCTCAGCTTGAAGTAAATTAATTGCATATGTGTGTGTCATGTTTTTATCAAGTTGCTTCTTGCATTCCACAACCCATGGATATAAAATAAACACCTGAGAATAAAAAACGCTGACCTTATAAACTCATGTTCACTCAGTGGGTGTAACATATTTCCTATTTCTGTAGAAAAAATAACTTGAAGGCTATGAGAGTGTAACATTTTGCTCAGGTATTGCAAATGAGGAAAGTTAAACTATTGTGGAACATACCAGGTCCCTCTTCCCAATCCATCGGAAGTATTCCATTTGCCATGAATACAAATGCTGTGCCATTGTAGTAAATTTGCTAATTTAATGCTGAAAATGATATATCCTTACACTGCTCAATTGCTGAAATACTGTTTTGATCAGACTCACCAGTGTTGATGACTGAACATTAGCAAAATACATTATTCATGATAAATATGTCTTATTTTGTTCAACTCTTGCAGGGTGAAGAAAGTATAGAAAAGAAGCAATTATTGTTCCTTTTAAATTTGTAGATTATTTATAAGATTTGGGATATTAGGCTTTTGTCCGACTTTCCAATTATTAAACCTGAAGAGGACCAAAATCAGTGAAAACATTAATTGAAGTTCTGCTGACATTATTTTTATGCCTTTGAGACAATGATGTACTCTGTTTCTAGTTGTTTGCAAACATTTAAGACGAAGGACCCATATTTTGCTTCCAAATACTCTGAAAATCAAATAGGTTGTTTGGGAAGTGAGAAGATTTGTGTGTCCTTATTTAAGGTGTGTTGGCATCAACTTGTTTTGCTGTTAATTTATATTTTGTGCCCCATGTTTATCCTCTGAAAGTTATTGATCTAATCCATAACATGTTGACATTTATCCATTAGAACTTAACTCTTCACAACCAAGACTGACATTTGCTCGTTGCCATAAAATGGTGAATTTTAATATATACCTACCTACGTTTACGTATGCATGTGTTACATTTCCTCGTTTATCATAGGAAATCTTGATAGTACTGTTTGTGTGTGACTGAGAAAGGTTAAAAATAAAGACATAAGCATTTAAGCAGACTGGGTGGGCAAGTAATTTAGGAATTTGTGGAGCTTATTTGTGTTGAATTTCGAAATTTGATCTCTTGTAAGCGAAATATTAAATGCAAAAAAATGCTGTGCTGGGCTTTAAATGCAAAATGGCTTCGATTTTAAAAGTTGGAATTTAATGGCATTTACGTAATCGGGGTATGTAAAAGATTGTCTTTCATGAAAAATTTATTGCGGATCTTCCCGGAAGCTCTCAGGGAATGGGATGCTCCAATATTGAAAACTCTAGGTGTTGTACAATTCTGACAGGTCTCTTTTAAATAGTTTTCTTTCATACAATGAAGTGATGCTTCAGAATTTGTGATAGCTTAATGGAAAACATCGATTTGATAATAAATAAAATTGCTACTTCATTCATTATTGGCAAGGTGCCATAAAGTGAAAGGTTTTGCGTCTCAATTGTTTATTATGTCATTGATTTCCCTTCATTACAAAAAAAGAGCTGTGCTGTGTTTTTCTTTGCATTTTATGGAATTTGCTTACACTGCATTTTTCATTAAAAATGGCCTTGAGTAATTCTTTATTACTCAAATGGCTTCAGGAGAAAAAACTAAATGCATTTCCCACCATCATCGCAATATTACTGCCCTGAGAAAGGTTAAAGTGCACCCAATGAATGGCTTTAACAATCTACCTTTCTGTTATCAGAAGTTAACTGAGGCAAGACATTTTTGGAATGGTTGTCAGCATTTTGAAGGTTAACTGACATTTTTATCAGTAGTGTTTTGAAGGTGTGTAAATTTATAATGGCTGTGTATATATACCTACTTGGATTAAATTTAATCTGCTGGATGTAAATAACTCTATGTATAAAACTCTTGTTATCCAATGATCGACTATATAAAAAGAATTTGTAAGTGAATGAATGAAAGCAAATTAGCCAACCATCTGATTCCATCGCAAATTGAAGGCCTAGGTGGTGTTTAAATGGAAATGTGTTAATGAACCAATTTATTCAATGATATTAGATTTCATGATGAAATCATAAAAATGGTGTTTTCACCTGCTTTGAAAATCCAATGTTGTTTTTGTCTTTTTTTTGGTAGAATGAAAAATGAGTCATCTGTAAGCCTTGTTGCTCTGTATCTTTATCATTTTCAAAACTTAAAAAAGTAACATTCTGCTATTTTGTAAAACATCAATCCTATATGTATATAAACTTATGGAAACAGAAGAATTTTGAATGGGATAGTTTTAAGTTAATTCACTGCCAGAGGTGCAAATGTACAATCCTTGTAAGCATCAATTTTGCACAAAAATTTGCCATTACTTAGGTGTGTTATCCAAAAGTGGGGTCAAGGAATTCATATTTTGCACTTTGGTTATTCAAACTTAAATACCCTGACAGAAATATGTTAGAAAAAAGCATGGAATGTCAATTATATTTGTTGGTTCAGGTTTCAATTTGTATCTTGTAAAATATTAATGCATCATTACCGACTATTAGGAATGCACTAAATGCATTTACTTTTGATATTAACATTGATTTCATTGTTACGAGTATTGTGGAATGCACATGTAATTAATGTTCACCTTTGTTTGAACCATTCTTTAATTACTTCCACCCTGTATAGAATCGGTAGCTAATGCATTTTATACTTGTAAGAGGGAACTCAAGTTAGGTACAGTTTGAATCCATTTGTTTTTAAATTAAAGGACAGTGATATTTATTTATGTGGCCAGGATTGATAATCAATTGCATTACCATGTAATTGCACTTCCTTTTCAATCTCTAAACTTTTTAAGAATTAAAAAAATATTTATATTTATACATTTTCTTCATTTATATGAAGCATTTTATTTTATTGTTGATGTAAAATGTATATGTCATCTCAATCCCATATTGTATTATGGAATTTGGTTATTAAAACAATTGTTCATAAAATTTTCAGTTTTACTTGTACCAAAAAATCTCATACTGACATTACAGCCTGGGCCTTGATTATGGATCTTTATAAAGCGTGCAATAGCGTTATCGTTAATTTTTGATATAACTTATGTCAGAGAGAATGTGATCTTCAATTTTTGCACAGCTCTTCAAATCGCTTATCATAATCAATGGTGTGAATTTTATAGATGGTTATTGTTAACCCTGTGCTACTTTAGGGGTAAGCGTTATTGATACAGATTGCGATAACGCAAAAGATGCATCGTGATTCCGTACCTAGAGTCAAACCTTCCTTGTGCTGAAGGCTCCCAGATTTTGATGCCTAGATTACACAGAACAGATTACGCCAGGAAACATTTTGATGTGTTGAGAAAAGAAGATAATGTATTGTCCCTCATTAAGTCTACAGGTTTGGTCTGAGTGAATTTAATAACCCATCTCATATTATCACTGGAATAGAGTAAAGAGACTACAAAGCAATGATATTTAGCTGTTTGTTTTAATTTCTTGGAAAAAGAGAGTCAGCCATGGTCATTTGCCTCAATGGGAATAGATTTGATCAAGCAGTGGATAGAAGATGAAATGAAACCTTTGGTATTTTAATTAGTTTTGCACAAGAATCAACATTGTAGTGTCAAATTACTTAGGGTATTCCAGTTGGTGTTTGATAAGAGTTCTGACTGGTGTTGAAGATCCTTGGCTTAAACTCATTTAGAGATTTTTCTGAAAAATTCCAGTCCCTACTTTAATTCCAGGGCACTTCAAGTGTGATAGTATGTGCAACATTGATACTTAGGTGTCTTTTGTAAACATACAAATGCTGATGCAGGGTTTCCACCCTTCCTCCATCCCATAAAAATCTAACCTACTCATAGCTGATAACTTCAGGCTTAACTATGTGATACCCTTCCATAATGGAAAATAAAAGAATGAAACTTTGTTAGGTTCACTTTATATTTAAATAGGCACGACTCAGGTTTCAACCTCAACCCTCATTCACTCCAACCCCCGCCGGTCGAAGACCCATCAACGCAGGGAAATCCCTCTACTTAACCTAACACCGCTCCTTCTCCCTCTATCCCTTCTCATCCCACTTCCAACTCACCCCACTCCCTTCCGACAGATAGATGTCCTTACTATAGCGTCTTGGTGTATAAAGATGATGTATGCATGATCAGTCACCTGAAGATGTAACTACGTTATGAAACCCGGGTCATGCCTATTTAAATATAAAGTGAACCTAACAAAGTTTCATTCTTTTATTTTCCATTACCTACTCATCACCACCCAGCATTATTGTGCAAATGACCTTAACTAATGGTTGCATCCCCGAATAATTACATGTAGGGATAGGATGTACTAGAATATCCACTAAATTTTTCACAATATGCTGATATATATCAGTATGCATTGAAAGCCAATATGTATACACAATAATATTTGGCAATTTATGGTAGCCCATGCACCGGGATATTTGCTGGTATTTTGTAAACACTGGTGCAAAATGCCCACCAGAATGCTATCCAAACTACTCATTCTTACTCTCCCTCTCTTTACTCAACATTCTTCCCTACTCCCATGCATCCTTCAAAACACTTGCCCTATAAAATCTTCTCCGAATTTCCTCGGTGAACTTTTTCTCCTCTTCCACCATCTCCAGGATTTCTTCATTAGTATCCCTTTCTAACCACCTTACCTTCTCCAGCCTCCTCCTCACTCTAAGCCCTCAGTCTATTTTCATCTCCTTTTCTCAAAGTTTATGTTTACCATTAAGTGCCATGCTCCATACCAGAATTGTCACTAGCCTTTTCTTTATTTTCTTGCTCGACAATCCTGTCATTAATTCTCTTCAACAAGTAAATGCCTCCTTAATTGTTAATGCTGCCTTAATTGTCTTAGCTCCTTTAATTGTAAATTGCCCATACAATTTCCCTCTGGACTTTGATGTTGCTCTACTCCTTTCCCTTCAACATATTACCCAGGCATTATTGCCCCAACTGCTCTAGTTTCTGACCTTATAAATTTTATTGTCTCCCTTTCTGCAGTGGAAAATCTCATTACTTTAGTTTTCATTAATGCAAAAGCTGACTAAGTGAGCAAAGAAAACTTCTACCTGCTCTAGCCGATGTCATCCTACAAGAATGTTATGTTTTGCCTCCTTTCTCCTTGAGAATCTCATAATATATAACCTCTCTCATGATTAATCTTCATCCGAAAGCTATTATACTGGGTTTCTAAACATCTGCCAGTGATTTCAATACTTTGGATAATTATTTTACATATGCTGAACTTAAAAAGTCAAATTATTTGAGTTGGGATGCCTGTTTCTTTAGTTGAGGCATGTAATGGGGGCGTTTACTCGGAACTGAAATCGCAATTTTGTACACGAAATTGTTAGATGGAAACGAAAAAAGAAATTTAGTGAAAAAATTAATCTTCTAACCATATCCATTCACTCATAAATCAAAAATTTAAATAAGCAAAAGGTGACGCCCTCCGAAAAAGCTGCTGTGATAGCATTGACGTCACTTTCCTCCCGTCCTTGACTGCTCGTATGGGAAGGGGAGGGAGTGGAGGGGGATTCTCGGAAGGTCTGCTCGCACAGATGCTGTCATAATCGCTCCCATTGGGGGAGCCAGCTGTGTCCCCCCATTGCAATAAGGCGAAGTAGCTTCGCGGGCTCAGTTGTGATTGGATGAAGTCGATGTACGCCAGAGGTTGCACCACACCCACTTTTCCGAAAGGGTTAAAAACATCAGTTTTTCGACGTCTATAACTCGAGATATAATGGACGGATCAAAAAACGGGAAAATACGGGTCTTTTTATTTTACAAACTCTTATCATATTCGGCACTAAAAAAAATAGGGTATACGACCCCATTACTTGGAAAGAAGGTCCTGTTCTAATTTTTAATTGACTTCATTCATATCGGTATTGTCTTCTGTGGCCTTCGGCCTGTGTTTTCAACATACGTTACACGTAGTACTGTCAACTTCCGTTGTTTTGGTGTTTGCCTTATTTTTTTGTTGTGCATCAAATTCAGGCTCTTCAAGAAGAATCTCGTGCTACGAAATTGTCTCACACTCCCATTATTCAACTGATTCAATCAATTCAACCTTCTGTCTCCAAGGAGACATAAATCCATATAGGACCCATCTGGTGACTAGAGATGGACTATTCAGGGGTGGTGGTAAAATTTGGAATAAATATTATAAACACAATCTAAACATGTTTTAACTGTATTATAATGTTAATTGAATGTTAACCAATGGATAAAATGGCTAAAATAAAAACAATGCACTTTGTAAGATTCCATAGATTTATTGGCCTCAACCAGTTTCGACATTAACCAATATCATTCTCAAGAGGTTTGGGGGGTTGTGTTTGAAACAATCAGGATTATCTCAAATACCAAGGTACCATCAGGATTATCTCAAATACCAAGGTACCAACACAAATAGTTTGCAAATTTGGTGTGTCTGAATCACTCATTACAATATCATTGATTGTTTTCGCTGTAGTTTTTCTCATATCTTGACATCAGAGCCCAAATGAGTGATGTTTGTTGTACTTAGTGGTTTTAACACACCAAATATGCCAAACATTCCTGTTTATACCACATGACTGCTTGGTGACCTATTCTAGATAATCCCGACTGATCCCGACTTTCAAACACAACCGCCCTGGAGGGAAACGAGGGTATGGCAAGCTCTTAAATACAAGGGTTACTGGGTGTGTAAAAAGTGAGATGGAATTCTTGTGAGGTCAGGGTGTGATTGGGAGTACCTTTTTAGGGGGAAATTAAGTGGAAAGAAAAAAGGAGGGGGGGTGGGGGACTAGACAGGAGGGGATAACTGCGGCCATATAATTAAAATTGTGTTAAAATTTGAAAGGATTCCAGGAAATTTAATTTGGCACCTTTGACACCTGTATGTAAAATAGTGGGGTTAAATTTGGATTTGCATAAATGGCATTCCTTACACAAAATGTCACACCTTGTATTTAAGAGCTTGCCATACCCTAGTTCCCTGCCAGACCTCTTGAGAATAAGAGTGGTTAACGTTGAAACTGGTTGAGGCCAAAAAATACATGTGGAATATTACAAAGTACATTGTTTTTATTTTAACCATGTTGGAGTTCCACAAAGTCAATCCGTCTACGATTACCCCCCTTAACCCTTGGAGTTTGAACCTCCTCGTAAAAGACATGGGTGATTTTTTGAATCGATAATTTGGGAAAAAGAGGTGCCGTCGTCTTAAATGCCATCAAATATGGTAGGAGGTTAATTGTTTCTGGTAAATAAAACTGAAATAAGAAACATATTTCAGTAAAATGAAAAAAATAAGGTATAACTTCATCATAATATTGAATTGTCATCCAATTACTGCAGTTAACATGCCAAAAATTGATAATCATTTTTTTTATAATCAGCAGTTTTCATTTGTGCCATTTCAGACCAGTGGGTATTTGGTTAAAGGTAGGAACCCTTTAGGGAACGGAGAAAGGGTGGATATTAAACCAGTGTTGGCATTACCCTGTTCTCAAAAGAAGGTGCCTAGTGGTCCACGGTTTTACGTTCAATTAGATGGACGGTGTGATGTCCCACGACCACGGTGGTTGTGGCTGTTCTCGATGTGCTCTCCACACTGTGCTCAAGTGGGGACCAGTATAACTTTGGAAAATCTCTACCTCTGCTGGGATTTGAATCCTTACCCTCGGGTTGGAAACCTAGTATTCTAGTCATAACACCTTCCAAATTCCCTGAAATTTTAGTGCACTATTGTTAAGAGCATGATCTAAATGAAGTACTATATTCGGTGACAAAATTCCTCTGAAAAAACTAAAAACTCGAGTACTGCCAGAGATAGAGCCTATAGGAAAATAGGCTGTTACAAAAGGTCAATCCACTGATTCTTCTGTATTTTATGTTTCTAGATATTCCTACCGAATATTTCTACTTAATTGTGATATTCCAAGCCAGTAGGAGTTGATTAACCAATTCAACAAGCTCAAAGCCAATAATAGGTCCAAGATAGAAAAATGTTTTTGTTGTATTACTTAACCGTATTTGACGGCATATAAGACATAGGTGCCCTCATTTCAGTTGGGAACACTCAAGAAAAAAGTTTCGGGAAAGCGCGTCACCCCAACTTTAACGAATACGTTAGAGCCACAGTGTGATTTGCGTTATTTAGGATAGAAGGGCAATAGGGTAGATTAGAGTTGTGATGGGAAAGGAGGAGGAGTAGGGAGAAACCCGGTGTCGGCATTTGTATGCTCGTAATGAACGGCGCGAAGGGGTCTACGGTTTGATTCATTTCCATCCAAAGGACTGCTCCGAGTGCTCTCCACAAAGCATTCAAGGATCGTTAAAGCATACAAAAAATATGTCTTTACAGGGATTATAACCTGGTATTCAGAATGGGAAGCCAGCACAATAGCCACAACACCAACTCGGTCCTACTGGCGGCGTGAGTACCGTCTCCATATTCAGAGAGACTATGTTCGAATCTCGGCATTGGAATACCAGTCCCTACGTGAGTGTGACGTGGAGAAGACCAGTACTCGTCCTTTGGAAGAGACCTTAATCAGTGGACCCCTTGGCGCCTTTCGTAAAGAGTAACACAGGCAACGGGTTTTTCTCCTATCTTCAGCTATTCCCTTACCAATTCCTACCTATCCATTGATACCCACGTATCTTAAAAGCGCGAATAACCTGAGATGTAGGTCGCCTCTCCCCGAATAACAATGGAGCGCGAGACACATCACAATATCATAATGCGCGATTATCGACATTTATCCTAGAAATGGAATAAAATTTGCTGATACGTACATTATCGAATTTATTAAAATGGCTGACATTCACTCAGTTTATGGAACAAAACATGGAAGACTCGGTAGCCGCGAGGGAAATCAACATCAGCTACGTGTCCTTCAAACTGTCAAATTCGCTGCCATGTAGCGACAGTTACGCGTGACGAAGTGGAACGTGAATACGAGGAAGCGAAGGACGGTGGGGTCATCGAAAGTTCCGGGAAGCGTTGGTAAGATGGGGTCAGGGATTGCATTCACCAACCAGTCGACGATGGTTTGGACCAAGAGGTCTAGGTTTCCTCCGATCTGAACCCCTCTCGAGGCCACCCAAATGACATTGGTGGGCTGAAGGACGTACATGATGTCGTCTGCAGGCCCACCCAGCATGTTCGGTATTCCAGTGGAAGCCACCAACGGATGAACGTCATAGGAATCATCTCCAACTTGCACGGCTTCCTCTCGATAAAGGGGTGTCTCACATGTGAGTGCATCCTCCCCTTCGTCACTCGACTCCTGAGAAAAACTCGGCTCAGCAAGACCTCGGTCCTTGGAAATCCTCAATTGGACGTCGTCCGTAGCAGTAGACAGATTCTTGCCATAGGGGCTTTCTTCTCCATCTTTTCCTACGGAGGAGCACGTTACCAAACTCACTAGTTTATTCCCCATTGTTGTTTGTTTGGACAATGGCATGGATGTAGGGATGGACAAAAATAACCGGTTATATCCGTAACCGGTTATTTGCCAAATTTGCCCAAGGTTAACCTGAAAAAACTGCCATTTTTCTGATCAGGATCTGAGTATTCGGTTATTTTTTTGAATAACCGGAAAATAACTTTTAAATGTTTTATCAAAAAATAATGGAAGTCGGCACTCTGTCGGTGGACACTGGTACTACTTACTCACAAGGCAGCTAAGTGCAGCAGCCAGGACGAAAAAACTGTTGGTTATACAGTGAAATCTGCCTAAACGACCACTTTTTCAGGAATGGAATATCTTCCCAAAATAAAAAATGTAGATATCCCCTCTTCTGCGGCCACCTCCTTTAACGGCCAGCGGTCACTGTTTCCGTCCAGCGCGCTGCAGCGGCCAGTCCTTACGCGGCCGGTCGCGAACATATTTTTGAAATACGTGGGGATTTATTTTCTTCTATTTCTAAAACTGTAAGTTCTATGAGGCGCATAGTAATTACTAGTCTTGTTAGCAGACCATCTACCCCTACCTACTTGACAGATAATTTACTCGATTTTCCGGAAGCGGCCAGTCCTTCGTGGCTATAGCGACCAGTTTTGTTCCATTCATACCGCTGAGCGTATAGTAATCTAGTCCTACGGGTGATCATCATCTGGGTGTTTATGGCCGTACCCTCATTTAAAGGCACTTCAGACCGAGAGAAAAGGTACAACTTTGGGAATCGAAGGGTAAGGAGGATGGGTGTAGAGAAACCCGGCGTCGACATCAGCCGCCTATTACCTAACGAAAGTCGCCAAGGGGTTCATGGCTAATGTTCCATCCGACGGACGAAAGATTGACGCTAGCCCCCCTGAAAAGGACCGTTTGTTAGATTGATATGGTGATCAGCGTAGTAATTACTATCGTAGTAATTACATTGTGTCCGTCGTTTTAAATCGACGGACACGATGTGTGAAACTAAATTCTTACCCTGCGGTGCCGTACATTCATCTTTTTCTCCCTTAAAAATCCATAATTATGCTATCCACATATCTCCAAACCATTTTGGGCTGGAAAGAGGACGGACACTCAACCATGTTAACACCATGATAATTGGTATGCTAAAGCGAGCAATTAGGTTCTGACCGAATAGTTTTCCTCTACTTATTAGACCTGTCCACCCTGTCCCTCTGTATTGCGAATGTCGTAGCCGTCAGGCCGCCTCCTATTTAAGGGCGAGTTGGTTGAGGGGATTCTATATGCTCTTCCTGTTTTATCTCTTATTCTTCAACTTTTTTCATACTCATGTGTTTATCAATGCAATGCCTCAGAATGAAAAGTCACTTCCTGTTTTGCTTCCTTCTAAACATGTAATAAAAATATTTTATAAACATAAGGAGAAGAAGCAATACTGTGAATGAAAGCAATAATATTCATTCACTCTTCATTTCCCACCACTCCTTTCCGTTCTCTTCCCCGCACCGTAAGCTTGCTAAGCTCCACTTTCTCTCCCTTTTCTTTCATTTCACCCACCCAGCACAGACCCAATTGCAACTGGAACCCTCCCAGATCTCCACATCTCTTGAGAATGGTGTATGTGTAGCGTCAAAACAGGCTTATGTAAAATAAAAATCAGTTGCTCTGTAGCTATTAAGAAGTGTGTTTTTTTACTTGCACTCGTGCGTAACACTATCGAAAAGAAAGTTCATAAATAGTGTTAATTACATCCATGGTAAACCATGTGGAAATACCTTACCACTCCTGGAATGAGGTGTATCCCTGTCATAACTTCCGAAGTTTCGTGGGTAACAAAAAAGGAAGCCGAAAGCGAGCATTAAAATAAATGTTATAGCCTTGCCTTAAACTGCAATGAATTAGTATAAATTAAACAGATATGCATACTCGTGGTAGGGAGATGAGAGCATGAAAAACTGCCGCAGTTCGATATTGATTAGGTTTTCTGTTGAGCATTCTTTTTAGTTACTCCACAGGAAGGCATCACTTAGAGGAGTAGTGTAATGGTCATAATAAAATTTTCATTGGTCATAATTTCACGAATATATTGCTTCCGGCCTAGGTTTCGACAAAATATCACCCTGATAATGACGTGCGTCGGAACAAACCTAGGTCGATAACAATTAAGTTACATGGAATTTTATTAGGCATTTTTATTCATTATTATGAAGGTCCCTATTATTATTAACCCTAAGGCAATTAACCTGATAACGTGCTGCGGGGGCCCTGGCAGGCAGCACTGTGGACGCAACTTGATACGCTTCTGCAGTGCGGCAAATGCGTTGCTGCAGCGCTGTGGAAGCGCTTCAATAACGCGGCTGCAGCGTATCTCTAGCGCTGCTGACATGAAAATATAGGAAATTTGACGGTGTCAGGCATGCTACAGCGGCGCGTCCATAGCTGTTGCAGCGCTTCGACGTTGCGCTGCTGCCGTGCGTCAGCAGCATTTTGTGTTTTCAGGGGACATAGTATTGAGAAACGTCAAAGTTATAATTAATAATATTATTTCCAACTTATAGTCATCGGAGTGCACACGAGGCTCGTGCTTGGTGATGAAAAATTCCCAAAATTTAAATAAAGTTTATAAATATTTTTCTGAAAAACTGTCTATAGAATTTTTTTAACTAGTGCCTAGTATGCATCAAAGTTAGGTTTACAGGATAAATATGGTGCATGGTTTGTGCCAAACTTAGTTAAAAATTATAAGACGCTGAGTCCGGACCCCTATACCCTTTGATTGTGAGTGCGCCAGTATTAATGGTAAGCACGTATACCCACGTACTGCAATGATCAGAAAAGTTTATTGCGACTTATCAAGTATATTATTTCATCCAATGCAACGCAACAAATATGTATTGATATAGGATTCTGCAGAGTGGTGTTATATGAGCAGTTGGGCATACGGAATGTCCTCGTGTGTTCATCCCTGCGACGACAGTTTTGCCCACGTTTTCGCAGGCATCTTTAGGACTGTAGTTTGACTGTCGTCGCACAGATAAATGGACGCGGAGTACATCTCGAAAACCCAGCTGCTCAACAATAAGTATACGTCAAAGCTAATAACCCCCCTTAATTAAGCAATTATAATTCACGGCTTATTTATTGCCAGCATTCTTTACGTTCACCATCGTGAACTCATTTTTGAAACACCAAAGGTATATTTATATTGTGACTCGAGCAAAAATAGATAATGATATGCCTTTTATTTAACCTAAGAGGAATGAGAGATAGGTGCTACACATTTCCTACCCAGGTAGTCAAAGGGTTTCCAAGGCTTTTTTTATCAGTTGATTTTAGGAGGCTGAAGAGAAATATATCAATTATTGATTTTAGAAGTGAGAGAACAATGTAGGCTCATTGGAAGATAAGTAAATTGAGAGGAAGGATGATTATTGCAGGAGTTGACATTTTACCACTCTTTAATACTCACCAAACCATTTATTCAACATAATGGAGTACTGACCCTCCACACCAATTACTGTAGAGTGGCAGATATTTTTCAGTAGAATATTAATCCCAACTTGGATGCTATGCGCTAGAATTTCATAATTAGTATTCCATCCGACTCCATCCAGCAAATTTACCTTTCATTAAGGGTTGGCAGAAGGCGATTACCCATCCTTAATGAAACAAATGAAATTAACTATCACTCGCCTCTTCCTAGTAACCCTTACTATTACCATTGATGACCACCCTGGCTTGTGAATAGATTGTCTTAAGAACTAGCATAAGCCAGCAGGGTCGTCGGAACTATTTTCGCCGGGAGGGGCCAACCTTGAAAAGGGCCCGCATTTTTTGCGGATAGGAGGGGGTAGAGACTAGAATTCCACTAAAAGTGCATATTAAGGTGGTAGAATATGCGCCATAAGGGAAAAGGATAGCTGGAAACAAGTGAAAAATAATTAATATTAATGAAGACTCATCTCTCAAGGACCCGGGGCAAAGTCTGGGGGGGCCGAATGCCTCCCCTTCCCCGCCTCCCACTTCCGACGCCGCTGTAATCCAGTAACTTGCTGACAAATGTCTCTTCTCTGATGTCTTTAAATTCCAATTTCATCTAAACATATCATTTTTCTTCCTACTCCTCTAATTTAATTACGATAAATGAATGTTTTGTCTGATTTTATACAGAAATTTGTCAGCTAGTTGACCTGTAATTTTTCATTTGGCTAATGAGCCACGAGGGGGGGGGGGCAAGCGCCCCACCCTGCCCCACCGTGGCTACACCCATGGGCACTTGGATGCTCTCTGGGATTCAAGGCCCCGTGCAAGAGAACGCCGATACGAATTTCCCCGTGGGGCATTTGATAGTCCATATTCCACGCCTTCTTTGCAGAGGTCTTGGAGAAGCGATTTCCCCTCCCACCGAAAAAAATATTGCCAAAAAGTACGTCGCGCCACCTGGCGAATTTTCAACGAAACATTCAGTTGCATGGGGACTGATGGGGACTTTGCATGGAGACGCATCGTAAGATTCGAAAGGTAAGGTCTTGCTATGAATAACACTTCATTTTCTTGTATTTTGTATAGAATGTTCGTTTTAGTATTATTGATTTCTCTAATGAGCTAATATTTATGAACTACGCATTACACAAATTTCCCAATCTTCATGTGCATTCCAAAGTAGAAAACATTCTTAGGTACATACATTTTCTCATGCGTAATATTTCGCTTGTATGTTCTTTTTCTGGCATCCTCAGGCAGTCCCGGCTCATGCAAACGCTGACATCGGAACTATCCTGCCTGGCGGATTATTCTACTGAAGCTTCTCTCGTCTCCAAATCACTTGGGTGAGTAAGTACATGAGGTTTTTTCCATATTTTTTGGGGGCGGTAATTGGAGAATATGTCTCATTGAATTTTTGTTGTACGTGAATTGGGAATAGAGTCCGCAATTGGTCATTCGCGAGTAATGGTGGCTAATATCAATGACACCAACTCCGGGGGTCCGACCATGGAAGGAGGAGGACTTCTTCCATGGTCCGACTCGTCCGACTTCAAATCTCGGAAAAACTGTCCTAGGGAGAAAGGAACTATTAACATTAGATGAAGTAGTATCAAAATTGACGTGATTCCAGCTGTATAGGGTAAGTCGAACTCTCTAAAAAGACTTAATCCAAAAACAAAAGTGTTACCAATCTGAAGTTGGATCCAAACTCGCGACTCCCATATTGGCAGGCCAGCCAGACCGGTCGTATGGGAGGTCAACAAGGCAGTGGACAAGCCTTCCCATGGACGTCCTCCATTGTCGTCTGGTCCGATAAGTGAAACTGATTTTTATTTCTTGCCATTTTAATGTCTAGAATGTCTAGATTTTTGGGCGACAAGATGTCATGACATAGGTACTTACGTCATGGATAAGGCTAATTGGATCCCATCCATCAGTTCATTCATCGCAAAGCTCACGCTAAATTTTAAATCCAGACTATGGGGGGGACACTTTACTAACACACATTTGGCAATATGACTCACATATTGCAACCAAATGCAGACTGCCTCTTCAAAATACACTTCTGAGTCTTTTCAGTGTCTATTAATTTTATTTCTTCTTCGTAGCATCAGTTATTTCATGTTGTTTGGACTATCCCGGTCGAGTCTGAAGGAAACAAATAATGATCTAGATTTGAATGGGACGGTCCATATAGTATCCAAACATTTGCCCTTCAGTGATTCTAAAAAAGAGGAACTACAGAAAGATATTTATGGGGATACAGTGTTGCAACAAATATGTAAATATTACCATGATGGATGGCCTAGAATGAATAAGGTATCTAATGAGTGTAAAGTGTATTACCCATTGAAAGATGATATTTATGTGTATGATGGTATTGTGTTTGTTGACCATAAGATTATTGTACCCTATGTTCTGAGACCTCAAATGATTCAGATATTTCATAAAGGTCATATCGGTATTAATAAGGCAATATCTAAGGCACGCCAATTATTTTATTGGCCTGGCCTCACTAATGACATGAAGGATCGTTCATCAGGCAATGTAGAACTTGTGAAAAATTCATGCCTGCCAATTATAAAGAGCCATTAATGCCCCGCGAAACCCCTTTTTTGAGATTCAATAAAGTCTGTGTCGATGTACTAGAGTATTAGTCATAATAGACTTCCTATCCCACTGGATTGAAATATGCCCCTTGAAAAATAAGAACTCAAAGTCTGTTATTGATGCTATGCAAAATGTTTTTACCAGATTTGGATATCCCCAAACTCTTGATTACAGACAATACGCCATTTCTATCTGTGGAGTGTAAGTCATACTATGCACAGAAAGACAACGGTTTTCACTTGCTCACCCCACTACCATAAAAGTAATGGCCTTGCCGAGAAAGCTGTAGGTATAGGCAAAAAAATACTAGTAAAAGCTAAGGAGGATAATGCCGACTATCGGGAACTGTTAATGGAGTATAACAACACCCCAATAGTTTGTTTAAAAGCATCACCTGCCCAAATTTTGCAAAGCAGAATCCTTAGATCCACTTTGCCTGTGACCTCTGAGGTGC
Source organism: Platycnemis pennipes (assembly GCA_933228895.1). NCBI lineage: Eukaryota > Metazoa > Arthropoda > Insecta > Odonata > Platycnemididae > Platycnemis > Platycnemis pennipes. The sequence goes on from OW121855.1 coordinate 73,414,415, forward strand.
TAGAACCAAAAATTCAGCATCGCATCGAGGCAGCCCTTAAACGTCAGCAGTTGATCAACCAAATGTCTCACGACAAACTAGCTCGTTGTGCCCCCCAGCAATTTATGGAGGGAGATAAAGTTGTAACAAAGACTGATAAGGAAACAGTGTGGCAAAAAACTATTATACTCAACAAGTGTAGAGAACCGAGGTCATACTGGCTAAAATATGACTCGAATGGTATAGCTGTGAGACGCAATACTAAGCACATCAAATTATCAAAGACCAAATCATGTATAAATGAGTATTCATTGTCTCCTGAATTGTACCCATCGGATGAATGTGTAATTGATCAACAAAATAATCAAAGTGTTCCTAAGGATGTTCCTGTTTCCCCTGATGTTGTACAAAATGGTTATACTAATGTACAAGTGAATCATGAACCTAATGGTAAGCCTCAACCTAGACGTTCTGGCCGTACAAGTAAGCCTGTTGTAAAACTTAATCTTTAAGGGCAGGTGTTCAAGTAGTACTTCTGATCATGAAATGTCTCAAGTGGTACTTCCGGTTTGGGAAGTTTCTGTGATATGGTTTCGCAATAAAAATGTCCGTGAACCACGTTCCGAGTTATCCTTCATCATCGAGTATAAAACACACTCCATAATACCTTTCAAGGGTGCACCTAGAACAAAAATAGAAAACAATTAGTGTTTTCATTGACAGTTGAAGTCCAGAGTTGAGGGATATCTTCTTTGTCACCTAATTTCCACTACCTACACTCTAATCCTAATCGGCCTACCATTCTACTTTAGACAACCTGAAGATCTAATTCATACCGAGTATCGCTACCTCATTGACAGTAGAAGTTGAGAGGCCATATATACAGCCATGTATACAGCTACTGGCTAGCATTAAGATGCTTGTGATAATTAACTTCACAAAAGGTTCACATGGGGTATTTTGGGCTCTTAAAACATTTCCCCAATAACCATTTTGTGGATAAAAATAAGCATATTCTTTATAAATACACATAACTGATATTATTTCAACTATAGGAGAAATAAATAAGATTTTCCTCAATAATATGCCAATCGCTAAGAACCAATGTGCAATAAAGCAGAAGAGAGTGACTGTAACTGTGCTGCTAAACATGAAAACAACTCCGCGAGTCGTTCCGAATAATTTTGCATTCAAATAAGAAGAAAGTAGTCATAATTGTATTAAATCTGACATGGAGCGGAAGCAGAAAACACCACTTCCGTATGTGGTGCTAACCCATAGGTTATAATAGATTTATATATGCCTAAGTCGCTTGAAACATTTATCATATCAGATAACTAAAGCTATATCGGATATCTGAGCTATATACCTAGCTACGCATGAGACCTGTGCATTGGTCTCGCGGGTACCTATCAGAGACGTCTCTGAGACGTTTCGGATAGCTACACATGAGACCACTGCATTGGTCTCGTGGATACCTCTCAGAGACGTCTCTGCGATGTACCAAGACGTCAATGTCTCAAGAGACGTCAATGAGATGTCTCTGAGACATGTGTTGCTATTTGGGCTCATGAGGATTTAAGTGATTACTTTAGACTCCTTGTGATATTTTGCCTTTTGTTTTCATATTAGTGTTATGCCAGAGGTAGGTGGAAAGGTATTGGGAAGTAAAAGCTTGAAGCAGTGACGGCAATTAGATTTGGAATTAAGATTGTGCTATCAGGGAAATTCTAATTTTTGTAAATTTTTTGTCTTGAGTATTATACTGACTTTTGCTAGAATAACACTATTTGATAGGCATAGTTTTCTCTTTTTAATTCAGTCATTTCCATCCTCATGAGGATTTAAAGATTTAAATGATTACTTTAGACTCCTTGTGATATTTTGCATTTAGTTTTCATATTGGTACCAAAAGGAATCATTTTGATGTCAATGTGACGTAGGTCATCTTAAGTCAAACTGATGTCAAAGTGAGTCACCAAGGACATCATTTTGTGGGACCATTTTGATGTCACGGTGACATGGCCATTGTGACATCATGATGACGTCGATGTGATTTTTCATTACTCCTTAGGTTAATTCCTTCTCGTAATAGCACAGCTAGCATATAACGCAGGTGTATTTTTGTCCACAAGACTTGTGGTATGACTGAATTTTATTGAATGCAGTTGGAAATGGAACTTCAACTAGGGCCTATATGTCAAGTAACTTGGAATAGTGACTTGACTAATAATAGTGAGTATGTGCTTACCTGAATCAACTGCAAACAATCCTATGCTTTCAAGTCCAAGGAATTGTATTGAAAAATCGGCTTACCAAGCACTAGATGACAAGTCACAGGATCATAGGCGTATCCAAGGGGGGGTTTTGGGGGTTGTAACCCTCCCCCCATTGGTAAAAAACACGTAAAAATTATGTGTTTAACACATGATAACAGTGCAATTATGTCACACACTTTAGTTTATAAGTTTTTTATATCTTTTGTTGAGCAACAAACCAACAAATAAGACAAATCTCAAACTACTGCACTACACTTTGATTTTACACGCACCATAAACTTTACTAGGCCTCTACGTTGCAATAATAACAGTAGACAAACGGACAACACAGGACTCACTAAGTAATTTTTTCAGAAAGATGAGACCCTTGCTTAAGTCAGTAGGGGTGTAGGTACTGTATAGATGTAGGCGCCAGTGGTGGCGGCGTTTTAGGCATGCACCACTTAGACTTTCATGTACGATACTTTTATACCCACAACCTGTAGGTATATTATTTACGTTAGCAAGTGAGATATTTGGATCTGTGGTTTCCGCGGGGTATATCATCAATGAAGAGGGCTTCCAGGTGTTCCTCTGCATTGGCTTGTCTCTGGACGACAACAGTTTCTCCAGCTACCCTTCTGGTGTCTTCAGATCAGAGGTATGGATGCATTGAATCCGTCCATGTTATATAGTGGCATGGGGGCCCTAGGTTGGCTCTGATTGTCTGAGAGGGCTGCAGTGTCTCCCAAATGGAACACTCTCTTCCAGATGTGGCTGAGAATGTATCCATCCCCTGAAGAATTACAACCCAGAGGATGGATGCTTTCTCGGCCACACCTAAGAGTATTCCAGTCAGGAGACTGCATGGCTCTCTCAGGCAATCAGAGCCAACCTACGGCTCCCAGGCCACTATTTAACATGGACAGATTCAATGCATCGACACTTCTGGCCTAAAGACGCCAGCAGGTTGGCTGGAGAAACTGTTGTCGCCCAGAGACAAGCCAATGCGGAGGAGCCGCCCGGACACCCTCTTCAAGTGAGATATTTGGTAGAGTCAAATGATTTTTTAATCAGCCAAAATCCTCTATATTTATGTTTTATCCACAGAGTCATTCCATACCAGCCAGGCATTGGCACCCACCAACTCAGATTTCGATGAAACTTGACATGATGTATCTTTTCATGTAGACAAGAAAGAATCCAATGGTTTTATTTTCTATCTCAACTCATTTTGTTTTCACAGCCATTTAAAGTGTAGGTGAAACTGCAAGTTCTGTAGCGGTATTATTTATGTAAAATTTTGTAGTTTTATCAAAGAAACCATTAGGATTCCATAAATAAATTGAGTTATATTCTCAACGTTATCATAGATTCCCAAAACACTTTAGTTTCATAAGATTTAAGAAAATTTCTTACCCAAAACATTATTGTGTAAAAGATTAAATATTCACCAAAGGCTGTGTGTTTATAAAGCAAAACTATTTTGGAAGCTTCTACTACAACAGGACCAGGAAGAGTGTATAACTTCTCCAAAAAAAAGGCAAAATGTGTGAACCAATGGTTATCAAATTTACTAGGAAGACTTGAAGTGTAGGTTGAAACAAAGGAAAACAAGTTCTCTCAAAGCTATAATCAAAGACTGCATTAAGTACTGTTGAACCAAACATCTATAATCATCCATTGTGTGTTTGAGAAGTGATTCTATATGGGCTGTATTTTAATGTGTTGACTAGATGTCCTTTGACAGAGATGCTACACATTTTAATTCATATATATTCATGCAAATTTCAGAAACTTAAGTCCCACTCAATTAATTTCATATACTTTGAGATGCATTGCAAAGATATGCCAGTCAACTGCTCTCCTGCAATGAAGGCAAGTAGAAAAATCACACTTAAAATTCTCTAGAAATTAGTTTCACTTTATTTTGTACATATCTGGTCAATAGTCAAACTGGACCTGTGTTTCCAAAAATTCTACAGTACAAGTCTTCTTACTAATTTATCATGAAAATCTGACTACTATTGTTTTTTTCCTTTGGCTATATTGTAGACAGCCCTGATGCTGATTATCAGAAAAGTGAAATGCACATTTTTTTATATTTAACATTTTTTTATCTCAGAAAGAACACAAAAAGCCATAAAAAGCCATGAGTTTTATTTTCAGAGGTGAAGGGAAACATATTTAGGATTATGAGAAAAAATAATTTTGCTTTATAAACACACTGCCTTTGGTGGATATTTAATCTTTTATACAACCATGTTTTGGGTAAGACATTTTCTTAAATTTTATGAAACTAAAGTGTTTTGCGAATTTATGATACCATTGAGAATATCATCATCATGGGTCAACAATCCTAGGATTGGTGTGACGCAGCCCTCCACATGATTCTTCTATCGGCCAACCTCTTCATATTAACATAGTTCCTCTATTTTACCGTCATCACACGTTTTAGGATAGGGCACTGCCCTTTGACTCACTCATTTCTCTTCACTGAAGAGAAACTACCATCTCAGTGTGATGATTGTCACTGTCCTCTCAGCATTCGGCATATCCTAATGGACTGTGACAAATACCGTGAGGTGCGAAGGCGACTTAAACTTAGGGGGAGACCTAAAATCCATCCTAGGAGACAACCCTAATGTTTTAAGCTGAGTTATTTTATTTCTGAAGGAGACAGAACTATTGAATGAAATATAATCCTCACTGTTTTTTTAATCACTTTATATAATTTTTAAATATGTTGCATAACTGCAATAGACAAATATTTATTTTTATTACTATTACATTTATTACTTTTACTGCGAAGACTGTGTAGTGGTGCAAAATGACCTAGCCATCGACGCATCCTACAAATTTAAACCTATCCTCTCTTTCACGTCCTTTACAACCTGTTCTATTAAGCAAGGCCTGCCTTTTCCATTTTTTCTGTTCACTTTTCCTTCGACGACTGTCTTCACCAGGCCATCGTGTCTCAAGATATGGCCGATTAGGTTGACCCATCTTCTTGTTATAGTTTTCAGCAGACTTCTCTTTTCTCCCACTCTTCTTAGGACCTTTTCATTTGTCACTCAGTCGATCCATTTTATCTTCATCATTCTTCGGTAGCACCACATTTTGAATGCTTCTACCCTTTTCTTCTTCGCTGCTGCCATCGTCCATGCCTCATGGCCTTAAAGAAACATGCTCCAGATATACGTTTTGATGAATTGCTTCCTTACTTCCAAGCTTGCATTTCCAGCTGTAAGTAGATTCTTCTTTTGATAGAATGCCCTCTTTGCCTGGGCTATTCTACTCACTATTTCTTTTTTGCTTTGTGCATCGTTGGTTACTCTGCTTCCCAGGTAACAGAACTCTTCCACCTCATTAAGTTTTTGTTTTCCTAGTTTGACATTAGTTTTGGCCTCAACTTACTTGCTACACACCAATATCTTAGTCTTCATCTTATTTATCTTCAGGTGATATCTATCCATTGCCTTTTCCATGGTCATTAGCATCTTATTCAGATCCTTCTCTGTCTCTGCTATGAGAGCTATGTCATCAGCCAATCGTAGCATAGTGATTGTTTCTCCGTGGATGTTCACTCCAGAACACTTCTCCTTGATTTCATTGATGGCTCTCTCAATGTAAACTTTAAAAATTACGGGGGACAGTGCACAGCCTTATCTCACTCCTTTACTTATTCTTGCTTCTTCACAGCTGAGTCCAGATTTTATTACAGCTGCTTGGTTTTTATACAAACTGTGTATAATTCTTCGGTCATTGCACAACACTCCAATTCCTTTCAGAATTCCAAGCATTAAATTCCAATCCACGTTGTCAAAAGCCTTCTCTAAATCCACAAATGCAACAAAGGTCGGTTTGTTCTTCTCCATTCTCTTCTGTATCAGCAGGCTAAACGCCAATATCGCTTCTCTTGTACCCTTACTTTTCCTGAATTTGAATTGATCTTCATCCAGGAACTCCTCTGCTTCTCCATGTTCTTCTGTAGATTATCCTTGTCAATATTTTCGATGCATGTGTTGTAAGGCTTATAGTCCTAAAGTTTTCGCATTTCACCATCTCTTCTTTTTGGGAATAGGAATGATGATGTTTTTCTTGAAGTCCCTGGCTATTTCTCCTGTTGAGTTGAGTCGCTGATGGTTTTGTAGAGATGGGTTACGTGAAATTTTGGCTATAAATGACACTCTTCTTGATATACATTCGACATTACCTTGTGATATGATACATAATTGGAACACAAAATCTAAGCATAAAATATTTCTTCTTTAAATAATACCAATTGATTTCTCGTTCGATTTCCTTGAGATCTTGGCTGCATCCTGAATGACATATTTCCAGTTTCAGCCATGTCTTTATATCTGTTGCTAATACATCAATGAACATATCCATTTTGGCCCTTCTTTAAGAGGTCATATGGTGTCATTTAAAAACAATATCACTTCTTAGGACACCATGGTATCAACTTTTTCATCATTCTACTTTAATTAAAGCAATTAAATATTTGAGTGGAGTCATCTCGCCATCCTCCTCCTGTGGCCAACTAACTTGTCTATCCTTATCATCCTAACTTCATCATTTTCTTAATTGCTTGATCAAGTCTTGCATTTCATCAGTTCTTTTGTTTAATAGTAAAGCAACTTTTAATAATGACTTTATTTGTCCATCAAGTTTGTATTTCCAGCTGCTAACAGATCAGAAATTCCAGACATTCCATTGAAGCTTTATCCATGCAATTATTTAAAAACACACATTTTCAACTTGTGCTTTATGCCATTCAAGTCATATTAGAGCCATAATTAATTCTGGAGAAGTCATTTCCTTTTCCTTACCCTGCCACCAACTGTAATGTATGCTCTTGTCTTCTAACGTCTGTCTTACTCTTGATCTCTTTTGTTAACAACTGTTGTTGCTTTAGTACACTATTGATTTTTTCCTACCAATTATGTGAATTCACATGCACTATCTCCATTTTTGCTATATTATTATTCTAAGAGGGTATGTTTCTTGTCAGATTGTCTCCTATTTTCAGAATTTTTCAATTTCTTACTTGAAGATGTCCATTTAGCCATGATGGAGATGATGTCTTCGAAGTCCTACCAAGAGGTTCCTTCCACTCAGGAACTGCAATGATGCTATTACAGGGGCCAAGAGGTCTTTGATGGGGTTCCATGGACCGGGAGTGCGATGTTTGGACCAAGAACCCTGGCTGCTGGATGGCTCTCTTCTTTACCATAACTGATCTTCAAGGGCTGCATTCCCTCGAATGTGGAGAACATTGGGAGTTGGCTGTGTCTGGAGTCAATGTCTCGATGCTCGGCAGCACCTTGTGTGTTGCAGGGCATCGGGACTGACTCCAGACCCCTAATATCCTCCACATTCGAGGGAGTGCAGCCCTCCAACCAAAATGCTGTACTCAGTGCAATTCAATAAAATGTTTTATGGACGCTAGCCAAATTTTATATATCAATGTTTCAACGCTTAAAAGAGACTAACTTTTTTTGCATTGGAATTTTTCCTACCATTGTGAAGGCTCCTTGTAATGATATGCTTGAATCTGTTAGTATTTTGCAAGATTGAGCTTTGCCATGCTACCTAGACACTTAAAAGTTGCTATAACTCATTTTATCTCCTGACCAAAAAAGGTTAGTGCTCATCTTCAATATTTCCTCTTTTCTATGGTATTCCCAACTCATCAAATGATATTTTTCTTGTTTATTAATATTCACAAAATGGTACTATGATAAAAGTGCATCTAGTGGTCCAGACACACAAAACAAGTCTTTCTGAAACTGACTTTCGTCCCTGGCATATCTGGCCATTTGAAGAAGTTTATACAAAGAGGTTCCACTTTAAAATTTTTAAAATAATATTTTATGAATATTTTTACTTGTTCATTTTCATATGGAAAAAATTCAGATTTTCTTACAGCTTTATTATTATTGCATGTGTAAGATATTTGAATAAACTGTTCAGGGCCAATATTTCCCTCATATTTCAATAATGGGGCATCTCCGTAGGAAAAAATATCATTTTTTTATGTACTCTATCTCCTTTTTACTTTTCCCCTACAATTTTTTTATTTTCCTTGTTGGTCTCCACTTCCATTAACTTACCCCCTCGGCATCTTCACATCAGAAACTGCATCTATTTTCGTCTTTTATCATTGATCTTCTTTCCTGAAAGTCAGTTTTTGTGCAATAAAATACCTATCCCTCTCAGATTCTACAGCAGTTTTTCTTGACACATCTGCTGCATTCTATTATTGGGGTTCATCCACACATGCAGTAAAGATATTCAAATTACAGAAAATAATAGTCAGGATTATGACGGAAAAGCCATACTGTTCCCCATCCATACCAATCTTTGCAAATCTAAACATTCTTCCTTTCCCCTGTGTATACATAATGTTTTCAGTGGTGTATGTTCGACAAAACCTGTCCAAATTCTCCATAAATGCTGACTTCCATCAATATGAGACTCAAATATCAAAATACCTCCATCAAGGTAGAGTTAGGACTAGTGCATCCAGCTCTGGCCCTAAAGAAATGGGTATCAAACTTTTTAACAAACTACCCAATTGGATAAAAAACATTAAATCTTTGTGTGCTTTTAAACATAATGTTCAAAGTTTCCTTCGTAAGAAAATGTTCTACTCTGTTAACGAATATTTATATGACTAATCAAACTGAGTGATTATGTATCAGCTTTGTGCTCCTTATACTTAATTTGGCATTCATTATTTTTTGCTTTGTTTTTTCATTGCTTCTGTATTTTGATTGTACATACATCATCTTGACGTGTCTTATATCATGTGAAAATGTGATCTTTGGACAAATAAACTATTATTATTAACAGTAGTACTCACCTTACAACTGACAGTTCTTTCTGCTGGGTGATTCTCCTCTGATATCAGATACGTAAAGATATCTTTGCTCTATCTACAGCAAAGATTACTTTGCTGTAGCTATACCCTTATTCATATAACATGTTATCTTTTCTGTTTTACAGCAGGTTCACCTGCTTCATGTTGACCTTGTCTCCGTGTAAAGGCTCCATTATTCTTTTTATTGTTATTACAACTGATAGTGTCCTTTGCCATTTTAATGGCTAGTAATCATGGTACCTTATGGCATGGAAGGTGACATTACTTTTCTTTCATCTCATAACTTACCCCAATGTTTATTACTATGTAATGTACCTATAATTTACGAAATCATTATTTTTTCCTCTCACTTTTCTTATCAAGACTAGTGTTGGTTTAGTTTTCTACCAGTGAAGGTAGGTCTAAATGGACATTAATTATTCCAACGATGACAGCATTACATACCATATTTTCAATCATTTCATCTCTGTAATCATAATCCCTTTTTTGTACTTAAAATGGCCTTGTTACATATATTTGTAGAGTAATGAGGGGACCATATTTTCGTAGAAGGTGCAGATACAGAATTTCCTTCTCTTTCCTACCTCATTACAGGGGAATGCCCAATTGCTGTTCCTTGCTATTGCCAAGGTGCAAGATGCTTGCTTGGCATGAATGCTTTGGTGGTAGTCAGTAACTAATAATTGCAATTGAATAATTCTCTGTATGTTTTTAATCATACCGAGAGTATAATATAATGTATAATCTTGCATTGGTTTTCATTGGCTGTATTTATGGATCTTAATGTTGCAACTATTAGATGAGCAAAGGTTATTAAAATTCTTTTGGTCTAAGGCTCATATTTTTGCTTTTTGATCCCTCAGGTCCATGCTGATCAGCTGTTGATCCTGTTTTGATGTGGGAACTTTAGCACCAGCAGGGTGTTGTGTGAGGAAGGCTGAGATTAGGGAACTTTGTTCTTCATTGTGTTGATGAGTATCTTTTTTCTATTCTCAGGGGTACCCATTCACATTTTTACACATTTGTGGTTTCCCCATAACGACGGTCATCTTTGTATTCCTCGAGAATTAATGTCTTTCTTGCCTAAGAAGGTTATTAGTTAGGAGACTGCTCAATCACCTTAGTCCCAATTAATTGCCATTCATGAAAACCATGTGATAAGTGTTGTATCATGTAAAGTCTGAGTTTGCCAGTTCTTTTATTAAAGTTAGGGGATGGGTAGAGCAAAATCCAGTTATGTTATCAGTACCAGAGCATAACAATACCTGAAGATATCTTTTCGTGAAGATATTGAAAGGTTCAAAAAAAGGTATCACTGCAAAGTCTTGAATCTAGATCGGCCATTTCATTCCGAAAAAGCATACGGACTTACTTTTTGTGTTACCTTCATATGACATAGGTTTGCATTTGGTAAAACTAAAAGTATTTGAATGAAAGTTTCTGTGGGGTTCTAAAGTTGAATATTTTATTGATTTATACCATATTCCAAATGAAACCACTTTCAAAATTTTTGTACTCTGAGACAGAAGAAAGTGACAAAAACCTTAAATAAAGTCTAATCAGAAACAAGAGTGGCAAGTTGAAAAAAATTGTAATATAGTTATAGGTCAAATATACAGTAAAGGTGAATATACGCAACTGAGCTACAAGTGCCTGGTTTAAGTAGGCTAAATCTGTACTTATAGGTAATAAGAATAGAAGTTACTCTTAAGATATTAAAAGGTAGGTACTAAAAGAGGTATCGCAACTAATTCTTGAATCTAGATCATTCATTTCCTTTGGAAAATCATATGAGCTTACTTTTCCCACTACTCCCAGTTCAAGTAGGTTTGCATTCGTAAAAAATAAAAGTATATTGTAAAATATTTATACATCAAATATACAGTAGAAGGTTTAAATATATGCAACCAAGCGACAAGTACCTGGTTTAAGTAGACTAAATCTGTACTAGGTAATAAGAATAGAATTTACTCTAATTGGAATATTTTTTATCAATTTTTTCAAAAAATTGAAAGAAATCTCTAATATTGTATTTATCTGAAGATAAATGACTAAGGATGTTGGAAAGAAATTTAGCACATTCGTAAGTAGGGCTCTTTATAAAACGTATTTTCTTTTAAAAGTTTTTGACTAGAGAATTTACTCTGGTTTGAAGCTATGTTGTTAAATTTTTGTTTTTAGGACCTTCACCATAAATTTCTGTATCCTTCAGTAGCTCTTGTATTTTATGGTCATATTCTTCTTTATACATAACTGCTGTCTTGTTTGATTTATCTGTTACTATTTTAGAACAGTTTAATCATTTTAATCCTAAATTACAATTTGCAATTCAATACAAAACAAATAACCAACTACCTTTCCTGGATATGATGACTAAAAGAAATTTCAACCGCTCATTAACAATAGATTTGTGTTAAAAATCACACATTACAGATATAAACCTAAATTTCCAATCTCACCAACCTCTGAAACAAATTAAATACAGCTCACGCACTCAAAATCAGAGCACTTTATTTAAGTGATAGGGTTTCCACGGAAAAAGTTGAAAAATTTTTGAAGGAATTTTAGAAGAGAGAAAAACAATTTTCAATGGATTGGATACTATAATAATTGGGATGTAACTGGTAGAGAAAGCAAAATGTTTTATTGGGAAGCTGTGGGAAAAAGGTTTACTTCTTTCCCAAGCAGGTTCAGTTCCACATTGTTCAAGGGAACTCGTTATTTCATTTGTAGGTTGTAGTGGACTTTTAAAATGAAATAATACAGCACGTAGCGTAAAATATTGTAGGTAGTGACGGTGATTCATGATCTGCTGAGATATCAAATCTAAGATGGTTGTAATGGCTTGAGGTGAAAACTGTGGGAGATAAAGATTAAAGTTGAATATTGATAGAGCTCATTGGAATGCATGATGGGGTGAGACTGATGGAAGGATGTTTTGATTTCAGTTGTTGCTGAGCATAGGAGATTGGTAGCAAGAGGCAGGATTCCAGTCCTGATTTGATGAAAAACAAAAGCAGTGGATTTTGTTGATGTAATAAAGCAATTACGAAATTGATATTATCAATGATGCATGTGAAACCCTTGGTATTGTAATGATAAAAGTTGATTGGAATTGTAATATTTTGAAATGAAAATAAAAAATAAATTGAATTGGTGTTGTGTTAACATTGAATGCTTATCCTTGCCATGCAATTTTGTATTAGTACGGAGGTAAAGGTGCGAATGAAGGCAGAATTAAGTTGGTGAATGATGGAAGTCCTTCACAGACCCATCATGGTGCGATTGGTGACAATTATATGAATAAGGTATGAGTTTGTAGAGTAGTATTTGGGAAGAAAAGTTAAGGGTGGGGACACCTGGCGGTGAATGGTAGACGTCGGCCGTGGGTGTGTTCCCTGAAGCATAAGGCAGCGATACTAGAGGGGTGGACGAGTAGGTTAATAAATGTTGATATTGGGGGATAAGTATAAATGATAATGCAAATTAATTGTAATGGTAAGGTGGGATAAAATAAGAGGATTGTAGTGGAGGAAACTCCACTTGGATGCAGCCATAATTAAGCGAGTAAATGAGGAAAGAAATGTAGTAGTAATCAATATGTAGAAAACGGAAGACATGAAACAGAGGGAACTTGTGCCCGGGGGATTGGGGGCGGGGTGGGAAGGTGGACACTTTCATAACCCAAGTTTCCTACCCTACATTCTTAAATTCATTTCGAAGAAATGGTATAAGAAGATTGTGTTTTTTGGATATTGAGACAGTATTAGAGAGTGATGAAATAACCGACATAGCCCCCCCCCCCCTTCATAAATTTTCCACCCCAGGGCAGAGGGGGAGCCTCCCCTCTGGGAAACTCCCCCCGCCCACGAGGTACCAGCCATCAACCACGACTGGTCACTCTGCAATGGAGCCGTCATCACCACGACGTACTCCCCCTCCCTTAAGTCCCCTCTCTCAAGCTAACCCACAGAGCGGAGAACCGCATACACCTACTCTGCCGAGTGAGCCACGCCACCTCAAGAGGATCGGCTTCATGGATGCAAAGCCCCGCGGCGTCAATTACGACCAGCTACAAGGGTGGGCCATAGTGGCGGCGTCACCGGGCCAGTAAAGGACAATGCGGTGGCAATGAACCAATCATGCTCTGTCGGCAAACGAGTAAACAACGCCTGGCTATCTTGATAACTATTTGCGCAAAACCTAATTGTGAGAGCTAATTTTAAATATTCATAGCACCCGTACCTTGGAAGAGTTAGAGTTTTTTCATATTTTTTTCGTTAACTGACTAATTGGTTTTATGCCTTCATACTTTATTAAACAACATATCATTGTAAATAATTCCTATTAATAACATAAACTGTACAGGAGTTCACTTTATTACAGGAGCCATCTATTGCCGATCTTCGAATTTACTTTCCTACATACCCGTCCTCTCTCGGTGAAACAAGCGCCGGGATTTTCGAAGCCCTCGCTACATCCCCAAAATTCAAAATTGAGTCAATGCGTCCTTTATACGCAACCACTACCAATAATTGAGGTATCATTTTAAAGAATAAGATCTCCGCTTCTGACAAATTATTAATTTACAGTTGAACTATGTATTATTTGTGTGTAAATCGAAGTTGAAAGATACGATTTCTTAGTTTCATTCCGCGGGAGCTGTGTTGGTTGCCTATACGCAAGGATAAGTTTCAGGGTTGTAGTATACGTTAAAATAGAAAAATTAAATACCCTTCCCCGATCACAAGCACACGTCTTGTACATTACTGCACAAGTGGCCATCACGGGATTATTTTGCGTGTTATTTTTATATTTAAAATATGATAAAGACAAATGCCGCGTAGCGATGATACCTATTTTGCAGAGCTTCTCCAAGCGACTGACGAGCCATTTATAAGCATTTGGTCACTGCTTACTTGTTTTTCTCTCTACGAAAATAAAAACTCCTTTCCCTATAATGTTTCCCTTACTTTCTTGCCATTGACATCTATTGCTGAACTTTGAATTTACTTTCCTAAATACCTGTCCCCTCTCGGTGAAACATGCACCGGGATCAAAATTTAGTCAATACGTTCCTTCATACGCAAACAATATCTATAATTGAGGTACCGCTTTAAGGAGTAAGATCTCTGCTTCTGGCAAATCCTTACAGTTGCACAATGTATTATTTGTGTGAAAATCGAAGTTGAAGGATATTATTTAATTTTCCCCGCCTCCGCGGGAGCGTTGATGGTTGCATACACACCAGGATGACACGGATACTTTAAGCGTCGAACCGTAGTTATGGTAATGAGTTTCCCGCCTATATTATTTTTGAAAGGCTTTCCTATACATAGCTGTAAATATACAAAAATTGATTTTATGAATGTTGTCATCCCGGTGCTTGTTTCACCGAGAGGGGGCAGGTATTTAGGAAAGTAAATTCAAAGTTTAGCAATAGATGGCAATTGCAAGAAAGTTAACTCCTGAACAGCTTATGTTATTCATAAAAATAATTTATAATGAATGGGGACTAACCTGAGTGCTGAACAAGTGAGTGAGTGACAAAATATTTGAAGTAGGTATATTTTTTCATAGCCAGCTGAATGAAGAGAAACATCACCAAATCAAGGGATGCTTAAAAAATTATCCATAAGCTCATAAAAAATGAACATTTACACCCCAAAATTTTTTTTCTCAGGCTGTTTAATTTAACCCATTACCGGCCAATGGCCCATTTTTGGGACTCAGGATAAAATTGCAACAAAAGCGAGGTGTTTGGCACTTAGCCGTTGATTCTCTGTGCTCATCAAATTGATCATTTAGTTGAGAATGGTCCTTCACAAGTGGGTGAAGATTTCTGATTTCCGCACGATCAACAGAAGAGAAATTTTTCAGCGGTGTACTACAACAGAAGGATGTGGAATGGTGAGGAAGTAAATCGCATGGGGTTGGTATATTCAAAATATGAAAACATGGTATATTGTTTGTTGTAAACTCTTCAGCTCAAAGTATAGAAAAGAATGGCCCTCTGAGGGGACTAATGATTGGAGACACTTGTCTCATAAACTTAAAGATCATGATGCATCACCTGACCATACGAATAATGTAGCAAAGGGCCAGGCACTTGATAGTATTCTACTGACGCAATCAACCAGGGAAAAAAGCACTGGGCTGCAGTTTTTGATAAAATTGTGTCTGCCATTATTTTTCTTGCTGAAAAAATCTATTATTCTAAGGGACAAATGAAAAAATTTTTCAGGGAAATAATGGAGACTTCTTAGGATTAATTGAAACTTTTGCTAAATTTGATGGTGCTGCCCTCGAGCATGTCAATAGAATTTTAAATGGTAATATCCATGACCATTGTTTAGGTCCAAGAGTTCAAAATTAGATAATAAATTTGCTAGCCGATAAAGTCAGACAAAATATTTTACAAGATATCTAAAATTTAAGTAGGTACTATTCAATGCTTCTTGATTCCATTTCTGATACATAAAAAAAACATGTGAATTGTATGGAGATCAGTGCTTACAGATAGCACTGTAGTTGCAATCAAGGAATACACTATGGGATTCATTAATGTGCTTTCATTAACTGGCTTATGCTTATCAGATGCTATCAAAACTTAACTAAGAAATATGAATCTTGATATTGTAAACTGCAGAGGCCAAGGTTAGGATAATGGCAGTAATATGAAGGGCATTTTATACACAAAGTGCATGTCATAATCTTAATTCATTATTGGGAGATATGGCAAATTGCACTGAGAGAGGTATTTAATTTTTTGGAATCATACAATGCATATACAATGTTTACAAACAAAAACAGGAAGAGCATAGTACACCCTCAACCACCTTGCCCCTAATTAGTAGGCTACAACATTCTCAATACAGAGAGACAGGGTGGAAAGGACTAATAAGAAAACTATTCGGTAAGTACTTGCTTGCTTTAGCATATCAATTATCCTTCTTGCATCTTTTTCTATGTACAAATGCAAATAGACTTTACTTTAATCATCTGGAATCTTGATTAAGTAACCTGCAATGAAACAATGGTGGATTCAGGCTAAAACTCATTGTTGGTCTAAGAAGTGAGAAATACAAAGAATGGACACTAAGGAATATTTAATAATGGCTTGATACGAGTCTCATCTACCCTAGCTGATTACTTTCACTTTATTCGGCCTTTGTGGGTCAAGTTTCTAGCAAAGGAGAAATCTTGTTTTACTGAACTCAACACACTCCTCTCTTCAAAGGCATACCCAGGGAACGGCAATAAGTATGCACTGACTGCTTAACAGAGACTACAAGAAATAATGCGAATTCAAAAGATCTGGGTGGTCATAGTGGTCTAATTGGTAAAGAGCTGGGCTACAGCATGGAGCGTCCCAGGTTCAAATCCCAGAGCAAAAGCCTTTCTAGACAAGTTTTTCTACCACTTAAGATTTGCTCAAAAATTGGCCAAAAGGTGCCTAAAATTGGTTCCGATCAAGTTATTTTTCCATTTTGCTAATATTTCTGAATGACCAGTGAGAAGTGGTAAAAAGTATTCTAAGTTCAAAGTGTAAACAATGAAAAAATTAAGGTAAACAAAGGAAATATGCTAAGTCCAGAGTATAAACAATGCATTGGCAGTTGAAAACTATTCATTGGAGCAGAAAAGCAAAGTACAAATCTTAGCATGAGCAAATACATGCAGCCACGATAACCATATTTTTATTGGCATGGCTGCATGCAGTACATGAGAATTAAGGTGGTCAGTGCAATAAAGTTCTCTTGAAGCATCACAAGCTGCATGAATTCTTGAGGCTATCTTGTAGTTCTACAAGTCCAGGCACTTGAGCAATGCATTCTTCCAATTTAATAAGCTGGAGTGTGATGTCTCTTCATCAAATCCTGGGGCATGCCCCACCAGTTCCAGTTACTGCAAGTTGAACAGCAAGCTGGCAGCATGAAGAAATCTCAGAGGGGTGTGTCCAGGGAAAGAGAAGGTATGGAGGCAAATCACCTGAAAGATCAGATGATTGAGAGTAAATATTGCCAAGGATGAAAAAGTAGTTCAGGAAACAAATTCTTTCAGTAAATCTATAAAATGTTCAGCAATTTCACATCCATGTATTTTGAAGACAAATGATAACTGTGAACTTAATGACTAAGTTTGTAACAAAATGATTAAAAGGTTGAAATCTATTAGAGGTTAAGTAGTGATAGTGAATACATACACACCATGTACCTATCTGAGTATGTAAAACCTTGAAAGTTTTTCAAACATCTTGAATCGTAAATGCTCTCTCTGAACAGATTTTGTTTTTGAGAAACTGACATCGAGATACTCGGAAGCTAGAACTTTGAATTTGATTTGGCATGCATTCAAATACTGTACCGTCTGAAAAATTAGATATTTTCTGAATCCAAATATATTCCGTAAATCAAGTGGCCGAAAAAATTGGAAAAGACACTCGTGAGGTCCTAACACAGTGGACTTATGTTAACGACATTCCAAGTTCTCAAGCATTCATCATTCGTCTCCCTTCGAAAACCAATTTATCATTTTTAACTACCACACAATGAATGTCAAACGGCGCTATTTACTGCATTCTAGAGACACAAATTAAAATTACTAATTAGTAAGTATAATCTTTGATACCGATGTGACCTACGTTACGGAGTTGGCATTAAACGAAGAGAAATTTTGTACCAAAGCTTGGGATAATTATAGAACCGATGGCTATATCAGAATGATTGCGCTGGGAGATCTTTGGTAATTTCTCACAGGGAGATGCGAAACTGCCCAAGCAAAATGGCACTTGAGCGGCTGTGAAAAAATTTGACCTGATCACTCAAAAGCACCAGCTACGATTTGATAAACCTATTTCCTTAAATTTGTATGGGACGAGAAATATTTTAAATACTTGCTGGTTAGAACGGAGAGAGAGTAGATCTCAAAACAAGTTAACATTACCTAATTGAACTTGGATCTCGAGGGGTTTGGCATAATATCACATTCTCGAGAGAATTATCGCTTTTCTTCGGCAAACTACCGTGATTATATCTGGGTAAGATAAAGTTAACACATAAAATGGCCTAGCAACATCATTTGAGACCTATTGATAATTTAACTTTCCCAGACTCAAACGTTCATCCCACATTAAACAATTTGATGCACTCTCACTGAGTAGCCACGCAGTTGGCAGGACTTAGGATTTTACATAGGTACCTACTTTGCATGATGTGAAGGGAAATTTAGACATCCTCTACAAATCTGATGTCAAACACTTCGCTCAGCAGAGGTCTCTACTCCAGAAGTAGTCCTTGAGGTTATGATTCACATCAGCGCACCACTTATAGTCAAATCAAGCTCACGGAATTGAATAGCAGGAAAATGGAAAAGTAGGTAGATGTGAAAGAAAATTAGCATCCCGAAACTTTGGTACATACTTAAAATTTCGTACTTCAAGAAAGCGAATAGACTTAGAACGCAACAAGGTCAATATATATTTTCGGTGAATACGATAATTGGCAAATTACTCCACATTTCAAAATAAAAACTTGTTTTCGGATGATCGGCGACTCACAAATGACCTCGAAATTGGCACGTGGCTAGGCTTCGGACACAGTTTTTTGGAAAATACAATAATCCCAAGAATTAATTTTAAAATAATGCGGAAAAACTAAAGAAATAGTCATTCATCAGCTTACGTAACTAATATTGGAATACAGTCCTCACTCAATAGTGTACGTTGCTGAGGCCACGCCATCGTGAATCGCAACCAGAGGACCAAGTCAGCAGATTTCCACGGAGCCATCTGGGTAGTTGTGCGTCCGCTTCCGAAGGACGGACGCTCAACTACCCGAAGTGACCACGGCTTAGCGTCCCATCCGACAGATGGAGTACTGGACCCGAAATGCCCTCCACAAGGCACTCAAGTAGGGACCGGTTTTCCAATGAATAATCCGCCACTGCCGGGAATCAAACCCGGGCCCTCGGTATAGGAGGCCAGTACTCTAGTCACAACAACCCGATACCCCTTTTCCTCCAGGTTGTTGAAACCTTGGAACAACCTGCCGGCCCCTTTCAAAGACTGTCCGGCGAGAATTTTCCCCTCCCTCTGCAACATTCATACGTGGCAGAGTTTTAATGTGTAACTGAATTAGTAACATTTACATCAGCTGTCTCACTGGTGCCTCAATTTCTTGTGGCTTGAGAGTTTTAGCACATTATTTAATAGCAGTAATGCCTTTTCTTCATCCTACATTCGAAAATTTTAAACAGGTAAATTTTAAACTGAATTTCATAATGACAGAGTGATAAAGAATAAATAAATAAAATTCCAATGAAGGCTCAGTAAAAGAAACCTATATTACACCCATACTCCAAGAAAACTTGGATCTGTTTTCAGCAACTTCTTGTGCACCTCCCTATTTATTTATCAATTCATATCTCTGTTTCTAGCAATCAAAGAAAATATAAGTATTATTTACAACTATGTCGAAGTAATACATAATAATGTTTCGTTTAAATACAATGGCAATGTGAAACTACAGAAAATGACAGAGCAAAATTTTCTAGTTATTTTACTACTGAAAGTTTTGTCTAGTACTGACCAGAAAATTTATACGTCACGAAATTTTCGTTTCATGTCGTCATGAAAATTTGTAGGTATTGCCTTTCATTTCGTTGTCAAGGTATATTTTTCCAT
The DNA here is from genome assembly GCA_933228895.1 of Platycnemis pennipes. Taxonomy (NCBI): domain Eukaryota; kingdom Metazoa; phylum Arthropoda; class Insecta; order Odonata; family Platycnemididae; genus Platycnemis; species Platycnemis pennipes. Next base: position 73,434,225 of record OW121855.1, read on the forward strand.
TCTGGAATTATTCTATTATAATTAGTCTTGATTACCGAGTTCGAACATCATGATTATGTTTTTTGCCCAGACTTTTTTTTAATTTTACAATAAACACAATGCAAGCCAACCATGTATTTTTAGAAGCATTATTACTTTGAGTTTTAAATCATCAATGAGAATTTCATATTAGGAGATTTGTAGGAGGTTAAAAATACTACATTAACCCATTGGCTTAAACAGATGGGCAGCTGGCAGACCTTGGCCTTCCATTAAAGAGCTGGATAATTACCCAGCCAGCACAGTCCACATTGCATCTATATGCGAAGAGGATGCAATGAGGATGCGATGTTTGACAGGATGCGCTGGCTACCAAATATCCCTTTCGCATCCTTTGCTAGGTGCCCCTATGCCAACTTTTCTGTGTTGCAGTTTCACCTCATGTATGATATTTTAATAAATCATGATTTTATAGTTATCTGTGACATAATGATAAATGATTAGGGACATGGAATACAGGGAAATGCAACGCTATAATTAATTGCAAAATCGAGCTATACGTAACAACCCTCACTTTTTGCCAATCTAACCGGTGGTAATCCCAAAATGAATTCACGCAAAGTGTTCCGAAGCTGGGAAAGAATGGTATGTTTTTCTAACTATGGAAGTCCCGCAGAGAAATAAGTGCATGGCGTGGATATTGTTTTCATTTTGAAAGATAAGTAATTGGCAATGGTTTTCATTTTGAAATTAAGTAATTTGTAAACTTAATAGTGTTCGTTCACTTGTAGGACTTGCATCCACACATAGTGTCTGTCGGCCAAGCGCCATTTATACCGTATGAAAGTGCATTTTGGAGCCATCCAGGATAAAATCATTAAGTCCTAGAATTCCCCCACATTTACAAACGTGCATCAAGTAATTAAATCTTCCACTTTATTGCCTAGAAAAAAGCAACTGTAGAGAATAGTATGCAAAAACTGTAGTGGGTGTAAGTGGTATACCTTACGAATGCTGGGGTTGTGCCTTTGCTCTGTGGTGTTTTTGCTGTGGTTGGAGTTGCTGACGTTTTTGTTGCACTCCTGTCTGCTGGTATTGTTGCTGCGATGTGGGTCTTTGGTGCTGATGATGTGGTCAGGATTTCCGGTGCTGTTATAGAATTGCCATTTGTTTATCAACTAACACAGGTGGATCACTTATTGAATCTACATTTTAGCTGATAGGAACCCCTGAGTCAGTAGAGATCTCTCCAGGCATAACATGTTTTTTTTAACTGGGTTTATTTTGCAGGACTTTCTAGTGATTCTTGTACAAAAATCCCCATGCAAGTATCACAACAGTTTTCCTATGCAATTTCCAGGGCTTTGGTCATTTTGTAACCACTTGGAAATATTACAGTACCTTTAATTGTACTTTACATTCTTTTGGCATGGCACATAATAAATGTTATACACTTGCAATACTATTTACAGTAACTTTAATCAATTAATAAGATTGCTTATTTTTTGTAAAGTATAAGAGGAACATAATCTTAGATGCAAAACGTAATTAGGAACTGATATTATAAATTTGTAAATTATAAGGAAACTTTAAAATATAGTCATCTGAAATTAAGAACATGAAAACAGTACTTAATCTAAAAAAAAAGCCAAATATCTTTTGTTACAATTTGATGTTAACTCACCTAATATGAATAGCGAAACAAACCTTGCTGTACATTCAGCATGTGTCATCTGGTGTTAAGCAACATCTAATAGCTGCTTTAAGCAATTTAGACTTGCATATAAGGTGTAGTGGATATAGTATTATTTGATCTGTTATATAAATCACTTACTGCCAAAGTAGTAAAGCTGTTCACTAATTCTGGGAAAGAAGCTCAGCAACATAATGCTCATCCTCTTCGGCTGAGTTGCCTGTGGGAATCATATGGCTTCATTTTGTATTTTCTGTACTGAATACATATGTGAGTTTGAAAGGGTACTGAAAAAGATTCCTACTTTTGAAGAGCTTCCTGGCTTGGTGTGAGAGTCGATTGTATTTAAAAACTGTTTCCCAACAACAAATTGCTCACTATGAAATGCTGCTATTAATTTGATTACAACAATTTCACCTATATCTAAAAAAATACAATTATCAGACATCTGACAGGAAATTCTGAAACTGGAAAGTTGAATTGCTGTGAAACAGGGAGCTTCCAAACCAAAAGGAAAGGGTGTGGTAATTCTTTTTCTGTCAATGAAGTTTTGATTTTTTTTTAATGACTGGAACAGTCTGTCATTTCCTCTTCAATGACTACCAGTTGTAGTAATTTGTCAAAGTGAACAATAGATTTTTTTTTCAAATATTGCAGTTTATATTCAAATTTAAATGCACAAAGACTATCTAGTGACCCATAATTCTCACAATCATCAACTAAATGTAGAAGTCCATGAACATTGTATGAAAGATTTTCTGTACCATACAGTGCACCAAAATTATGCACAACACAATGGAACAATTCCCTTGCATATTCCAAGTATGTAGAGATACATTTGTCAGACAATATTCTTATAGTGTAATGGATTTACAAAAAGTGTTTATTAACACTTGAAGACTGTAAACTATTGAAAAGATATGGGCCACTGTAAAGTAAAAGTTGCCTCAGTTCTGTTGCTTTCCACCTTGGAAGTTCACCTAAACTTCTTGGTTTATGAGCAAACTCCAAACTCCATTGAATAAAATTGCTAATTCCCTGAATTTTCTTATTTAGCTCCTCTGTCACCCTGCCTGGTAGTCTCACCCTGAAGTTGCCACGTTGAAATAAGAATAACATTATCCTCATCACACCTAGGAAAACTAGATTCATGTACCCTAAAACAACTTGAGATACTAGTTTTGTACATAGTTTACCAAGCAATGGTGAAGTTCCAAAATTAATATCATCCCATTTATTAGCAAAACTCTCATCTGTTCTTAATTGGTAATTAAATTCATTGAATACAAATGTGTTCGAAATGTGAACACCATGAACTCTGCACCTACTATGTACATGAAGAGTACCCCGAGTGAGACTAAGTTTGCATTATGAAAGTGTGAGCAGGGGCATCACATACGTAGGCAGTAACACGTAGGAACATCAAATTTTCTACCCAAGCATTCTAAGCCAGATTGTTATAGAAATATCATTTTATTGACATAGAGGACAAGTACTATGAAGTAATTGTCAATGTTTAATGGTTTTGAAATCCTACTATGGTAAATGCCACATGCAAATGGTGGTAGATATTTCTTGGTGATTCACTGTGCCCATTAATATAGGCCAGAGTTGTTTACCGGAACTTCCAGAAATAGGAAAACCATCAGCATTGCAATGGACATTTATAGCTGGCTCACTGGATAGGTAGGGATATTGCTATAATAACCTTAGTAAATTTTTGACTACTCCAAAATGAAAATATTCCCCACCTTGAATTTCTTTCACCAATGTTTTCATCTGAGTATCCAATAATATTCTGACATCACATGGAAGAGATGTGAATGAAGGATGTGTTCTGAGAAACCTCAACAGAGAATTATTAACTTTGCTTCTTACTGGCCTAGGTCTACTGTGGGCCCAATCCACAAGAGCATCACAGAACTGATGGAAGTTGAATTTTTCTCTCCCTTCAGCTTCCCCTTCATTGTTATAGGACTCAGGTCTCAAGAATTCAACATCCTCAATTATGTTTGGGAGGTTTGGGACATTCTCATCATTATTAACAAATTCAGAGTCTTGATCCCCTGTTTTCTAGGTTTCTATACTAGATTGCTGTGAATCACTTGCTTGATCTAAAATTGCTTCATTCACTTGGTCACATTTTTGTGACTGTCTATTAACATTTTGCGCAAGGCTCTCCATAAAAAAATTGCCTTGCCTCATTCTTCGTCTTTGCTTGTGATGACTTGTACAAGCACTGAATGGTTTGAAACTTTTATTTGGCATATTTGGATAAATATAATAATTTCAGTCTATACACAGTATAGTTGAGCACCCTTAATCCGGGAATCCCTAATCCGGGAACACCCATAATCCGGCAATTTTGCCATGACCAACTACCAGGTACTTAGTGGAAAATGCCGAAACATTTTTTACCGAAACATTGCTTCATAACCTGCCGAGATATGCCATTCTTGACGTTGATTTTCCCATCCTGAGAATAAGAATAATTTAAATATATTAATTTCTGGTACTTCGTGTACACTGGAATTATTCTGCAACTTGAAGTAAACATAAATTTGAAAATATCGCCGAGACGGAATACGACTGATTTACAGATCGGCCACTTTCAATGGCGCGCGCATTTTTGATTGACCACTAGACGTAATTTGATAAAATTATTTCTTATCTGCTTATGTTTTCCCAAATCATGTCTCATCTATACAGTTGTGGCAACAGCAGAGGAGTGAGTCATCAGTACAAAACGTAAACAATCGCAGAAAAAGTGCAAGTTGTGAAAAAGCATGACGTTGTGGCATCAGTAAATTGTTTGTCTGTAACATACTGCGTGGGATCTTCAACAATATAACACTTGAAGCTGAAAGAAAAAATCCTTAAAATTTTACTGTTAAAGTGACATAAAGAAATGGATGGCAGAGAGAAAAACTATGAAAGAATATTTAAGTGCTGATTTAGATCGCGTGGTTTCGATTGCGTCGAAGTGAAGGCCTTAGTATTTCTGGCCAAATACTAATGGAGCATGATTAACTATTTCAGAAACAGACGAGATCAATGTAAAAGACGTGATGTGGGAAATTACGAGTGCATGGAATAGTATTTCAAGTCAGTTCTAAAACACGCGTGGTTTAAATTGTGGCCAGCCTTAGGGCCTCCGGATACCTCGGGGCTCCGCACAGGCAAGAGCTCGACGTGAAGGCTGGCGGTGGGATAGGCGAGCCTAGCAGAGCGATAGGCGATGGAGGGGGGAGATCTGGAGAGGGGAAGCCCGGTGTCGGGGAAGGGGAAACTGAGTGTATGGGAATTCGACGGTGGTGTGGGCCATAGAGTTTTCGGAGGGCTAGATTACAATTCGAAAGCCATAACATGCGCATTCTATTGTCCTACCTAATATCGCTATGACAGGTATAACGGCAGTAGTTGACTGACTGCTCATGCTTGTGGCAGGATCCCATAATGCTCATCTAATGAACTGAAGCCTTGTTTGCGATGGAGGTTTCCGCTGGACTTAGAGAGTGGTTGACTCAACTGCTTTATGAATTTTCCACCAAGTCGTTTCATGCCAAGACTTTACCTGCCACCCCGCAGGCATCTTCAGGTCAAGAAGAAGCTAGCAGGATACATATCAAAATACTGCCCTGAGCATGGATCGACGTGGCGTAAAACGTTTAAATCAGGTGAGTCAACTTCATGTCATTTAGGCCCTCATGAATATTCATATTTATTTGATGTCCTAACAACAGCACACATTACCATTTATTTGCATTGTTCTACTTCATCTTGAAGTTTTTCAAATCTAGCATTCTACCAGCAGATTCAAACAAAAAATACTATATTTACTGTCTACCCGGTAAGAATATGAAAGAATTGAGATGATAACTATAGGTATATAGCACTTTCATATCGTATAGGGCGATTCTGTTTAGAGAAAACAATGGTATCATTCAAATTTAAGAAGCAACAAATCATATTGTTATGAATATCCATATAACTGTAAGATAATTGGAACAGAAAGGATAGAGCCCGTCAAAATGATGTATTCCAATGAGTAGGTTATCATTGAAATATGCTGCAACTGGTTTCAAAAAAATTATTTATTTTTTTCTAAATTCAGTATTTCCGGTAGAAGGTGGTTCAAATAAAATAATTTTAACTTCTCCACCATTTGATTTCCCCAGAAATCCTGATCTTTCTGGATCTTTTCCACCATGAAACCATGTGGGGTCCAAATTATAAAGGTACAATAATCCCTTTTAGCTATGTTTAGTTGCCCCTGAACTTGAAAGATCGGACTTTCTGTTTAAATACAAATTTCCCTCCCGAATATCACAGTATTTTTTTTTCGCTATGCCCTCAATTGGTGGGATATCCCTACAGGAGTAGGGACATTTCACCTCCACGAGGCCTTTTCCATCTAGTAGCATTCCATCCGGAGAAGCAGCCAAAAATGGAATGCTGTCGCCTATAAAAAGACCAGTGGGAATGACATTATTCCCACTATCTTTTTCATACGCCTCAATGGCGATTTTTTCCATGGCCTGTCCGTATTCTATGGCCTTATTCTTTACTAATGATGGCCATAAAATGGCTGTTTTCTGCCTAGGTGTTGCTGGTCGCAATTTGCACACACGGCCGAAAGCAGAGGCAGTCAGCCTCTTCAACCTCTCCACCATCCATATCTTGGAGTGCCGTTAATCTCTCGTCTTCTCCTCCAGCGCTTTTCTCTCTTCTGCACTGAGAGTTATGGATTTTATGAAAGTTTCAGCGGCTTGCGCGTCCATCTCCTTGGTCTCATTCTCAACGAGTCCATAATGCTCATCTGGACCCTCCACACGGGTCTTCTTTCGGGCTGTCTGAGGCATTTTCAGCTTCCGCTTCGCTCGGCATTCAGCCTCTCTCATTTTCCGGGCAGCGTACAATTTGGTAAACTGCCCAGGACTCTTCTCCACTAATCTTTTATGTAGTACGGAGTGCAATTTGGGTCCAACATTATGGGCAATTGCGGCAACCTCACATCTGGTAGCATAAGAGCCTCTAAGGGAAAAGTTCACTCTTTTGCCACCGATGTATTTCGCAACGTAGGCATTGTACATCTCAGCCAAGTTGTTGTTGGCGTTAAAAATCAAACTGGGTGCTTGGCAAGCAAGAAGATTGTTCGCGTACATCACTTCATCCCAAATACCGCTGTCTTGGAGCTGGGGAACCAAGTTCACCTCGCCAGATTTTGGACCCTTGCAAAAATATTGTTTGCAATTGGCATGGCCCCCAAAGACGTGATAAGGGCCGTTTCTTATATGCGTCTCCAAGAGTTTTACTGTCTCTGGAGACGTATTTTTGCCTCCCTGTCCTCTATGCTGTATTGCTGAAGTTACAGCAGTCCTCAGCCGCAGCGAATTTTCTCTCACTTTTGTCCTTAACATAATAGGAACATAACCTTTGGTGTTGCGAGATTTCTTTGGTATATCTCGTAACCTATTAGAATAATTTCTAAGCAAATGGTTTGAGCATTCCACTTTCAAAACGGGTAAATCAACACCGTATGGGAGTGCCGTGGCCAATTTCTGGGTCACACTGCTGTCGCTGTCTCCTGCAAAAGGAAAGGACTTGTTTTTTATTGGTAAAGAAAGAATATGGGGTAGTAAATTCGTTTTTTTCCAATAGTCGAAGATGCAGTAATCCTTACGTTTGGCAATGATGTTGCCATTTGTGTCCACATAACTATGGCTGAGTGATCATTTAACTTCATATCATTATGCTTTACTATGACATGTTCTGAGATGATAAAAAACTTGATTGATAGGAAAACTATATTGTGTATTTATAAACACTATAGGGTAGAGGTAATAGCTATAATAAATTAAGATATACTTATTGAATACAATATTTAGTTACTTTCACAAACGATTCCACAGCTTGCCACCTGTGCCACCTCGCACCCCAATGTGCGAGATGGCACTGGGATAGGGGGAACTGACCCCCCTACCCTGACATTGTGAATTTCACCCACCTGTGGTTTAGTCCAAGGTGAGATCTACCCCTAAAGCAAAGCAACCTTATTTCAGCTATACAACTTAATATTTTTGTGTCATTAACATTTGGTACTTGATGTTATCATAATAAAAATGGACATTTCATTTCCTATGATACAATATTTCTATAATGTAACGCTCAAAACCGTCCACTCAACAGTTATTGTGATTAAATGAAGTAGGTATTTTGTGCATCATTTTGTGAACATAAAATCATAGAACGGTCCCTTCTGCTGGTATCTCCATAAAATCTGTCCCGATATGGCTAACTATACTTTACACGTTATTTTATGGGAAAATACAATTTTGATATACGAAGGTGAGAAAATCAGTATGTTGGCTTTATCATCGCTGTTATTCCAGGATATTTATTTAACTTACCTATCAGTATATGGTATTTCAAAGAATGCATTTCCAGACTCGTTTAAAATCCCTCGCATATTAAATCCGCCTCCATCGCGGTGGAAGAAGAATTCCAATTTTTGTAGCATAGGTGTTCCTTGACTTTTGCGTTGGAATCACTGAAAAAAGCCATTGCACATATGCTACAATACTTGTTCCTGACTCCTATGAACAAAACTTTTTTCGTTTTGTATCCTACTATGCAGGCCTGTAAGAAAGTAGAGTATTGATATCAGTGATGAGGTACCGGACAAGGTTACTACACAACTCACTTGTAAAGAAGTTTTAGCCTAAATGAAAAGCCAATAAATTACTTAAACTTACCACCCCTGAGAGTGCACTGTAGTTGGACCTGTAGGATCTTTTCCCCCAAGACCCATCGGCAACCACTGTAATTAAAGGTATGCCGTCAGAATCCACTTCTTTAGCCTGCATAGCGAGATCATACTCTTCCTTTCCGGCGCATCTCATTTCCTCCCATGCGGCGTCATGAATGCCTGAGGTGACGTTCTGTTGGATTCTTTGAAAAGTTTTCGCAGTCATACAGGGCATATCAATATTAGCACTTAGCTCTGCCATTTGTGAATACCCCTGGCCTTTGCATATCATACTGGCAACCTGAAATGGAATTTTTATTATCAAATCCATGTAAGTGTGAGATATTGTTTAAGTGCAGTGTAAGTGTAAGATATTGTTTATATACACTGTCCTTATATTAGCTTACACCAATCGATTTTCAGGTTAGGTGGATAATTTTCATGATCTCCTTGGTAGATATGAGCATAGTACGTGCAAAAGCTACTACTCGTAAAAGGGAATTTAATTTAACTTATACTCCTTGGTTTCGCAAGCAATAATATATATAATGACAACTTACCATTGCTTTGTTAATTGGCAAAGTTTCTTTCTTATGGTCTTCACTGCTTCATGTAATTTCCATATTACATAGCTGGCAGCGTAAGAGAAATTCGCTGAAAAAACCTTTATGCTTTTCCCTAACAACTTCCATATCAGATATTGTGCAGGAAAATGGATCATGTCTTCCCAAAGCTTTTAGGCTGTCGAATAACTGTTTAATATCAAAGATTCTCCTGCCGGACAGCTCTAATGTTTTATTCAGCTCGGATTCTGGCAAAACATTGGCATCACTAAAATGCAAATGAAAAAATATTGTTGATTAAGAAATGTGCAAGCAAGAGAGGCTATGGATTAACCCTCTTCAGTTTTTATACGATACACATAATAGCATAAAGTATGAAAGGGAAGAAAGTAAAAAAATTAAGTACTTAAAGACATTAAACTTTAAAAATTTTAATAATAAATTGTTTGAAGTATTAATAGTCATTTAAAAAATTAACGACATAAAGTAAATTATCATCAATACTGAAATTAAAATCAAAACTTAATTAAAATTATTCCCATCATTTTAATTAAAGTAAGGCAGTAATAGGCAATACATCAGTAGTAGGTTGGATTTGAGGCTAGTTTCTGAATGTTTTTTCCAGCTATAAATCATTGAAAAATTATAAACTCACTCCAAACTGCATTCTGGCCTGTCCATGATGGTACTTATAGATAGCATAGAGTCGTCATCATCACGTGGAGTTCCATGGGAAAGATTATCTTCTTCCCAGGAACTGCAATGTTGGGGATGATGGTAACCCAAGTCGAAATATTTTTTCCTATTTATAACTATTTACAGGGTATTTTTAAAACTAATTTAGTTCAAAAGGTTTGCGAAATCAACGATCTAGATACCTTTTCTTTGATTCTTCCATCATTATGTAGGCTGCTTTTACGTTTGATTGTTCGTCTGTTTCATTGGTGTGCAGCGCTGTTTCAAAACTTTTATCTTCTGCAGGTTTGGAGTCACTAAAGAAAGGTTTTCAGTTAGTTTAATACTGTTAGCTACCATGACACTCAGTGTTAAAATTAATTAGTTAACAATATCAACAGTATAATTATTATCAAAATGTGGTGAACCATACCTCTTTAGCGAAAATTTTTTCATATGCCCGTGAAATACATGCTTCCTCTTCCTTGACTTGTACATGTACGTACCTATTTTTTTCTTTCGCTTCGGCGAAGCACTCTCCATATTTGGTCTTGGTGGTATGAAAAGGAAAATATTTTTAATTTCTATGAAACATTTAAGTTAAAAGTCTTCAATGTTCCATGCAAATTCAAGGAAGATCGGAATATAAATCAAATTTTTAAATATAATTCAATACTAACTTATTTTTACACCGTATTTAAAGTATATACTATATTAATAATATATTTAAAGTAAAATAATACTTGAATGAGGGTCTTATCCATTTTGGCTATTTTCAGATTTTCGGATCGCACAAGTCATAGCAAATGAGAAAATGCAAATGAAAAAGGTTAATTCTTTGTTCATTCAGTTGCAATGACTATTATCTTTAGCAGATACCTGAATATGAAAATAATATTTTTAATTTAACACACGCTTTTGTATTATTGATCAGAATTACCGGAGTAAAGTAAAAATGTCAATGTTTGGCACATTCTTAGTCACCATTAATATTTCAACTTCCAAAATTTGAGAATGAAGTCACAAAAAGAGATATACACTTCTTACGATGGAGACATCAAGTAAGAACTACACGAATGGAGTACGTGAAACATAAGTGTGGGCAATAGCGTATATACCAATTCTGCAGCTAGGTATGAAAATCATTTTCATTTGAGATTAGCGATGAGGTAAAGATACTTTTTTCACAGTTTGAGCAATGAGAAGTGCCAACAGGTAAATATATGGTTACCAAATTTACACGAAATGAAAATGAATTAACTCGCTAAAATGAAATAAAATTGATGTGTGCTGGGACTCGCTCTCCAGCTAAGGGAAATTCCCCGCCCCGAGAGCACACGAAGGACAAGTGGAAATTGTGTTGCATTGCTTCGGAATTACGGTCTCTGTGTTGTTGTTATAAACAGTACACAAAAATACGATGGACCTACGTGGAGACGAAGAATTCCCGTTTCAAAGGAGTGTCATAATCAGTCATTATTTTCCGACTTTATGACTTTAACGTCATACACGTCATGGAAATCAGCCTATTTTCGCCAAAATTAGCGTTTTTCTGAGGTCAACAGAATGATGAGAAACGCAATGACTGAAAAATTAATACATTTATTTAGTAGACCAATCCTTACTCTCGAAGTTTGCGCAGAAAAAAACTGTTTAAGTAGCAAAGCAGGGTCTTCAAGTCATGAGGTGTAGACCTCTGCGGAAGCGTTTTTGACCGTGGTATCCGACAGCCTTAAGGTTTGATGTAGACTAATTGAGTGGGTATTTCTAAGGCTTTCATGTTTTTGAGGATAAATAAACGGTGATGGAGTTTTCAAACAGCATCCGTAACCCTGAATTAAAGGAAATGGAATTGGTAAATTTAAAGGAAATGATAGTTAGCGACCACGATACTCTCACCACACAACATTTCACAGTTGATGAAATCACTGAAATAAAGTTAATAACAATAAATCCCAGTGGGGATGAAGATGATGAGCCTGAAATTGTTGAAGGAAAACTACTATTGATGATTGTCTTTAAACATTCATCCAGTCCGATCTCCCGTGACATAGTGATGGGTGGCCATGTAGACGACACCCACGCGTTGGCATCGTGCTGAATCAGCTGATTACAAATCAAGCGCCGTAGGAAGTATGTTGTGTGAAGCAATACATAAGAAATATTAAAATCTATATACCCTTTCCCAATAATAATATTATACTTTTAAATGTGCAACAATATGATGCACACGAGGTTTAGATTCCGTTATTTCCACTCACAGCGCATCTCTTCGATACTTTTAAGTAATAATTTTGCGAATTAAGAAACCATTTCTTTCTGATTATTCTCAGTGACTTTTTTAAAATATGGTTCAGTAAACGGTAACGAATATATTATGTTACAAATAATTGACTCCTTTCAATTAAAACATCCGGGCGTCAAAATAGACCAGTTACCATGGACCCATAGTCCGGCAAAATCCCTAATCCGGCATCACTTCAGTCCCAACTGTGCCGGATTAAAGATGCTCAACTGTACATACTAAGAATAAAAAATAAAGCTTGATGTGCCTCACAGTGAAACTGAAACATAACGCCACAAAATTATTTATAACCACCTCATTATCACATAACACATTTATTTTATTGTCAAAAACTTAGATCTATTGTCAAATTCTTACAAGGGGAGTGTCCGAGTATCGGGTCAGGGATTTTGACGAAATTTGCCAGGCAGGTAGTCCTTGATTAGTTATTCACGGATCACCCCCCATATAGGGTTATATATCCAGAAACTTCGTCAATAAACGAGTTTGAAATATTTTATTGCCAATATAAAGATAATAATTAGCTATATTATAACAGTGCAGTTTGGGTTAGGGGTAAAGTACTCGCTTCACAATGTTGACGTCCCTGGTTTGTGACTCTCCGTCACCAATTTTTTTTTCATCGCAGTTTCGTTGTACGACTGTCCCTGCTTTTACATATTTTTAATCTGTTTACCCGGGATGCATTTTAACTATTTTACGTACTAATTACGTAATTTTAGCAAATTTCGTAACTAGAACGTTAAATAGTTAATTATGTTATTTACCTTAATTACGTAATTAGTACGTGGCGGAAATACGTCCGCACGCCCTGTCGTTTTTTGATTACGAAATTAACGGAAGAGCATCAAGTGTGATCGTGATTTTTAATTTCCGTGTCTTTGGCCACGCAGTCCCGACGCACGTAGAACATTTGTTCTAATTTGCCTGGTGCCGTGATTTTCCAGCGCTGTGCTTTTTTGGAAAACTAATCGCAAGAGAAAAAAGAACTTAAGCTCTGCAATCATATAATTATCATTATAAGTATCTACCGAAATGTTCGGGTGATTCTATCATGCTCCTGAAAATGTGCAATACATTAATTCTTTAAAATTATTTCTTGCAGCTGGTATTTTATCAGTTTCCAAGCAACGTCCCTGGTTCGAAACTCTCTCCCACCCGAACATTTCGCCCGATTACCCGAACATTTCGGTAGTTACTTATAATGATAATTAATTATATGATTGCAAAGCTTAAGTTCTTTTTTCTCTTGCGATTAGTTTTCCAAAAAAGCACAGCGCTGGAAAATCACGGCACCAGGCAAATTGGAACAAATGTTCTACGTGCGTCGGGACTGCGTGGCCAAAGACACGGAAATTAAAAATCACGATCACACTTGATGCTCTTCCGTTAATTTCGTAATCAAAAAACGACAGGGCGTGCGGACGTATTTCCGCCACGTACTAATTACGTAATTAAGGTAAATAACATAATTAACTATTTAACGCTCTAGTTACGAAATTTGCTAAAATTACGTAATTAGTACGTAAAATAGTTAAAATGCATCCCGGGTAAACAGATTAAAAATATGTAAAAGCAGGGACAGTCGTACAACGAAACTGCGATGAAAAAAAAATTGGTGACGGAGAGTCACGAACCAGGGACGTCGACATTGTAAAGCGAGTACCTTACCGCTAACCCAAACTGTACTGTTATAACATGGCTAATTATTAGCTTTATATTGGTAATACAATATTTCAAACTCGTTTTTTGACGAAGTTTCTGGATATATAACCCTATATGGGGGGTGATTTGTGAATAACTAATCAAGGACTTCCTGCCTAGCAAATTTCGTCAAAATCCCTGACCCGATACTCGGACACTCCCCTTGTTAGATAGGTTATATTTTCCTTATTCAAAGAAAACAGGATTCATTTTTTGTAATTAATGCCAGAATATAAATGTATATATTCTAAACAAATAACATGGATTGAGAAAACCCAGTTTTATAAAAAAAAACTTAAATATCAATAGGTATTAATTTTAATACAAAAAACTAAAAAAATGGTGGGACTGTGGGAAAGAAGTTTAAAAAATAACTGTTTTGATGAAACTGAATTAATATTTTTCAGCTAAATAAAAGTTATTCTTAATAAATTAACTTGGGCATTGGGTTTCGTAAGAAAACTTCAATTAGTGAAGATATCCATAGACCCTAAACAGAACAAATTTGGACGTCTACAATTTTAATTGTGTTCTCACGGTTGCTTCATGTAAATTATTCAACATTAGCAATATGAATTCAGATTAATTCTGCACAAGCTGCTATATTTTTGGGTCTATGCCAGCCAATTAAGCTTACCAAACCCAAGATGTGCTCCTATTTTTACAAAAATCAAGTAATTGCACAATAACAGGAGATGGTTGATGAGAAATGTACAGTTGCATGTAATTGGAAGACAAAAAAATTTGTAGCATTGTGCATACTGTCTTCCTATTGGTGTATCCATTGAAATAATACAGTGAGTGGGTGGCCAAAAAGAGCCTCCCAGTGTTTGACTGGCTTCTGTGACTTTTGAGAAGCATCAAAAGTATGTGGACAAATGGATAGAAAAATAACCTTCACATCAACTAACAATGCATCTCCACCCAAATTGGCACAAAAAAGAGCAAGTAGAACATATTATTGTAGAACTGGGTTACAACAAATAACATTTACAGTGGATGCAATGCGTACTCACAAAAGAGATCAACGAACCTCACGCATAACTGCAGAGCCTCTGATGAATTTGAAAGTTAAATATACATTCCTCACCCTCTATACTCACCCTAGATTTGGAACTCTGCAATTTTCACTTCTATCCCCATTTAAATAAGAATATTGACGCAATTCATTTCACTAGAGATGATGGAAGGTTGTGTACGAGGTCATGAATCAAAAAAAGACCACCTGCATTCTTAATTGACAGGATGACAAACTGGTTCACCATGGGGTGAAATATGTAACAGTCAGTGCTTACTGAAGCAATTCATATTATATCCAGTATGCTAGCAGCTACTAGTTGTTGAGAATCTAGCATGATTGGAACTGTCCTAGGGGGTTTCACATGATTATTGCACTTTTGCTTGTTATTAAACATTATTTCAAACTAATTTAAAATAGAGAAGATCACATAGCAACTGAAACGTGATGTGATTGTTCGACAACCACTGCGTCCTCTGGGAGCCAGTAGCAAACTAATACTACATCAAGTATGGAATAAAGCAGCTCAGTGAGTATGATAGCGATCATGATTGTTAGCCAGTATACTGGTTCTATATCACACGATACTGGAAAGTAGTGATGGCCGGATCGGATCCGCCGGATCCAAAGATCCTGGGAATTTTCATTTTGCTCGGTTCGGATTCAGATCCAAAGACAGAGTAAAATCGGATCCGGATCGTATATTTTAAATTTTCGCGACTTAGCGATCGAAGCGCGCCGTGAATGGAAATGTAGGTGCGGTAGATATTAAGAAGAAGAGGATGTGTACCTCAGGTCACGAAATTAGATGAAAATGTTCCCGTGATACTAGAAGCAAAAGAAAGAAATATGACTTTTTCCCTCATTACCCCGGTATTGTGAGAAAAAAATACATAGGATGCCACGCGGGTAGCCTACATTCGCCGGGTTCAGGTGGACAACGAGAGCTAGTGTACTGTGCGAAGTTTCATCCCTATCGCAGTTTAATTTTTTTCTTCAGTCATTGCATCGAAAATGTTATCATCTTCAATTTCAAATTACATCATTACATCTGAATACTCACTTTATTATACTTTTTTTGTTTCAATTAGATTTACAAATGTGCCATTAATAAATTAAGGATGGTTGGGTCGGATCCACGTGTCTTTCATTTCATTCACTACTGAAATCATATCCGAAGACAGTAAAAATTCAGATCCGGATCGGAGATTTTAAAATTTCGCAGCTTAGTGATCGCGAATGGACTGTACGCATGGTAGATACTGATAAGGAGAGGTTGTGTAACTTGGTCACGAAATGAGAAGAAGATTTTTTCCGTGCCACAAACACAAAATAAAAAAAGACTCGTCGTGACTTTTTTCTCCATAGGCCCGGATGCGCGAGAAAAAAAATAAAGCCGAATGTCACGCGGGTCACCTACATTCGCCAGATTCCCGTGATCCTATGATAGCGTAGTCGTTAAAAATGAGGGCTAGTGTACTGCCGGTCGCAAGTTCGATCCTTAAGAGTATGCCAGAGACAAAGCTGTTCGCAGCCTTTTGTCACGAGATGACTCTGACGACAGGCCGATCAGGTGGACGTAGTTAATTTTGTCGCCGTAGTTCGTGAGCTGATGTAGCTTTTTAGCTCCGCCCATCTTGTCGGCCGTATAGTAGCGTAGTGACCGTAGTGTGTGTAGC
Source organism: Platycnemis pennipes (assembly GCA_933228895.1). Taxonomy (NCBI): domain Eukaryota; kingdom Metazoa; phylum Arthropoda; class Insecta; order Odonata; family Platycnemididae; genus Platycnemis; species Platycnemis pennipes. Next base: position 73,450,589 of record OW121855.1, read on the forward strand.
TTAGCAAACTTTTTTTGGCTAAGGAATATCCCCCGCTGGGGAGCTTCTGGCGAACCGCGTCAGCCTTGAGGTTGCTGTTCATGGCCGGCCGGGAAGAGTTTCTGCTGATGAGGGATTCTGAATAGTTGCGTCAATTGGTCATTAGAGGAAGAGGAGAAGACATCACTCGGTATAATTTCCATTGGAAATGCCCTTTCTACCTAAATATAAAACACGAACAAACCTCACCGCGGAGATTGAAACAGCTAAATAACGAAGTTAGCATGATATATCACCTTGCGAGATATATCATGTTTTGACTTGATTGTCATTCAATAAATTTATGTTAAAGAATCTTCCTCGATTCACTACACTTCCAATTCCCTCCCCTTTACCCGATGGGCAGGGGGATTCTTAGAAGAATCATTCTTCACGGCTGTAATACTGCGATGTGGAAGGCAAGGGAAAACCAACACAATATTATCCAGTGGATTCGCAGCTACTCCACTCTTTTCTTTATATCAAGACATGATGGAGCCCTCGAGTAAAATATTCTCACATTCGGATCTCCGGGTGGGGACTACCCGAGAGAGTACATCAGTCAAGCGTCATAAACATTTTAGGGTAGGAACTTGGAACTTGCGATCACTTCGGACCTGCGGGAGATGGGAGAAATTTAAGATGGCTGAATCTGAAGGAAGAACCTGTGATCTCCATTCGCAGAATGGACCTCGACATATTAGGAATCAGTGACATGAGATGGCTCGAAGAAGGGAACTTTTGGAGTGGAAGTTACAGAATTATTCACACAGGATCACTGAATGGTAATGCTGGAGTAAGCATAATGTTTAGCAAGCGTGCAGGACTGCGTGTGAAGAGCTTCCTGCAGTACAGTAAGAGGGTTATAATGATGAAGATTGAAACCAATCCTACAGATAACATTGTGGTACAAGTTCCCATGCTTACGTCGGACTACGAAGTTTAAGAAGTGGAAGACATCTATGAGGATAAGAGGATTCGTGAAATGAGATGCAAAAGAATGGATTCAAAATTCGGAGAAAGGAATAGGTGGGATTAATGAACAGATTTTGAGTTAGAGTAATGACTTGAGAGAAAGTAAAGAACAAAAGTGATGTAATACCGCGTCCCTTTGTCGTTTATCTCAAAATTATAAATGAAACGGATTATGTAAACATTTTAGGATAATTAATAGCATTAAAGATACATGTACAAGCTCAACGAATGCAGTCATGCTAAGTCGAAATCTGATCTTCTCCGTTTACGGGAAGTTTTTTTCAATTTAGCTCCTTCTTGTGCATCAAGAATATGCGTCGGCTCGCGAAGAGACATACATATTTCTGCTCCGTCGAGGATCTGTAAGCTCCCGCTGCAGGCACAGGTGATAAAATTTGGCAAGCTTGGGCTCCATCTTTCTCCATAGGTCATCGTCCTTCATCACCTTCACCGTTTTAATATATGGGTGGACCTCGGTATATACTGCGAATAAGCAGAATTGTCTCCTTGTCACATGGAGCTGGCCTTGAATCTGTAAAATAATGCTGTTTTGCAACTATAGCATTGAAGTGCTCCGCGCAGTTACTGTTGAGATCCTGAATTAAACTCCTGCTGTGGCGTGCTAAATATCCCACGATTCGATTCAGTTCCTCCATTAGCCCAGAGGAGCGGAGCTTATCAATGATAGAATCTTCACTATCCCTTCTAGAGCAGAAATATTCGGCGCAGTTTGAGTGGTCTCCAAAGATATGTCTTGGACTATTTAAAATGTCTTTCCTCAATCTCGATATCTTCTCATCAAGGCTTCCGGCTCTGTCGTCTTGTTTGCGGTAGGCAATTGCTTTATCAATTGCAGTCCGTAAGCGTAAAACACTTGAGGAAATTTTTTTCCTAAGGCAGGCAGGTCCATTCCGCTTATCCTTGCTGATTTCCCTCAATTTTGTGCAGTAATTTCGCAGGAGGTGGTTTTTGCATTCAATTTTTTCAATCGGAGTATTTTTATAGGGCCGGGATTGAACCAACGTGGCATATACGCTGCTGTCACCATCTGCAATCAGCTTATTGTATCGGATTCCATACATCTGTTCGCTAGCTCTAAACCCCTCTAAAACTATAGCCGACTCCATACTTGTGGAAGAGGCTGTGCATTCCCAATTTTTGAAGCACACGTGCTCGCTTGCTTCTGTGAGGGATATTTCTGTTCTTCGGCACACCATAAAGTATTTATTTTTGACCCCTACGAAAAGCACCTTTTTGGTACGGTATCCAATGATGACTGCCTGCAATACAATATGCAAATTTAATTCACCATTTGACTACCGCTAATATGAAAATGATAGTAATATAATATCAGAATGATTTCTAGTACCGTCATAAGGTAATTAATCCGTACCACTTCCAGACAGCGAAAATTAGCACTCCAAAATATTGTACTGATATGATTTGTCAACACTGCATTCGCAAGCCATAAGTAATCCAGCTTGTTTGCTGCGGCAATCCTTTGAGAGGTCAGTGAGATGAAATGGCCATTGAGGGAGTAGTGTCTCTAATTTTTTGCGGGCATATTACATTATAAATCATCACAGTTTTCCATTCAAAAGTTTGTTATTAGTAATACCTAGTCCTTTTTATCCCGTAACTAGAAATTTAAATCTTTTGTGATAAGTGTTGGCTTTCTTCATTTTTATTACCCACTTACAATTACACTATTTACAAATATAAGAAGTCATTGCAAACGTAACCTTGTGGAAGTTTTTAATATGCATAATAAAACGTAATAGTAATACTCCACACTAATTTATTGATCATCGACCCGGGTAACGGCCGGTTTTGGCAATCTTGAAAATGACACTGAGTTGCCGAAACCTGGGTCGATGATCAATAAATTAGTGTGGAGTATTACTATTACGTTTTATTATGCATACGCTATTTACACCATATTCCATGCATACATAAAACAAAATATGCGTATTTATACGTATCTTAAACTATTAAATTTCGCCATTCTTCAGGGAAATGACTATGTCATAACGTCAGCTGAATTTCATCAATGAAGTTATAAGTACGAACCCAAAATTAACATTACTAAATAGTGCATGTATCACAACTGGAAAAAGGATTATGAATATTCATCGATAACTTTGTTTTATTATTCCGAAAACAACATGTTGTGGTGTGCTGTTTTGTTTTACACAGTCCGCTGTTTTCAAAATTCACGAATTTCGCCCTTTAAGTGAAATTGTGAAGTTACAATTCAACCAATTTCGAGTATTTCAATTCAATATATTATTTTGTAGTTAGCGATGCGGAAACATAGAAAGACTAAATAAAAAGACGATAATGTGAATAAGTCAGAACATAAGCCACGGCTGACTGAAATCCGTCTAGTAGTAGAAATGGAATAGAATAAGGACAATGGAAGAATTATATTTCTAATATTCCCTCGATAATTCTTTTGAATCCGCAGGCATGAAAGGAGCGATCAATCATAGAACATTTACAGATGACGGAGGTCAAGACATTATTTCCGTGTGACAGTTTTAAGTTGAGGCATCACAACAATAATGAGCATTTTTGGCTAATACACGAGTTTTCATAAACCTGGTAAATTCAAAGACTAGTAAGTAGTCCCTATTCAACGGTAGACCCCGCAGCGAATTAAATACTCCATTTCAATCGATTCCAATTTCTATGTAATTTTATATTCGTGGTTTCATTGCATATTTCAATGTAAACACAGGGAACTATCGCCAAGCGAGTAAAAAAAACAGCCGACTATTGCCAAGCAAATCAGAATCCAGGGTGCGACTCATCAAATTACCCCTTCACAGTCGAGGGCGATATCGGGACCAATTCCCTGCCCAGCGGCGACAAACAGTGATCCGTAAACGTTCGGGCCGAGAACAGAGTCACCTTACCGCCCGCCGACTCAAGGTACGTAACTGCTAAGAGAGGACTCATTCTATAATCGCCCAAAAGAGAACTCTCGCCCTAAGACTAGTGATCCGTAGTAACCCCCAGGATTCAACGATCTGCGATTTGAAGAAAATACGTAAGTAGAAATACGGGAAACCAATTATCGTTCTTTACGAATTACTGGCCGACTGAGAGGGTGAATGCAGTGTTGGAAAATCGTGACCGGTAGAAGCTTTTGGAAATGATGACTAGAGTCATTCCAGAAGTAGTAGCCTATCTATCCCATTGAGGGAGGCTGCCCATTACTCAACAGGAGCAATGAAGGATAAAACACGCAGATAGTCGAGAGGGTAGTGATAAAAATAGAAAACGCATAGTTGAACAGGGGGCACATTTTCGGTGACAAACCGCGACGTGTGAATAGCACGGAATAGGTCAAAGAAATGAGATATGTCACTAAAATCTATTATTAGTTGAAAGAAACCTTGAATATGGTTAAGACATAAAATTGTATTTCCTGTTGAGTGAAATCAGACCAATGGCTGAGAACTTCAACCGCTACATTGATGATAGACTCTGTTCTCGAAAACAGGGATTTTTCATTATATTTGTCTTCGAATACATTAGCCCCAATACCAAGGTTTTTAACATTTGATAAGATAAAAATATTCCGTTGAGTGAACTGTCAACCGCATCCACAATTTGGAAGCATTAATTGGCGTAAAAAGTAAATAATACCAGGTTTTGTTGGAAGAAGCTTTGGACGAGGAAAAGGATATATGATCTGATGAGGAAATCGAGGAGGATAAAAAATTGGGAAAAACGAGAGCAGGGAAAAACAAATGGAATACCAGGTACTAGCTGGATCAAAATGTTGTGAATCTCAGATGGAATGGTAAGGAATATTAAGAATAAAAGAGTGAAGACAAGTAAATATCATGGAATGCAAAAGTATGAAAGAATGTGTCAAGAAAAAAGGAGGTGAGGTGTAAGGAACAACGATAAGAAATGGAAAAACTATTATTGATAGAGGATAAGAAATAGTTATGTGTTGCCAGGAAATAAGAAAGATAAAACGGTTGAAAACAGTAAAGATGAGATAAGAAAATATTATTAGAGGCAGAAAGGATTCAGATTAAGGGGTAAAATAATTCGTGGCTAAATCTAAGCCGAGGAATATTAGACTGTGAGGTGGAAAAGGCATTCGAAAATAAGGGTGAAAAAGCATCTAGTATAGTAGAACACTAATGAAAATATTCAGCCGTGTATACAGAGTGTGAGACTACCTTGCCAAGCCGCCTACCGCGGCAGTCTCACCTGATGGTTCGTCTGTTCTATCCTCAGGTAGCGAGGCAAGGGTGCGAATCAAGTTCCGTAAGTTAGTGTAAGTTACTGCCCGGTGTGAAACGTGCAATCCTCGCGCGCCTATTGCAGCAGTCAGATGTCCCATCACCTGTCTATGAGTTACACCGGGGAGTGACGCGTCCCGCTCGATCTCGCGGCTGGGCTAACGAGAGGGTGAGCTTACGGGAGTGAGAACCCACGACGGGAGACAAGCGAGAGAAGCTTTCCTCTAGCCAGTCGCCAACAGCTAAAATCTCATCGGACCCTCGAGTAACTCTTGAGATCGGACCCTGCCATGAGTCACCAGCGACCAGACTACCAAAAGGGGCATGGCCTGAGATAGAGGCGGGGTCAGCCGTCGCGTTTGACGTAGTGGTTTCTCTTTCTGCTGCCAGGGCGCAGCACCTAAAGGTCGTTGTTTAACTAAATGTTTGACCTTCGGTGATACCAAAACAATAAGAGGTATATCATTATTATTTTCTTAAACGAATATTTGGTAACATTCCCGAGGTACTGACAATACTGTTTTTTGAAAATTTGTGTTAATTGCGTTGTAATACAATAACAAAATAAAAGTTATAAACAATTATGAAAAATTAATATTTTCAGTTGGTAAAAAACTGTTTAGTTTATATTCATACGAAGTTTCATGTTGATAGATTATAAAGTTGAATCGTCACCGCCGCTCAAATATTTTAACCCAGTATGGCACACTCTTAACACTACCTAGGAATACAGGCCATGCTGTATTCCTAGGGTAATGCAAGTAGGCAGTTAAAAAAAAGTAGATTATCAGAAATTTCATGTCAATTTATAAGTCAAAAAATAATAAAATTTGGTGTTAGTGATATGATTGGAAAAAATTTTTATTGCAGAATTAAATCATGGAATCATTACGTTAACTTTACCTTGTATTTTTGAGTGACCCATTTGTAAATCTAGTTTAAATGATATAAGTACAAAAAAGTCAGTATCTATACACAAAATTTGGAAATGAAGGATGATAAAGTTTTTGATTCAATGGCTGAAAGAAAAATTTTAAACAGCGATAAGAATCGAACTTCATTACCTGCAGTCCACTATCCCACTCTGCTATAGTTGGCCTACCTGATTTTGGAGAATACATGCTCCCCATATGTCATTCTACTTTTTTCTTCCAAACCCAAGAATGGAGGAAAAATCCAAGACTTTTTTAAATTTTGCTTCTAGTAGCATGAAAAAAGGCTAATCTCATTTCTAGATCAGAGTTACACAACCTCTCATTAGGAGTAAAAATTCTCAAATTTCATTTTAAAGGATATTATTAATAAGACATTGCAAATTTACTAGTTTAACAGCTTGAAATATTGTATAATAATTTTTTCCTCTTAAAAATGGAATCCCCGGATATTCCATAAATGGGCTTGGTCTCTTGGTCGCATTAAAATGTTTTGTGTTTCAAAAAAAGAATTTGAAAGCATTCAAGGATTTGATTAATAATTGGAAAATAATTTGATTAATAATTGGAAGATAATGTTTCTTTTAACTGCACTCTAAAGAATAGTTGTTAAGGTTTCTACAATGTATTGATTGATGAGTATGTGATAAGGAAGGTAACCTTTATATTAGAAGTAATAAAATATAGTTATTGCATCCATAAATCTTGATCCAGGAAAATATTATCCACATAGATGATAGGAAGTTGATTTTTTCTACAGTAAAATTAATTGTTTTTTGGTAATTATATTGTTGCTGTATTTATATATTTATTAAAAATCTAGAATTAGAAAATGAATGAAATTCAGAATCAAGTATCGGAAACTAAGGATCTGAAACCGAGATAAAGATCCAAAACCCAGACAAGGATCCGGTTCCGGATCTGACAAAAAACCTGGATCCGTCCATCACTACTGGAAAGCTATCATTACAGTGAGCTCGACCTTCGCTGGATCAAGTATTGTGTGAAACAAGCTTAACCCATTGGCTTAGTATTTTTTACTCCATTTTTGCCACTTATTTCACTAATCTTTATGGATATCATATTTTGAAATTATTTTTAATGGATTAAAAAACATTTTACAGCCCTCATATGGATTTTTTTGCATTAAAAGAATATTAATTATTCATGAATGACACTAAATGTGAAAAATCTTTGAATGATAAAAATAATAAAATAAATTAATAATGGGACCCGGCAATTCGCCGGCTCTTTAATGGAAGGCCAAGTTCTGCCAGCCGGCGAATCGCCATCTCTTTAAGCCAATGGGTTAAGTGGAAATACAAATATAAATCTTCGCAGCAAATCTTTTTTCTTTTGAATGATGTGCAACTGTGTACCTATTACTTATCAACCAACCCATATAGTTTTTCACAACAGTGGGTGACCAATGGAATCAGCTCTCTCACCCTGAGGGATCCTGCTTGCTGTAACTCATATGGGGTAGACGTGACATCATGAAGTCCTCCGCCATGCTCTCTGGCATTAGAAACTTTTGCGTGCAGTTCTTCAGCTGTTTGTTGTGAAGGATCTCAATAACAGACTGCACCTTGTCCGTCTGGAAGAGGAAAAAGGTTGGACCATAAACATTAAAAGGGCTTCCCTCTGCAAGCATATTTGAGTTTCAGAAAGTCACCACCAAAAAGTTGTATCACATATTGGCTCATACTCATTGGAGAAGACCATACATTTTGAGGTTTTATGACTACTTTTGTAGCTCTACTTCTTTTGATGTCACTAAAACTGAACAACAGAGAAAAAAAACTATCCCATAAAACACATGGGTATCATGCTTGTTCAATTAGTGCATTCAATATTTTATCTGCACTTCATCAGGGGAAGGCTAAGAGATAGCCACCAACCCAAGTTATACATGGGAGAAGGGAAAATGCCAGACAATCAGACCCAAGGTCTTTCGACCTTCATTGTCAAAGGCTAAAATGTATCTGATTTGATGAAACAGTCCAGGGCTGAAAGAGCCATTATTAGAGATTATTCATTAGAGAAAACTATTGACAATGCCATTGAGTTGGGGAATAAAGAGAAGGCCGATAAAGTGTCTGATGTGGAACATGGTATGGTACCAAAACTCAGACTTAAGGAAAGAGGATGAAAATACTTGTGGCTTTTTGAGATATGGGAGTGTTGAGGGATGAAGAAGGTAAGGTGGGTGAAAAGAAAGGCATGCTGGAGTGTTTCTGATGGCTGGAGAAGAGCTGACAAAAGCAATTGAGAGGTGACATGGTAAGTGGATGGAATGTGTTTATGGTGTTTGATATAATAAAGAGTGTATCAAATAAGCAGGGAAGGAGGAGGAGAATGAGACATTTGCATGAATTGAAGATTAATGAGAAGGATGCAGAGCTAACAAGGAACATAATGAGAAGGAGAGGTATATAACGCTGCATATGAGGTATTTTCTTGACCATCAAAAGTTTATAAATCAGCCACTTCTGCAGGGGAGTTATATTTCTGTAAGCAGTATAACTCCCTTTCAGAGGACACCCATAAGTGAGGATGCTTTTGATTTTCCCCTAAATTCATTATTTCTTCACCACTCCAACCATTTTGAATAAAAAACATGACAAAAGTGATCAATAATGGCCATCAGTCCACAACCATACACCCAAAACTAAGCTGAAGGGGTCAAGGGTCGGATTATGATAATACATAATCATAGAAATACATAGCAGGAAGGATCACTTGGTAGGACTTCAACATGTTATAATTAAAATAAAAACTTTGTTCTGCTCCACAAAATATAATTAGCTACAGCTCGACTGGTTTCGACCTTTCCAGGCCATTTACAAAAGCTACGTGACATAGACTGCAAACTTGAGGGATTATATGGGTACGGGGCACAAGGGGATGGGGAGAAAAGAACCAATTCAAAAAAGGAAGAGGAGTGAGGAGGTTACTAAGAATAAGGGGGAGAGGGGTTAGAAGGCAAGGCCATGATAGGGAGGATACTGCCAAAACACTGGTCAAAGGCAAATTATCAGATTAAGGGGATGGTGGTGCAGGAACAGCTACTAAATAAAAATGAAAACCATGAAGTATTTCAAAAATACATAAATGGAAAAAACAAGCTGGTGGTCAACCTGATGCACAAATAGAAATATCTGCTGTGCAAAAGTAAGTTTCAACATAGGGTATTTTTTAAATGTCATGGAAAAGATAATAAATGTCAAGACTTTGTAAAAAAAAAAAACATTTTATTGAATACCTCGATCATATTAGCCATGCATGAATGAACATCACACTGTGAACCAAGAACTTAAAAAGTAGAGATGATAGGGGAACATGAGTTGGGGAGTAGAATCATAGAAATGCACACACAGTGGCTTTTTTTTACCTTTCGTTAGTTTTTCGATAAAACATATACATACATTAATACTGCTTCAAAACTAAACCTCTACAATCTCTGTGCATATTTCTGAAGTCACAGGACTGGCAGATATGAGTTGGAACCATTTCACTCCAGCCTATTTCAATTTACAACCACAGATGTCCACTAGAAATTTACGATATATCAATAATGAATTCATTTTTTTTCTTCACTGGACAAAATATGAACTAAGTAATCAAATTAAAATCAGTATCTAGGTCTAATTTTACAAAAAATATAATTTAACATTACTGTTAAAAAAATTTAACTGAGTGTAGATTCATTTCCTCAATATCTTTTTTACCCTGGATTGCAGCATATGTATAGTGTGTTCAAGGAGGTGAGTTTATTGACCGAGCACTAGCACTTATATGACCTGTTATGTTAAATAACATTTGTAAAGAATTATACGTTGGAAAGCTTTGTAGACTGATGAAATTAATTGGAAGACCTCTTCAAAAGCAAATATCAGTATTTATGACTTCATGCATAATGAATGTTAGATTAAACTTGGCATTTCCACAATTATTTATCTCACACAATTACGACAATGGTTTCGATGATTAACTTCATCATCAGGTACAAATTACAGAAATGTTGTCACTTATATACAGTTGAGGTTGGTGGGGGGAAGGTGATGTAAAAGAATAGGGAAATGGAAAAAATAACCTCTTAGAAAAAAGGTTACACCTGGCATCATATAGACTATAGCAAATACAGCCAACTGAGGCAGACTGTGTATAAACCTGGCAACAGTGCACCTGATGTCTATACCAGAGGTATGTTGCCTTCACGGCATGTTTGCTTTTCAAATAACACTCAAATAAAATCACTGAATTTTATCACAGCATAGATAATTATATTACTGAGTCCAAAATGAGACAAAGGCATCCTACTTTTGTGTCACATTTCAGTCATGAAAAGGAGTACATTTAGTTATTACATATCAATATTTTTTGGCAGTAGAAAAAAAACCTTTGAAACTTCACAATAAAGTTGAATACATTGACAACTAACTTGTATTAAATTTCGGCTTTGATCAGACGACGATGAAGAGGGGAGGGAGAGCATCAGTTCCAGCTCCTTTTAAATTTTTAGGCAATATATATTTTTAAATAGGTACCTACTTCACTCAGAGTAATTATTAATGAACTATTTAGTGCCATAGCCACCAGAGTATAGGACTATCTTTTTATAAAAGTTTTAATTGCAATTATCACAATGTCTTAGATGCATGTATTATCAGTGTTTAGGCGATGCTGTACACTGTTTATAAAAAACTTATGATTAAGCAATTAATAAGACCATATTTCATGATATAGCAAAGCAAAACCGAGAGCAGTAACAACTGTTGATATATTATCGTCGGAATAATAGTTGTTTCCACAAATAAAAATCATCTACGGGCACTTAACTAGCATGGTGTATATCAATATACGCTATATACATACTTACATGAAAATGAACAAATATTTAAATCATTGGTGGTTTCACTTTCGGTATTTAAATAATTATCAGTAAGTGGGGAATCCATTGTTAAGCTATGACTTATGTACTTAGCACTGAAGAATGACAGGTCATTTTTAAATAATCGCTTGAAAAAAAGTCCAATGACATATTTAAGGCAATTACCTTAACTACATACTTAAGGTAATTGTTATCTTAGGCTAAAATTTTTCCCATCAGAAAGTTGTAGCTCTAATGCTTTTGGAATTAGTACTGATCTAATAATGCTAAATACAGTCAAAGGAACAAATTAATATCGGCAAGGGCATTATTATTACAATGATAATATTAAATTTATTTTCAAACTTACTCCAAAATGAGGAGTGGTCTTAGGTTCACGGACGTCATAAGCTCTAGTGAATATGGTATGTTAGTATTACTTTCATTTATCTCTGTAGGGTATTTTTTTGTTATAATGAACTGAGCTGTAATGGGTACATAGCAAATAAATTTACAGTCTACTGTGGGATGATGCTTGTTAAATAATTGAATTGCATAATATGTGGAACATGGTCACCAGAGGTCTGTTAATTAATAAAAGACCAATATTGTTTCCTTCATCAAAGAAAACATCTCAGACTTCATTAATTGCGATTCGTGCCCTGCCATAAATGAATTTATTTTACCCAAAAAGTTGGGATTGAGAAATCCCAGTTTACAAGAGAATTAAATATTGATTTTAAGATAATTTGAATAAGCTATTAAATGGCGGGGTGCGCTGCCTTGTTGCTGACTTAACATGTATGTAGTTCACGTTGCGAGGCATAGGAAAATTCGTCTCCTGAACTTACCATTGTATTTCAGGGCCCCTCAGCTCTTGTGAATATGTATTAGTATTAGCCTGTAAAAACTATCAAAGTTCGAAAAGTCTTCTCTGTTAAACATGGTATTATTACTTGTTTTATAGGCTCAAGGACATCCTTCTCATGGCGTCTTCTGCCACCGCGAAGCATGGCGTGAAGGTCGTGCGGCGATGGGCGAACTTCACGATATGCTTGTAAACCTTGTAAAGAATACTGATTTAAAATGAATCAACTACATAAATAATATTAAATAAATAAAAGTTGATTGTAATAAATTAACGGAATAAATATACCTCCGATACTAGTTAATGAGCTGCAACGGAGTGCAGCGTCTACTTGGAAGCGTCCGCAGCACTACATGGTGGCAGGTAGAGGAAATATTTTGACGTCACACGTCGGACTAACCGGCGTGCAATAGTTTGCCGTCGCGTTTTCGCGCCATTATTTTTTTTAACTTTTTAGTTAATGAGGAAAAATACTTAATGTCATTGAAAAATCTAACAGTTTAAAATACGTACTCCAGAGATTATAAACTTTCGATCAAGACGATAAAAAAATAATAGGAAACTACCCGTCCAGTAGATACATTTCCGTCAGTGGCGAATGTCTCATAGCACACTAGTGTGCACTAGAGCTCTACTAGTTGTGACTATAGTTTTTATGCTGTGATATAAACTATAGTTTATATTATAGTATACTTTTTATTCTGATCTCAGTTGACAAAAACTGTTGTAGTCTTCTTTTGTGCCATCAATTTTAGATCTTTGCATTTTTTCTCTTATGATAAGAAAATTAAGCTCATTCAAATACCACATTGTAAATTTAGGTCTTTTAAATCTTTTAAATGTATTTTTTTATGCTTACATAGTATAGCACTAATCCCCTCAGGGCAGAGAGAATGCCTTCTTTCAGCCATTTAACTGAGCACTCCGCCAGGGCCTCATCCGTAAAAATTTCCTCCAGAAGGTTCCTTGCTAGTGCCATTGCAGGCAACGAAATCTTTGCCGGCACTGCACAAGTATGTGCCTTTACGTGTACTGGCAAGTCATTACCAGCCTGATGTATACTGAAGGTCACATGTAGCATAAGAGAAATTGAACATTAGGAGGAGCAATGGAGCTTTGCAAGCACCAAATTACAGAACTTGTAATTACCATAGGAACAGAATATATGTATACGCGCATTATTATCCATGGTATACCATTGTGCCTTAATGATAAAGTGGAGACTTGGCCATACCTTTTAAATAAATACACAAGTAGTTGTGAGTGACAGTGTTCCCTTTACTGATCCCAATAACAATCGCGAAATATCCATGGCTGTTACCTCCGCAAGTGAAGCTCAATATAATGTAGGTGCTGCTGTTTCCAGCATTCTGCTTACAACTAAGTCCAAAAACAGCATTGAGAAGCCCAAAAATACATGACTAGTTGAAGTCAATTGCAAAACAAGGGTTAAGGTAAATGGCCACTAAAATCTTTCATGATATTAAAGTACTTAAATTAAATATTCAATGTATCATAAATAAGATTCAGGAATTTGAAGAGCTTTCATTCTCAAAAAAGTTTGGTGTATTATGTTTCACTGAACATTGGCACCACCCTGGTGAAATAATGGCAATTGAACCCTTACCCATGATGAATAATAAATGCAAAGTAAGAGGTCACTCATCACCAGCAATGAACTGTAATTTTAGAATGCGATTTCGATGAGATACCAAAGATTAATACATTTTTAAGATCTTTTTACAAAAGCTTGTCAAAGCCGCATAAGGTTGGCTTGAAATGGAGAAATGTTAAGGAGAATGACGCCATTAAATAAAAAGTTTTAGCACCAATAATATTTGTAGATGCCAAGGTAGGGAATATATTCAGAATATTACTTCCTAAAATGGAAAATTTGGATTTTCCTTCTGTGAGCATGAGGGGCACATCCATAAAATTAGTGAAAATTCCTTAGTGCTGATTTACCCATTCAAGGCCCGTCAACCAAAATTGAGAGAGCATAAGGAAATGCTTGAATAAGTACAGAAAGCAGTAGAGGAAGGCCAGTGCATAATGGTGTTAAAGGGCCATTGCTAGGCAGCCCATCCCTTTGTGAACGGACACACCTCATTTTAGGCCACAATGGTATATTGGCAGGAGACTCGAAGAAAGATTGGGGATAGGGAGATACCAAAGAAAAAAGATTCCCTGATAGCAAAGCCAGTTGGAATCTAACTGGAATATACCAGTGTGCAAGCGTAAATCCAACTGGATTCCAGCTGTGCTTTTTACATGATTCAAGCTGGATAACAGGTTGCATTTCAACTGCAATCCAGCTGGATTTCAAGCTAACATTCCAGGCTGTCTCAACCAGCTGGATTTCAGCTGGATACAAACTTGACTAGTCCCGCTGGATTTAAGCTACATACTCCAGCTGGATTCCAGGCAATTTGTCCAGCTGGATGCATCCAGCCGAAAGCCAGACTGGAATCCAGCTGGCTTGCTATCAGGGTTGGGAAAGATGGAGAGTAAAACAAGATCATGGCTCTTGTTTTACTCCTCAATATGCCATGAAAATGTATTGTCAGTGTCCTACCTAAAGCATTGGCTTGCATATATCACCTGCGATTTTCGTCTTGTTACAGGAGAAATTGCAAGAGCGACAAAAATTGATCTTGCAGACAGTTTGCTACAGTGTTTTTGTGCTGGTACAGAAAAATTTTATGATGTTAGACACATGTCATATAACATTCACCATCTGACACACCTGCCTCGTGAATAGAAGGATTGGGCTCCCATGTGGATAACCTCCTGCTTCACGTTTAAAAATGAAAATTGGGAAATTGTTGCCATTGGTTCACAGCACTCAGTATAGTTGTAGAGCTTCGGCCCCGCATGCTATTGCGAGGGCTCGAACCTTCCAACATAATTGTGGGTTCTTGCCCTTGGTGTCAGGAACAAGTAATAAAGCAAAAGGTTCGTGCAAAAGACAGAATTTATTCGGAATCAAGAGTTAAACCAATCGCGTCTCGAATAGCCAAAAGAGAGTTATTCACGTTATCTCTAACTCGGGAGGATAGAAGAGAATGAGCGTTCAGTACAGGTGGATGGCACGGCTTAGAGCACGGACCCAACGGTCCGCGCATCGGTCTCCGATGATGGACTACATTCTGACGGCAACCGATTCACCAATCCCCCAAAAGCTACCGGGCACGCCATTATATAGAAGGAAAAATGAGGATGTTTTTCGGTCAAGGGGCAGGAGAGAAGTGGAAGTGCGAAGTCGAAAGTGAAATCTTACTCTCGAGGCATTGACTGTTGGCTATTCTGAGCGACGCACATCAACAGTACACAAATATCTTTTGGGAAAGCGAAATTTAGAATAACAAAATTCTATCAATCCATGCGCCCGTCCGGGACATTGCATAATAATAGATCAAATAGATGCAAGTACAACTTGTCTTCTTACTTCTTTTTAATAATTGAGGCAGAAGCAAAGAAGTACTCCATCGTACTTAACGAATAAAACTTTTAGTAACCCCCTTGCAGCAATATAATTTATGCATTACTGAAAAGGCTATGTTTCAACCGAATTTTCAAATTCAACTGAAGTATAATGTCTCTTTCCTTGAGTCATAGCTGAACTGATGAAGTTTGCTTGCATTTTTTTATTTGCAAGAATTATGAAACTGTGCGTATGTACAATACTAACCAAAATTCATTAAACTTGTGTAAGAATCCTGTATTTCATGCTCTTACAAAGGACATTTTTGTTAGGAATTACCTACTAAAGAAGAGAAGGAAGATATCCACATATACATATAAGAAGGAACATATCATGTCCGCAATGGCTTACGGAACAACGACGTTTGTAATCATATATTCCACTAAATACATTACATGAATGCGAGCGAAAGTCCATTTCCGCGGGCCCCGAGTAAAGACTTCCTGTGCTAGTGCCGGCTCCATGGATTCAACACTCCACGTTAAAAATTGGGACCTTCGACCCCAAGTGAGAATTGAGTGAGAGCATAGCCTGTTCTCATTGGCTGAGAGCACAGCGGGCTATTTAAAACCGTGAATCCAACTGGCCCCGGTTCCCTCTACCGCCACCCTCGCGTTTACGCCGTATTATACATAAATACATAGGTACTCGAGAGAAAGGTGAATAAAAAGGCAACGACATATATTTAACTATTTATTGAAAAAAATGGCACAAATGGTAATAGAAATGTAGACGAAATAGCACATTGTGAACCAAGCCATATCAAAACCTTGTTATAACATCATTAACGCAAACACTTCATGTTAAAAAGAAAGCGTCAAGCACCGCAAATGTAGCTACTACTCTGAAATTTATTAAATCATGTAAATGGCAAAATTACAGACATTGGCAAATTTTGAACCAAGCCATATCAAAACCTGGTAACATGACTATCTCACAAACAATTCACGTTAAACTAAAAGCCTCAAGCCACGGAAATGTTGCTGGTACTCTGAAACAAATTATTTCATGGAAATGGCAAAATTACAGACGTTAGCAAATTTTGAATCGAGCCATGTGTGGAAACGGCTCCGTGCACTGCGCCCTCCACACGGCAAAGGCGAGCAGGCTTGACACCAAGAGGTCACGGGTGCCGAGCGGGAACGGCTGAAACACTGACACAGCAGGAATTGGCCGCCCTCCCCACACACACACAAACACACAGAAAAGCAGGAAAAAATAACCCCAGTAGTGATGGGAAACCAAAAGATGAGCAATGGGGAGATCATCTCAACGCGGATTAGCACGGCAACACGTGATCGGTTGTTGAACGTGCCGGGAGACGGCGATGCCGCTGGTTGGTGACCTGCAGCGACAGGACCCTCCTCTCCGTCGGGAGAGGCGCGGCGGGTGGCATGTGGTGCGGGTGGCTCAAAGGGGCGCTCAGGAAACGGGGTGGGCGCCGTCACGGGGCGCTCCAGCACCTGGATGGTGGTGTCGGCGCACAGTGGGCTGAAATCGGAAAAACTTGCCAAAACCTCAAATTTCGACTTTTTTTTATTTCGTGCAGGGAATGACCAATCCATGTTTAACAATGTCCACATGATTTAAAACTGAATGTTGTATTTAATTATCGCTGTTTGTTGTATTTTTATGATTTGTCAAAAACGAAGAAAAAAGCGTGAAACTTGGAAATTGCGATTTTACCGAAATAATTTAGTTTATTCTATTTTTGATATAATACAGTACAATATTTGATCTTAAATGAAAAGGAAAACTTTGTTATATTCCACCAATTTATCCCGCCATCACATATCCCAAAAGTTATCGACATTCCTCTTCTAACTGAATAGACTGCTGAATATCCCCCTCTCCAAAGAAACGTTTAATGAGGAATTGGAAACGATTAAATCAATAGCAACAACAAGCGGTTACAACAAAACCCTTGTAGATAAAATGTTCCTCAAAAACGCTCCATAAGATCACAACATATGCTATTTCATCCGATTGAGACAAAAAAGGATAAAATTAAGTGGGGTAAACTACCGTGTTACGGAGTTCTTTCACAAAAAATAAGCAACCTGTTCCCTAGAGACCATTTTAAAATAACTTTCTACAATAATGACAACTTATAAATGTTTTAAATGAAACAAAAGATAAAATTGATCCCTTAGACAACAGTGGCATATATTTATTGAAATGCAACGAGTGCTCTGCGGCCTATGTTGGACAGACGGGCCGCACTTTCCGGATGAGAGCAGAAGAGCACAAGAGGTGTTTCCGGACATGTAACCTCTCCCAGTCCCACTTTGCAAAAAACCTGTGGGAGGAGAACCAGTGATTTCACTCCGATGATTCTGCACCGGGAGGAAAAAGGGAAGAGAATGAACAAAAAGGAAGAGTTGGAGATTAAGAGACGGATAAAGAAACGCCCTCTCCTTAATGACATACTATTTGAAAACCTTTCCCCCCTCCTAGAAGCCTCCCTGACCCTCACAGAAAAAACAGTAGCCCGTAATCCTTCCCCTCCCCCCACTCCCATCCCACCGCTACCTTAGTCACCAACAACCCTTCAAAACTCAAACTAAAGCCTGAATCACACGATCATTTTTTACGTCCCTTTTCAGGGATAGCTTAAATGATAGCTCAAATGATAGCTTCAAAATGATCGTCTGACTTGATCACTTCACGGATAGCGGCAATGATAGGGATCGCTATCCCTTTTTTCGTCATTTGAGCACGTCCTTTTTTCCGTCCCTCGGCCTGTCATTTAGCCAATCACAGCGCACGTTCTGAAAGTATCGTTTAGCTGCAGCCAAAAGCTGTCGACGACGGTGTAAATAATCCATAGTTACGAAGTTGTTTACCGTACAGAAATGATACGAGAAGGGACGGCAAAAATGATCGTGTGAGCGGCGAAATGATAGCTTGAGCTATCATTTTTGCGGTCCCTGAAAGCTATAGCTTAAATGATCCCTTTAAAGGGACGAGAAAAATGATCGTGTGATTCGGGCTTTACCAACGGTCATCCGCCCCCCCCCCATTTTCCGACCCAACACCCCCTGTTACATTGTATCCATCCGCTAAACATTCACTACATTGTATCATTGAGGTTTTCCACCCCCTTCCACTACCTTCTTCCTCCCCCACCCCAACGCCTACCCTGGATGGTATATAAAGATCATACTTTGCTTTTACTCTTTGTACCTGAAGATGACGCCGCTGAGTCGAAACTAGTTTTAAAAAATTGGTGGAATATAACAAAGTTTTCATTTACATTTACGATAAAATTAACTTCCACAAAGTTGAGCCTGAGACGATGGAGATAAAATTTGATCTTTTTTAGGGTATTTCATAGTAGTACCATTCATTGAAAATATAATGAGCTATATTATGTGGCAAATTACTTCAATTAAAAGACTGTATTTTACATATATTTAATATTCAATCTATATTTAATATTTTATATTTTTTCGCTAAATGTTTAGATATTGCAGTGATAAAATTACTTACCGCTCTTTGCCGCTCCTAAGATATTTTCCCCAGCAGCAAGGTTGAAGTCTATTTTATTTGAATGAAAAGAAAAATCTTGCCCCTACTTGCCCCCTTTCTTTTTTTCTTCGATAACGCAAAACGAAGTGGAGTGGCTCCCGTCTACCAATTGGGTTTTTCACAAATTCTGCCTCTTTGCTATTGGTTCAAAATTTCCCGTAAATCCGTGACTGAGTGCTGGATATCATTCTTCCTTCAGTATTCGTTGTCGTGTCGAAAGAGTTATTTCCCAGCTATGGATTTAACGAAAGTGACCCGCCAAGATTTACATGATGTGCTCTTGGGAAGAAAAGGAGAGTTGATGGACCATAAGAAGTCATCAGTTTCAGAGTTTTTAAACAAAATACTCAACTTAAAAGGAGACTAAAAAAATGGAATCTTTGCTTGCGGCTTTCATTCAAAAAGTATTTTTTCATCAGCATTTTCGAGAGTTGGATCAGTGTTCTAGAACGGACATTAGATTTCGGCAGAGACATAGTAAGTGGTTGAATCAGGAGCTAAAACTTCCTTCCGACGTGCTTGAATATCTCCCTAGTACCTCTGCCTCAAGTAAGAGCTGTCATTATCGGGAAAAATTTGCAGAGGGACAGATGAGGGAGGAGACAGATTTAAATTCCTTGTGATCCTAGGTTACTGCTCTTATTTTTTCCTTGATTAACCCTCATTTTAGCCTTGCCTAAAACTACACCAAATGGAAGGCCAAAAACGCATTTCGACAGCGCGAAAGATAGGTTCAAGCGAAGGAAAGTAGTGCCGTTGAGAAGAGCTACTTCGCTTAAGGCATTAAGTGCTGCAACTTCTATGAAACTACGTGCTGCTGGAGACAGTGCTGCGGCAAATATTGTTTGAGAAGTGACAACTACAACACCAACAAGAGGAAAGCGAATGATTTCCAAATGGAAGGCAAGAGTTGCACTACAAAGGGAGCTATCGGATGAGGAAGCTGTTTCCTTAATTGTAACGGGACATTTCACAAAGTATCAATAACTGCTCATTCGAGGAACTTCAAAAAGACATGGCCATTATATCCGTCCCAACTATGAGAGAGTTAGAGCAGCCAAAAGTATAGCTTAGATTCAGTGGATCCAGGAAACAAAAGAGATTTCATTACCTAGTTGAAGCATTGAGGTATATACCTCAAGGAACCTTTGAGGCTGAATGGTTCCAAGAGTTCGCCGGCACTTCATTGTTCCAAACTTACGTTAGTTCCAGAAAATTTCGTGGACAGCGATACTTCTCTGAGCTCTCTCAGATCATAGTTCCTTAAATCGTTCACCATTCGTAGTTAGTTGTGTAGTTCACCTGAACTACATAGTACAAACAGATCCAAAGGAACTGCTTAGTTCCAGGACAAGTGGTCGGCGAGCAGTGGGGTCGTTTCGCGTGTACTTCAGGGTAGCGATGAAATCAGCATCCCGGGTTTGTGCCGCGTTCGTTGCTTAAAAGACAACAGTTTCGCTAGGTGTCCTGCTGGTATCATCAGATCAAGGATGAACTACTGATGATCCTTGACATGAGGTCGACTCCAGGGCAGTTGGCAATGCTGTTTTCTACTAAGCAACGAACATGTCAAAAACTCAGAATGCAGTATTCATTCAAGCAACGCCGCGGAAAATTGCGGACAGGTAGTTCCTCCTTCCCTTTATTTGAAGCTATCTCAGACCATCGCTCGAATTAATTGATGCGCTTGATCACTCGAGTGTAAAACGGCCTTTAAGGGCAGGCTAATGTCGACGCAGGGTTTCTTTTCACCCTTCCTTCACTCCTTAAAGCATCCTACTGTCTACTAACTTACATTCATTACTACTTTAAATACATTATGCTCATTTCATACCAAATTAAAGATCTAGCGCTAGCCGATCCAGGTACAAGCACATATGAATGTGTAGCAAAGGTAACTGAACGGAATAACTAAGTTTTTCTGAGGAGGCGATCGACAACTATCTGTGCACTAAGATTTTACGGTGAGTGTGGTTTTAGATAAGAACAGGAAATGGAGGAAGAGTGAAGAGATACCCGGCGTCGACTCTAGTCTGATTTTAACGAAACACGCAAAAGGTGTCCGCGGTGTAACGTCCCATCCAACGGATTGAGAACTAAACATTTAAGTGCTCTCCACACAGAACTCAAGTAGGGATCAGCACACCTACGAAAAGTCTTTGGTGCGCCCGGGATTCGATCCAAGACCCTTGGGAAGTGGGGTGGGAGTACTCTAACCACCACCCTAGCCCGATCCTCTGGAATAAGCTGATTTGGATAGCGCTCGCTGATAGTGTGAGCATGAGTGAAAAGAGCAAATACAAGATGATACTGTTTAACTTCCAATCCGATAGACGGAGTACTGCACATGCGTAAGTGCTCCCCACACACCATTCAATTAGTGTCTGGCATGCTTTAGTAAAAAATCTAGGCACATTCTGAATCAAGCATTGATATTACAAGTTCTCTTTATCTTAACGCGAGAAATATTTGTAGTGCGCCATCTTCCATAAGGATAAGAGAGAAAAGGTACCATTTCGGTTTCCGAAAAGCGTTCATAATGAGTGGCAAAGTTTTATTCGCATATTTTGGTCATTCCGAAGGCCTACCAATGAAAAAAAATCCAATGACAATTCAGGGTAGCAAAAAATGTGTCTATATTAATGGAAATTCTGTCACAGCATGATATCTTTTCTGTACAACAACTAATCAACAATGTCAAGATACAATAGCATTTTAATGTTGATGGTACTACCATTGGGATTTCTTGTAAAATTACATCTCGTACATCACATTCACAACAACATATTCACTCATGACAAGTACAGCAGAGATGGTATCTCGGTCTTTCACTTCACAAGGTCATAATACTCCTAATATTTTCGTGCCCAACCCAATTCCTCCTCCCTAATTTGAAACAGAGGTTTCTCCTTCGGAGCGCAGTGAATACGGATTTCGGTCGATAACTTCTTTGCGGATTCCCGGCCGCTCGCCAATAACCTTCCGACCCAACGCTGGTTGCCCCGCGTCGCTCACATCTATGGAGCGCAGTACGTGCCTATCTCGTCAATGGTACAGCTCTTGAGACAGCACTCGTCGTGGGCCCCTCGGGGCAGCCGGCGGAAGGATCTGGGCACGAGGGCTGTGGCGATGGGCCTCGGACGAAATGGAAGGGCCAGCCCGTCCAGCGCCGAGTTCTGCTGCCACAGCTCATCCTCACGGTCGAGATCCGAGTTCATCAGCTCTGAAACACGAATTATCACCGTTATTACGTTTGCAACACACCCCTTAGAGTACTCGTTAATCCTCAGGTTTCATTGCAGTAAGCCCTTCCGCCGGCTCTCAGGATAACATATTGATCACTGAAATATATTTCTCGCTCGTCTTGGGATTGGGTCGGTGTTGTTATAGCTAGAGTACTGGCCTCCCATCACGAGGGTCCGCGTCCGACTCCCGGCTTCCATCCGGCTTTTCATTGGCATACCAGACCCTATTTGATTGCTTTGAGGAGAGTAATCGAGTTCAGTTCTCCGTCCGTCGGAAGGGAAGTTAAGCCGTGGTTCCTTTGGCGCCTTTCGCTTACAAGGAGACCGCGAGACTGATGCTCGGGATCGAAATGACGCAATTATTTTCCGAAACCATAGGTCGAATGCAGGAAAAGTTTCAACGGCTTTCTTCCACATAGGCCCCTGTTCAGGAAAAAAACGGAGGATAATTCTATAGTTGCGTTATTTTCTCGAACCCGGGCGTATGTGGAAGAAAGCCGTGACGCTTTTCCTGCATTCGACGTATGGTTTCGGAAAATAATTGCGTCATTTGGATCCCGAGCATCAGTCTCACAATGTCTCCTTGTGACGGGTCAACAATATCCTTTTCGGTCGTCTCCACCAATTAAAAGACACGTTTGTTCTCTTTTAAACCCACTTTACCTTCTCCAAAACCAGATCTCAGAAGTCCTGTCTTGGTCTCATTGCATCCTCTTTCCTGTAAGTCTTTCAGGAAATCTGTGAGATACAAATAGTGATGGCAATAATCAAACAAACCACCAGAACATTCATGTGGAGCATACTTGATAAAATAGGAGATAAATTCCACCCTAAATTATTACAATAAACCAGAGGTCAGTGCTTATTCTATTTTATCACGATGCTGTTCCGCCATTTAACGCCTGAAACGGTGGATTTTATTCAACGCATGCTTCTTTATGGCAGCGAGTATTGACGATAACAGTAGCAAAGAGGTCAAGGCTGGAAGAATTCGAAGTGTGGTGCTACAGAAGACTGATGGAGAAGAACGCATTCGTGGTGGAACGAAACCCGTGGTTTCTCCAAATACACTAAATGGGTTGCCGGGAGTACATTTCGCGAAATGACCATGTTTCAAGCGGGCATAGGATGAGTCTCGAGGCGCCCTAAAGTCAACCAAACTTGACTCTGAAAAGCATACAATGTACAGTTGGTATACATCAGCAATAGTTTAGGCTGAGGCCAATTAAACAGGGGAAATCATATCTCTAATAAGTGAAAAATTATTTCTGTCAGGATAGCATGATACCAGCGACTGTCGACTGAAAACGGAAATAATTACTGGAATAGCCACGCAAAGAGCGCATTCTACCAGAAAATGAATCTATTAACAGCTTGAAATACAAGATTGAAGGTAAGGAAACCTGTCATTACCTTAGATCTGTAACATGCTCCTTTATGGCAGTAAGAAATATGCATGCAATAGCTACTGCAGAGAAGAGTAAACTTGAAGCTTTTGACATTTATTGTCACTGAAGATGACTAATAAGGATGACGAATGGGATTGGCGGAGTATTTAACGAAAAAAGATCGAAGAAAATGTGGGAAAAAAGAATGAAATGAAAATCCTGGAAAGCTGGTGGGACAACCCAATTAGACATATCTTAGGACATGATAGTCTCATGAGACCTCAAGGAAAAATTGAATCGGTAGAATGGCGAATATAAAGATTTCTTTTGAGGTATGAGGAGCAAGATGAGTAGGGTATGGAAGAGAAGAAACGGGTTTAATGAATTGATATGAATAAGAAACATCATGGAAAAAATGAGTGGAGACTCTTATTAAACCAACGGCGATGGTAATGATGTGTTAAAACTTGGAAAATATCAGACATTCGTATGTTTTCGCTTCTATAAAGTGTGTTCCTTGAAGTGGCTGGACTTTAAATATCCTGATGTATCTCTTGCTTAATTTCGCTAGAATAATAAATTCGTGCACTGCGGTGGCTTTGATGATTTTCGCCTTTGATGATGAACTCATTTTTGTTAAATAGACTCTCCAAAACGGGGTATAGAGGGAGAATAGTGGTTTTTTAGATTTCCATTGGGAAGTGGAGATTGAAAAGTAGAACATCATGGAGGAAACTTCGTGTATAACCGGCGATGTTCGATGGAAAACTGCAAGCGAGGCATTTTACACGTAAGGGGGACTTAATTCCCGAGGGATTGATGAGGGATGTCTGAAAAAGACTGATGCAGAGTTTGATATGGAGAGCACATCTACATCTACGTTTCACCCTGCGAGCAGCCGCAAGAGCACAGTACCCAAGATCACCCACCTAATTGTGGGAAGGGAATACTTCTGCATTTATATAATTGTATATCATTTCATAAAAAATAAAATTACGTAAATCTAAGCTGAAGTTTAGTGGAACACGACACCTAACCCCTGATTTGTCGTATACTTCGTAGTTTACCAACCGCGGTTTTGTCAACCGAGGGGTTTTTCAGGAACGTAACCCTCGCGATCGACGAGGAATACCTATATTCATGTACTCCTCCAAACATTCCGCAAGATACTCACGTATCCATTCAGGTACTGGAACACCTGTGGATGAATATATGGCGTACGCTTGTAGTCTGAGACGTGCTCAAACGCGGTGAGTAATGATCCGGGTTGGATGGCCGGAAAGGACTAACCTCTAGGAATGGAGTCTTCTCCCGATTTCTTTTGGATAAGGAGGGTGTTATATCGCCCGCCACAGACCAGCTGGATTATATCGGCCAGGTATGGCCCGCAGTACTTTTTGCCGCTCCTCTTCTCGCTCCTCGATTCCAAATGATTGCTTGAGATCCCCACTATGTACGTGCCTAGTACCAGTATGGTGACAAGCCGAAGGATTATGGTACACATCTGTAGAGAGAGAGAGAGAGAAAAAGAAAAGGCTCTTTGTGTGCCAAATATCTCCTTTATATTTACGTATGGAAAGAGATATTCATTGAAACACGTTTGAAAAGAAGGAACTGAAGATTGCCCTCCGAAAAAAGTTGTAACTTTGTTTGTCAAAATAAATATATATAGGTAAATTTTAAAAAGGTAAACCGACAACCGTTACGCTTTTGTACAACGTTTTTGTGCAACACGCGAGTTTTTTTAGAGAACCATAAGTTTCAGAAACTTTAAGCTAGGTGAAGTATTAAATTTCGTCAACCCGCGGAGTAGAGACAATCTTTTATTCACCTGATATTCCCGGATTTAACTTGACGCACTTTTACATTTTCCCTTAAGAATACATGCAAAAAATCAGTTTTTCAGCATGCGGCTTATAATCTTTTCGGTGGTTAAGTTATTGTAAAAACACCAAACAAAAGAAAGGGAATGCCATAACATATCTAATTATTATCACTAAATATATTCTTCTGTTCCAAATTAAGAAGTCTATGATAAAATATACCAATATTTGATGAAATTTTGCTGTTTGAAAAACCGTCACCATGAGAACCAAAGACTTTTTGAAATATACTCCCATAAGATTGCGTGGGGAAGGTAGGGCTACAAGAAATGAATGGGAAAAAATGTCGCATTACCTCCCTAAGAAAAACATTGTTAATCATTGATAAAATTATGGCGGAGCGAGCAAAGCCAGGGGGATCGGGCCACCATAGGCGGACAGGGTAATAAAATAAAATAAAAATCTTATGGGTATGTATGTACTATGATTCTCTATGCTACTCCTCTATATTCTATGATCCTCTACAAATATTTTCGTGTGGTTTGAAAATGTCAGACCTAAACGGATTCATATGCTGCGTTACACATGCGTTTTTTAATATTAATTTAAACCATTTTTCGCAAAAAAACGAAAAATATTGAGACAAAAGAATACTTTAATATTTTATTTGGGAAAGTGGTTGATAAGTTACTCTTTCAGCGCAGTTTAAGTCGAGTATTGCAACCTTTATAAAAGCGACCATTTGCTGATAGTATAAGTTTTTATAACAAGACAGATTTTCTTAAGAAAGATTGATTGACAGATATAATTCATAATGAATGAAGGCAAGTTATATTTATTAAGGTTTAAAATCACATGAAAGTTTGGGAATTAGGTTTTTCCAACAATAAAATAATAGTTTTCTTGGATAATATTCGAGGCAGACATTTCATGGTTCACATATAGGAGATTTTGAATAGGAGACCAACAAAGCCTACAGATCAAGACCTGGAATCCTGATCTAACTTTTATACCTAGAATCGTAGGACCTTAAACCTAGAATAAAAATCTATAAAACTTCAAACTGATTGTCATCTAAGTTCACTGAAGAATTCAAAATTCACGATTTAAAGACTTAATAGTGAAAAAAATAAAGAGCAGTTTGCATACCTTATATTAAAAAAATGTTTAAAGACTAGGAATTTAAAAATCTTATTCGGGCGAAAATATATACCCTGTAAATAGATGACATTATGCAGTGCATTTGAATTATTCAGTATTCTTTTGGTTGTCTGGTTTCCTCAGTGAGAGAAAAAGCATTATAATTTACTAAGCCAAGCGATTTTCGTTCGTCTTTTTCTTACATATCTAGTACAAAACTGAAAATGAAAATGGTATCCACGTAAATGCTTGAATTCTAAGCCGAAAAAATCATCTAATTATCCAAAATAAGTTTACAAAACAATCATATATTCTTTTCTCCATAAATCATCAATGAATGTTTTCATGATATCAGTTTTAAGAAGGAAAAGGATGGAGTGTAATAGATTAGTTGATGACATTGTATTTTCAGTAGAAAATAAGAAATTAACTAGAATATTAGAAGATCCTCAACATTATATGCAAGAGATGTGTGTATATAGCATGAGGATGATTAAGAAGAAATAATACATGGTTATGTACGAACAAGGAGAAATATTGAGACCAAACTGGGAGAAGAGCACATTGAGCAAGTGGAGAGATTTCACAATTCCTCCTGAAAAGTAATAACAGATTATCTTCTGTTGCTGTTATTAATGTTTATCATAATAATTGTTACCATCAGGAATGCGTGCGTGGTGAGAAATCATAATTGTTCTGCTGGCTGAGAAGTATAAATTGTTCAACGAGTATGAAAGTGATAGCGCTGGTGAAAAAATTGCAAAGAAAAAGTAAGGCGCTCTGTTGATAATTGAATAAAAAGCTGAGGACGGTTAATGGTGGATTGCTTGATTGGAAGCGTAACACTGTACATAGGAGACTAGTCCAGTTAAAAAAGGAGAAAAAGACTGGAAGTCCTTGAATTGTGACAATGGAAAAAATGGAGAAAGTGAGTTGGAAAGATAGAGTAAGGAGTATGGGGTTGAGAAGAGTGCGTGACTAAATAACTCTAATGGAGAAAACAGAAGAACTGGATTGTACATTCATTGAGGCAGACCGCTTATTGGTGACGGTAATGGAAGAAATCTTTGGTGGAAAATGTGGTACGGGGAGCGGCGAAGAGCGTGCGAGATAAAGTGCACATACGGTCACAGAGAGAAATAATTCAAGGCTTACTTATCGATCATAAAAGATATAATCGAAAATACCACAGGATCATAACTCACAAGTTTAACCCAACAAAGCACCGCCTGGACTTGTTCTAAGGCCTCTGACTGAAACGAGAAACTCGGTAAATAATATTTTGGGGGGAAGGTGGCCGACAGCGTAGAGATTACTTGCTTGTATTTGTCCATGAAAAAAGTGGCGGAAGAAAAACGATTCTGTCATCCCTATCCTTATTAGGGCAGATAGACTTGGCTGCCGTTCGCATTCCTGAAAAACTACTAACATAGAGTAAGTATAATATAGAGAGCTCACCGCGCAGGGCAACGCTGTTATATGTTTTGGATGTAGTACTGGAAGGTTTCCATAGATGTTAGGGGAAGAATTTTTTTGCGTTACGTCACAAACAATAGATATCCCTACCATCGCTTTCGTATTTCTAACCGACTTACGCGGCTCATTCAAGAAGTGTCTTGTAGTCTGCTTCCTCTTCTCCTTGTACCGGTGGGTTATGTGTTTTTTCTATGAAACAACAAGGAATCCGTCCTTTGACAACATATGTTTGCTTTAATATTGAGAAAAATGTTAAATAATCCATGTGACTGTTGACGTTAGGTAAAGGCATATCGTGCCATTACAATAAAATCTCACTCACTCAGTGATTCAACCCGAAGGTTGGTTTGAATAGGTGAGGGTAGAGCTCACCCCGGACTAAGCCACAGGCGTGTGAATTTCACACATTCAGGGTGCCACACAAGTGACAGTTCCTTTCCCTGGGCCACCTCGCACTCCGAGGATTTTTCGTTCGGGGGCGTCCAAAGGCTTCACCCGGATTTGAACCCGGGACCCTTCGATCAGTAGCCAAGCGCTCTGCCCACTAGGCCACCACGCTCCCCAACAAAAAATAACAATACTAAAACAATAGCATATGTTATGTGCCAATTAAGTCGATTAGAACAACTAAAGTAATGGAAGCGATACATATCGTTTGTGACGGAACTCGAAAAATTCTTACCACGCTATGTATGTAAACCTTCCAGTCCTACATCAAAAACGTATAGCGGTTTTACCCTATGCGGTGAGCCCTCTATATTGTACTTACTCTATGCTACTACATACTTCGCTCCTTCGGATGCCATCAGTTATTCGTTCTCTCCACTCACCTTCGCACCGTTCGCTCGTTCTTCTTTGCCTTCTTCCTCCGTTTAACTTCTCTTTCGATACACCGCTTTCACTGTTTCACCAGCTCGCCTCAAAGATTCGCTTGATTTATGTCCTGAGACCTTCCCTCTTCGGTACTGGGCTCCGCGAATACCAGCGCCAGGGTGATTGGACGCCTTCGGCGGTCGAGAGGACTCGTAAGGAGGCGAGGTGTACGTCTGCCCCGCTATCCGTCTGCTGGACCCCCCTATCCCGTATCCTTCCTCTCTTTATACGAGGGGGCGACTGCGCCCTTGTGGCCGGGGCGCGTGAATAATGGGGAGGGGAGGGACGATGTACGAGAATGGAGGGGTGGATGCTTGAATTTTTTGGAATCTGAAAACACGGGCAGTCTTCTCCCC
This sequence comes from Platycnemis pennipes, assembly GCA_933228895.1. Taxonomy (NCBI): domain Eukaryota; kingdom Metazoa; phylum Arthropoda; class Insecta; order Odonata; family Platycnemididae; genus Platycnemis; species Platycnemis pennipes. Next base: position 73,479,836 of record OW121855.1, read on the forward strand.
TCGCTCCCGTTTGCTCCTCCCATGTTCAGGGTCTCTCCTTCCCCCATCTTCCAGCCTCCCCACACCCCAGCGTGTCCGTCCTCGCTAACGTTTCGACTCCCACGTTCGGTCCAGCACCCTCCGTTTACCCGGCCAAGGGGCAAGGAGACGGATCTGGGCATTTCCCCTTGGATTGGGGTGGGGAGCTCTTACGCCACGTGGGTGGATGGAGCTTATATACGGTTTCCGAGAGTATTTTTTTTGTCAAAATATTTCCCAAGGGTCCAATTCTTTCAGGCGATGGAGTATCTGGGAGGTGATCGCGCAAATAATAGGCCCAGATCTTTTTGCGTAGAAATGTTGAAATACAACTACATCTATTAACATATTAACGTAGCTAGAGTGGGGACAAAGTCGGTCCCCCCCCCCCCTCCGCCCCTCCGGCTCCATTGAGACAAAGTGCAAGGGGGGTCCGTCAGGCCTTCCCGGAAATTTTTTAGTTAAAAACCCTGGTTATAGGGTACATTAACACGTACAAATTAATGTGTAAATGCATGAACGCGAGAATGAACGCGAGAATGAACGCGAAAATTCACCGTGTAACCACACCAACATGCACGAATGCATGAACAGAAAATATAACCTGTTCTAATTTGGTTCATTCATTCGTACAAGTTGCGCTCGTGTTTCAGGGGCAAACGTAAATGAAACCATTCACGCATTCACAACCATTAGAACATGAAAACCTGCAATTTGTGTCATATTTTTAGGGTTTGAAGAACACGAAAAAAATTGTAGATAGGTGGTGTCGGATCCCGACGAAGTTATTTGCGTTGGAACGTTAATCTTGTATAGTGTATTGAAATATAGGTTTCGATTTTTCATACATATACCATAATATATTCATATATCATACTTTAGTATATAAAGACTCGACACTAATACTTGACCGAGACTCGTCAGATGCCTCCTGAGTTGTCAGAGCACGCTTGCTTCGCAGCAGTATTGCGTGCTTGTTTTCAGTCCGGGCCCGGCGGTTTTCATGACATTCTCTTTGGAATTTTACGCTTTAGCAATTCCTGCCCGAGTTTATAATTCTCAATGTACATTACTCTCTTACATCTCAATATTTAAAATAAAATCGGGAAATGTCAAAAATTTTCCAAATGAAAACCCTGGTATCTTTTTGATTTTTTGAGATACTCATTGTAATCCTAAGAAGAGTAGTAGCTAGTCGCAGGTGTCCGAGTTATAATGCTACATTGTGCAAATATGCTGGAGAAGCGTCTTGAGAAGATACTAAAAAAACAGATCTACATCTATATCTACGTGATACCCTGCGAGTCACCACGACGGTGTGTGGCAGTGATTGAAGATCACCAAACATGCACTATTGACATTCAACTAGGCTACTCCAAGGAAACATGCTAGATAATAGGTTAACATGCAGCTAGATGGTTAGTAACCACATAGTAATAAAGGGATTGGTTGTTAATGCGTGCACTAGCCACTACAGACTACTCTAACAATATTTCACCTACCTATCCCTTTGCTCTATTGCCTAATGTGCTCTATTATGTGCGCGCGGAAAATATTTTAAATATATCGGTACGACAATATATCTCTCATCCTCTCATCTGTCATCCCGAAAATCTATCTCATCCCGAGATAATGGCCTAACTGAAAATATAGTCTCAGGTTTTCATTGAAAATACTTGACGATAATTGCACTCGGTCACTATATTCGGGCTAGTTGGAGTCGTCTAGTTGAAGATTCTGATAAATTGTTTTCAATTTTTCCTGCTTTTTTAAAGAATTTGTGGCGCTATGCCGCATCACGTGCCCTTGGCGCCCCTGGCGGGGGTCATCTTTTCCACCCACAGTTAGGGCAGGTGCCCTGGGCGCATCAAGTGGGTCCGTACGCCTTTTTTATTTATTTTCCACTACCTGTGGCCTTTATATCGGGGTATTAACAATGTAACAACAGACGAGCACACACAGTCATGTCCTTCGTGGTGAAAAAACATACTCACTCGAACCCGCGACCCTAAGGTTAGCAGGCGAGGACTTAACCACGCCGCCACCTCTGGAGGGACCACCAGGAGTTTCATTTTGTGAAAGGAGGTTGGGTATTCTATCCATTGAATTTTACTTGCAAAGGTATCAAACAGGCTTCCTAAATATGCATCGCAAAGTCTTTAAAATTAGACCCAAATTAGAGCAATGACTAATGCAAATTGCAAAAATTTTATAATCCTTCTGCCAAGGGAGGGCAAATAGGTACGCTTCTCTCACTTTGGCACCCGGGGAAAAGTTTCTCCCCCTCCCCTAGCTACGCCCCTGTTTATTAACTATTTCCGCTACTTTCGGGCCCTCGGGATATAAAACCAGTTCCCTACCCACCACACCAACCCTAACTTCTTAGTTCAACGGTTTGGAATAGTGTTTCCATATACATTTTTATCATCCCCCCACCGGTTACCTACATCGTTTGATAACTCACTTGTTAACAACCCTGAGGAGTTGAAATGGCGAGAAGAATAATGACGTTCAAGTGAAAATTCATTTAATTTACGGCGTAGTGTTACTTTTTTAAAGTCAGCGGAGAGCTGTACAATATTGCTATGGATAATGGACTCGGGTTTATGTCCTCAACTCTATTTCATCTTCAGATCTGATGTTGATATTAGCTATTAATGACATAATGTAATAATATTAATGCAGAGGAATTGCAAAATGGTGGGATGTAGATACTCGGTAAGCCTCTTAAACTTTTGAATCCAGTGCAGCCTTTAGAAACATTTATGAAGTGGAACCCGCAAATTAACATGTGCATCTTTTTCTCCTTTCCGACTCACCAAAATTCCACCCAGGGAAACCCAACGCTGTCAATTATATCAATCATTTTCATAATCATCATCAATTGTCCTAAGATTGGTTTAACACTAGAAAGGCGGGGAAAGAGTAATGTGCCAAGGCAATGAAAGCTATTTACTAGGGATGGGTCGGTTCGGTTCTTCGGTTCTCGGTTCCACCGGTTCTTGAGCTTAGAACCGGAACCGGAACCGAGGCCAAAAAGAATCGGTACCGAAATAATTGGCGCGAAAACCAGTTTGAAACCTTCTCACACTCTGAAAGCGGAGGCTTCACATTAAAACCTGGTGAAATAGTGTACTTAGATGTTTCAAAGTTGCCGTGAATTATTCTAATTCAGTCGTTAAAAGACCATATGATTTATTTTATTACATCCAATTCTAGTAAGTGATGAAATACCACCGTAATAAGGATATACTGATTGATATGTATGTGTTACGTCCACCTCCTTGGAGGTGCGAGCCCTCATATCATTTTCGTAAATTATATCATAATATAGTGTATAGGTTTTAGAAGATTTCATTCATGCTTTGGACATTGCTTTCGTTAAGTCAGCAAATTATTCGTCATTTGTACAATAGCATTAACTTTGCTCATGCAAGAGAACGCTGTCCACTGCGCCACGCAGTAAATAGCAGACGACAATCGACTATTTGAAAAATTGACAGCGCAAAGATAGCCGGAAATGAAAGGCACCCACAATATGCGGTCAATTACAATTATATTGTTTTATCAAGTTTCTTCTTCCCTTGATGCAAGGGTCGTGTTCAGCCAAGTAACTATCAACCGTTTCCGTTGACCATTCTGCTTTCTTGATTACTCGACTATAAATGGACAATCATTACAAAAACGTTGGGTTAACTGGTCATGTTTAACTTTAAAACATTTTTGTGCCATGAAACGTGAATAAAAATGCACGTGTGGGATATAAAAGCTGATATTGGTATTATCTTCCAATGGGAGAGTGTAACTAAGTATTTGCAGTAACATACAAATTTAAATATTTAAGTTTATGAGAAATATGTTGATAATGAGAAAACCATGGTTGAAAGTGCACACACTGTTTATTTTACGCGTATCATACAAAACTAGAGCGCGGAAAAAGTCTTTTGATTTTTTGTAAATGTGGGACTTTTGTGGTTTTAAATACAAATCTTCACCAATCTCATCAAATAAAATAGTTTTTAATGACTTTCTTAGAGACTTTTTGGGACATTTTTGGCGGGACGGGACTTTTCTGATTAAAAGAGACTTTTATGGGCCTTTTTATTTAAACCGCATGCCTAAGTTTATATTTGGCTATTGTGATCACATTTGTTCAACTGTGTGTTGGACGCATCTGTGTTTTTCATGCGGTACTACACGGAGCAGAGATGTACTGTAAAATGTACGCTCCTAACAATTGTTAATGCGAAATTTTAATAATAGCTCCGGAAACTGCAATGAAATCTTTCTATTGCTCCACCGTTCATGAAATAATCACACTCATCAGTGCTTCAACCCGAAGGTTGGTTTGGATAGGTGAGGGTAGAGCTCACCCCGTACTTATCCATTTGCATGTCAAATTCACATATTGTTCCTTTCCCTGGGCCACCTCGCACTTCGAGTTTCTTTTGCTGAGGTTGTCCAAAGACTTCACAAAGGGATAGATTGACCTGAAAGAATGCATTGATCTAATTATGAACCAGCTTATTTGAACCCGGGTGGTCTGCTGACAAGCCGACAGCGCTACACTGTATGGTAGCACTCCGCTTTTGTTTAGGAGATTAGTGGAAAAATGATACAATTATATGAAAGATCATCTAGAATTTCCGACGAGGTGAACTCGTCACATTGTGTGCAGATGATCATTAAATGCGCCTACATTGTAGTGAGGCAAGCATGACGTAGATGAACCTGGACCCTCGGCTGCGATCAAGCGGAGAAGAAGATTTTAAAATGATCGCGAAAAACAAGAGAAAAAGGTCCTCAGCTTCCCCGAAAATAGGGGTCCTGACCTGTACAATGGACAACAAATAAGTACTTTTTTTTCATTTTAGGTATTTTTTGAGCAGAAAACTAAGTTTTGAACTATTTAATCATGTTTCTAATGCCTTATAACATTATTGATTCTATGTAAAAACTTGTTTGGTATTGTATATTATAAAATTTTCCCCTTTAAATTTGACTGAAAAACGCCGTTTCCAAGGTTTTACAATGGAGTGTACTTCCACCCTCTTTGTCATCTACTGCCTTTTTAGTAAGAGGTAGGGTGCTGGGGACTTCCAGATATTGAAATAGAGGAACAATGAGATGGGAGGGTGAGTTTCGAAGAAAATGAACCATGGGGAGACGGGAGAGCGAATATAAACGACGTGAGTGGTTAAGCGGGGTTGCATAACTTGGAGCATACAGCCCCGCGACGCTGAGGCGCATGCTTCAGGGCGCGCTCCCCCCCTGTTAGTTCTACGTCAAAATGTTAGATTACCTTTTTTGTTGCTTATATTGTCTACTTTCCGATTATTCGATTAGTTTTTCCCAAAATCAAAACTAAACGATTTAAAAACTAAAAAAGCGATTTTTTAAAGTGTTATTTTCAAAATTTGGGGGGGTTGCGGGGTGAATTTTTGGTGGAAAGTTAGAAATTCGGATTCAGCGACCCAAAAAGAACAGGATTAATTAATTTCCAGAACTACCTCTAATTTTTCCAAGTAAAATCCCCTAATGCCTGGACTAGCATCTCTAGGCTCTTTTCTCCAACAATACAGTTAAATTCAGCAACTTTCTCACGGAAATAACTCGGACTTTTGAGAGACTTTTTTCAAAAATATTGGTGACTTTTTAGGCGACTTTTTTTTTGCAAAATTGAAGACTTTTTTCCGCGCTCTATACATAACTAACGTATCGCCATTAAATATAATCACGGCATTGGAGATCCCGGAAAGATTCCGAAACGAGATAGGAAAGCATAATCTTTTGAAACGACGGAAATGGTACACGTAAATTTATGTCAACGCATGTCACACAGATGGTCTAACTGAGATGTAAGCCAATGGTGAAAAAATCAACCGCGCAAGGTAGTGCCAAGTTACCATCAAGAGCCATGGCATATGAATCAGCACTGTTAGCACTTCGTATGTGCCCGGATCCCAGATATCAGGCCCACATGAATGCTTCCTAAGTCGCATGTCGATAAATGAAGTGCTATCGAAATACGGCATGCCTATCGATATTATATCATACCTATTGATATTTTAAAAATATCGATAGCTGGTGAAATTACGCCTTAGTTTACTCACGCGGTTGAATCCTTCGCAATGTCTTCCGAAGTGTGGAAATACTTCACGGTTGATGCAGCAAATGAAAATTTCGCAAAGCGTAATATTTGTTATTCCCTGATTTACAGGGGTGCATGTAAATCCACTCCTAACCTGAAAAAGCATGCGGAAAAGAGGCACAAAATAAATTTTCGAGGGAAGAGTCCAATTGTGTCTCCTAAGAGACGGAATACTTCAGTAACTAGTAGAGGCCTGCACACGGACGCAAAATACGGGCGAGGGTCGCCTGCCTGTGTGCGAGAGATAAAGAGAGAGGCACAACCCGAAGAAATTTTTTCTTTCTATCGGACTTTTCCGAAGTGTCACGAATGTGGCCTTAACGGAGAAATGGCCGAGTAGAAGCGGTCACCCGTCGTCTGCTGGGCGGGCGACCGCCTCCATCCATGGATGGGCAACGAGTATAAAACCAAAAGTGCTTGAGTTCTATAAATATTTTCACATAAAAGGGTAAAAATGGATTAAAATTACATAAACACAAAAATATTATGAAGAATTCTTTTTCAAGCGGTATGTCTCTGAAAATGATTATTTATTATCTTATCTTACCATTGAGCAATGCAAAGTAAGTGGTAAATTAAGAACCGGAACCGAGAATCAGAACCGAGAACCGAAGTTAAGAACCGAACCGGAACCGGAACCGAAAAAAAGTGGAACCGACCCATCCCTACTATTTACCCCTTGGAAGGTGTCTCCATCAATTGTTAGATCTCGGGGTTCTCTTCGATCCTACGTTCCTGGCATCACCATGTACTTGGTTTCATTTACATCAATTTATAGACCTATTCTGTCGGATTTTCTTTTCAAAATCTTCAAACCACCAACCGTCAATTGAAGGCTTGTGTTTTTTTTTATTTTTGTAACATCTACTATTCAGCCCAGATTGCCAATATTTTACACTTTTTTACCCAGTTGAAACTCTTTTAAGATTTTAGCATCATTTTAATCATGGCATTACCCATGAATTGAGTGAAAGGACATCTGCAATTTGAAGGATACTGATTTCTCCTATACAGTCATGTACTGAGATGGTATGCAACACGCAATACAATGCTCGATGATGATATTCCACATTTTAGAAGCATGGCAAAATTTATCCATTTGATGATGGCGCAATATAAACCATTGCAGCAATAAAAGGTCTCGTGTGAGTAGATATTACTAAATTTTATTCGTCGTCAGCAAAAAAATACTCCACTTATGAGATAAAGTACTTGAAGCTAATACCCGTCAATTGACGGGTCGCCATCGTGGAAGGAGAATTTACCTGATAGGAGGAAAACAACTTGAAAAAAAAAGAAGACAAATATTATATACACTCTTAATCAGAATTAAGGGAAAGTAAAAAAAATCACGATGATACACGATAAAATTTATTATTATCGATCACTAAAAATCTAAAACCAATGACAAATGACCATCCTCCTAGTGTTAATGTAGCACCCAGCGTGATTATTTTCTTTCCTATGACCATTTTCTCTGTTACATTTTACAATACTTATCTCCTATACCTCGTGCGACTTCTTCCTCTGAAGTTATGTATTTAAATTCATTTTCCTCCCAAGACTCTTCTTGCGGATACACCGCAAGATGTGTCCGATAGGGATGTACTGTATTTTTTTCATTGATCTGTCATATTTCTTTCTTCTCCTACACTTGTTTAGACATCATCAGTTACTCGATCTGTTCATTTGTTCTTCATCATTGATCCGTAACACACTTCAATTGCTTCCAGCCTTGTATCTACTCCAACTGTTATTGCCCATGCCTCACTCCCGTAAATGAACGTGCCTCCGAAGTGTACGATGAAAACGTATTTCCTCATTTCAAGTTTTGAGTTTCCAGCCGTTATTTTTTCTATGGAAAACGCTTTTCAAATAACCTATATTAGTAATAATAATAACCATGCCTGCTGATTATTCAGTTTCCCAAACAACAAAATTCATCCTTTTCTTTCAGTGAGAAATTGTTTCGGCATTAACGTGGTTGAATTCTCGTATCCAAAGAACGATAAGTAAATATAGCACTGCAATTCCACAGGTAACATTAACATTTATTTACACGACCCTGTTTCATCGCACTATAGCATTTTTAGGAGAATAAGATCCACTAGTACGTAATTTTATATACATAGCCAGTGAATAGGGAGGTTAGGGAGCCGTTGAAGGAATGAGGGGGCGACTCTTCATGTGTCAAATTTCCTTACCTTTTGAACTTAGTGAGTAGCACTATTGCAGTGACGTCTATCAACTGCGTCTACTTTTTGCCCTAGAAAGATTTTATTACCTCTTTTGCATCCGTAGTAGTATTTTTTGGCGTAGGCAGTTGGCGTTCGATGTTCAAAGATATCTTGTCGAGGAAGGGAAGCCTTTTCAACTTTGGAGTGTCTTTCATAGGGTGAGGAACTGTAAACCCCAAGTATGCTATTTTGATACATTCTGGTCTGTAGATTGTGTCTATTTATTTGGTAGGGTAACCGTTACTGGAAGTGATGTTTTATTGTTTGTAATTCTTTGCGTATATTTGCATCAGTCATGGGAACGTGGCTAAGTCCGTGTGAATTGCTATGAAAAGCTACCAATTTTTGTGGCACGTGATTTCGTGAATTACAACGTACGACTTGATCAGAGCAATATGTGGTTCCCTATACATTGAAAAAAACTATCCTTCGGTTGATGACATTAATGAACAAATCGAGGACATTGAATATCCCTTCTGTTTTAATTTCACGGATGAATTTCACGTTTTTGTCCCGTGAGTTCACCACTTTAACGAAACTCTGTAATTGTCTGGATTCATATAACTACCTAAAATCTCCATCGCTTTGATTATTTTTATGGCAGCAGATTCATTCCTCATCATGAGGGCATCTTCTGATCGAATTGTCATTCTCGCTACTATTTGCATTTTATGTTTTTCTTTTCCTCGAATTTTTCTTTCCCAAGTTTTTTACTCGTAGAAGAGAACTGATGACAGGGTCATTTTGTAGGGACGGGAATAAAAGACCAGTGAAAAGTCTGATATGGAGCATTCCACTATGGTGCCGAAACGCGGTCTTTGAGAAAAGATGGAAATACCTTATTACTTCTGAGATATAGTAGAGAAGGAGGGTGGAGAAGGTAAGGTGCGTATAAATGAAGACAAAGGAGGAAGTACCAGAGGTTGTAGGGGAGGAAAGGGTTTCTCCTAGGAGAGGAAAGTTGATTGGGGAAATTCGAAGAAGTCAGGGAAACAAGATGGAGAAAATAATTACGGGCAAGGTTGTTTTGAAGGACTTGATAGAATGATGGGTAAATGGGCTTTGTGGAGGAGAAGAATGGGTTATTTGGATAGAATGATGAGTAGTGAGGTATGCAGAACTGAAGAACAACATTGTATGATAGATAGGAGTCGTGGGAAGCGTTTGATGTTCATTAAAACCTACTCTCAAGCCTTAAAACGCTAATAATAATATAACTGATCCCATCCTCTGCTCTTAAACTTAATGTTATAATCTCCACTGATCACCATAATAACTACTACGAGAGAAAGAAGGGCAAAGTTTTGCGGTCTTCGAGAGAGATCAGATGAAAGAGCATTCGGTTGTGGGAGAGGATGCTCCCACGCAAGGATCGCAAAAACTCCTTTATGTTTTCCCGAGGGTCTGAGATCCCGGAGGAACAGGGAGAGGGAGGCGTATGTTTTTGCGAGCGTGAGAGACGCGAGATGTTTATCAGGAGGGAGTCCCGTTGGTTGGCAAGGAGACCGACCCCCCCAGTCTCGAAGAGCAATGCCTCTCCTTCCTCCGTAGATGCAAAGTTTTCCTTCGGGGCAGGGTGGAAGGGAACGGGTTGTGATTGATGTAGAGCCGAGCCGGAGACGTAGGAGGCGTTTCTTCTTCCACGGGTGAGCAAGTTGCAAGGGAAGAGGCCGAGTCCGTGGGCGTGGGAAGGGATGCGACGTCTCGACGCACGCGAGCGCCCTCAAGACGCCGCCGACGCTCGCGTCACCTCCTCCTCGGATCACCCCTCTCCTTCCTCTCTCTGCATCTCTCGAAAACAAGGAAGTTGTGCCCCATCCCCACTTTGGAGGAAATTTCAACCCTTTCTCTCCCCTCTCTACTCCATCCTTCTGCCGCCAAGGCATGAATGGATTTGAGGAGACAGAGGACGTGATTGGATTCACAGACCGAGTTTGCGGGAGTGGTGGACACTACACACCCCCTATCGCAATTGCTCGTTCCTTAATGAGACAGGTACAGGGTCTGTCTTTCGCTTCGGCTAGCTCAGTCTGTAGAGTATTATATTTTTAATATCAGGGTCTTTGGATTGAGCTACACATCGGGAGTATTTTGTGTCGGTCTCGGTAGCGGCAGAGTACCTTGGCTAACTATCCTGAGGTCGTGGGATCGAGTAACGCCCGGGTACGATTTACACCATTCGGTGAATGGATGATTGTGATGTCCTGAGTCGAATTTAAGAGGAGACTTCGTAGTCCTAACTTTGCTCAACGAATAGTCATATCCATTTTTTTTATCTCACCACTCATTAATGACGCGAAATCATCTAGGAGCAGGCTTCTCACAATGACCGTGCTGATGATTTAATTACATTCAATATCGCAGTTAAACTTAATAGAGCAGCACAACATATGTAAAATTTATAAGTTAATGAATTGGCACGACCGGCTACGTCTACATCTAATACCCTGCAAACCACCATAGGTGTGTGGCAGGGGGTGAATTCACACCAAACATTCATTTTATATCATGCATAAAAAGGATTAGTAATAATAAACTAGTCTAAACTTCAATTTTTAAAAGTGATAAAAATAGCAAAGCAAGCTTGCAATATCATGCTGTTAGTTGGGTTAGCTTTAAGTCCTTGTACCACTATGCAACTACCTACGCTATCCATTGATATATTTATACCATTGGTATATTTATATTCCATTCCATTGATATATTTATACCATTGATATATTTATATTCATATCCCTAATTGTACGAGGAAAAAATAGCAATTTGAACGTCAGTTTGGCAATCAATTTCTTTAATTTTGTGAATATGGTCCAATCTACCATAGTAAGTTGGAGTTCGCAAAATATTTTTTACGTCATCAGTGAAAATATTATCTTGGAATTTATTTAAGAGATTAAGTCTAAATTTCAACCTACGATCTGACTATAATTCCCATTTCATAGACTGGTTACGCTAATATAGTTATGATACTGGTCCTTTACAAGTCTTGCCGATCCTCGCTGAACACGTTCAAGTTAATTATTTAGGCCTATTTCGTATGGATCCCATACACTGGCAGCGTATTCCACTAATGCATTGAGAATGGACTTTTACATGTTAATGACGTTCGGAGTGTTTTGTAAGTTGTAACGACGGGGTGGAACGTGGGGCCTTGGATTGTATCGACGAGGAAAAATAGTCACCCCCGGGTGGGCTCGAACCACCAACCTTTCGGTTAACAGCCGAACGCGCTAGCCGATTGCAGCGCGGAGGCTATATACTTTGGTATCTGTGGACTATTAATTGAGAGTTTTCATCCGGTTTGGTTAAGTTTTGGAGGTGTATCCGTACTCAACGTCACATGACATTCACCCATCTGCTCCATACGTAACTTATTTATCTCTCTTCAAATCAGCATCTTTCCTACCCCTCTCCATGCTATCCATAATACATTTTTTTCTTCCTCATCCTCACTTATCAAGTATTCTGCTCTCGATAACGATCTTCACCATTCCACTGTCTCTAAGTACCTGTTCTAACCACCTACTCTCCCTTCTCCTAAAATCTGACGGAAATCTTCTTTCCTCCCCAGTCATTTTCAACACTTTTTCATTCGAACAACGTTGCGAGCATAGGGATATCTTAATTCTCCTCAACAAATCTTCCTATCTTCTCTCTTCATCTTTCCCTGGAGTCCATGTCTCACATCTATGCAATACTTCCCTCACATCAAGCTCGCCAACCTTCATTTTTTAAGGTTCTCATTGTCATTTCTCCTCTATTGGTACTCTATTGGTAAACCCCAGCGTAGCCCAAGCAATCATTACTACTACGTCCACCTTCAACCAATATACCGCCTAAAACTGTTATACCTGTTCTATCCGGTGCCCTCATACTCTAATAATAAGCTTTTTCTTCTTTTTCCTCTAGAATCTTTTTGTTTTCTTGTGATAAATCTTCATTATCTTCCAATAATGTATATGAATTAGGCTTTAGTATATTCAAAATTAAACTAAGGCTTGATCTGTTGGGGTGGAGCATATCGCAATGCCAATCTCTCAAACTTCATGTTTGTTTTTCCTACATATATACCTAGATTAATTTGAGAAAATTTAGCAGTGGTAGTTGGTATGTCAATGACAGGCAGTTAACCATAGGGTGTTATCCAACTATAAAAGCATTTCCATCAGTAGGCATTCCGATATATTATTAAAAATTCCGGAATATTCACATAATTCTTCTCTTTAACGTTTTTCACTTTTCACCCTACGATTCTCCTACGGAATCTCTTCTTTGCAGTTCGTCCATATCACTTCTCCCTCGAAGACTGTGTTCATCAGACGATCACGTCTCAAAATATACCTACTCGATAAGGTCCTGACTTCTGTTCTGGAGGATCATGGTTCGAATCTGGAGGAGATCTCTTTGGACACATCCGTGTGATTTTCTGGAGTACCATGGCTATCCAGGAATAGCATAAGTAAAGAAATATCCCACCTTACTATGAATATGTGTATTTTTCGTACACTATTTTTACTATCCTTAACCTTAGATATTTTCCTAGGAAATTTTATTATTACTCGACCAGTTTCAACGATTCTACGTCCTTTTCAGGGTTACCTCTACCCTTGATAACGCAACTCCATCGTTGAAACCGGTCTCGAAATAATAAAACATCGCGAAAAATTACTAAGCTATTTATGATATTATCCCACTTTAAACGAGGCGCCATCGCGAGTAGTAATCTCAAACATTTCCGAAATGACATGTGGTAAAATGACGAAAAATACGAGACATTTGTTGCTAATGCTATGTTATTGATCAAAAACTTACCGTTTCTTCAGCTGGTGTTCCCTACTACCACTTTTCCCCTTATTTTTTGTGATTCTTCAATTCGGTGTTGGAAAATGTATGCAGCATTTAATATTGGAAACTTTTATTTTAGGTAGACTCGATTTTTTTAGGAATTTTATTTCAAAAATTGCTACTTGTATTTCAAAAATTCATGTTCCATTTAAGAAAGAATCAATTTTAGTTCCAAAGTAAGTGGTCAGAAGTCATCGAACATTCTGAGTTCAAATTTCATCATCAATTACTGGTGGTACCCTTAAATGTTCAGCGCAATTTACATGTTAGTTTCTTTTTTATTGATCTTTAGGTTACATCAGGCCATTCCGCGACTATTTATTTGACTTGAAGGTTAATGAATAATAAAAAAATCAGTAGAGGAATAGAGGGTAAGAAAAGCATTGAACTTTAAGTTAATAGCTTCATGAGGCAGAGGATGACTTTTTGATGAGGTGAATAGCCAGAAATAGAGCAGGAGGGAATGATCAGCAGAATAGCCCAAGCAAAGAAAAAATATTTCTTTAAGAAGAAAAGCTATTAACGGGTGGAAACACAAACTTTTGAATAAAGAAGCAGTTCATTAGAACACTCACCAAGAACATTGCTTAAGGGCCATTTTGGTTTATACAGTCGCAGAATTGCAAAACTGAATGTATTTGAAATACAGTGTTAACGAAGAATAATAAAGGAATCAATAATAACGAACTGGATGGGCCGAGTAGCTAATAAATAAGTTCAAATATCTAGGAAATGAAGTCAAAGGAAATTCAGAAAAGGTGAGGCACCCTCAGTTGGATACAGAGGTAGACATCATGGTCTGATTAAGATAAATAATTTCTAGCGTAACATTGTGGAAATACCTAAAATTCATGATAAATGAATAAGTCTAGTGAAGATTGTAGATGGAAAAAACTGGAAGAATATAAGAGGAAGACTTCGGATGAAATAATTAAAGCAAATGCAAGGCTCTAAGAGCCAAAATTTCTGTAGATACTAAAGATGAGGGCCGCGGCTGTCAGATTGGTAACTCTCTGGTCTGACTAGTCGCGGGTTCGAAGCCCGCGTACCACATGGGTGCTGCGCTGGCCATGGAATTAAGTCAAATTTGATATGATCTTAACCGTTGAAGCACATTAAAACCTCACTCCACAAAAATTACTAAAGGCAGACAGATGGAATAATCGAAGGGAGAGCTCCATCAAGCCAATCTTAGTATTGATGAGTTGGGATGCTGAATGTCAAATGCTGTTTACAATTTATGCACAGCTGTCTGGAATTTTGCTGAACTCCGCGTCCGTGAATGTCAGTAGGGTAGTTTCTTATTATTTTTTATTGTCTTGCTCGAAAGTTTATAACCTCTGGAGTACGTTTTCTAAGCCGTTCGATTTTAGAATGACGTTAAGTATTTTTCCTCATTAATAAAAAAAATTAAAAAACTCAACGGCGCGAAAACGTGACGGCAAGCTATTGCGTGCCGTAAAAATCATACGCGTGATGTAACACTCTTTCCACTACCTGCCACTGGGTGGGGCCTCCAAGCTAGAGGCTCTCTATTATCAGTAGTACCATTTGTAATACAGTGCCTCTATCACAAGTAGACGGTGAACTCCATTAAGGCTTATTAACTAGTATCGGAGGTATATTTATTTAGTTCATGTGTTATGATTAACTTTTTTTATTTATTTAAAATTATTTATCCAGTTGATTCATTTAATAATGCATACATACATGCATACATACATGCTTCCCGTAAATTTGGTCCATTGCCGCGCGAATTCCACACCGTGCTTCACAGTAACAGGAGACTCCACGAGCAGGATGCCCTGGAGCCTATAAAACGACTATAAAAACCATCAATGAAATCAAAGAGAAGTCTTCTGGAGTGACTATCCACCGAGAAAAAATAAGCGTGCTGTGATTCGCTGATGACATAGCACTCATAGCAGAGACCGAGAGGGATCTGAACAACATTCTAGTAACCATGGAAAGGACAATGGATAGATATCAGCTGATGATAAATGAGAAGAAGACTATAACATATTGGTGTGCAGCAAGAAAGAAGAGGCCAAAACCAAAGCCAAACTAGGAAAACAAAAACTTGAAGAGGTAAAAGAGTTTTGTTACCTAGGAAGCCGAGTAACCAACGATGGACGAAGTAAGAAAGAAATAGTTAGTAGAATAGCCCAGGCAAAGAGGGCATTCTATCAAAAGAAGAATCTACTTACAGCAGGAAATACAAGCGTAGAAGTAAGGAAACAGTTCATCAGAACATACATCTGGAGCATGTTTCTTTGTGGCAGTGAGGCATGGACGATGATAGCTACGGTGAAGAAAAGGATGGAAGCATTCGAAATGTGGTGCTACAGAAGAATGCTGAAGATTAAATGGATCAACCGAGTAAGTAACGAGGAAGTCTTAAGAAGAGCAGGAGAAAAGATAAGTCTGCTGAAAACTCTAAAAAGAAGAAGGGACAACTTAATCGGCCATATCTTGAGACATGATGGCCTGATGAAGACTATCGTCGAGGGAAAAGTGAACGGGAAGATTGGAAAAGGCAGGCCTCGTATGAGATAGATGGAACAGGTTGTGAAGGATGTAAAAGAGAAGAATTACGTCACAATGAAAAGTTGGCCGGTAGAAGAATCGAGTGGAAAGCTGTATCAAACCAATCCTAGGATTACTGACCAATGATGATGAAAACCATGTTTAACGGAGGACACTTTTTCGAACTTTGATGGTTTTCTTAGGCTATCATTAATAAATAATCACTAGAGTTCAGGAGATCTGAAATAAAATGGTTAGCTTGGAGACGAATATTTCCTAATCCTCGTAACGCTAACTATATACCTGTTACGTCAGCAAGAAGTTAGCGAATCCCTCCATTCCTGAGCTTTTTCAAATGGTCTTAAATTAACATTTAATTCTCTAGTAAACTGCCATTTCTCAATTTAAACTTTTTGCATAAAATGAATACATTTATGGCAGGGCGCAAATCGCAATTGATCAATTCTGTTTTCTTTGATGAAGGAAACTACCCTATTCCTATGGTGCAAGCGCACCGACACGTGTGTTTTCGCGTAGGGGCTTGGTCAACGGAATGGCGGGGCTTGCCGCCCACGACTTCACGTCCGGGCCTTTGCTGTCCGGAATAGCTGGGTGCCGGAAGAAAGGTTGGAGAGAGAGAGGGGGGTGTTTTCAGGACTCTAGGAGTTGGGACTGAGTCCGTCGACGTGTGAATTATCCGACCCGACGTGCGCTATTATCGATAGATATCCGGTGGATGAAATGCGTGGGTGGGCGGAGGAAGCTACGGCGTTAGACACACGCTGAGGGTTGTTGTGGCGAGGATCCCTTTGTATCTTCATCCCACGGGAACCGCTTCAAGTTTCGTAATTTTCTGCACAGAAATGCGTTAGGCTCGCTTTTAGATTTTTTCGCAGAATAATCTTGATCGTGTAGAAAAAGGGAAGCAGTTTTCAAATTACAACACCGTGCACGAGCGATTAATCTCATCGCCCGCGTTGCAAGGAGGACTCTGTGATAGGATTGATGTGATGGCTAGAGGATTGCCACCTATCCCCTGAGGGTTCGGGTTTGAATCCCGTCATTAGCAGATTATTCAGTGGTACGCCAGTACATACTTGAGTGAGGTGTGGAGATCACTTCAGTCCATTGCTCCGTCCGTCGATGGGATGTTAAATCTTGAACCGCTTTTCGTTAAGAGCATGCTAATGCCAAAGCCAATGTTCTCTCTTTCTTCCTCCGGACCTTAAAAAGTTTCCATACTTGACCCCATCCGCTCACTTATCCTCTTTGGCACAAATAAACTTAGTTTTTGAGACCTCCCCTTTGCAGGGTTGCGAGTCCCAATTACAATTTCTCTGAGTGGATTTATCGCACAAATATAACGAAATATACTGTCTATTTTTTCAGAGTTAGACCATACTTGGCTGAAACCGTGGGGAAACAAAACATCGAAAGTTTTCAGGAAGGAGAAAGCCGTGGATGAAAGGTTGAGGGGCATAAATTTGAATTATGACGCATCTAGTAGCATTTTGGATGAACATATGCTCAGTAGCAAGTGCACTAGTGGAAAGAGCGTCTGCATTAGAAAAAGAGACCCTTGCGAAAGAAATTGGATTTTGCGGCTGATATGAGTGTAACGATAGGAAAATGAAAAGAAATTCTCTGTATCAATCCAATGCGTCACATCCGTCTAAAAACAATGGCTCTCCCAAGTTTTATTTGGTCTAAGCAGAAGTCAAATTATATACACTCAGAGTGAAAAAGTTTGCCAAAAAATTCGCTGAAATTTTTGTTGAAATATGAAGCAAGGTTTTACCCGATGGTCTGATGGTTAGATACTTATTCAACCCTGCTTCATACAGTCGAGGTGGTTTTCAAGGTGTAAGGAAAACCTCTTGGATTCATTTAGATACCTTAACAGAATCATTTATTTAAATTATGGTATAATTAGGTACAGTTACATCTACGAAGTGCGTTGCAAGCCACCTCAAAGGCGTGTGATAAAGGTGAATAATTACCAAACGCGCGCTGCGTATGTACCCAATAAGCAAAATATTTTTTTATAGCATAATCCTACAAAAGAAGCACGGAGACTGATGTACAAACAAGCTGAGAAATCAAAACTTTTCTTTTTTGAAGTAATAAGGTGAAAATTATCTGGGATGATTTTCAGAAAGAAAACGGCTAAATTTACTTATCTCTGGTTGGAAAAACATTGAGACTACGTCTATTATAATCGCAGCTTATCCTATTCTCAATTTTTGAAAGCTAATTCGTTTTTTCGACAGTTTTCTTTCTTGCAATAGATCATAGAAGGCCTTTAGATCAATGGCATAATGTTTGCACTCCACATTTAAAAAATTGCAAGTTACCCCACATTAAAACTTGTGTTGAAGCTGTTTGACAAGCCGAATGAAAGAAGAAAACATATCATACCAATATGAAATGAAAGTAGATTTTTAAAAAAATTTCTGAAGATTTAAAAAATATTTTGAAAACCTCGGTGGCGTGTGAAGTAAAACTAAATTCCTGCTGCTTTGAATGTTTTTACTCCATGCAGATATTTCAGGTAAACTTAGGTAAAGTAGGGCTCTAATACCTTTTATTTAAATTCTAATTCACGCAGGCTTCCAATAAATGCACCATTTTTGGATGCAAGTGTCGCATTTCTTTGAATCAATTGAAATTGTACTTGGACTGTCATTCACCTGCACCCTTCAATCACCATGGGGTACATAGAGGTGTTTCTCAATTGCCTTTCCCGCCCTATCACAAAGTAAACTGCGCATGAATTAAACGTGTCGAAGGTCACGGATGAAAATAACTGAATGCCGGACCGATGAATTAATTATTCCGTGTCATGATTCTGCACCGCGCGTTCAAATCACCCACGGCCAACGGACTCCTGCGTAGGCGAGGGAAGTGGAAAATGTTACTATAAGTGCAGACACGTGACTGGGTGCGCCTCCATCACCGTGGTGTACGTTTTGTCCTTTATTCACGCTGGACACTGGCTCTCGGGTGGTTAATTTATCTAGTGAAGCGGCAAACTCATCAGGGCTGCACGCGCATTCCAAGAAATCTACGTCCAAACGTCAAACGTAAAATGAGGTAATCAAATGTTTTGCGTCATTGGTGTCCAGTATGTTCTCGGAAATGACAAGAGTGCATAACTTGAATTTCTTCGAAATAGTTCCATGGTCGGGTGTCTAAGAGAGAAAATTTGTAAATCACTGCCATCGAATGATTTTCCTGTAAGCAACGGGATGTAAACTTGCAATGACTTACACTGTACAAGTCAGAACAAGTTTATTTCGTACGAAAAATACATAATCTCATCAAATATTGCCCCTGAAAGCTATTCCTCGAGATACGTCAAATTTGGCTAAATAATTAGTCTTGGTTTCAGAATTTTAATGAGATTCCTTATCCCTCACACTCTTCTGAATACATTTTTGTTTTTTAATCCGTCTTTTCAATTGATCTTCATCACATTTGAGGTTCAGAATCCAGTAATATTATTCCTAGTCCTGAACTCACACCTTTATATTCCTATATTTCATGAGACATGAATTATATTACATTGTAACCAAATGCTTTAGAGCGGAAAACATTCTAATCTTATGAGCCACCCAAATATTACGTGACGGTGATTTTCCATTATTTCTACATGATGCTCTGTAACCAGGGGCGGATTCAGCATCAAATTTGGGGGGGGGTCATGACCTGGGTCCGGGGAGTATGGAGTACCCCCCCCCCCTCCCCCCGGGAGAGAGGGGCGTTGTCCCGTGTAAATGTTTTTTAAATACCCATTTTTTACGCATTCTGGAGCCTAAAATTTCATTTGTATTCTTAACAACAGATGAAATTGAACAATTTTATACATTTAAGAAGTTTAAAAATGGAGAAGAAATAACAGCCAACTTGAAATTTAAAATAATTATGAAATATTATTGTTTCATACAACAGAAAATGTGAAAAAATTTCATTGGAAAAGATTTACAGTGATGGTAAGCACATACATAAAAGTTAAAAACTATCTGTTTAATTAGGGGCTTACTAAAAAGTTTGATTTGGGTGCTAATATTGCTATACGGTATCATCAGTATCATGAAACAAAAGAATTTATAGAAAGCCAACTCATGATCAGTTTTTTCAAATTACGAAAGTGGGAAAATCTAGAAAATAATTGCATACAAAAATGTTAATAAAAACCGACAGCTGAGGTCATTTGCGCCATTTAGTTGGTAATTGTGTAATAGTAGGAGTTTTCAGAAAACGGAGGAAGGGTGGAGAGAAACCCGGTGTCGGCATTAGCATACTCTTAACGAAAGGCGCCAAGGGGACCACGGTTTAACGTCCCATCCATCGGACGGAGTACTGGACTTGAAATACCCTCCACTAGGCACTCAAGTGGGGACCGGTTTCCCACTGTAAAATCTGCCGCTGCCAGGAATCGAACCCGGGCCCTCGAGATGGGAGGCCAGTACTCTAGCCACCACACCAACCCGATCCCCTAAATCGGTTGTTTATTTCTAAAGATGGTTCATTGTATGTTAGTTAAAAGCCTTTTCCATTGTCAACTGCAGATGCATGGAATCGGTTTTCCTCGTGAGTGGTGAGGTCACCTTTTTCCCCTAAGAGATTATCAAACTTTTTAAGGGATTCCTTAACTAATTTCCTAAGTGGAGTCACGTTGTGGTGGACTTTTCATAAGCCAGATGAAAAAAGTACACAATATTTACAGTACAGCCCCCTGTCTTTACGAGACAGCACAAGCCAGTGGAACTTGTCAAGATGTGATCTCTGTGCATATTTTTTGTAGACTTTCCTTTCTTCATTACTTCGTTATGAGGGAACTGGTCGTCTAAAGGAGGAGTCCACGGTTTCTGCAACAACGTAGCCTTCCCCACGCAGCATCATGATATCGGCCCAATATCATTTTTACACCGTCACATAATATCACTTATTGGTCAATCTGATATTGGCTACCGATATCTGCAAATGTCAAAAGTGATAACATTTGCCATTATAAAAATGACATTTGCTGACGATATTGGGCCGATTTTAATTTGGTGATAAAAAGACATGTCACCACTATACAGTGGCATAAAAAAGATATTGGGCCGACGTGTGTTTGATATTACCATGGACTGATTTTTCATTAACATGATATTGGGATGATTTAGTAAGTAAGATAGGTAAAATGAATCCTGGATAATCATGTTACAAATATTTATAAGGGATGGTTGTACAATAAAACTGCGATGGAAAAAGAAATTGCGAGAGGTAGTTTCGATCTAAGATCGTTCACATTGAGAACACCGCAATTTAACCCTGACCCAACTCTCCTTATTAAGAAATGGGTAATTTTAAGCGTTTATGATAGTAATAAGCCACTTACTATACTCGTAACCGAACTTCCCTTACTGAAAGATACGTAACTTTAAGCGTTATCATTGTAATAAAATATTTCAAACTCGTTTTCTGTTGAAGTTAATGGAGTTATAACCCAATGTGGGGGGTTCACATTAATTGCCATGCGAAAAAATGCACCTGGACCGGGAATGGAACCACGGACCTTTGGCTGCTCAGACCATTACGCTACCCAGGATCCCTAATTCGCATGGCAATTTTACTGATGTTCAAGGAACTAGATATTGAGCCCTCGCGGTCCATCAAGGATGGCAATGCAAGGGAGAAGGGGCGTCAAAGAAGTCACGACCAAAGATGAACCCCATTCGGCGCTAAAGCTGCTCTTGGCGGTAAATGTAGGATATTCCAAGCCTGCCGCGTGAACGGCAATTTGCAAGCAAACATCGAATCCTTACTAATTCTGATGATTCAAGCGATATGGAGTGGAAGCGAAACATGATAACGCAGGCTCGTGTTTTTTTCTTTCTGTGTTATCGAATCCTTAAAAAGCCATATTTATTATTCTATAAGTAGGCCTCCAAATGGTTTCTGATGTTCTGACCAATCACAAATGTTTGGCTTTCTTTTCTCTGACGTCGGGGAAAACATGTGACTACTCAAAATTATAAAATCCAGCGACCAGAAAAATATGATCATTTTTATGCCCTTTAATACTCAGCTCAGCTGACATCATCTTTGCATCGGAAAACGATATCTATTATATATTAATTTAATATACGATCAACGATATCAATTTTACATCGGAGAAAGGTATCATTTGTGTCATTTTTATATCGTAATTATCAGCCAATGTTAAAACGACATTGGTGACGTCAAAATGACATTGGGCCGACGAATAACTGCCATACGATGCTGCTTGGGTCGTATAGCCTTCCTCTTATCCTCCATTATTTTCTCTTTTTCCTCGCCGATGAAAAATTTCAGGGGGGGGTTTAACCCTCCTGGCTACGCGCCTGGTGCGACCCTGCTATTCCATATTATATCAGATATGGAATATTGTGGCTATTGCTACTATTCAAGGGTAGGTGAAGACTCACTTGTCTGTCAGTCGAGCTCCACGAGCTTATCACGAGACATCGGAAACTGCCAAAAATTGCCGAAAGCACTGAGGCACTTCCGACTATGCGGGCTCCATAGCTGTGTCCCAATTCACCAGATAGGTACCATCCCAGAATTTAGGGAAGACGCCATCCTGGAGGGTGTCCCAACTCATTAGGCATCATAAGGGGGCGGAATTAGGTACCTTTTTCAGCCGCCAGATTTGGGCATCGACGAGTGCATCCTTTTCCCATGATTCAAAGCGAGAGCAGTGGACTCGATGAAGATGGCTACCAACGAGTGAAAGTATTTTGGCTGAAATTTTGTTGATATTTTTATAATTAGTCATGTTGATTCGTTTATCACAATAAAATATCGTTATAGGGAGTAGTGACATGACGGGGAGATTCATTCTGAAGTAGGAGAAGGCCGAATTGTTCCACATTAAAATAAATGTATTACCTAAATTACGGAAAATATGACAAGATGCTAATCTACGGTACCCTAAACTCAAATTAAATTCTATCTATACAGTATGGCATGAGAAAGTTAACAATATGGATTGTATAAGATTTTGTACATTATTTGTCATCCCTTTCATATTCTCTTGTTTTTCATCGGTTTCGATCCCAGCAGATGGCAATACCTGCGTAAGGATGTCCTAATTCATGCCCCCTTTTGGGTTAGCCAGCTAAATTTTAGGCACCCAAATCCATGCTCCCTAATGCCTAACGAGTTGGGACACAGCTTATTTTATTTTTGAACTTGTTTTTTACAGTAGGAAGTGCTACGCTCTACGATAAATGCAACTTAAACTTCTCTCACGTTTGGGCCTTGTAGCCATGCATTTGCATAGACATTCCCTTTAATCCTTTACAAGGATACAAAAACTACTAAACTAATAAAAATTAAAAATTTTTGATAAAATTTGGGGGGGCGGGGGGGTCATGACCCCTGTGACCCCCCCCCTGAATCCGCCACTGTCTGTAACCGCTATATAAGGTTCCGTAACATTGATGTGTAAAAATGTTTAAATGAAAAGAATGCGCATGGTCCCAAGAACAAATTGACATCAACAACTAATGGATACCGAATAACTGCATTTTCCCGCTTCCATAACCTACTTCACCGTAACACTCTAGACCCTTCATACTTCCTTCTTTGATTCTAAAGAGAGAGAATATTACTCCTCCCTCCACTCCAGGTATACAACGATCCTACCCACCACATTCGGCTCACATGCCACAGTGACAATTAATCATCAGCGAAGACAACACCTCTGAATTAATAGTAGAACGCCAATTTTAAAACGCTGGAATCAACCTTCGAGCCTCGCCAAGTTAAAAGTGATAGTTCGTCACGAAATGTATACATTCTTCAAATTAATATATCCCAACAGCTATTCAAGTTCCCTCGAGTAGTTAATGAGGTTGGGGCTCAAGTGAGGACCAAATTTGAAGAGTGACTCCAAAAGTGGAGCCCGTAAATTACGACTCGTGATCACAAACATTTTTTCCTCGAACACTTATCTTTGCAGCAATTAATGATAAGCCCTTTACGCAGCATTTTTTGTCGCATTTTCTAGTATTTACAATCTCGAGTGGCCTTCTATGATATTTTCACGGGCACATCTGCATTGTTGATTGTCTTTGCTTTCCAGCATTTTCAATGCACTTTCGTTACTCTTCCATCTCGTACTTGCTCTTCACGCTTTTGTAACGCCAGGTTAAAAGCACTATAGAGCCATGAAACACTATTTTACCTCTATTAAGGAGGTTGGCTCGCGATTGCTTGAGTCAAGTTGTATGAGGAATCTTATTAATTTAAGTACGAGTATATGCCTGCTAAGTGATCCTTACTTCACAAAGAAAATTACCTAAGCTATTGAAAGTCGTAAGTATCACAAGAAATATGATGTAAAGTCGAAGGATTTCTTTTTTATGATAATTTTAATCAGCTCGACGATGGAGTCATTCAGGACTTACTTTAAAGAAATAAATTCATGTACTCAATGAATTTACTAATGCATAACACCAGAATATTACTATCAAACGTTATGCTATAATATTTTTCTGAAATATGCTTTAATATCTCATTAGTAATGATATTATTCATACTCCATACATTTTGGCTGGAGCTACCGCAGCGCCACTTGAAGACAACTACGCATTTCGTCTACTATAAGCGCAGAAATTGGTGGATTTAGCGAAAAATACGGTAAGTTGATGCCTTTTTTCATGTCATTTTATTTCTTGTGAATTACGCATAAAATATCAGTTTTTTGCAAAAATGACATGTCACTATGCTATTTTTAAACGTTATATTCCCATGTGATGGCCATTCTCGCCGTTAATCGTATGTAATTTCAAATGCAATTTGTGGAACAAGGAGTATGGGTTGGTGTAATTATCTTTACTTTATTAGATAGAGGAAATTTAGTTCTATAAGTGCTGAAAATATAAAAAAATGACATGACTTTCACTTTTCGGATCAACCTCCTTAAAATTTCTCTGAACAACTGCGATTTTATCGTATCATAGTGTTGTAAATCTTGGCAACTGCGGATCCCAGTCAAATATCACTGGGTTGTGCCTGACTGCATGCTAGCCAAGACCCTGGCCGATTGAGAAACTGATGTATCGGTACCTAGCGGCTAAGAAGTCAACTCAGAAAAGAACAAGTATTAGAATAAGAGCTAAGAAAAGAAGCTCGGAAACATGAAACGGAAATTCAAACAAAAGACTCCTTGATGCGTTTGTTTAGATCTCACATTTTTGTACTCAGAGTGTTTTCATGGAATATTTTTCGAGTTCTACCGTACTTGAAGTTATATGGTCGTCCTTATTTAAACGACCATATTCTGGAGAACCATTCATCGCCTCTTACCCGTCCCGCTTCCTAATCCAAAGGGTCATGCATGTCTAGTGGTTAGTTAGGGCACTGACCTCTCACGCCAAGGGCCCCACATTCGAGTCCAATCAGAGGGGAAAATTTTTTATAAGTGAATCGACCCCTACTTGAATGCTTTCTCCACAAAGTTCAAGAGTCCAGACATCGGTTGGGACGGTAAGTTGTGCCCCCCTTGGCGCACATCGTTAGGATCGGCCAAATGCCGATGCAGGGTTTCTCTCCAACCTTCCTCCTTGCCCTTTCATTCCTATCCTTGTACCTTTCCTCCCGGTATTAAGTGCCTTTATCTGCGACTACAGAATGGAAACCACGGATGAGTTAAAACTTTCCTCAGAACTAATAACGGTGTCCAATTTGACACAAAAGGAACGGGTTGGCGGGTGGCTAGGATACGGGCTTCTTTTTCCTAGGACCCGGGTTCGACTCCTGTCAGTGAAAGATAATTTTGCGGGGAAGGACTTGAAAACCACTACAGACTTGAAAAAAACAGAACAATTAGAAGCCCATATACGAGATGTGTAGATATTTCAAGATGCAATTGGGGCATCTACGAATGCATCCATTTTCCGTGTGCGTTATTGCTAGAAGAGGAGAGCATGTACATAGAGGGAGCATACACACCGCAGTTAATGTACTGTCAAATCGTACCATTGTAAGGGATTTTGTACACTCCACTATGTCAATGGACACAAACTTGATTACGTAGGTACTTTAACCAAGACTATGGGTTTTCGTGTTTACGCGCAGGACCAAAGAAATAAGCCCTCGACTATTGGAAAATCACGTTGTAACGTGATTTATTTATTATAATGTGAATTTTCAAAAGCCGGAAATAATTTTTCAGGACAAAAAGTGTCGACATTTCTAGATAACATGCACCCTCCCCTTCGAGAAGAAAACTCATCACGTCTTGGGAAATGTATTACATTTCGAGTTGAATGAAAATTTATTTTATAATTACGTGTACGCCTTTCTTGAATCTGGGGGGAAAATTTTTAACCATCAAATTACATATAACTATGAAGAGTTATAAAATTTAATTGATGATATAGCGAATTGATATCTATGCGAATATGTACAAAGCAACCTTGCACTTGGCAAGGTGGAACTTGCCTACAGGATAGTGAGGAACCGCTTCAAGGAACGGAGCGCAAGATGCAATGCCATAAGGGACAAGAATGGAGAAATTTTGATTGAAAACGAGGACAAAGTGAAGTCGATGGAAAGAATATCTGGAAGAGTTATACAACGGAAAAATCGCAGCACAAAAGCTATTGAAGAGGAAAGCGAAGTGGAAAAGAATTATATGGGAGCATCAATAATAAGATCGGAATTCGACGCTGCAGTAAGGGACCTTCAGATGAATAAGGCTTCTGGTATTGATGATATCCCTGCAGAACTCATTAATGCAGGAGAGAAGACATTAACTCATCTCTACAAAACCATCTGCGACATGTATTCTACAGGAGAAATTCCAAGGGACTTCGAGAAAAACATCATCATTCCTATTCCCAAGAAGAGAGCGGAGAAATGTGAAAATTATAGGACTATAAGCCTGACGACACATGCATCGAAGATACTGACCAGGATCATCTACAGAAGAATAGAACGAAAAGCAGAGGAGTTCAAAGGAGGAAAACAAAAACTTGAAGAGGTGAAAGAGTTCTGTTACCTAGGAAGCCGAGTAACCAACGATGGACGAAGTAAGAAAGAAATAGTTAGTAGAATAGCCCAGACAAAGAGGGCATTCTATCAAAAGAAGAATCTACTTACAGCAGGAAATACAAGCGTAGAAGTAGGGAAACAGTTTATCAGAACATACATCTGGAGCATGTTTCTTTACGACAGTGAGGCATGGACGATGATAGCTACGGAGAAGAAAAGGGTGGAAGCATTCGAAATGTGGTGCTACAAAAGAATGCTGAAGATTAAATGGATCGACCGAGTAAGTAACGAGGAAGTCCTAAGAAGAGCAGGAGAAAAGAGAAGTCTGCTGAAAACTCTAAAACGAAGAAGGGACAACTTAATCGGCCATATCTTGAGACACGATGGCCTGATGAGGACTATCGTCGAGGGGAAAGTGAACGGGAAGATTGGAAAAGGCAGGCCTCGTATGAGATACATGGAACAGGTTTTAAAGGATGTAAAAGAGAAAAATTACGTCACAATGAAAACGTTGGCCGAAAGAAGAATCGAGTGGAAAGCTGTATCAAACCTATCCTAGGATTGCTAACCAATGACGATGAGCGAATTAATATTAATTAATATGCACATACCTTCATTCTTATAAATTACATTATTAGATAGGTATCGAACATTTTCACAATTTTGACAATGGAAATAAAGGTTGTAGACACTATTTACAATGCTTATACTCAGACTTGTATTTAAGCAGCGGGGCGCACATGTTAAAGGAGGTCGTAGCCTCGTAGGTCATCACTGTCCTACTCAGGGTCGTAGATGAGAGTCCTACTTCAAAAATTATTCGGGCGAGAGCTCTTCGACTTTGAGCGAGTTTGAGGTGCTTCAGAGTCATCTACTGGAATCCCCACTTAACTAACGCAGCTGGCGATAAGAACGCCACCTACTACAAAGCCAGAGGAATAAGGAATTAAAAATATCAAGTTGACAAACGTAATGCAACACTGTTGATTGATTCCGTAATTCGTGGCCAACAATCCCAAAATGAAGCCTACTTTAATATTTTTGTCTCTAATTTTCATATTTTTCATGTCAGTCCGTTATGGAGATGGGCAAGCTCGAAAAAAAGAGGTACGCTGTCTTGTCATGCGATTGTAAATTCGCATAGGGATTTGATATATTTACTGAAGGAAGATATCGTTACAGGGAAGCAGTCTCGCCGAGAGAGTTCAGCAACTTACGGAAATGAATGCCAAGAGATCTGTTATAAGATTAAATGGCGCCAAATTTCGTGACTACGTTAAAGCAACCCCAAGGAATTATTCCGTTGTTGTTATGTTTACGGCCATGGCAGCCCAAAGGCAATGTGTTATATGCCGGTAAGTAAGTTTACTCTTAGGATGTGTAGAACTCCACTCTTCCTTTTGGTTTCCTATTGTAAGTTCATTTATTATTTACGATACTGGTCCGTAGTAATTTTAAATGGAAAAGACCCGCTGAAGATATATAGGCCCAATAACAAAAAAGTGGGAGCTAGTAAGAGTGCACTTGCTAAAATTGTATCTTAATTTTGCATTAAAATCCCGTTATTCTTGTTTCTACATGTCCTAATCCGCCTTACTATCCTAATCTGTATGTTTTTTTTAAATCAGCTAATCGCGTGAATATTTTTTAATGTTTCTCATTTTGTTTCACAGCCATGCTCATGATGAATTTCTGATTGTGGCCAACTCCTTTCGGTATTCTCAACTCTATTCCAATAAACTCTTCTTTGCAATGGTGGATTTTGATGAAGGATCTGACATTTTTCAATCTGTAAGTATGTTATTACGGTAGTATCTTTTTATAACCCTATAAACGTATGAATATATTATCGTTAAGGCTTCTAAAATGTCACTTGGCAAGGGGTGGCATAACTTGCCATGACGATGTACATTAACATCAATGAAATTTAGATATGAAATGATGTGTGTAATGTGTTCGCATGAAAATTAGTAAAAGGATTCCTTACATACCTCTCAAGCCCTTGTATTTTAATATTTTATGATAATTTTTGGTGATTAAAATTTCAATTTTTTTGTCAAAGAAAACTTAAAGTGCAATGTGATGTGATTTTCCATATGCTGTTATAGTGTTTGGAATGGCTGTGTGTTTGATCTATTCTAAAACCATTTTTGTAGCTTGAATGGAATTTTCTTTCAGTATTAGTTGTATCTGAACATTGGTTTTATTAATGTGACTAATTGAAGTGTTTACCACGCAATTCAATACAAGTAAGGGTTTGCAAATGTTTAATTGTAGCCCTGTTGCAAATTTATTAAAATCATATGCTTGTTAGGGTATATATATTTTGGCTTGCTGTCTATAATTCCAAAGATGCAATATCTTTTTTGGTGGCCTAATTCTAGATAAAACTGGTTGCCTTAGTAGTCTCTTAGTTTGTGTAATTCAGGGTGATAAACTCATATTTTCACCAGGGGCTCATCACACATTGCTGTGAACATTAGCTCTAGGTTATATCTGAAAATATTTACTAAATAATAGTAGTTCTTCGATTACACATACCTTTCCAAAATCTAACCTAACTGATGAATCCATTCATATTTATGTACTAGAATAAATTCTTCTCCATCTATATTTCAGTGTATATTTTCTAATTCTTTGTGCCCATAATATAAGTGAATGTTTCAATGAATATTCACGTATAAGTGTCTACAACTATGGAGTCCCAGTGGTTTAACAGTATTTACTGGTTTAGTGATGAAATCTTAAGGAAATCTGTTCTCCGTAATTTGGAATCATGACTGAATAAAATATTTTAAGAAGTACCTTTAGTTTCTGGAGCTATCTGGAATTCTTACAGGGGCATGGAGACTATTGCTAATGGTGGAACATTTACAAAGGAGAAAAGGTGGAGCAGAAGGTGACTTCATGATAGCTCCTTTCAATCCTCTCTGTTCTCACAATTACTCTGTATCTTCCCATCTCTAATCTGTGTTATTTCCAAAATCAGCATGCATTACTTGAAATTTCTACTGATTCCTCATTGGGTAAAAATATCTGTCACATATACTTCATATGTTCTACTACTATTATTGATGTGCTACTGATTAAGTTAGGATTATAGGGACATAAGACATTTCTATCCATCCAAATTCTATTCAATGAATCAATCAATTTCTTCACATGATGCCCTCCTTCTGCTTCACATGCTTTATATATTTTGATGTCCTATGCAAAAAACCAGTTCTCTTCTCTTTTCTTTGCTGAGTAGGCATTTTACATTTATTCTGGTCTGGTGTACAATTTTCTCTAATATTGGCTCAGACTACTTTCTATCTCTTCCTTACTTCTCCTAGGAAATTTCTTTTCGTTCATGTTGTGATTTGCAGCCTCTTTATTTTTCTTTTTGTTTAATTTCAAATCTCCTCTTAACCCAAATGTCAGTATGTCCAGAGCTTGGTTCTCTTTCCTCAAATTTCTGCTAGCATAATGCAATGATCTATTTAACTCTTTGGAATTATTCTAGTTCTTTCTACGAAAGGACTTTTGGAAACTTTATTTCAGAATATCAACCCTTAAATCCATGAAAATTGTTTATATGCCAAAATATTTCAGTATTTGTGGTATCCATTAATGAAGTTCATAATTATAGCATAAAAATAAATAGTAATTACTGTATTCTTAGGAGAAAGAAGGCTCCATCTCAAGGCTCTTTGTTATAGTGGACACTTACTCATAAAACGTTGAGTCCTGATTTAAAAGCTACAATAAACCAGGAAACTTTTAAATTGAGGTCAAAAGAATTATTTAAGAGGTAATTTTTATTGCTGAAGAGTTGTTATTCAGGGTAAACAGCATTTGACAATTCTGTGAATCTCTGTGTACATGCTGATAATTCTAAATTTAAGATTAAAATTATTTATTGTGTTTTACTTGTATTGTACTGGAATTGAATTGCTGTTTTTTCTAAAGAAAGGAGCATTATCATTATATTTAAAATACCACCGAAATACCATTCTGTAAGTGAATTATTACGTCCATTCTTGTTTTCCATGAATGATCTGGTCAAAGTTTTCTTTTACCAAGTGTTTATCAAGCAATGGGGTTGTTTACCATACTTTTTATCACCGAATCTGACAGGGTTTGTAAAATAGAAAGACCCGTAGTTTTCTGTTTTTTGATCCGTCAATTATTTCTCGTGTTATAAGCGGCGAAAAACTGATGTTTTTAACCCGTTCGGAAAAGTGGGCGTGGTACCACCTCTGATGTATATCTACTTCGTCCAATCACAACTGAGCCCACGAAGCTACTTCACCTCATCGCAATGGAGGGGACACAGCTGACACTGCCAATTGGAGCAGTTGCGACAGCACCTGTGCGAGCAGACCTTCCGAGAACCCCCCTTCACTCCCTTTCCTTCCTCAAAAAGCAGTCAAGGACGGGAGGAAATTGAAGTAAATGTTATCAAACCAGATTTTTCGGTGGGCGTCACCTTTTGCTTATTTTCATTTTTGATTTATGAGTGAATGGTTGTGGTTAGAAGATTAATTTTTTCACTAAAATTCTTTTTTCGTTTCCATCTAACGATTTTGTGTACAAAATTGCTATTTCGGTCCCGATTAAACGCCCCCATTACTTTAGTATATTATTGTGCCTGCTCATTATAATCATCCATGGTCCATGTTATCTTATATGCAGCTCTATATTTGATTCTTTAGTAGAATATCCTCTTATTATTTGCTAGTACCACTTTGTGGATGTTTACATAGAGTGAATATTGAGCCACTGATGTTCATTCATTGCAGCTTCGCATAAGCACTGCTCCAGTTTTCATGCACTTCCCAGCCAAAGGGAAACCCAAGCACAGTGATACCATGGACATTCAAAGAGTTGGATTTGCTGCAGAATCAATTGCAAAGTGGATAGGTGAAAGAACTGACATTCAGGTAAGCCATTACTGAACTACGGTTACACTACATGAGGTCCTTGCATTCTATCTCTACACTGATACATTGTTAAAAACATGATACCACTGATCCTGCTATTTCATTTATACTACGAATTCTGCTACTGCATCATCTCCATATGCTTTTCTGGCCCAGTGATGCTTAACCTTTTCCACTCGGGTATCGAGTGATACTTGACACAGCGTAGCTCACTACCAACTCGGGTGTCAAGTGTCACTCGGCACGCGACATGCTCAATCCAGGGGTCTTTAAAATTAAATTCCGAGTGGACTACTGGTATAGAGGGTGAAAAAATCCGAGTGCAAAGGTTAACAACTATGATATTTAATAAAAAATATGCAATACATTATAATTGTATGATTGCCCTTGTAATTATTTTAATTCTTTGAAATGGCATCTTTCATTGTTACGCTTTCTATGAAATAAACTTTTCATACGGAAACGGGCAAGTAGAGAACACCTGTGAAAATTGTGTATTAGGAACTGTATGGGCAAAGCTTGTATGGAAAATAGTTATTTGCCTTCCATTGTTCCATCAGCTTTATGTTGTTTTTTAGTCGAACCTAATATGATAGAGAAGTGGGGATATCCTGTATTTATAATATTATTAAAGATTGTTGCCAAAATGCCTGTATTAATATGCTGTGCCCATCTTGTAAGTAGTAATTTAAACTTGAGCATTAACACCCGTCACCGTTAGCATGGTCACCCGTCATTTGACAGGTTTAGAATTTTAGTGATTAATAATAGTGAAACTTCGTCAAACATTATTGTATTTTTCTTTTACTTTTCCTTAAATCCACTTAAGATTGTTTATAATATTTTTCTTCCTTTTTTGATCAAGTTGTTTTCCTCCTATCATGTAATTCTCCTTCCATGACTGGCACCCCCCCTGTCCCACACCTTTATGGTGGCTTGCAGGGTATTATGTAGATGTACCCATCAACTGACGGGTATTTGCTTCAAGTACTTTATCTCATAAGTTGTGTATTTTATTGCAGACAATGAATCATATTAGGTAATATCAACTCACATATTTCCTTTTACTGTTGCAATGATTTATGTTGCATCATTATCAAATGGATAAATTTTGTCTTGCTTATGAAATGTGGAATAATATCATCGAAAATTGTACTGCTTTTTACATACTCTCTCAGACCATCAGGGTATAATATGCAGATGTACTTTCACTCAATTCATGTGTAATATCATGATTAGAATCATGCTCAAATATTAAAAAAAGCTTCAGTGTGGTTAAAATGGGTGAAGTTTCTGAAAATCTGGGCTGATGGGCAAATGTTAAGAAAAACACAAGCTGTCAATTGATGGTTGCCCACCTTTGGCGGTGAGCACTCTTACCCATTCTTTCTAGTGTTAATCTGTGATGTCATTTTTGGCTATTCAATTGATGCTTTATTTGATATGTTGTGGATCCATCCTTAATTTTTCAACTCTATATTACCCTTGAGACATCTTCATGTCTGTGGAATTTTGTATATCAAGTTTGCATATGGTAATCTTATCCCTCAATCCTCTTTTGACCACGCAACTTATTTTTCTTTAGCCAAGGCATTTTCAAGGGAAATTGTATTTTGTGGTCACCATGCAAATCATCACTTTGTTAAATCTAGATTTTGGGGTCAATATTTTACCTTGAATTATTGGCTGAGTCTATTGACATTTTCATTTCAGTTACGGGTCTTCAGGCCTCCGAATTATTCAGGGACCGTTGCTCTGATTATGCTGTTTGCATTGGTTGGAGGATTTTTATACCTGAAACGCAACAATCTTGACTTTCTTCAAAATACAACAGTATGGGCTGGTGGTGCCTTGGTAAGAATCTAGAATAGATATTGTGATATGTAGCTCAGGAGCTGTGTGTTGTGAATGGGTACTTGTTCTTTGTAATATTTATTCCAGTTTCATGTACCCTATTGCTTTCATCTTTCAGTTTTTTACCTTTGCAATGACATCTGGACAAATGTGGAACCACATAAGGAGCCCTCCATTTGTCCACAGAACACAGTCAGGAGGAGTGGCCTATATCCATGGGTCATCACAGGGACAATTTGTCCTGGAAAGTTATATAGTAATCATATTAAGTATCCTTTAATGTATTTACTACTCTCATTTACTATGTTTAGGGACTTTTATTTCTATGTTTAGAACAACTAAACATCTAATAGAGCATTGAACTTGAAATGTTCTCCCCACATCCGTCACATAGGGGAGCAGTATATCAATGAAAAGTCTCAGTTGTGGCAGGTAGTCAACCCCAGACTCTCAGGATTTGATGCTATAGCTTAAATAACCACACTAACAGCATCCTGATTACTTTTTTATTTCATTTAATATCAGCAATTAAAATATTTTTGTTCCTGTTCAGTCTTTAGCATTATGCCTATTTTTGAGTGACCACTGCTGTCTTTCTGTGATGCATTCCTTAATAAGCTTCTCAAAGATGCTGCCGTTGTCCTGGGAATGATACTAATGACTGAGGCGGCTTCAATAGGCACCACACCAAAGCGTAATGCTGGTACAGGCAGCGGGGATGTTTGCAAGAGGCGAATCCTTGCTATTGCTGGGTTGGCCCTGCTGTGCCTCTTCTTTTCTTTAATACTATCAATTTTCCGGTCCAAGGCACATGGATACCCTTACAGGTAATTTTGATTATGCCTTCTTTGAATTAGCTTACATGCTTAAGAAAAGTTGCTAATTTACTAAAGTGATTTATTCAGTGGTAATATGAATTGATGGCATATATTAATATGGGTTTTATTTTAGAGGCATATAATAGAATGAAAATGAACTGCCCAGTTTTTTTTATTAGCTATTACCATTGGTGATGGGATGTTTTAATGATTTTTCTTTTGGAGTGAATAATTAGACAGATTATTCAAGAATTAGAAGATGACTAAGACTTTCATTTTCATCCCGTAATGAATAAATTATCCTCTTACCATTCATTCATTCAGTTTTTTCTTACACATATGAAGGGAATGGAAAGCCTGTTAAGAAATGCTTGACTGTGAACTTCTTATGTTGTGAATAAGTCCCATTTTAACATATTTGTTTTAAAGACATTGTCAGGGTTTGGGAGCTGCCGTGTAAAACGGTGGTATGTTCTTTCCACGTAGTTCCCATAAAAGTATACTTTTGGTAGGTGGCCGCACAGTAGTTTACCAATACGTCCAACAGATGGCAGCACAAGAGAAGCGCGTGCATCCTCGCCTTTTTTGAATGCCCGATACCAATACTATTCGTTGGAAGCTTTATTTAACTAATTTTATTACAATGAGGGTTAACTAATAAAAATAACAGATTAAGCAACACATAAATTTATTTTTCCATAAGGTTTACATCAACAACATATGATAAGAAGCACTAGTTGTCGTAGAAAACAAGAATGGATACCAGACGTGAAAAAACCACTTTCCAAGATAAACCTAATAAACCACTAAGAGAATACAGTGAAAATTACTACGGCCACCCATACGAGAGTTCAACATGAATTTACCACCACAAGTAGCACTTAAGTATTAAGACCGATTAGTCATATGCTAGTGTGATAATGAAATGTCAGAAAATGACCAAAATTTGTATCAATGTCGAACATGCTTATTTGAATACAACACCACTTCAATAAACAGTGACAGTTAGATATGCCAATCACTAACCATTACTTGCCAAGTAAACAGCAAATGCAGGAAAAAACAAGTACAATGTCCACTTAAAACAAAATTATCCTCACTATATGAATAGCACGTTTCCGGTAGGATCCTGATGCACTCTTCAGTCTGGGAAGCCTTGTCTCCCAAGATATCCTAGGAAACAAAATTGGAAAATAGTGTATTCAACTGAAAACATTTTAAATATGCATATAAATCTCGCATAAATCGCCATAAGTAATTACCTCATGCCCTACGCTGATTACTCCTTGGCTTGCATAGAAATTAACTCGGGACAGGCAGACACACCTTCATGCTATGAAATACCCTGGGTTTATTCCGTATTATGACAGGTAATAATCTGAAAACAAAATGTACAGAGTGAACGGTAATAGTCATGGTGCTAATACCTCTATAAACAAGGTAGGCAGAACATTTAGAAAAATTACGGCTTTGACGTTTTAGTCTTTTGCCACTATGTTTCCGGTTTATTACCCACGAAAATTTAATCACATATATCAAGAATGCATTTTTTATGCGTAACTTTCATGAAAACTTGATGGTTTAAAGTACTGAGAATTAGACATACCAAAGTATTTACTTACCGATAGTTTTCTTCAAAAAACACGAAATATCTTCGACACAGAAACCAGATATATCTTCACAGTTCAATTTTCACTAAAACATGGGTCCCATACTCCAAAACTGCACAGTATTTCCTCAAATTTTGCACGAAATGAGAATGTGTTCGATAAGCAGGCCTCCATCTTGAATAACGGTTTGTTTTCTCGCCCTCCCCCCTCTCCGGCCCTTACTTTTCGACAGTCAAGTGTTTTAGTTAAGGCTACTTCTCGCAGATGGCTATACGAGCGCGCGAGCATACCAGGAAGTCCAGTAAGCGTTTCCAGGCGCTGACATTGTCTTTAACTGCTCATTCACCCATTGTTGGCCCTGATTGCGGCAGGGTAAATCCCTTGTGTGTCAATCCCAGGGTCATGGGTTCAAACCTTGGGGAAGATATTTTATCTGTCTGGGGCAAGGATGTTTGTCATGTCCAGTCTGTTAATTGTAAGAGAGGACTTGGTGTCTTAAACTTGCAGATTAAATAAAGACAACTTTAATTTTTAATTTAATTTTCATCATGAAAATTCAATAAATAAGCCGAATTATCTTTATTAAAGATACTCAATGTGTGAAAAATGACTTGGTAACTGTTTAATAATATAATTAATGTTGTCATGTTTAAATTAAATTATTAAATAGTTTATCAATATAAGTGAATATAATTTATGAAAATCGGGGATAGGAACCCAAAGATTTTTAATATGTCAAAGTAATCAATGAAACATTGTGTGTTGTTGGTTGCAATACTCGGTGTATAATTTGGGCAGTGAATCCACTATAGCCCCTTTTATTTTCACTGTGATGGTATTAACTTTTAGTGCCCGGCCCATTTAAATGTATGTCTTATGAAAATCATGATTGAATTCAATACTTTTCTTGCCATTAATGTTACCAGAATATTTTTTTCCCTAAAGTGGTAAAATATAAATGCACAGCAAGCCTTTTCTCATATGCTGTTACTGTATGTGGAAGATAAATTTGCTGCTGAAGTAGGCAAGCATTATAAATGGCCAGTAACAATATTCTCGTGCATATAAATACATATTCATCACTCTATTTGAATGCTTCCCTTTCATTTGTCATCTCATGGTTGATTTAATGGCATAAAACATAATTGTCATA
Source organism: Platycnemis pennipes (assembly GCA_933228895.1). Lineage (NCBI taxonomy): Eukaryota > Metazoa > Arthropoda > Insecta > Odonata > Platycnemididae > Platycnemis > Platycnemis pennipes. The sequence goes on from OW121855.1 coordinate 73,517,004, forward strand.
ATTGCATTATTAGTCACTTGAGAGTAGCCTCAGAGGCACAACAACTTGGCCACCTGGAACAATTGTGCCTCTAGTGCTGGAATTTTGGCAAATTATGGAGATAAACAGTTGAAGAGAGAAGCTCATGATTTTTTCTCTCAAACACTATTCATGTCAACAGTCATAAGACAAATCACTATTGTCACAAAACATCTTTCTCTTAGTCATTTTTCATCCGAGTCATTACATTTGTCCTTATAAAGTAGCTGGTACCATCCATAAGGTTTCATCAGTTAATAGTAAGAGAGGACTTTTACAGGACATCACCTCTAACTGATATATGGCATATCTCCCTACCATGGCCTCATGAGGTGGCGTGCTGCTAATCTACAGATATTGTCTCTCTTTCTCGTAAATTTACATGCCATATATCTACTTGCTCCGCTATGTTTCTCTTACCTTCTAGATTTCTTGCCTGAATTTATGCTTGGTTCTTTTTATATCATATTACCTTGATACTTATATATTTTCTTCCATTTCTATTAATCCATTTTTTCCTATGTCTCATTATCTTTTGTTGCTGAAGAAACCCTCTTATTTTTTTATTCTATAGCTATCATTTACATTCCCTCATTCTTTCCGAGATTTTCTTAGCTTTCTCTTGGTGACCCTTCCTGTTTGCTGCTGTTAAACATTTTATTTTTGCACTATTTTTACCTTTTATCCCATTGAACAGAACTAAGCATTCTGTTGTTAGGATAATTAAACATTAAATGATGGTCTCAATCTACATGGGCAGCTATGTGTGATGATGGCAGAGTCCCAGTCTTATAAATTGACGTTCTTGTGAATCTCCTTGTATTTCTGCATACCAATGCTTAAATGCTGGTGTTAAAAACCAGCGTTTGTGATCTCTCTATTAATGCTCAATTTTATTTTTACTGCTGTCACTACTTTAATGATCTCCCTATCCATCTCTATGTTAACTACCGACATGTTTCTCAGTGTGACCAGATACATAATTTCAAGATATGTATTCTCTTTAAATATATCCATCTGATTAATTGCCTACTTGATGTCTTCCTCTTTGTAATTGTGAGTAGGCAAATATACATGGATTAGGGTTTTATTTAACCTTCATCTTCTCTATAGGTATTTTGATACTTTTGTTTTCTATTATCTTTTTGATTTATTTTCCTTTCGTTTCTGAAGCTACACCACTGTGCACCTTTTTCCTTCTTCTGCTGCTTTGTGTTATGCTCTCCTTCAGTTCATCCATTTTTACCTCTCTCTAACCAAGGGCTATTGGTAACAAATGAAAGGACAGATGCAATTAACATGTCAATGATCGAATAAATTGGACAGTGGAAAAGTTCACCATTTAATTAATTTACTTTTGATATTTTGAATGAAGTACATGCTTAAACCTGTCTAAGAGTTAAGATTACTATCTTTAGTGTTCATGTTTTAAAAAAACAAAAGCGAAGGTAACTTTCTAGTGTAGATAACTTATAAGACGGTCCAATGTAAATAGAATAGTGATTGATAAATATGTGATATTACACCAGAAATCTGATCAGAGATGTAAACAACATTGCTGGTATCCAAGTAAGTATAATGCATGATTATATATTGAGTTGAGCAACTTATGTTCTTATTTAAGGTCACAGGAATGGTGCATTCTCTGAATCAGATTTGACATCTTAATCTGTATTTCAAGTAATAACTACTGCACCAAGTGAATGTTGCACTCTTGGATTTGTGTTGACTCATCCATTGAAATTAATTAGCAAACTGTTTTTCCTCGGAAGCTAATAAATTTTGTCTCTCCTTCTTTTGCAGTTTTCTATTCAAGTGATTTTAATCCTTCTTAGAACCTACGAAAATATTTAAAAAATTATTAAGCGTGAAGAATGGGCATTCCAGTGGTGCAAATGCTTAGTATGTCTGTTATTTATGAAGATGTTTATTTGTTGAGACTCTTAATTTTGATTTTTTTAAATGTGAGTCAATGCTAGTTTTTGCAATTAAACAAATCATTTCACAGTTCGTATTTTACAATGCACTGTTTTAGAAGAAGTAAGGTAGGGAAAGTAAGTTTTGAAATCTGTAACATTTTGTTAACCTATATTTTTGTGTTCTCAATGTAAAATATTTGTTGCCAGATTTCATTCAATTTAATTGTTGTGAATATGTTGTTGTATGTACTTAAGTCTTTGTGGAGGATGTGCCTGCAAAATAAAGGTCTTTCAAGTTTGGTATGATTGTTTTTATGCATATGTCATTCTTCATTGTTAATGTTTTTTGGTGCTTAAAAGGAACAGGGACATGATGTCACAGAATTGTCTGTTCTGTTGCCATTCCCAGATAAAAGGATTTAATTTAGCCTACATACTCTCAGAATACTCTTGAGTTGAACCTGGAAAGGTAAGGCTTCAATTTCAAGTTTCCATTGCAAGGATTTTAAATCCTGTCCATGGTAAACTTTTGATATTTTGCACTATTTTCAATTTAGTATCCTATTGGTCAGGTGAGTACTGGAAATGTATCCATTTCTTGAGGTTGTGAGAGTTTATTGGCATGATTCTATAAGAAATGTTGGGCAAGAAACTTATTGTTTGCAACAGGGGTTGAATTAGAAAAGGAACTGTTAATGGTCAAAGATCACAGGAGGATGATCAATTGCATATTTTGGTGTAAAATAAGTATACAGGGATGCCATTAGTACCCAGGTCAACATGTAGGACCAACGTCTTAGTAATCCCCATTTTTACCTGAAACTAGTATTTTTGAAATTATTGAAATTTTATAAATTTCATTTGAAATATTTATTGATCAATCAAATTAAGTATGGAATTCCATGAAGGTAAAATACTACATAAGGTTATTAAGCTCACTGCAAAGGGATCACAATTTGGTGTGGGTGATTCCTTATTTTGTATCCAAATAAATTATGATAGGTACAGTTAATATTTCAATTGTCTATAAAATCATAAAACTTTGGTGTAAAAATCATAAAGGCCATAGTTTCTGGAATATAAGACACTATTTGGACATTTTTGGTGCAATCCTCCATTAGGCATCACTGATTTCTTATGGAAAAAAACCAGGACATATATTAGAAATGTAGGAAAGAAAAAATCTGGAAATTTTACTTTATAATTTAATAATAAGTAGCAGAACTGTAATTTTGTGAAATAATCATGTGGGATTTAAAAGTGTGAGTTGATATTAAATGTAAATTTCATCCAGATATTGCTCAGATGAATAATAAGCAGTCATCACCAGCTTACAATTTTCGCAGTGCCAAAAGAAAAGTATATGGAAAAGTGGTTGAAGATAATGCCGAGCACAGTATCAGTACATACAGCATAACTACAGGAGTACTTAAAAACACAGTAACACATAAGAAAGCAAAAAAAGCTAAAGTAAATGCTTTGTGAGCATCATGGTAGAATTGAGTCACTCTCTTATTTAAAAACACAGTTTGGAAAATAATTCAAAGTTCCATGCATAGACATAGGTCTTTATAATTTTGCTGGCTAAATTCCGGGACTAATGGCATACCAGATGACAATTCTTGGGACAACGGTACTTATATAGTGAATCCAGGGATGTACCGGCCTAACCAGTTCACCTGGGAAGCCTATACTTGAATTGCCACCAGCATCATCGAGGGTAAATCATAAACATCATCTTTTACCTAGTGATGTAAACAAGGATCATAGTAAAACTTAAAAAGGTTTATTTTACCAAGTTATATTGACTTGAGTTCCAGTTAACTGGCTCTGCCAAGCTGAATTGAAGTATTTCAGGATATCCTGGTGGAAAGTTTGGAAGAAAAGTCCTCGGGTGTTTCTGCTACTTGGTAAACAACTTCCTCCGTTCATAATAGCCGATATTCAGGGGAAGTGACCAACCACTGTGGTCATTTATAATAGAATGGTAATTAGGTGTAGATGAACATTTGTCTGGAGATGGATTGAAACCTGTTGTTGGAATTAGCCTCCTCTTAAGTAAGGGTGTTAAAGGGTTCACGGTTAATGTTCATTCCAAAGGACAGAGTTCTGAATTTAAGTGCTATTCATAGGCACTGAAGCAAGAACTGGGGTTCTAAAGAAGAGTGTTCTAATATTATGCCAACTCAATCTGGGGTGTAGTAGTAGGCATATCCTTTAGGTAGTCTTACATAGAGATAAACAAGGTATCTACATAATACCCTGCAGGCCACCATAAAAGTATGTGGCAGGGGGTGAACTCACACCAAACATGCATTACATATCATGCATAAAAAAGGATTAGTAATAATATACTAGTCTAAACTTCAATTTAAAGAAAAAGATAAAAATAGCAAAGCAAGCATGCAATATCATGCTGTTAGTTGGGTCCACTTAAAGTCCTTATACCAACATGCAACTACCTATGCTATCCATTGATACACTAGTATTGGATAAGTATATTTACTGCTATTCATATCCCTAATTTTACGAGGGAAAAAGGGCACTTTGAATCTGTCAGTTTCGCAATCGATTTCTCTAATTTTGTGAATATGGTCCAATCTACCATAGTAAGTTTGGGTTCACAAAACATTTTTAACGTCCTCAGTGAAAATATTATCTTGGAATTTATTTAAGAGACTAAATTTCAACGTTTGATCTGACAATATTTCCCATTTTAATTCATTTGATAGACTGGTTACCCTAATATAGTTATTATACCATCCCTTTAAAAATCTTGCCGATCTTCACTGCACATGTTCGAGTTCATTATTTGGGCCTATTTCATGTGGATCCCATATACTGGCAGCTTTAACAGGTATGATTCAGGATGAAATAAATTAATTTAAGGGAGAAAATCCTTTTCTTGTGTGCTTGAAAACAGTTTTATTATGATGAAGGGAGGTAAAATATGAATCTATTTTAGGAGATGAACTCTATTCTCCAACTGTTATCTGATCTTTTGATTCGGTCAAAAAAATAAGCTACTTAAAAGTTACTATATGAGGTACAAAAAGAAAAGAATTGATATTAGTTACAAATATTGTCTCAATAACTGTAAGCCTATAATTCCAATCCTATCGTAACTGTACTGTGAATTCTACCATAACTATATTAACCCTCTTAGTGCCACGGATCCGTTGGTCGACCAATGTATTGGCTTTTGCTTCACAGGCCAAAAGAGCCACGAGCTGATATATCGGCTTGAGGAGCAAATTAATATTTAAACTATATTTGTTGTAATAGGTAAGTACCTAATTACTTTTGTCCTTTATGCAATGTATCAGAATACCATAAAAACATCTAATCCATATTTTGTTAAATTAAAAAACGTTGCATTCAATCTAAAAAGTAACTTCATATTGTTTATATGTTTCACAATGATTTATAAAACTCTCAAATTCATGCTGGAACTTTTCGCTAGTACCACCAAAATTCAGTGGCATTAAGAGGGTTAATTCAAAGTTTCATAATTTATTCTGCAGACCTTATGATCAATTATTATTTACTGACAGAATTATAGCCCTCATACCACATTATAGCCCTCTAGAAGTGACAGACCTTGCAGATCACCAATATTCAGCCGTTATAAAATTTAGTAAAATGAGAAAATTACGTTTAAAATAGAAATTAATTTTTCAAAACCTGTGGTTTTCTCGCCTTTTCCTATGATACTACTAATACTAGTATTATTTCAATCATGGTTTTCCTTTTTAACCATTCACAACAGGATCACAAATTTTCCTCCCCAAGTTAAGATATTTGATATATTTCCTTCCACTCATTTCACTACAGGTCACAAATTTTCCTGCTAAATTTAATACATTTCACGTAATTGACCCGAAAATACCACGGATAACGGAGGTTTCTTTCAAAGCATTGCGGCTGTTTTCCATTGTATGTAGATGCATTGCATTGGAGCATTCGTACTTCCCGCGTATTTTTTCATCTGGATTTTCATACATGTGCTGTTTATTAGTCCAAGTTAAAAACATTGACAGAAGTTATTGTTCTAATAAAAGTCACTTACTTAACTTATAAATTCGGATAAATATTTATTCACAAAATAATTCCCATTTATTACCAATGTCCCATACTTTATCATTTGTTTCTCAATATTTGTGTTGCGTAGTCTTCCGTCATTTCCTCTTCCCGGTTGTGGTAAACACGTCGTGTCCAAGTAAGTTTTTCGGTAATTTTAATCTGTTGAAATATTTTTCATCTGATTTCGAAACTCAAAATTATTAGTTTACGTTAGTTGGTGTTTTATCATATTGGTGGATATCACCCACTGTTCATGAAAGTAAGACACCGTTATATGTGCTTCATGTTGTTTTATATACGATCTGTACTGTAAAGTGAATTCTTACCTATTACAGGATGTTGATGCCCAAGAAAAATCGCATAGCCATCTATGAGTACCTCTTCAAAGAAGGGGTGATGGTGGCTAAAAAGGATTTCCATGCCCCGAAGCATTCAGAATTAGAGCAAATTCCCAACCTCCACGTAATTAAGGCCATGCAGGTACGGATCTACAATGTTCTGCCCCTTATCTGTGCCCTCTTGTGTTCATTTATATTTTATATGATAGTTCTTTGGACTAAAGATGTTATAATCACTGTGGTTGTGTGTGAATATATCAAAAATTTAACGGTTGTGTCGTTTTTAGTCTTTAAAATCTAGGGGATACGTGAAGGAACAATTTGCCTGGAGGCATTTTTACTGGTACCTAACAAATGAAGGAATAAGCTACTTGCGGGAATACCTGCATTTGCCTGCCGAGGTTAGTATTGTTTATTATCTTCTTATCCAGTTTAATATCTGACCAGTAGTATTTTATAGTGGACGAACAAATTGTTCGCCTCATCCACGATGTGTAGTTTGAACCTTGCGATAAGTAGTCAATTTTTTGCGGAGGGTCATAAATGTATATATCTTAGCCGGCCGTTTTTAGTTTCACAGTTGACAATTTTCATTTGCCTTCATGCGTTAAGTGTGATATATACTAGCATATTGCGCATGTGGATCACCTTAGGGTACTATTTACAGACACTAATATCTTTTATTCTCCATGTAATTAGATTGTTCCATCAACCCTGAAGAGAGCAACGAAGCCAGAGCCACTGCGAGTGAGACCGACGGCTCCCCGCGGTGGTGACATGGGCAAGAGGGCTGAGGACAGGCAATCTTACCGAAGAACACCGGGTGCCCCCGGAGCCGGCGGTCCGGATAAGAAGGGTGATGTCGGTGCGGGAACCGGTGAATTTGAATTCGTAAGTGCACGTTCATTTTTATGTCATTCGTTGGTCTAGCAAAATTGACACGAAGGTGTCAACTTTTTAACCTACATAATACAGTACGAGCCACCGTTGGGGTGTATGGCTGGGGGGTGAACCATCACCAGGCATGAAGTTGAAATCTGAGAATTAAATGATTAACTTAAGTGGGCTTGAAAAAGTGTTCGTTGTTGCATGCTCTGCTCACGTACAACCGAGGCATATATTGCTACGACGTAGTGGAAAATAATTAGTTATGCATTCATGGTGTAACACCTAGATTTATATATGATATGTAATGAATGTTCGGTGTGAATTCATCTGTCGTACACCTTCATGGTGACTTGCTTATGTAGATTTAAAGATATTTTTTACTATGACTTGAGGTTGACTGCTTTCAAATGGTACCCTCATTTTGAGTAACCTCGAATCAGTTTTGCAAATCGATTATGGCTTGTGGTAACCAAGGGATCTAAATGAAATAATATCTAGCACTATTATTGTAACTGTGATATCAACCATCTCTACGTTTCATTACATTTAGTCAATTTGTTGCATATGTGCTGTGAAACGACTCCTGGGTATTGTGTAGATTTTAATGCCATGACCCATTAAATTTTCCTATGTTGATCAGCTGCTAGTAGTTGAGGTATCTGCTCTGGTGGACTTGGCTGGTTTGAGTAAAATCACGTGGGCCATAAATGTGGAGTGGTTTTCTTGTTTTGGCAACTGGTTAGGAGTTGAGATTTTCTTCCAACGAGATAAGGATCTGCTTGTCAGCTGTATTCTGACAGTGGTATTCTACAGTTGTACTCATAGCCCTGAAGAATTCTCTTGCAATTGTTGGCAATAAAGGTCTCATCATGCTGCTTACGCTGCTTTAAAATAATTTTCTCATTCGTAGTTAACCACTATTTTTAAAGTTATCTTCTTGGAATGTTCAAGGAAGTATGTTAGAGTTGGCTTGCATCATTTTGTTCTAGAAGCTCTCTTTAATGCCTTGCTTTCTTTCAATTAAATGTTATGCTTGCCTGGCTAATTCCGATGTTACATTTAGTGTTACTTGGTCAAATATTGCAAATTAGAAGTGAAATTCAACAAGAGTTAATTTTATGGTAAGAAACATCAGTTTTTATATTGACACCTTGCATTGTCAAGTCACAATTCCTTCTTTTTTCCTTTAAACCCATCTTTGACCATAAGCATAAAAGGCATTGTGGTGAACTATTTATGAGTATTGCATGTTAATGTTCAAATTCGGTGTTTAGATATTAATTTTCATTTTTAGCATTCACCATTCAATTGTGAACATTATATAGTGTTGTAATTTTTTAAACCTCGTAGTTATTGGTGGAGCTATCTTCATTTTTTATGTAGGTCAATCAGTCGAAGTCATCTACAGGGTGGCTACTGATATCCAATTTTCAAATTCCTTGACTATTCCCTGATTTTTCCCTGATGGCCTTACCAATTTCCCTGACCGATCGCCAAAAGGTCTGCTATTATCGGAATATTTTATTTCTTATGAAATAAGTTTTCATCAAAACTCAGAAAATGTTAAAAGCTGAAATCAATACATAAAAGCTATAAGAATGAAAAAACACATTAAACCTTCACAAGTTAAGCCCTAGCACAAATTATACACAGTTATAATACATTTTTCGCGGCCATGGGGTCACAGCTGCGTATCGTATTTCTGAGGACATGTATGTTTCCTTCGGTAAAATTACAAATTGACAATGTCTAATTCTTCAAGGAAGAGGTAGCGTGTCGTGGTAGCTCTGGGAAATTTAAGATCACTGAAAAGTCATCAAAGGGAAAGTTAATGAGGAATTTACTGGCAGACTCCGGCACAGGTTGCCCGAAAAATACAAACCAAGCCAAGTTGTTAGACTGGATCAAAATCTGATGGCACGAGTGACATTTAGAAGTGAATAACAATTTGATTAACGTGGTTGTAACCCTTGATTGTACGAGGGAACCAAAAATATAAAAATATTTGTATAAACAAACAAAACGTAATCGCGCCACTTCGAGCGAAAACAGGAAGCTATTAGCAACGGCAGCATCATGTTCAGGAATATCAATCATATTTGAGGTGGTATGTGACCTGACCTAATTGTTTCAAGACGGAGCTAAGGGTGCCATTCAATAATTACGTCAAGTGTGAAAGGAGGGGAGGAGGACACTTCTTACTGCCTCGCGAAGGGGGGTACGGGAATGATGATCTTACAAAGATTTTTTTTACACATGTGATCGTACTTGTATTACCGTTTTAATAATCATCGTCTCGTATTTTTAGAACTGCAAGCACGTATTTACTACAAGCTAGTGTGCTGCCACTAACTCTTGATCTGTCTCTCGGAAGTTAAAAAAAAAGTCTTAAATCTTCCGAACAACATAGCCTCGGATTCCTTGTGATGAGCGGAATACATGGTGATCATGAATTATAACGCTACCTACTAGGCAAATATCGCATTCAGGATGTACAAAAGAGATGCATCGTATGACTGATTCACAGCTAAATAACTAAGATTCACAACTGAATGTTCAACGAATTGACAGGGCTTATTCTATGCAATTCGGCGACAGACATTAGTTTTAGTTGGTGAAATGAAGGGTGGGAAAGCGGTAAACGTAATGGTAGAAAAATAATGAGAATTTCCTATCCCAGTGACTCCCTGACTGTTACGAGAATTCCCAGACAATTCCAGGTTTTCCCGGTTTTCCCTGACAATCGCCACCCTGATCTAGTTCTGTGTTGCCATATCCGTGTTAGGGTGTGTGCAGACTGGGAAAAATTTAGAATGTTACTAACCTATTGCCAAAATTGAATCCAGTTCGTTATTGTCTGTTCTCGTTTAATATCCTAGTGAGCATGGTAGGAAAATGCACAGGACAAGAATAACAGTAGGTTGTGCGTTTCTTGTACTTGAGTGGAATTGTTTTGAAATGAAATAGGGTACTTTTTACCAGTTGACCCTACACTTGGCTTTGCAGGAAGTGTAAAGCTTATTATCTCTTTTATTGCCAAGGGCCAATATATCAGCCATCTTGCACTGCATTTTTGTAATATTATATTCCTATCAAATCAGAGACAGCATGAATAATTTTTTCATCCTCATAAAAACTGGAAATATCGCCAACATTGAGACAGTTACGTAATTCATATATCAAAATGAAGTGCTTCAAATACATCTAAAAATTCATAGTATTACGATTTTCATGGAAATTTGCCTGGCAGTTTTCGCACAATCTACCAAAAAGGGGCTGGGAGTATAAGGGTTATAGATATATTATGTTTGCTTTTGTCACTGGGATTTAGTATACAGTGGAACACTTGTGAAAGATTTATGATCTAAGGGATGGTTGAATCTCTGTATGGGTGCTTGTATGCTATCCCAGCAATGATTCCTTCTTTAGTTCTATAGAATAATCATACAGTAGACTCTCAATAATACAAAGTTTCGATTTTATGAAGAAAAACTGCCGATCCGACCAAAAGCGTATAGCAAATACATATCAATATTTGAAAACAAATTTTTTGAAATTATGAACTTCGGGTTCGGTCCCCAGGAACAAATGGAATTAGTTTTTACGAATCTCTGCGTTAAACTGCTTCAGCAAAACTATTTTTTCTGACACCTAAAAATCAGTGTTGCTGATTGTGGTGCATCAAAAGTGAAGTGCCTGAGTAGTAATGGTTTCATCTAGGGTAGGGGAAGGGATGTAGCATCCTTTGTTTACTGGTGGGATGTATTCACCTGTAGACCATCCCCTTCCCTCCCCCCCTCTACATCCCTCGAAGACCCACCTGTAAGCAAAGGATGCTGCATCCCTGACCCTCCCCATTCTACTCAGCACCTGGAGCAGTTGTAATTAACCACCTGCACACACCCCCAGGGTTGCCCAGAAGAAGAGGAAGGAACGTCACACATGGTCCCCAATGCCATTCCCCCACCTTTTCCCTACTTTTCCCCTCCCCCCCCCCCTTCAAGCTCAGCAAGACAGAATAAGATAAGCCTACTACTGGAACCTTCCCTCTCTACAACCAGACCCTTCTCCCCCCACGCATCGTAAACTTAAACTCCCTGGCTGTCATCTAATCCTTGGAGAAGATGTGAAAATATGCCGAATTACGCCCCATTTATTATCAAGGTCTTAGTTTCAGCTGGCAATATGGAAGATGCCACAAATAATAACCCGTGAGTGATTTTTTTCTGGAAACTGGCTTAGTGTCATGCTTTTTAAAAGCTATAATTGGGTGATAAAGAGCAACTAAAGCATGGTTGGGCCAGCTGCCATCATAACAGCGTAGATGTTAGGAGTAAATTTCTAGTTTTAGCATCCATACTAGTTGACTAGTCTCTTCTGACTACTGATTCTGAAAATAAAATTCTTATTACAAAATGTTCAACTTCTGTTTTATGTACATTTTTGATACTGGGAATTTTGCCAGCACAGCAATTGCAGACTCTAAGCCATTTGCATAGGAAATACCAGTAGGTTTTTATTTTACAATCTTTTAAGACGGGATACAGTGCATGGCACAAAGGCATCTTTTAAGAATGCTTTCTCGAACAATGACCAAGAAAGTTATACATATTTGCCAAAGATAACAAAAGTTACAGAAAACTAAGATTAAGTGTTTTTCACGATTAATTGAAAATGTTCTAAATTAGAAGTACCGACTCTCTGGTCTCACTGACTTTGTATTCTCGAGAGTAACTGTATATACGATATGTTGCTTGTACATGTATCCGTCCTTATTTTCACCATCAAGACATTTGGAATCACTTAATACGTCAACTAACTTGAACTGCAAGGCAATACCTACTATTCTGTAGTCATCATGTTTTTGAAAATCACAGGGAAATTCAAAAGTTTTGAAGCTTGGTTAAACCTATATGGGATATTAATACAAGAATTCATGAGAGAATCAGAAGAAGACTGCTAAATTACAAATGGAAATTTGAGAAAAAAATTGAAGAATCCTTTGAACCTCACGGAAATTTCAGGTTTTTTCCAGTGATAATCACTGTCATGTTGAATTTTTTACACCTTTACCTTTAACATTACAGTCTTTTCTTTCTGAATTTTATGGAACAGGTTTCAAGGTACCTAAGTTAAGGTTTTAGGAGTGTTTTCTCTGCTTTTTTGGGATTGGATGTGTTTTTAGAATGTTAGCTTTTGGTTGCATCAAGGTTTGTGATTGGTGAATTCACTGAATATTCTAAATGTCATTAATCAAGTTTTTAAGCTTACCAATTGGTGACAGCTATTTAAAATGCATATATAATTTTTAATTCTAAAATGATTATGATTTTTTTCTTTTTTTTTTCAGCATGGAGGCTTTGGGCGTGGAAGAGGTGCACCTCAATAATATTTCTGTATTATATAATGTAAAAATTGGATTTCAAGTTTTAATAAATCTTTGAATCCAGCATGAGTGCAAGTCTTCAGTAATTTATTGATTCATCAAATAACCAGGGGTAAGAATGAGTATTTCATGTTTAAAGGATATTTGCCATAATTATTTTTATACCTAACCTTTTTTTAAAGGTGTAATGTTCTATTTGGGTTTTTGGTCCCACAAACACTTTGGGTCTTACATTGTAGGAAACAGTTTGAGTTGCTCTGTGGAAGTCTGTCGTAATCATTGAATGTTTGTCAAAGTAACAATGCTGAAATCATGGCAAAAATGTTTATATTGAGAAACTTTATTAAACCTTGGTTTAATGGAAATTACAGTTACATTCTAAACAATCCTGAGCACTTTCATACCTTCCAATAAAATCAGTATGTCACACATTTTGTTAGAGGTACTTTAGAGGTTGGTTAGAGCTAGAGGAAATTTCCTTTAAGTGGCAACGGTATACCTGGAAACATTTTAATGTGATGAGATAACATTGACTCTTTTATAAAAGCAACAGGAAGGTAAAATTCAAACCAAAAAGCTATTGGGAACATCATTGAAAATTAATAAACTAACCTCGGCAACTATAAAATTGTCATAAATGGTTGACATGAAATGAGGTGATCTAATGGTAGCTTTGAATAAGTTGCCTTTTGTGTTATAAATTTGAAAGCAACAGCAGCTGCCTTTTCTTTCTTCGGGTATAGTTTTGGACACCAATGTGTCCATTGACTTAGCACACAGTTAACCTATGTTTTTGATATTGGCTAAATTGGTTAGGGACACTTCTTTAAGGTCTTTCCTTCACTTGCTGATGTATTGATAGCATATGTGTGTTGCAACCATTTGTTGGCTCTATAACACATGCTATGAAAATTACTTGGAAACTTTCTGTCAGCAGAGAAGCTATTTTTTTACTGCAATTGTCTGAAAATTAAAATAGCTATAGGATTCAGTGTTTTCCTGGCATATTGTCTGAGTGAAGGTATGTCCTCCACTAAAAATGCTGTATTACAATTTTGTAAAACATTTTATAGATGTTGGAATAATGATGTGCAATTTTCCACAAAAAATAACTTAAAATGCGGCCTGGGTTTCAATGTTGATACATCATCGTCAGGGTACAAATGGTTTTAGGTGTCGCCAATATATACATCTTTAGGAAGAGGTCAGGGATAGGAGGGGAGAGAGGTGATGAGTGGAAAAATCAAAGGAGGTGAAAGGGGATGGGGAAGAGTGGGGAAATGATTGGTTTTTTCGGGGTTAACAAACTTATACAAAACACAAATCAGTGGCAAACAAAAATTGGTGGCAGTCTTCTACTTGTCTTTCGGCTCGGGTCAAAAATTCTACGGTGTTGCTTGCAAAGGCCCTCGGTGAATGGTGGTGGAGGGAGAGTGTCTCTGGGCAGGCAGGCAGCCACGCGGATTAACGGGCATTGGCCACTTGAGGCAGGGTTCATCTGAGAGCAGGGGTGTGCCTAGTAAGACGCCTCAACACTTCGAATGGGGGAAGAGGTGGGGTGGGAAATGGTCTTGGGAGCACACTTTTGTAACGCAATGGAAAGGAGGGGGAATTGGAATTGTATAGATGGTCATTCAGTAGGGAAACATTGGAATTTGCACATTCGAGGATTTCTAATTAGTGTCTTAATACTAGTGTGTCTTCTACATTGTTTTTACCTTGTGTGGGGGGGGAAGAAGGCAACCCTAATGCATTTATTGCATTTTTGGGCAATAAATGCATTGGAGGGCCCTTCCCTTTGGCAATCCTTCTCCAACGGGGAAATTTTCATAACCCACAGATCGTGAGGTCATTTCACCGTGCATGAGCAACTCTGTAACAGCTCACAAAAGTCATGTTATGCCCTTGCAACCTTTGGATTGTGAATTGCACAATTTCCTAGAAAATGCAGTGTGATGGTGTATGACTTATCCAGTTTAAGTCTAATTTTATAAGTTCAAAAGTTTAATCTCTCTATTTTACCTGTTGTATGCACTAGATAATACATACAGTGAATTAATTCGTAAACCTTTCAGATTGCTTTAAGAATTGGTGTCTCTTAGTTCCAAATTTCTGCAGTAAGTATGGCAATGTCCTATCAAAATTGACTAAATAATTAAATACATTGCATTTTAATTTATGTTATTGTTAACGTTCTCATTTTGGCTAAAGCATCGAGTGTGCTTATTCCTTCCTAAATCCATATTGATCCTTGTCATAGTAATCTACATCTACATAATACCCTGCAAGCCACCACAAAGGTGTGTGGCAGGGGGTGATTTCTCACCAAACATGCACTACATATCATGCATAAAAAAGGAATAGTATTAATATACTAGTCAGAACTTCACTACTTAAAAAGGATAGAAATTTCAAAGCAAACATGCAAAAACATTCTGTTAGTAGGGTTAGCTTTGAGTACTCATACCAACAAGCAGCAACCAATGCTATCCATTGCTACTCTCCGATTGGACATATTTACTGTTATTCGTATCTCTAATTGTACGAGGGAAAAAGGACATTTTGAATTACCAGTTCGGCAATCAATTTCTCTAATTTTATGATTATGATCCAGTCTGCCATAGTAAGTTGGGGTTCGCAAAATATTTTTAACATCATCACTGAAAATATTGTCTTGGAATTTATTTAAGAGATTAAGTCTAAATTTCAACCTGCGATCTGACAATGATTCCCATTTTAATTCATTTAATAGACTGGTTACGCTAATATAATTATTGTATCATCCCTTTACAAATCTTGCCGATATTCGCTTCACACGTTCAAGTTCATTATTTAGACCAATTTCATAGGGATCCCATACACTGGCAGCATATTCCAAATGAGGTGTAACAAGGGAAATGTAGCTAATTTCTCATACATGATCGTCACATTTACCCAATACTCTTTTGATGAATCCCAGTTAACGATTAGCTTGACCCATTATTTCACGTATGTGTTTACCCTGGGAAAAACCATGTGTCAGTCTTATTCCAAGATATTTAATGGATTCCACGTTTGTTATTTTATTATTACTTATTTTGTATGTGCTAGGAGGAGAACTATTCTTTTTCCAAAAATTCATTACTACACATTTTTTAAAATTTAATTCTAACTGCCATGTATCACACCAATTTTCAATTGCTTGTAGATCATCATTTAAATATTCTTTATTGTTTGGGCTTATAATTTCCCTGTACAAAACTGTGTCATCGGCAAATAGAGGAAGCTCACTTTTGACCACCTTATTGATATCTAATGTACAGAAGAAACAGGAGTGGACCTATCACTACCTTGTGGGACACCCGAAGTGACTTACGAAGTAAAACGACACGAAGTAAATACTTTTGAAAGTTTGTGAGAAGAATTGGGATTCAATGAAATGTGATGCCATCGGGGTAGTTCATGGGTGAGTTGGCTTAAAGAGTTGTTGAAATTCTACTGTTTCTATGGTTGGATGTACACCCGTCCACAATAAAAACTTACCACCCCACAGGCCGAATTTTTCTAAGTCCCGAGTTGAAGGAGATTTGACAACACTGTCCCTTGGTGCGGAGTTTAAATGCCCAGAGCTCTCGCCATTTATTAGGGGTACCCTTCCCTCGAGAACAATTCCCTTTTCGCCCTTTCTCAAGTGAACAGCAGACCGCCTTGACCCACGACCACGATATTTGCTAGAAGATGAGTCGCCCGAGACACATAGGTACCCGTGGCCACAGAACGGGAGAAGGGGCACAAGATGAGTTCCAATCACTTTTCACCACATTTCTAGTAGAAACATGATAGAAAATGACACTCGCTTTATAACCTCTTTCGAAAATACCTATCGTTTATTCCGAGACCACTTTGGAGTCCTATGACAACTGGACGATTTTCCGAGGGTAATGATTAACGTGCTAAATGGTCGTTGCGCTTCCACGGGTATTATAAGACCGTAAAATATGCAATGTTCTGGTTGAAATTTTATGGCCTCTAAACTTAACACTTCAAAACTCCTACATTTATTGATCACTAAGTCACCAATTAACTCAGATTTATCCAACGTTCATGTCGCAGAGCGTAGGTGTGAAGAAAGTCTTAGGAAGGTGTAAACAGAAAGCCTTAGTTTTATTATTCTGTAGTTTTTTTCAATTGATCACTGCTTCAACTGCTCATGTATTACGTCTAAATGAAATTAGATCAGCTGCTAATATGATCTTCAGTATTTTCATAACGCTTGAACTCCTGGAATTTTATTCAAAAGCCATTAATTTATGATAATCAATAGCTATCGGCTTATGTGTGCCGAGCTTCTTACAAAGGAGGTCTCTAAGTTTGTCCAGCCTCATTACATAATTCTCTCTAAAAGAGAGTTGCATAGAACAGCATAATCAGAGAAGCCTTTGAGCCCTTAGCCGATACCCTACTTTCCAAAATAATTCCGACACGTTCAGAAATCAGTCGGTATATTTTTCCACCCTCAGAAACATCCCGACACATTTTATGATACCCACAACCCCGAACAGTAAGCAGGCGGTGAAAATAGAATCAAGCCAGATCACAACAAAAAAAAAACTCATCCGGGAAATGAACCACAGATCTACAAATGTGCTGTTATGCACGCTATTCCAAGCAAGGTTTAAATTTGGGCAGGCTCTCCATTTCTTGACATTTCCACCTTCTGCTATCTAAATAGTGTATTGGAGAAAAAGGGGTATAGCAGCATTGATGACAGAAGGAAAATTGTATTGGCAAGATAAGCTTTTAGTCGTAGACGTGAATGTTAAGCAGGGAAGTAAAGAAAATACTAGTGAAGAGTTTGATATGGAGCGTAGCACTATATGACGACATAGGCTTCATGGAACGAAGATGGAAATATACTCACGAGCTTTTAAGATGTATGTAGAAGGATGGAGAAATTAAAGTGGGTCAAAAGGAGGACAAATGATGAAGTTTAGAAATGGTAGGAGTGGAAAGAATTTTGATTGATGAATACGGAAGATAAAAAGGGCGAGGGTGAATTGAAATATGTGATTGAGTGAAGGATATTGGTTAAACAGGGTAGAGTGAGGCAAAGAACGGGTAGCTTGGATAAAATGATGGGAGGTATGAGGGGCTGAAGAGGGACAGTGTGTGGAACCAAAACTAATGATAATAATGATTCTCATCACTGCAATCACATCACGTGTTTAATTCCCTTGGAAAATATGAATTGATCCTCACCTAGAAATTCATTGCCCTCTTTTCCATAAATCGATTGATGATTCTAAGCACCAACGTAGCAGCATGAGAGATTCAGCAGTTTTCGCATTCCCTTGTTACTCTCATTTTCGTTTTAGATGGCAATACAGTTTTTACATTGTACATTTTTAAATTTCTCTCTTGGGAGCTAATTTCATAAACACTACATATAGTCTTCCAATTGGCAGTACACATTCTGTAAGTCACAAGGTCATTCACTGACAAAAGATTAAACTTTTACAGACAACACATTCCATGCATCTAAAAGTTTGCAAAATTGTCTTAGCAACTTCATAAAGTTTCAACAACCATTTAAAAGCTTAATATGGGGACATAGAAAAATTGTTCAGAATTTTTTTATAAAATCATTTTATTACTTCACATCCTTCACATTATTTCCTTAACAACTTCGTGATCATAAAATTAATGTTCCCTTTTCATCACTGTCATTGTACAGTTACATAAGTTACTAGGCAAAACTTGATTAAGGATATCTGTCACTTCGCTGCATCTCAACTGAGGTAGTACATTGTAAAAAGTCATGCTCATATGACATTCTTAATGGGAATCAAAATACCTGAATTAATTTCTTTGTTCCTGAAAACAATGGAGTGATGGTGATTCATTGAATTAAGTGATCAAGCACATTTACATAATAAAACGCCATGAAATATCAAAGTCATCACAGATTAGTCTTCTACAAAAGCTATAATAAATATGGTAGAAATGCTCTCCGTTCTTTGGGATAGTTCGGGAAGTTTTCCTTGTACCACTTGTGGTTGCTCCATGATGTAGAAATCTGAAAGTGCACCAAGGATTAATTCACTTGAGGCTAGATTACATAATGTGGATTTCAAAAAGTTGTTGCTTGAACCAAGACAACATTCAGATGAATGAGGAATAATACAGGACTCATATTTGGAAATGGGCAAAAATTATAGTGATAAAGAGAAATTAAGTTCAAGACCTACTAGAGAAGATACTTCCTCTCTTTTTCAGTATTATAATTTTAAAAAATTTCAAACTTGGCAAATAAAACATTGTCCAAATATGTCTAGTATCTAAGTTTGCTTACCTGATTGATAAGAACCCATGCAAATACAAACCACCACGTCTGATTGCTTCGTAGTATACATGTCAGTGACATATATATTACAATTTCAGCCATTATATGAGGAGATGACAAAACTTCAAACAACCTTCCTCGTGGAATCATGTGTTTGTAGGTATAAACAGATCCTGAAAAACAAAACAGATACTATTAATCCAGATAAAGTCATGAAAGATGTATTAATTGACCAGAAAGCTAAAAAGCAAATGTTACCAGTTTTATTTTTCCGTAACTTTGCCAAGATAATGGCAGATTTTAGTTGCTCATAAGATGCCACACAGAAAATGAGCACACCAAAACACTCAAATACTGTTAAATCATGCAGTGACAAATTACCTAAACGGAAAAAGAGATAATATAGCAATAATTATTCATAGGAAAAACCCATTGTACAAGAACTATCACACAGAAGTTTCATATGTTATATAGTTTAAATTATCACTAATGAAAAGATTACACCACCAGTTATACAAGTAAATAACAACATTGTGAAACTCCATTGTACAAAACTTATAAAATTAGCAAAATATTTTTGACAGTATTGACGTCAATATAACTTTTTTGTAATGAGTGAAATCATATTTGACGAGTTTCAAAACCAGTAAAAACAACAGAAATTCATTGAAGAAGGTATGTAGCTAAAATAATAGTTTATCATATAGCACAGTTCCAAAATTTTGTTGCAGAATAACTTCAATTAGAAAATCTTTAGATCAACATTTCTTAAGCAGAGTTGTGTTGTTGAAAAAGGCACATGCATGGAATCATAATTTTAATCACAAGCATTCTGTCAAGTGGGGCTATGAGAAAAGTTCTGCTGCTGTTTATGTAGAGGCATTTGATAGAAAGAAATGTACCATCAATTGATAATGATTACATCATTGGAGGGTTATTTATCTTGAGATAACCTAGTTAATAATTAACAGTCCTGAGACTTTATTTGGAACTTTAAAAAAATTGAGTAATTTTTACTATGGGAACCAAGATGACTGAATTGGGGAGACATGGGTGACAAATTATTCAGGCACCGGTGTGGTTAAGTCCTTGCCTGCTAACCTTAGGGTCGCAGGTTCGAGTCCCGCCTGAGTGGGATTTTTCACCACTCAGGACATGGCTGTATGTGCTCGTTTGTTGTTGCATTTGTTTATACCCCGATGTAAAGGCCACGTGCTGTTTTCAGTGGTAGTGGTAAATAAATATTTTCATATCATTAGAACATCTTCTTGCCAATTGACTTGCTTTTAACTCTTAGATGAAATATAAGATTTTAATGCTTAATTTTAATCTCTGATCTACTAACACTTATGTCGTAATAGCTTATATCCTTGGTGCTAAAAATGATGGAGTAAGTTACGTGTTACATTGCGAAACAAGGAAACATTGAACATAGAGAAACATACTTGGTACAATTCCTAAGTATTTTTAATAATTCATATTAATTTTTGTAACTATAGTTTTATTGACAAAGAATACCAAGAACATGACCTACTGCTTGTGAGAGCCTTATATACAATAAAGCGGATGGAATAAGAGAGGGTTTGAAGGCAGACTGGGAGATTAGGGAAAAGAAAGGAGGGAGAACAGAAGCAAGGCCAGGTTGTGATTACACCTGTGGGCAGATTGCAAGGAAAAAGACTGCTTATAACAGACAAAAACAGGAAATATTTAAATTCATATTAATCATTTAAAATTGTGACCTACGGTGAAAGGGAGTGTCTAGTAATTACAAAAATTTCTGAAACATACAACAGTACACACTTGCAACCAAATTTTTAACTTTGTTCGCAAGTATGTGAGAAATCAGCATTAAAATCACACTTTTATCCCATACCTATAAGATGCTTTGCAAAATGCAACTTGAAGTCTTTATATTTTGTGCTTCTTATATGTCCTTCAATAGGAGTTCAGAATATTCATCGCATTTGGCCTATATAAACACCATCACACTCAATACATTTCAGAGGGAGTCTACCATATTTTTTCTTGAGACACTACTTTGTCTTAGGCATTGAATAACACATTTTCAAAGGAAGTTCGGGACTAAAAGCACACTTTATACTTTTTATTGAGGATAAGATTGCTGTTAATGTACGAAAGGGGGCCATGGAAGTACAATTTGCACCAATTCTCTTTTGTTTACCCCAATGAATAGCTTATTAACTGGTCATTGTTTTCATTGTATAGGTTTAATTTTTTGTGGAGCAACTTTAAAATGGATTGTTCACTATAACCACTGCTCAAGCATTTATTCGCAAGTATGTTCTTTGATAAGTCTGAGTCACTTAACCTTCTATCATCCTGACTGAAAAGAGCACGTGCTGCACCGAGTTAACAGCAGCCACTTCGTGAGGGTGGTGTGAATCAGCGAAATTGTTGCATCTGAAAAGGTGTTTTTCCATGAAATCAAGAATTGGTGATTACTATCTCTTATGGAGATTGTAAAATTGAGAAAGCTACCTTTTACAATAGGTTGTTCATTCTCTTGGTATGTATCCTTGACAATGACAATACAGTCATCAAAATTGACTGGAATTATGAAAATACTGTTCAATTTACAACGTATGTTTCACTATGTCTGATTGGGTGGCTGTTTATAGTGAAATACACGGAATAACACTCCTTTAAACACTCCTTTATGTTGACTCATTAGGTTCGATTCAGGAAAAGCAGGAGTACCAGAGAAGTATTTTTGGTCCTTGTACTGCTAACAGAGAAGGGATTGGAGTAGTACAAACAGACAGTCTTTGCATTTGTGGATTTGGAGAAGGCTTTTGACAATGTGGATTGAAACAATGCCAGGAATTCTGAAATAAATTGGTAGTGTCCTGTAATGACTGAAGAATTGTCCACAGTTTGTGTAAAAACCAAGAAGCTATGATTAAATATGGATCCAGATGTGGAGAAAGAAGAATAAAGACAGGAGTGATACAAGGCTGTGCACTGCTTCCTGTAATTCTCAGTGTTTAGATGAGGAATTCCATCAATCAAATCAAAGGGACAACTTCAGAGTGAATATTCACAAGAGACTGGACACTCGTCCCTGCCATGGTTAATCCTCTACTTGACTGTCTGCGCTGCACACTTATGCATATGATGGCTACAATGGATGAACAAGGGAAATAATTACAGGAGTGGACTCTGTGATGGATGATCAGTAAGTCTGGCCATGGTAGGAAGCTTGGTCCTGAATCTGGTTTGTTCATAACGTTGGAGTGTTTGGGAGCATTGCACTGGATGTACTGCATCCCTGGAAGTACCACTTCTGCATCCACAAAACAGACGGGTAATTGTTGATCCAGCTTCCTCACATACTGCACCTGTGCTGACCACTGCCCATTGCCAGGGAGTGGCGTTCAGAGACTGGGTACCCTGTATTAGATACGCAGAACAAGTAGTAAAGGATGTGAAAGAGAATAATTAAAGAGATGGGTTAGCTGATAAGAGAATCAAGTGAAGAGCTGTGCCAAAACAATCTAAGATTTGTTGACTGATTATGAAGTAGATGAGAAGTCATAGGGAGCAGTATGGGGAAATAGCATTCAGTATAAAATATTACAGGGGAGCAAGGTGAGACCCTCATTGAACATGCAGGTTCATAAGGATATCTTGATTAATCTGACCAAAGCCTCTGGAGAAGTTGGTATAAAGGTAATCTAAATTGGTCTTCACAAACAAGCTTTAATCATGTAGGTAATTAATGAACACTGCTAGGTTCCTGGGAGCAAATCCCAGTCTTAAACCATGCATCAACACATTTGATAACAACGGAGTTCACTTGCTTATCACGTTCCATTAATTTAGCAATTACAGATTTGAAATATTTACACACAGGAAATATTTCGTTGATAAATAGGAAATACATAGTCTGGTTTCAATGAAACGGGAAGAATCAGCCAGTAATAAAACCAAGGGTATCTCCGTAACTTACACTGTCTATTATTAGTAAATCCCGGAGACTCTGCGGCAATGGCGACAGCTGAACCAATATAATGCACAAGGCCACTAATATAGTGAGCTATATTGATTTCCGATCTTGAAAATACACTTATGAAATGAGTTTCCACCAAACGGGCGACGCAGTGAGTAAACAATAGAGAAATGCCCAATAATGAGCTAAGTGAAGTTCCTAAAAGAGTTCAGGTTGAAATACGTTAGGTTATTAGCATGGGCAAGTAAATGGCATGTTAAGTCCATATGAAAGGGCATACTCAACCTGAAGTCTTCCTTTGTCTTGAAGCAACTACATCCAAAAGAGATGCAATCGACGGCGATGGTTGTTGGTCAAGCAGGCATAAGTTTAACATTATGACTGAAATTATTCCCGTGCAGATAACACCCACAACGTAGAAATGCCTGAACCAGCTAACCATTTCCATCAATTAGAGAAGCAATCAATGAGGAAGATAAATGTACCTAAAGTATGTATGCAAAAAACCCACCTTTTCGGAACCATAATTATGAACATCGAGGGATTTTTATCCGCAAATTTACCGTATTTGTACACATCAGCAAGAAATTTTGGTAAGCGTTTGTCAAATGTATTCACCAGAATACTAAGAATTAAAACTCCGAATGCCATACATCCAAAAAGTAATTTGACATAAGAAATGTCTAAATTGGCCACGGAATACATTATATCTCATTCAATGATATCTCGAATACAAAACGACAATATCCTCTTCACAGGCTTATTGATTCAGTGAAATTACTTTTCAGATGTCCGATTGATATTTTGGCTCTCGGGAAAGCCTTATTTTTCATGTATATTACCGCACTTTATCGTCGATCCCCAATTTCTCCAAATCGCGGCGATGTCACTCGCATAACGTAAAAATTGTAATATGCACTCATGTACGCACTATATCACCCGCCACCGGAGTTATTTTTTTATTTCAATTACGCTTAGGAAACCTTAACTCACAATTGCTAGTATAGATGTCTCTGGCGGTAGTTATTTTGAACAAATGAAAAGTCGTGCAAGCGCCAAAATTTAATAGCCGTTATGTTAACTCACTGTAAATTTTGTATCTCCAACATGAAGTTTTATCTATGAACGGGAAAAAATTGCTTCAAAATGTAATCGTATGAAAAGGTATAAATCGGTATTCATATCATTAGGTAATCGCGCCTAGTAATTGGACGAAATGAATAGAGTAGGAAATTTCATCAGGGGATTTTTAGTCTTGTACAACGTCATAATAATGGTAAGTCATTGAATTTACTGTTATTTATATCCAGATGTAGTAAAAAAAACATATTATTAGTTTTATGCAATATGTTTACGGCATTTCATCAAGTAAAATGTGGAAATACAACTAAGATGTCAGTCAAATATCTTTCTCATAACGTCATTAGTACTTATTATGTCCACTATCATTCAAGACAAGGTAGCAAATTAATTCCTCTTTTAGGATTTGTAGGAAAAGTTTCTTTTGCCTGTGAACATTCTTGGCATAGTTTATAAGTTACAGGGTGAGATCTTTCAATTCAGAGCTAAGTACTAAAATGTTTCCTTGCAATATTTTGGGGTTTTACTTTTGGAATATTTTAACTTCTGAACAAGTGTTGAAGTTACCTTTCTAAGAAATGTTTCATGCCACAATATAAGGATTGAACCCAATCGAATTTGGAGAGTGCACTGTATGTGTTTATGCTTGATGGGTAATATTGCAATCTATTGTTTTCACACCTCAAAAACTGCTTAAGAGGTGTGAATTATATTATGTAATTATGTGTTAAGAGGTATGTCACCGTTTGACGTCAAGTGGTGAAAATGTGAATCACATATTAGTTGATTAGGTAAAGATGTTTACTATGATTTGTCTGGATTGAATATGGAGTGAGTGAGTAGCTGCCCTGGTGAAAAGAAACCATGACAGACAGTGTGACAGACAATGTGACAAAAGCGTAACTTGGGACTCAAAAGCGTGCAGAAAGCATGATAGACACTGTGACGGTACAGTGTGTTCACAGTGTGAGGACACCGTGCACACATTGTGAGGACACTGTGACTAATACCCATGTACAGTGTGCAGCACATTGTGGTCACACTGTCCATCACACTTTGAAGGGAGCACAGTGTGCGTACACTGTGACTAATAGCCTTGTACAGTGTGCAGAACATTGTGGTCACACTTTCCATCACGCTGTGAAGGGAGCACAGTGTACATACACTGTGACTAATACACTTGCACAGTGTGATACACATTGTTGTCACACTGTCTGTCACGGTTTATTTTCACCAGGGTGCTGAATGCAATTAGGTGATGAATTGACTCTGTGGAATTAATACAGAGATTTTGGAAGTGTTTGTGTTCAGAGTCTGTAATATGGTCTGTAAGCCACCGCAATCATAAACTTGGATGAATGCAAGAAGCCAAAATCACCTCATTCACTTAAGTAGATAAACTGAAAAAATCTGAACTATTATGCAAGCTAAACTATTTGCTAATGCTGTTGCTATTCCACATGCAAGACAATAATTTTCCATCAAAATTTGTAACCTGCTACACAGAGACATTTATGTAGTGAGTAGTTGTCCATAATAACACATTTTCTGGTCCTCAAGGTATTCTAAGGCAGTGGCAATTAGCTTCATTATGATAATAAACTCTTCTAAATACTCAACTTAAACTCCTTTAAATGTACTGCTAAAATTGAGTTTCTTAAACACTAAATTCAACTTATCTTTATGTTTAATTAATTGACCAATAGATTCACACAGCGAATTCAACCTCATGGGACAAGGGTTCGATAACTAATATAATAAACCTTGAATGACTTTGAAAGATTTTGGTTGACGTGATGCATTTCATTAGGTATAAATTTCAGGTCAGTTTGTAGCTTTTGCTTCACTCAATGTTTGACTTGAATTCAAGTCAAGCATAAAAAAAATAGGCACTGAATAGTTCTGTGTTTCATTCATCTAGACTCACTTGTTCATATAATAATCTTTGAATCATATTTTTAAAACAGCTACGATAACCTGCTTCTAAAGTATTCAACTATTTTATTTTGTAAATTGGAATGGGCAAATACAAAAAATTTGTATTGAAATACAAGATACATTCTGGTCGTGTGTTTGAAATACCAAGCACAAGATACACATATATTTCACATGCATATTTTAAAATACATGTATTTGAATTACTGCCCAGTCCTAACTACAGTTCGGGTGAAACAGTTTTACTGCCTATGGATGCATTATTGTTTTATATTATAGGAAATATCAAACTGATTTCTATAAAATTAAATTTTCTAGAGTATTTTCCTTAGGTTTAGGATAGGCCAAAAGAGTGTTACATTCTTGTGAGAATAGCACTTTATATTTCCCTATAGCACTTCTTGCGCATATACCTATCACTTGGTGGTACTCTGAAGGCTAATATATTGTTATGGCTAAAAGAAAATGAAGTTACTGGTGGGGTTTCAAACAAGGATAAGCCGATTGTGTAGCCGACCAATATATTATAATATACCTTATAAGGTCGACTGTGTAGAAATGTTTATTTAACACCCTGGCAAAAATAAGCTCCTTCATGGTGGGTATCCGGGGTGTACAGGGATGGTAGTACATACATGTCATGATGTGTAGTAAGTTGCCCATTACCCATTACATATTTACATTTTGGTGACCATGGAAGGTTAGGTTTTGCTGGGAGCAGATTGTGAGGGATGTCTTTGTCAAAAAATTGAAACTAGCTGGGACAAATATTTCATGCTAGTGTTGCTACAAGATTTCAACATTCAGGAGCACCATGCTGTGAAAACCATGGTGACCTCCCATCCCAATGGCCCAGGTTCAATTCCCAGCAGTAGTGGATTTTTCAGTGGCAAACCAGCTTAACGTCCCATCCAATGGATGAAGTACTGAACCTGAAATGCCCTCCACTAGGCACTCAAGTAGGGACCGGTTTGCCACTGAAAAATCTGCCACTGCTGGGAATTGAACCCGGGCCCTCGGGATGGGAGGCCAGTACTCTCTCCACCACACCAACCCGATCCCCTTCAAATTCAGTACTCCGTTGGATGGGACGTTAAACTGCGGTCCCCTTGGTACCTGTTGTTAAGAGTAGGCTAATGCCTACGCAGGGTTTCTCTCCATCCTTCCTCCATTACCTGAAATATTCTTACCATTATCCAATTGCCCAACTCTCCCTTAAATGGCACAAATGACCTCCCCTGTCAGTTGCCTCCCCTGAATATCTAACTAAAAGAACAAACTAAATAACCCTATACTTGCTGGTTCCCTCTCGGCTATGCTCTGCTTACCTTTTCCCTACCTCTCCTAGAGTGTAAGGAAGGTGTAGTGTCACCCACTTTAGCCTTGCTTGACCATTGATTGATTACAACCTGATTATCTTCCCGTTTCACACCCTGTAGGGTAAGGAAAGAGTGGGTTCATCTCTTATTTGGCCATCTACATTTCCATTGCCTACACTCCGGGTTCTCCAACCCACCCTAGCTCAAATTCCAAGGTAGGGTATGGCAGTGGTAAGCTACCAATCACTCCGTGAATGCATTGAGGTGTAGGAGTGATGTTGGACTACCAATCGCATACCATTCATCCTGCATAATGAAGCGGTAGTGCATGTCTGAAATAGCAGCGGATGCCGTTTGTAGGAGGGATCTGTGTGACTACCCCGTGAAAACCCCATAGAGGGTCAACAGTCCACGAAATAAGCACGCGTGGTTCTAGTTTGTGCAGCGTCAGGTTTCCCTTAAGTGATCTACAGGTTGCTATGGGAAGAAATAATGGAAAATGAGAGTAGCAGCAAATACAAAAAGTAGTTTGTGAAGATTAGGTTTTGTAGAGAGCGGATGGTGAGGGATGTCTTCATCAAAAAATTGAAAGAGCTGGGACAAATATTTCATGCCAGTGTGGCAACAAGATTTCAACATTCAGGAGCAACATGTTGAAAACCTGAAAATTAGGCCCTAATTATGAGGAAATGCATAGCTTTGCCTATATAAGCTGCATGGGAGATACGATTGTACTGTCAAGCCCGTTCATAACGAAGTTGAAGGGCTGAATATTTACTTCATAATAACCGAACTTTGTTATATGTGGACCAGTTTTTCAGAGCCTCTCTTTGACGAGGAATAGCTTTCACTTCATTATGACTGGAACTTTGTTATAAACAATTTGATAAAAGTGGGCTTTACTGCACCATTTTTTCATGATTGCTGTATGCTTGTTTATGGTCCACTGCTTGGCAAATAGTCAACCAACCATATCATTTTTATGCAAGAAATGATATTTTGTACACATTGTTTTGTATTTTTTACTATCTGATGAGGAATTCCTGCATCAAATTATAATGTATTTATGCAATTATTATGAAAGCAACCCAATGATTGGTGAATTCCATCTGTGTTGGTTGTTCTTGGAAAACATGGTGTTCCAACATAGAAGTAACCAACACCATTGGAATCATCTTCAAATAATTGCATATGCCATTATACCAATTGTGAGAAGGTGATATTTGTTTATTTTTGTTCATGTGCTTAATACTGTGTATACATTCATGCGGGTACTTATTTATCTCCATATTTTAATTTCACCCAAGTGGTGTTGTTTTGAATGACTGCAAAATTAACTGAAACATGTACTCATCAAATTCAGGGGGCAGGAGTTGGTTCCTTTGCAACAATCATATGGCTGATCATTAGCAGGTCGTTTTTGGGAAAGCTCATTGGTTTACACATGTATATTGGTTTATTATACATGCTTCTGATAGGATCATGTTTGGCTACCCTAATTTCTTTCCTGGGATGTTTTGGAGCAGCTAATAAAGTGAAATGGATGCTTTACCTGGTAATTAAAATGCATTAGTACTCTGTCTGGAGAGGCAATGGATTTGAAATTTGATTTTTCCTCTGAATTGAACCCTGATTCAATGAATTTTTTTGTTTACATTTCGTTTTTAATCATGATTTTTTCTTTTGCAGTATGGTGTTATATTATCAGTCGTATTTCTTGTAGTGTTCATTTCAAGCATGTTGGGACTCCTTATTCGAGACCGGACATCAAAAATGATTCGAAACAGCTTGTTACACACCATTAATTTATATTCTGAGAACCCAAGAATAAAACAAGCTTGGGATGAGATACAACCCTATGTAAGTCACATTAATTATTATTATTATTAGTTTTCTCCCAGTGAAGGTAGGTCTAAATGGACATTCAATTCTTCCCACGACCCCTATGTTTCACACGATGTCCCTCTTCAGCCCCTCATACCTCCAGGCTTCCATTATTTTGTCCAAACTACTACTTTTTCTTCTCTTCCTGTCTCCACCCTGCTTATCCAAAATTCTTCCCTCAATCATGTCTTTCAAAACACCCTTGCCATTTATTACCTTCTCCATCCATGCCTTCTGCCTCCTCCTCATTTCCCCAGTCAAATTTCTTTCCTCTCCTACCAACTGTAGCACTTCATCTTTTGTCCTTCACATTGAATATTCATCCTTGTAGTACCTACACATATTTATTTGTAGTTTGCTTCTAATGGTAGCTCAAGATACCATATTAATAGTAATCATATGAGGTATTATGCTACATGTTTTACATAGAGCTGTAATAGCATACCTCATGTGATACCTACCTATCTACATATCTCTGAACATATATTTTGATGCTGAAGGCTTGGCCTTAATATTTTCCATCCTGGTGACAGATAAAGCATAAAATATCTTTTATTTGTTATAGTCCCTGTATAGCTGTTTTATTGCTCCAAGTGTATTAAGGCTGTTTTATAAATTGCACAGTTTGAGACAGGATCAAATAGTGAAAATTCTAGTTATGAATGCATAAAAATGGAACTGGTGCTATTTTTTGCACAGTTTTCCATGTACTTATTAGGGAAGTTTTCTTTGAAATTTGTTGTTTTATAAGATGCAATTTTCACTACGCATTTCCCCTTCAATCAGACTGGACAATGACTTGTATAATGTAAAACAGACTTAATACATAGAAGAACAGCTAGCTAATGGAATCATTTCCACATTATTTTCAGTTCAGTTGCTGTGGTGTAAATTCATATCTGGATTGGAATGGCAAAATTCCTCTGAGCTGTTGCAAAACTGTGAGATTTTCATTGGTAAGTTTCTTGAACATATGTTTTGACTGTTTTCATGATTCTAAATTTAACTTTTTGGTGGAAATGAATGATATATCATATATCATTCATTCATATATCAGCCCTACATATCATGAAAATAGTTTGAATATTTTCAAACCCTTTTCATGATATGTAGGGCTAAGTATTCCTTGCACATAGATGGTTCTTAGTTAAATGTCCTAGTGTTGAGAATTTCTGGAACAATTCTTCATGTGAAGATTCAATGCATCAAATGCAGAATATCCTATTGGTTATAACATGTAGGTACCATATTAGTAGATGAGTTTTTATGTGTATTATCTCAAATTCATATGTTTGTGCAGTGTGGGAAATAGTTCTTATTTTACTGAAGTAAACACGAGGCATTGTGATTCCCCTTAGAATTGCAAAGTTTGTCTTTCCTTGTGCTTATAGAATTCCACAACATATCAGTCTCCACCACTGCATTATTAATAAGTACGTTGATAGACCCTCAGCTTTCATCCAGTTTATTCCAAGTCCATTCCTCTTGTGTGTCATAGCCTAACTAATATTGAAGTTGATTTCTTGCCTGCCATTCTCACAAACATATTCAAATGTTCAAAAGTAATGGGAATTTGGAAATTATACACACTCATGATCACTTTGACCATTTTAGCACTACACATATTTAATTTTATCATTCAATGTTAGAGTGCTTAGGTTAATTACTTGCCACTAATATATGGTTAAAACTGATGATTTCTTTGGGGTTATGTACTGATATTTCTGCTGGGTCATTGTCAGAAGAAATAATGTGGAAATTTCCAAAGTTCATGTGGAATTTTAATCAATTGAAGTGATAATGAACTTAGGAACTTGGAAGTGTGACCTCTTCTCTTCAGTGGCAGATACAAACTGCATTTACAAACTATGGCAAACTTTTATGTGCAAACTTGGTTACATTAAATTCATTTTCATAGCAACAGAGTCATTCTACTTGCCTCTATAATCACCTGCCTTACTGTAAAAAGCCTTGTTAACCATAATATAGGTGGTTTCTGCAGTGTCACTTCACTTTCTGTTGTTTCAACTGAATTGTCGCATATAGGTACCAATGATCTGAATCTCCATCATATCTATCCGCTCTTTTGACACATTCATGTTTTACAAGTGTGATATTTGATGTGGCAAAGATTTAAAAAAATGAGAATAGATTGATTGAATTTTTTTAAAAAATCCTTGAAACCTTGCAACTATGTGTTTACAGGCAAATAAAGTTTCTCATTTGCAAATGGTTTATCAGAAAACACCCATCAAAATTGTGGGATTTATCCATATTTCTAGGTTTTATGCATATCCTAATAAGTTTTACTGGGCTATAAACAGGCCTTGCTACTTCTGGTAACAGATATATGCCTGTTAATGATTCAGAAGGAAATGATTTAAGATCAAAGTATGATCATGGAGTACTCCATGGATTTCAAGGAATTGCAAGGTTTGCAACATTGCATGCATATAGTGTACCTGTAAACTGTGAAAAAAGATGAATTTTCAATGAGAAAAAATCGTATAAATTTTATTATTATATTTTAATTTCTAAATATATTTACAGAATATTTTAAATTCGTATTAATCTCACTCAATGCATTACCATTAAAAAAAGGAATGTAAAGGTAAATATTTATAGTGTACAGCATTGTACTGCCATGTCTTCTGCAGAGTTAGAATGTATAAATGTACTGTAATTTATGAAAGTACTTTTTTTAAATAATTTAACGTTAAATGCATGAAAAGTTATCTATCATCAAGAAATAAAAGATATTCATGGTCTCTGCCATCAATTATAAGATAGGTTTTAAGAAAAATTGTACATGGCTGAGGGTGCAAATTCATCTCCAGTTATTTTTGGCTGATTAATC
The DNA here is from genome assembly GCA_933228895.1 of Platycnemis pennipes. Classification (NCBI taxonomy): domain Eukaryota; kingdom Metazoa; phylum Arthropoda; class Insecta; order Odonata; family Platycnemididae; genus Platycnemis; species Platycnemis pennipes. The sequence goes on from OW121855.1 coordinate 73,549,006, forward strand.
AATATTTTATGTTTAATTTAATTTTTATTTTGTTGTGAACCATGATTTCTTACTGCTTTCAATTTCAACCATGGGGAGTAAACAAAAATAGAACATTTGCATATTTTGACACTGCCATCTTTTAATATGTATCTGTGGCTTACCCAATTGGACTTTAAGTGTGTACATCTAAAGTGTGCCCAAAAGGAACCTTTTCCCCTCTTTATTTTTTTTTACTTATTGTCATGCTCATCTTGGCTCCATAATTGAAATTTTGTTGATAATTAGCATTCTGAATCTATGGTCTTATTTTGCCAAAGGATCAACTTTGCAATGTGACTTCCAATCCACCAGAATCAATTTATGAAGATGGCTGTTACAACCTGCTATCCAAATTCATTTCTTCAAATCTCTTCTACATATGCATATTTGGATTGTCTTCAGGCTTAGTTGAGGTATGAGCTTACCAAGAATATAATTTTATGATTATATCATCCAAGATGATTGATTTCCCCATTATGAAATGAAACAGTTGCCAAGATTGTGTTTCTAATCAGTTGAATTTAAAACTTTTTTATGGTTTGTATTCTTTTTCACACTAAAAAAAAACAATTTTTTGAAAAAAAATTTCCTCTTAGGTTTTATGTGCAGCGTTGTCCTTTGCGTTGGCCACTATCATTCTCCAAGAGGAGCTAATTGGAGAAAGAGATGAAAGGAAAGATAAAACATGGAGTTACGTGAATGATGCTTATGATGACAGACTATAAGAATTTTGTGAACTTTCCTTCAGTGTTAGACCCAAGAAAATTTTTGATTATGGTTTCCACTACTCGTGATGTAATTTCTCAAATAATGCTCTAAATTAACTTTGATTGAGAAATAGAAATTTAGTTTTGAATTCCGAGATTGTTAATGTTTTTCATTGGCTTTCTCGGTTCTTTTGATATTGTGGGAGGTTCAGGCTGAGTAATTGGGTTTTTGTTAATGCTCCAGTCATTGGCCTTTCTTTTACACATGGCCATGTAGTACATATATATATGTCCTTACACTATGGTTGGACTTTTCATTTCACTTATGTTTCTCTTTATCTCTAATTTAATGTAAGACTTAGGTTTTTATCTATGTACGCACACAATATTAGAGTGTTTAGTACATATATAGTCCATTTTTAATCAAGATGATGAATTAGACAGAGAATTTGCTGCAACTAAAAAAATCTCTCAGGTGAGGCAGATGATTTTGAAGACATTTTTCAGACAGAGAAGAAGATGTAGACTATTTTTACTGTTATAGAAATTCCAAATAAAGTAAGGTACCACTTAGAGTTAGATGCGTGTCCAGTGCTTTCCCTTTTTACCTCCTCCAGGCGCATAACCAGGGGAGGGGCTTCAACCCCCGAAATTTTTTCCCTATAATTTTGTTGTTCTGATTACAACAGGGCATGATAATCCAGATTACACTGCATATAATTCAAGTGTTAAGTGTCTAGAAACATGATCACTAGTTTGATGCATGTGTGTGGTTAATAATTGTTCTTTTCAATATGATATGTGTGTATGCGTTGAACATCTGTTCTGGGGCTGGGCATATTAACTGCTTCTTAACAAGGAAAGCAGTGAACTTTGTCAGTGAGAAGATTTTGGAATGGGCACTGTGAAAGTAAATACCAAGCACTGAAAATTAAGAGACGAGATCTTGGTATAACATATTGACACCGAATGGAAAAGGCTGATTTCTTTCACGTTACACTACACTAGAATTAGCCCCCCTCCTCCACCCCCTCCGAAGCAAATTTCAGGCTATGCATGTGACCTCATCTGAAAACGACTGTAGTTACTTTCTACATTTACAGCGGTAGGTCGTTCGCGTTTGGATGAGTCAATGGAAAGTGAAGGTCATTTGCGCCATTTGGGTTTGGTGAGTGATTGGATGTGGGAATAAGTTTTATAGGGAACATAGATAGGGTGAATATACCGGCGTCAGCAGTAGCCTACTCTAAACAAAAGGTGCCGAGGAGTCCATGCATTTAAGTCTCATTCCACGGATGGAGTACAGAACTTGGAGTGCTCTTGGCACAGATCATAAGTGGTAACCGTTATACCCCTGAATTTATGCAGCCCGTATTCAACTTGAGCTCTCGAAATGGGAAGGCACCGCATCAACTCAGTGGCGTAGCGAGGGGGGAGGTCCGGGGGGTCCGGACCCCCCCCGAAATATTAAGACATTTAAAAAAATTAATTAAGCATAGAGCAGCCGTTGCTCGAGGCTCGGCCGTTCGGGTAGTGTAATGGCGGTGTTTGTATGGCTGGCCGAGTTTCGACTGTGGACTGTCTACTGCCTAGTTTTCACTCCAGCCACATTGAAAAATGAAGTTTTTTAGATTATGAAAAGTTTTAAAATTAGTTAAAAACCCTCTACTTGCAATTAGTACCCTGTTTTTCAAAAAATTTCCCACGGACCCCCCTGGTTTTGGACCCCCCCGAACGAAATACCTGGCTACGCCACTGCATCAACTAGTTTTGAATTCGTTTCTTATCGATAACGTGAACCATAGGCAATTGCGATATTCCTGATTGGAATTCCGGATGGTTGTTGGCGTATTATTGGTAAAACATTTTTTTCATTGGAGTTAATAAAGAATAAACTTAATTTAAAGAGGAATCACGTTAATTGCCGAAATGATGTGGTTAATTTGAGTGTAAATTATCGGAAAATATGTTTTTGGGATATACCTAACCTTCCTCCACGCATGAATTATTTCCTGCTGTTCAAATATTGCTTATGTCTCTGAGAGTGACACCATTGAAAAAATAGGCATAGTTGAAAAAAATCTCGTTTTATGTCAACAACCAATCAGGCATCGGCTCTCGATAACTTTCGTGTTATCGTCGAAAGTGTTTATAATTAGAAGTTTATAGTGAAAAAACTATTGAAATGGTATGCGAAATAAGTTTATTTTAATCATATAATTCTTCATGGTACAATGGGTGTTAAATTTGTTGTTAACGTCTATGGGAACGCTTTCCGATTTAATTTGTACCCGAGAATTAGGCTTTTTATAAGCCTATGTTGATAGAGTTGTATTCATATGGAATCTATTCACATCTTATGAATTGACCGTAGGCTTCTGCGATAGAATCAGAAAGAGGCCTTTGGAAACGTCCAGCAACAAAACCAAGTTGAACGCCATTTTTGGTTTGCCTGTCCTTATTGAAACGGTTGAAACCACAGGTGGTACCTACAGGAAAAGGAGTACCTCCCTGCCCCAATGAGCTAATTTCGGGCTTCTTAGTTGGTGAGTTACGTCATCTAAACCTAATAGATCTTCAAGTTGTAGTGAATATTTGAAAATGATGAGAGCGAACCGATGAAAATGGGTATTCAATAAAACTATTTGGTTTCTAACCAATAGGTGGGGCTATATTAAAATTTCAAGTCAAAATTCTTATAATTTCGGAAGAATGAACTTCTACGCAGTTACACCCGTAGGATAAGAAATGTTTAAGGTTGAACTGTGTTTTTTTTTAGTCTTTAATTTTTTTGATTCCCATCGTAATTTAGGTTTAAGGTTTGAAATTGAAGCCATGCCTGAATCCACTAAGTAGATTTCTAAACGTCTTCCCGAGGAAGATGTCATCTTAGTTCCTGTTTTATAATACCTGGTTGACTATTTTATTACATTATATTAACCGAAGATTATGCTATTATATTATATTAACCGAGGTTTATAACGACTGAGCTCATGCTTTTCTACAGCTAACATTTACGTCCACGAATCATCCATCTGATATAGTTTTGATTAATAGAAGTTTTGGAAACGCTGAAGTTACTGAAGACCTAAATAAATTGTTAGTAAACGCTAACCAGTCATAAATCTAGGACAGCGTATCCGAAAGAATATTCATTATGCATCTTAGCGAAGGGAGCAACGAGAATTTTCTCTTGCGTCCCGATGCTGAAATTCATTGAGGAAATTACTAACCCTATTCTTTCTCTTTTTTAATGCAAAATTGTATTAATTAGCGTGAAAATCTATCAATACAACATCAAATACTTATGCATAGAGAGTGTCAATTCGACGAAATAATACGATCATGAATAAATGGATGGCGTCATTTATCTTAATGAAAGATAGCTTCTGTCGCCATTGCGTAGATACCGGTAGCTTTTCGTCGTAGAGGATTCAAGGTAGGTAGGTACCTTCGATAGCTAATGGAACTTGGCTAATTCCTCGTGTAGTATTAATATTAGGTTTTAAGGTGCTCTATCTGTAGATTGTTTCGCATAATCTAACCTAATTTGTAAGATGCAATTTATGCTCCTGGCGGGATTCGGAGCTACGACCTTTGGTCTGTCCAGCCGGTGCACTACCAGCATAGATACTGAGGCGGGCAATTCCTTGTGCCTAATGTATTCTGACACGGTTTTAGTCCGCGGCTACCCCCAACTTTTATGGAGCAACTTTCTCCCTTCCATATCACCTGGACACCAAAATCGAAGTCGGGAAGCTGGATCGCTGAAATGTCTACGAGCCTCACTCTCCTGTGCGAGATGATCCACTAGTACTCCTCGCTGGTTCCTTGGTGCGTTGTCTTGGCAGGTGCGCGTCCGAGGTGTAGCGAGCGGGCCAGTCGAATGGCGACGGAAGGTGTGGGGCAGACGGCTTCTTGGGATATGGGTGCGGGACGGGGAAGTTTCGGCGCGAGAGGGGAAAACGGGGGTTGTGCTCGGCGCCACATCCGTTGGAGGGGAAGGCGGTGGGAAGAACGGAGGGGAGGTGGACGCGGGAGAAAACGAGTTGTGAGGATTTGAGAGTAGTTGGTTCAAGTCGCTGGTGTCAGTCGGTCGCGCGTGATTGTCCGTAGGTCATTCTCCGCGTTGTATTTGTTTTTGTAAGTGACTCTGTGCTCCGGGTGGCTACGCCTCACGAGGATTCCTCTATTCAAGGTGAGAGGATTTCTTTCATCCACATTATAGTTTCAGGACGCTCCCTGTTTCGAAGAACTACCATGTTGTGGTGGAATTTTATTCGGGTGATGGCATCAGGAATGTGAGTTCCCTACCGGAGCCTCTCCCTATTCCCCCCCCCCCCCCCCGCGTATGTTCTTCCCACGCCTTCTTCAAAGAAAAAAAGAAAAGAATTTGACCCGCGAGGCGGACGGTATCGTCTTTAGTGATCTTTCTCGCTCAGGTGAACATGGTTTTTCCCAGGTGAATCTCTCGCCTGGATCTATTTGGCGTTCCTCAGCCTGGATGTTTTTCTTTCGGCTTTATGTGGGTCGTTCGCGATCTCGGGCCGTGGTGTGAGTTTTAACGTTTGTGAAAGTTTTGGGGTCCTTTCTTCCGCTGAGTTTTATGAGGAAGCTGCTGAGATCTCCATTCGTACGTGTTCCAAAAAGTCATCAGAATCCAGCGCTGTGGTCCTCATCTTTCCCTCTAGAGAGTTTTTTTTTGTCTTTTGTGTCTGTGTCACTATTTTCGCTCAGAAATTAAACTGTTGACGTAATTATTATTGAATGCCTGTGAACATCTCTAAGTACCCGCCCCCTTCCATGTTGTCAAACTTTGAAGGCTTTGTGTCATCCCTGTCTCCTTGCGTGTGAAACTATCTACTTTTCATGGGGAGTCGTAGGATGCAACGCGAAAGAGTTATGGCTGGATGTTGTTGTTTCCGACGTTTTAAAGTATGAGATGGTTGAATTAGCTAAGATTAGCGAGGATGTTGAGCCACTGTAGTATTGCGTTTAATATGTGAAAATGGTGGCACAATTAGTTTGTAAGGGTGATTCAACAAAGGTGTTTTTTTGCACCATCTCGCCTAAACTTGAACCTAAGGTAAACGCTATGTCTTGAAGCAAATTCGAACCATTGAACTATAGCTTGACAGGTGGGGTAATGCGGGACACGATAGATTTTCAAGCGTGACTGCAATGTTTGGATTGCAAATTAGGTTAAGTGTTTTTTTCACCCTGAAGTTTACAAGAGTCGATTATGGGTGGATTGTCGCGGAACTCGATATGGTGAGGTATCGGTAGATTCGGATCACCATTCATCATGGCATTTTGGAATTAAGATCAATTAAGTTCTTCATTGCGCCAGTTTTATCATTAGAAAACGTTCGATAATGTCAACCAATGTGTTCCATCGAGTTTTAACGTTAATAGCCAAAATTTTCAATCTCATTTTTAAAGTAACCTGTGGTTTTTTGAGGGTGATTTTCTAAAGAGATTAACAGTTTTCCTTATTTTTTAAATAAAAAACTTAATATTTTGTTCTGATTGTTTACACGCGCCTCCATCTTCAAATGGAACATCCCCGTCTGTTCCATCACTCGACGGAGAGTCTTCATCGCTAAATTCCCTTTCTTCAGATTCTACTTCTTCAACTTATTAACTTCTTCACTTCTTCTTCAACTTAACAAATTACATTTACTCTGGCCTCAGATATATACAAATCATTAATGACTGCAAGGTGGATACCAATGAGAAAAACAAAGTTGATGACTTGCCGGTATTACCCACCAACCTTAGCCATTACACTTGCCGCGTCAGTGGTGAGTGCGAAAATTCTTTTTCTAAAGAAATTTCTTCCACACTCATTTTCCTTTTTATAAGTTGAATACACACTTCTGCGGGCATATTTCCATTAATTATAATAAGGCCTAAGTTTAAGGCCTTTGATTCTCTTTCAAAGGAGTGAACGTTAATAGGTAGTAATATATCTTTTGTTACGTGGTGAAGGCCATTCATCGAATGTTGCACAAAATTATCTGGAATTTAGTCCATCGTTTTTAATGCTGGCAATCACTATGTCTTTAACACGCGCACCGTAAACTCATTTCCGTTTTTCTCATGTATTACAAACGATGAAAAATTAGACATTTCAATAAAATGTATTACTCAATGAACTCAGACGTCTAACATGTTGCATTTCATGTCCAAGAAAACTTACTTGCTAGCGCCTCCTGTTTGCGAAAAGGTGTACGTCAAGCCCGGAATCCCGGGAATCGTCTATACCTACTAAATCCCGGGATTTCGGGATTGTCATTTCACCCGGGATCCTGGGATTGCAATTCTTAGGCCCGACCGAACACAAGTGTCCCATTTGACAGATCTTCGATATGTTTTAAATACCCTCTTCCACAACTCCTACTGGAGCGAGGATGATGATGGTTGATCCCCATGAATCAGTGGCCGACTCTCAGTTCCTGAAGCGTAAACTCGGATCGTAGCACCGCTAATATTTTATGCTCCAGTGGTTATGGGAATACTATTTCTTCCCACACCGTGGTTGCTTTTACAGGCGAGGTTTGATCCCACTCGCGTTAAGCCTCGAGGCGTGCGAAATTCACTTACGGTTGGGGGAGGGGCCTTTCCATTCTTTGTGCCACCTGTGGTTTCCCAGGAAGATTCGGTATCCGGGCAATCACACTGCCGCGATTTAGCTGGGTGTGTCTAAAGACGCTTCGACCGCCTTGGGACGAGAAATCTTCTGAAAGGCGGGAAGACGAAAGCCCCTCGCACCCGAGCGATGAAGTCGCTGTGTGTTAAAAAGAAAATTAAGGAGGATTAAATGTATTATAGAGTTCGTAGGTAACCGTTAATAAAGACGACGCATATGAAGTAATTCATTTAAGACAATTATACTCTCAATATTACCACACGGCCATCCAGTGAAAAGATTTTAACATCATCAATCTCTTTTATTATATCATCATCAATCTCTCGAGGCAGTGTTTCCCAACCAGCAAGACCAGTCCCACTTGTGGGATTTCACATTTATCTGAGTGGGATTCAAGCTTGACGAATACGATCCCATTCCTAAAATTCTGCGAGTATATGGTGTACCACGTACGTATTTACTTGCATTCGTGCTCATAAACATAAACACAACTTCTCTTTGTACCTCAGTAATCTTGGTTTTTTGGAGGATCGAAAGTAAGACACTGGTTTAAAAGGATTACTATCACAATTATTGGGGAACCCTTTGTTAAGAAACCAAAATATTTCGAAGGAAATATTCCGTTCTTTCGTACGACCTAAGGGTAGGTAATTTAATGGTTCGGGTAACTCACAAGCCTACGTATCTATGGCTATTTTGATAGACACTCCTTTGAAGTTACAAACGTTCTGTTCCCCTTTTGTTAAGAATTTGAACATAGATTCTTATTTCGGGTTACAATGCAATGTGGGTTAGAAATCGGGGAGTACAACATTTGTTTTTAAGAATAGGTACGTAGGTAAATAAACGAATTGAAGTGGTTGTAGCTGTTTGTGGAAGCTACCAACGGCTAATGTGATTTTAACCATTTAGGAAATGTGGGTTTTTGGGTGGGAGTAGTAACTTATCTGGGATTAAAGGAACGGTGGAGTGAAACCTGGCATCGGCTTACCGTACTCTAAGGTTTATGGGGGTCCACTGTTACGTCCCATCTGACGGACGGAGTGCTGAACGTGAAATCCTTCCCACTCAAGTAGGGAACGGTACAATATTGAAAAATCTGCTACTTCCGGGAATCAAAGACGGATCCTCGGGAAGGGAAGCAAATGCTCAAGCAATTGAACCAAACCTATCACCAGATACGAATTGAGTAGGAAATCGGTTAGGTGTGGTGTGTAGAGATCTGGCCTCCCATTCTGTGCTCCTGGATTCGAATCTCCACAGTAGCAGAGATTTTTCATTTTTATACCGATCGCTTCTTGTGTGCTGCATAAGGAGATCTGTAAGTTCAGTACCTACCTACTCTCTCCTTTCCGGATGTAACGTTAAATTGTGAACGTTTCTGCGCCTTTCGTTAAGACCTCATTATGCCTACACCGGGTTTCGCTCCCCCCTTACTCTGATCCTAAATAGATCCTACCTTCACCTAGCCATTCATCAACCTTGATGATGCTTAGTGACCTTATGCCAGTTTGACAGGGTCCTATTTATAGGCCAATCCGTTGGAAATTAGAGTGTGGCCCGTTTGACACGTCAATTTTCCACCCTATTCCAATCCCACAATCACATCTGCAGTCTCCAACACAAATGTGTATTATAGAGAAAGATCTATTTTTCGCTGGCCAATCTCCTATCAGATGTTAGCTTTGCCGTATCCTAGTGACCGTAACTGCAACACATATCCATGCTGCTTCTTTGGCAGTAATTTCTAGTAAGTTTTAAGCTGCAAATTTCTTTTGCAGACCTTTCTAATACTTATAATAATAATTTATGCTTATATTACTATCTTCTGTCTCGTATTCAGTGAAATAGCGTCTCGCGATGTTCTTCTTTTATGGTGTGGCGTCCCGATGCAGGGTACATGAGCATTTTTATGACCAATACTGGTGTCTATTATGCCGAACATATTATCCAAATTTTTACCCGATATTGTGCCAAGTTATTGGCCAATAAATTAGACCGTGTGAAACTGGGTTTAGTTGTCGGCCGTCTTCCACGATAGCAACAGCAAATTGGAGAAAACTAGTCGAAAAAAATAGAAGCAGGTATGAAAATAATGCCGCGCAACGGGGGATGTTCTGCCTGGGTATGTGGCGTATTATTTAAAGTTTACCCTGTCTTTCAGACAGGTTTAGACCACCTGATTCTCTAAAAGGGTTCGCCATGAAATTGAGGTCTTAAATGCCATTGTCATCAATCATCCCTTATCAGATCGAGGAAATTGGGGGAGGGGAGGGATACTCGATTATCCAATGAACTGAACGAAGAACTGGTCTTAGGGGCCTTGGAAGTAGGGCAAATGCGGGACGTAGCTAGGGAATGGAAATCGCTCAGAAATTCTACTGAGATGGACTGTCCCGTTTTGTCAGGAGTGGCGGACTGAATTCTGCAGTTTTGTAAAGAGATTTTGGGTACAGTAGGGTTTTATCGAAAGCCCTACTATCACCGAGATTTTTTCCGTATTGGGAGGAAAACTGATGAGGGCGTTTTATTTAAGAAGTATGCCGGAGAGCGTCGAAGCATAGTTTTGACATACCTCACTTATACATGCTGAGGCCTTCCCAAATATCACCAGCAACACGGAGACCGATGAAGAAAATTTAGTTTTACTACCCGAGTACCGACCCACATAAGATGACCAGCTGTTTTATTGTATAGTGCGTGTGAAATTTGTGCCAGTTCCACTATATGCGTAATCGTGTATTGATGTAAGCACGGGGCACTGATATTATAGATTTGATAGCGGGAACTTAGAGATTCAAGGTTCGTAAAGTCGAAGGTATCAGGTCTACAATGAGGGCAATTCATTTTCCTACGAAATCTTTCTTGCCCTGAGGCCGGATTATAACATTTTGCCTCATTGCAACATTAACGTGGAATAAGTTGATTTTCTCGTCATCCTAAGGGTAATAGTTGCACCTCAAGAGGATAGAGTTGATGTAATGGCTAGTGGACTTGCTTCCCGTCTTGTGACCTCGAGTCCCATCAGTGTTGCATATTATTCAGTTGTATACTTGAGACTATGCAGAGACTATTTCGGTCTTTGTTTGGGTGTCGTGCGGAGAACTCTCAGTGTGCACTACACCGTCCATCGGATGGGACGTAAAACCGTGAACCCCTTGGCACCTTTCGTTAACCGTTGGGTAGTGCCGAAGCCGGGTGTCTCTTTAATTCCTTAAAGAACTCCCCAATGTATCTACTGTTATTCATATGTCTTTACAGTTTGATGTAATTTTTTCTTTTAATTTTACGAACCCTTGAATTTTGTAAAGACTTAAAAATCAGTTGATGTTTAAGCAAGGAATGGCCCGATGAAGATTAATTGACGCTGCTGCAATGCTGGTGCGTTGGGTGCGATTTCATTGATATTTACATTTTAATATACATGCAGTCTCCGTAAGAGGGAGTATAAAATGAAATGTTTAGTACGGAGTAGGTTGGGCGTAACCCTTCCCAAGATCCCTCATTCTGGCTTCATTGTTATCCATAGGCTAGCATGCGTATGTTGCCTTCAGTACATTCTAATCTCCTTGATACTGATGGTTATGATCATTTATGCCATTTAGAATTGGTGGGTATTTGGGGAGAGGTAGGAATATAGATAGTGGACGGAATTAGCGTACTCTTTAAAAAAAGATGCCAAGTGGTCCACGGTTTTACGTCCCATCTGATGGATGAGGTACCTACTCCGCGGAGCACTCAAGTAGGGACCTGCGCATTAACGAAACATCCAAATGGCGTTATATCCTATCACCCCGAACTATTCACCACCAGGGTCTCTGCAGGTCGAGATACCTGATTCTCATTAGGGTCGCATGCTTGGGAGGCAAGAAGGTGCGGCCCTCAAGTGAATGGGGGGCTGAGGGGATACGGAGGGGTAGAGGGAATTGGGGCCTCGAGGGCGGTCGGTGCCTTTGGTCCCTTGTTCATGATGCTCAGCTTTTTTTGAAGGAATTTTCCATTCGGTACCGCCCTCGTCGAGAACTTCACCTTCTCTTGCCAGCCGACACCAAATCATGGGTCCCTCTCCGGTTTCTCATGCTCGCCTGAACTGCTCGCATCTCTTAGCCTCGACTCTAGCCCTTTGGCTCTTGGCCCGGCTCCGATGGTAACATAATTAAAACTACTGAGCGTAAGTTTATTAGTTCGACTGAAGGAGGTTAGAAAGTACAGGAGGCGGCATACGCATGCTACAATACGGTACACAATTAAGTCAAAATGGGGGTGATTGGGAAGGATTAGGCCCCATCTCCTCGGCACAAAACGTTGCCTTTTTTATGGCCTCTTATGGACTTATACCCTTTCACATGGACTACGCCTTGTCGTGGTGGGATTGGGGCTTGAGTGTTCCTGTGACCCCTAGAGCTGCACTGGCGGGAGCAACTAATATATCTCCTGGTAGGGTCACCCATGCTAGATAGGTCGAAGGGTAGGAGCCTGACGAAAGGTAGTCCACGTACCGTACTCGCAGCGTCTGTTCCTCAGTGAGGCGGCTGTGAGAAGGCCTATCAAGTGATGGCGTCACGTTAAAAACACTATTGAGGCAGGAAAATCACCTCAATTAAACTCCCATGAACGCAATGGACTTGAACAATAGAGAATTGAATCCTTGCAACTAGTGATCTAGGCAAAATCAGTGAGGTTTGCGGATGGCCAAGCCCTAGTAAGCCAGTCAGCCCGTGGCTTGCAAAAAATACTGGATGCTTTGCAGGGACAGTGCGAAAGATACGGGATGAAGATAAACCAGAAGAAAACGAAAGTAATGCGGTTTTCAAGAACAAAAAGGGCCAGTATAACGATAAAAGTAGGAGGTCAGAAGCTAGAGCAGGTAGAGCAATTTAGCTATCTGGGTAGTGTGTTGGAGGAAAAAGGGTATAGCAGCATTGAAGTGAGAAGGAGAATTGGCAAAAGAAGCTTTTAGTAGGCGTGAACTAATGACAGGGACGTTGAGTAGAGAAGTGAAGAAAAGACTAGTGAAAAGTTTAATATGGAGCGTTGCACTGTATGGGGCGGAAACGTGGGCTTTGCGAAAAGAAGATGAAATTATACTTACGGCTTTTGAGATGTGGGTGTGGAGAAGGATGGAGAAAGTAAAGTGGGTCGAAAGGATGATGAACAATGAAGTGCAAGAATTGGTAGGAGAGGAAAGAAATTTTATAGATGAAATTAGAGAAGGCAGAAGGTGTAGACGGAAAAGGTAATAAAAGGGGATGGTGTTTTGAAGGTGATTGAGGGAAGAGCGTTGGGTAAGCTGGGAAGAGGGAGGAGAAAAACGGGTAGCTTGGATGGAATGATGGGTGGCTGGAGGTACGAGGGGCTGAAGAGGGACATAGTGTAAAATTTAGGGGATGGGAAGAATTAAATGTCCATTTAAACCTATCTTCACCGGTAGAATACTAATAATAATAATAATACTAATGAACTTATACTACTCCTATGGAGCTTATACTACATGGGTATTAAAATATTAATAAATATCTAATCCTACAATTGATACAATCCTGTAATTGATATTGATGATGCTCTTTATGATTCAAGCTTGACCTCTTTTATCCGCTATCTGATTGAAACCGATGAGTATATATATATCGAGTTTATAATAACATCTGAATATTTTTTCTTACTGCAAATACAAGAGTGGAAGTGAAGAAACATTTCATTTTCATACATCTGGATCATTTTACTATGGCAGCGAAGTATGGACGAAAACAGCAGCAGAGAAGTCAGGGCAGGAAGCATTTGAAATGTGGTGCTACCGAAGAATAATGAAGATAAAATGGACCGACCGAGTGACAAACAAAGTCTTAAGAAGAGTGGGAGAAAAGAGATGTCTACTGAAAACCCTAAAAAGAAGATAGGACAACTTAATTGGCCATATCTTAAGACACGATGGCGTAATGAAGACAATCGTCGAAGGAAAAATGAACGGGAAGAATGGAAAGGGCAGGCCTCGTATGAGATATATGGAGCAAGTTGTGAAGGATGTAAAAGAGAAAAATTACGTTGACATGAAGAGGTTGGACGATAGAAGAATCGAGTGGAGGGCTGCGTCAAACAAATCCTGGGGTTGTTGCCCGTTGATGATGATTTTTTCTTATCTGCCGTGTTGGGAATATGATATAATACCGAAGCACGTGCCGTCATCATTTGGTAGAATTTTATGCATGAGGAATTGAATCTTTGCTCAGCAAATTATGTAGCTATCTTCCTTTTAAGAGTTTATATAACTATCTGAGAAATCTGTGCTTGGTAATTCAAGTATCTGGTGTCACTATTGGAATATATTTTGTACTGTTGATGAAGCGGCGTGATAAGAAGTGAGAACTATTTCGATATCATTCCAGCATTTTGGGACTGGTTTATGGCTAATATTTTTGCCTGAATTTTTTACGGGAAGAATCAAGTGAAGTTTACGTATGTGATTGATGTCAAGATGCTTTCTGATGCACCCTGATGTGGTTTGAGTGAAGCGATATCGGTTGCCCTGGACAGCGGCAGCATATCTCTGGGTCGATATGATAACATACTTTGTGTGTTCTTACCCTATTCATGAACCTCAAGCTTGTAAAGATACCTAAATCAATATTATATTCGTAGCTATTTGAGCAATATCGGTAGCCTTAAACTGTTCCTACCTTAATTTCTCTCTTTAGTTGTTTCAATCCCAACTCCAATCTCGCTATAGAATCTTTAAACGATGCGTTACATACCTATTCTTCCCCATATTTCTTTCTTCATTTGTAACACGATCTGAAATCTGTATTCTAAACCTCGTCCCATTCGTCTCTCCTTCAATAACGTGTTACTTTTCAAGAAACCGTCCACACGTTTTTCTTCCCTTTTGTCTTCCATCTATTTCCATTCCTCCCCCAGTACATCGAACCCGTCTTCGTCCTTAGTCTTTCCCTACTTCTACCCCTCGATACCACATTTAATGCCATGAAATAATATTAATTATGAATTATGTAAAGCGTTTAGACTCCCATCATAATTTACCCCATCCTAAATGATGATCATTTCAGAAAGAAACATTTTAAGAAGTTCTAAACTTGATTTTTATGGTTGTCTGTTACGCCATATTATCATATTTATTTCCAAACGTGTTCAGCGCTGGGGATGGGGTTGGTATGGCTACTTGATTTTTGGCTCCCCAACCCGAGGGCTCGAGTTCGAATCCTAGAATTGGTAGAATTTTCTTTGCTATATCGGTCCATACTGAAAATGCTGTGTGGAGAGCACTATAATTAAGTGGGTACTCGTATGGAACGTTGAAATATGGACCCCTTGACACCATTCTGGCACGTTAAGAGCAGGGTAATGCCGGCGCCGGGTTTCTCTCCACCCGTAGTAAACTTCCAAACATTCCTACCTCTTCCCAAATTCTTCTTTCCAAATGACCACTTATCCTTATTTTTGCGAAGGAACATGTGGTCGCCTTCCCCAGCTACAACAATATTCTTCGGTGCTTCAATCGTTGTCTTCCTAACACCATATGGTCAGGCTCTCATTCCTATATATTTCCTGCCGGGTGATAATAGCTGCTCTTAATTAGATATACCAAAGCAAACTGATGACTTTAAGGAGATACCTGAGATTTTTCCGGTGCGGTTTGTCAGCCAAAAATTAATGAAACAGCGTTGCCCTTGGATGGACGAGCTATTTTTACCAAAAAACTAATATTTTCAGATTTAACACAAGGTGTTTGATACGAACGGTTTCGTCGATGTTTCACAAAATTGAACCCGAAACCTTCGAAGACGTGATGGTGCTGTATTCAATTTCTACAAAATTAAAGCCCTTTCTCTGCTGCGATTATTAAAGATATGTAGTACTTCGCGTCTCTGTGTTCTTTTTTTATGGAATAAATTTGTCATCTGATCATTAACGCGCACTCGCGCATGGTGACGAACTTTGTGTGCCTTATCCTCGAAAGTATTGCTTAATCAGTGTCGAGATCCACTCCGTCCTAATATCATGGTCGGACCTGGGATACGATGTTTTGTTTCACGATCATAAATCCCCAAACGATAAGGCAACGCTGTCCTCCGTTATGAACTTGCGTCTGGCTTTTAGCCTGTAATAATGTCTCAGTACCGCTCTGGACGGACTTCGTGAGCTATTTTCGTCGTTTCATGACCATACTTCGAGACTCTGTTGTCAGTCTTCGTGGCGATGCCGTGTATTTCGCTGCAGTCTCTCTGTAAAGAGGTCGTTTGTTGTGGTTTTTTTGATCGTGCAAATGCCTCGAGTTTTATTTCGGGGATATTTAAAATTCGGTTGGGACCTTTCGGAGTGGAAAAATTAGCTGTTATCTCCCCGTCCCGTCGGTTTATGTGTCACGCTCCGTATCCCAAGACTTTATTTTTGGAAGCCTTTGTGCATATCACGTTTTTAAAAAACTTGGACGTCATGATAACAGAAGCGATTTTGGTCGCATAGTTTTTCTCGTGTGTTTGTCGTAGTCCGTTAATTGCTCCGAATGAGGCCTCTGCATACGTAATTGATGTAAGCTTCGGGGTCCTACGTTTAAATCCGTGTCATTATATTCCGAGATTATAATCATCAGTCCATTGGGTGGTGGATGCCTCAGGTATTAAAAAAAATACATATGTGTATGTTGTTGGGCAATCGAGAATGCGTACTTAAATCCTCACCGCACCCATTGGAAAACCTTGAACCATAAATGAATCACTTTTCTTCCCACGTGACAGGAAGTTGAAGTCATCAAGGCATAATGACAGGTGTGCAATCATTTTTCCCATCCTCCTACGAACGATATTCCTAGTTATCATGGGAATACGTTATAACTTCTGACATGACGAACTTGCCAGGATATTCTCCGCGTATTGATTGGGTGGGGGTTAACATTGATCCTGGGAGGAATGCTTAGGTGGTAGGTTTGTCATATTGTATGGGAGGAAGGGTGGGAGTTGCCGCTTTTTCTTGCGTCTTCAGAATTCTGGCTATGTTGATTACTATGCCGTATAGTGGTTTCCAACCACGTCATGCCATGGTTAATGATATACCGTAGATTGAAGACATCAGCGAATCATACTCTACGTCATAATTTATCTACGACCGTGGTGATAATTGTATCCTGTAAGCCACTTTTAGGTCTGGAAGTCTCTCCAAGTAGGTGAGAATGTACTGGGAGCGATATAGGAATGATAGATTACGTGTGATTATGTAGCCAGTATGGTAGTGTTTGGGAAGGATTAGAGTCAACCTCCTCGGCACGCAACATTGTGTATTACAGGGCTTATTACTGCATTACTTAATGTGTATCAACCATAAATAATCGTGAAATCATGCTTGGAAGCCTTCCTAAGGCTGTTAAAGGTATTAATAAATTTGATTTCCCTGGGAGCTAATTTTATTCCTAAAAGTTCGTTGGAATTTAACCAAGAAAGTCTGTAAATAAACGCAATTCTCGTAAGAAATAAAGTATTGTCACATGTAATACAGTAGTGAAAGCTATCACCGCCTAAGTAGGATTTAGTACATAAAAATCTTACATTTTTCTAAATCATGCAAAAGGAAAATAACGTACACCTACTTTCACGCAGCCATCCAAAAATACTAGTAAAATGTACACTAGTTATTTTAATTTCCCAAGGTACATCCGTTGTAATCTATAACTGTCCCTGATTGTGCGCGTAAAAAATGAATTTTTGGACCGTCTTAATATCTCTCTAATTATTTTTCTTAACGATCTAACTTGCCGTGTTACGCTGGTGTTTTTAATGCATTTTCAAATTCTTCAGAGAACCTGTCCGCATTAAATTTCTGCAGAAGTTTGCATACATTTGAACGTTTCTTTTGTTCTCCTTTGCTGAAATGGCGCTCGTGATCGTTACGACACTACTTTCTCTTCGTCCATCCGATCCTGTGAAATTATAAAGTACATGGAAGGCATGCAGCTGTTTCGCTGACGGTGGGACCTTGCTTAATCTCGGAGGGACTCGCGCGGTGACTGAGGTCGTCGGCCGCGACTGTGTGTAATATTCTCCCGCCAAAATTTGAAGATCGCATCAATAATATTTTTTTTTTGATGGAGAGAACCTTTGAGAAAGAATAGCTTTGTTTACTTTCGATGTGGGTGGACTGGTATTTTGGAAGGCTGTGGTGAGTGTTGGTGGAGAGGAAGTTATTAGTACTTCAAAAAATTCCGGAATATAGTGTATTGAGACAGAATGGTTAATGCTGGCAATCCATCAGTGCTAAGATTGGTAAATTGAAGGAACGAAAACTTGCGGCGGAAATCATGACGGCGTTACCCGCAGAAACTGCGCGTAGTGAGACATAGAAAATATTCGTCTCGTGAACTTATCATTTTATTTCAGAGCCCCTCAGATCAAGTGAATATGTATTAATAATAGCATACGAAAACTATCAAAGTTCAAAAAGTCTCCTCTGTTAAATGTGGTATTAATATTCGTTTGATATGCTCCAGAGCATCTTGCATCAGGAGTCGTCTGATACTGCGAAGCATGGCGTTAAGTTCGCACGGCGATGGCACAACTTAACTGTATGCTTAGTAAAATGAATACTATCTGTTTTCAAACGAATCAAATAAATAAATAATTTTTAATAATTAAATAAAAGTCCATCAATTAATTTAATGAATAAATATACCTACCTCCGATACTAGTTAATACCCTTTAACGGAGTGCTACGTCTGCTTAGAAGCGTCCGCAACACTACTTAGTGGCAGGCCGAGGAAAGAGTGTCACGTCACACGTATGATTTACCGGCATGCAATAGTTTGCCGTTGCGTTTTCGCGTCGTTGAGTTTTTTCACTTTTTTATTAATGAGGAAAAACACTTAACGTCATTTTAAAATGGAGTGGATTAAAAAACCTTACTCCTGAGGTTATAAACTTTGGATCATGATAGTAAAAAAAATAATAGGAAACTACCCTAGTATTCTCTTTAATAACCTTCATTGGTTGCCTCATCTTTCATCGACGAGGTTTTTCGTTCCAGTTCATCCCATTCACTTTTCCCTTGACGACTGTCTTCAACAGACCATTTTGTCACGAGATATGGCCGATTAAAGGTTGGGTTTCACTGGTGCGTCTCGCGGCTGCGTCCAGACGCTGCGGCGAGTCGCTGCGGTGGGACGTGCGGCCGACTGCACACACTCATGCGTTCCGCCGCACAGCACAATGTAATTTAAATACCTTCTTTTCCTACGGCGCCGGCTATCGAGGACCAAATATTATCTCTAATGGTCGTATCCTTATAATCCCTGTGTTCTGCATTATAGACGGCCTAGTGCGTCCTCACTTCTTCAATCAGAACATCGTCCTCTTCTGGGGGTAAGCGGAAAGCCATGCTGCGACACAGACACGCAGAAATGTACGAGAGAACACCGTCCTTCTAGCTCTGCGTCTACCAGACGACTGCTTGCGTCTGTGTCTCGACTGCTCACGAAGCAGTCGAGCCGCAGACGCAAGCAGTCGTCTGGTAGACGCAGCGTCTGGGACGCACCAGAGAAGCCACTCCAATTAGAATACATAGTAGCAGTACAATGCGTCCAGCCGCAGCGTCTGGACGCAGCCGCGAGACGAACCAGTGAAACCCCACCTTAAGTCGTCCCGTTTCTTTTTCAAGTTTCCATCAGACTTCTCGTTTATGCCATGCGTCTGAGATCCTTCTCATTAGTCACCCAGTCTATTTAAATTAGTTTCACCAATATTTTGTTGCACTTTCCATCAAACTTGCAATTTCAACTGCTTCCACTTTGGCCTTTACTTCGGCTGCTGTTGTCTTACCTCAGTACCGCGAAGGAGCATGCTCTAGATGTAAAATGTAATGGAGTGCTATTTTTCTTTCAGGGTTGTGTTTCCAGCAGTTGATTAATTAATCTCTTTAGGTCGGGTTATTACGATAATTTCATTCTCGCTTCGTCCGTTCCCGATTTTTCTACTTCCAAAATATCAGTACCCTTTTGCCTCTTCAAGCTTTTGTTTCCTGATTTCAATATTATTCATGTCCTCTGCTACTACGCAGCAATGAAAAATCTTAGTTTTATTTTTAATTAACCTTAATGTGATGTAGAGCTTGTACGGAAATTGTTTTTTTTTCTTACCATTAGAGTAGCTTGTCGTTGAAGATATCGCGGAGAAAAGTAAAAGGGTCAGCGGTGGTAGTCAGGTAGGTAAGGCTGGCCTGATAACTCTAAAGGTCGCGGGTTCTAAAACCACCCAGGGTATGGGCGTTGTGTTTGTCTTAAGATTAAGATCTTAGGTTAGACGGGTTTGGTACAATCATGGACGTTGGAGCTCCTAAAAATTCAACAACAGTACAAGAAATGTGAAAGGTGGTGGTTATCAGATATAAACGCGAAAATTGCAGTACTGTATGTCTCATGATGCAATTCACCAGAATTGAGTATTTTCGTCATGTTAATCTGTCGATATGTCTGTCATTCTGGACCCAGCAGTGAAGATGCAAGAATAAAGAAAGGAAATGAGTCAGGGTTGTGCACTGTCTTCCGTAATTTTTAATGATTGAATTAAGATAGGTCATTGAATCAAAGAGGCTCAGGAGTGAATATCCATGGGGAAAAATTAGCTTGCTGCGATTCGCCGAAGCTTAGAGGTCGTGGTCACAGCTTTAAAAAATACTAGTTAATAAGGAAACGATAATGACCAGTTGAAAGGTGGTGGTTAACAGATGCATGCGAGAAAATCGCAGTACTCGTTGTTATATGGTTAATAATGTTATGATTAATATAATACTGTTCCTATTATTAATATAATATTCCTCTTGCTGTTCCTAATTCGCCATACGCTTTCCTTTTCGGAGGAATGTTTGTAATCTTGCTGTGATCGCGGTATTCCTTTCTTTCACGGCGAGCATGTATTTGAAAAATTAGCCAATCTTCGCTGTTTAAGAATGAACAACCGAACAGAAAGACTTTTTGTTTAGCTATTGCATTGTGGAGTCCTTTTTTAATTTCGTCGGTTGGTATTGCCAAGCGGAAGTCGATTTCCCTCGTTGATGCTCGCTAGGGATGGCAGAGAATGCACGAAGAGGAAATTAAGGACAGAATAATTTGTTCGATCTATTGGATACTAGGAATCCAGTCTCCCGAATGGAGTACCGACGGAATTAAATCCTGCGAGTGGGGCCGAGGAGTCCCTGTTCTAATCCTCGGCTGACTCACTCATTTCCACGAGCCCGGAATCAAGTGAGACTGCACTTTATCGAAGGGAACGCGATTCCAACCGCACGACCGTAGTTCCCATCCATCTACAGGGGGTCACGGGTGACAAACCCACGATGAAAAATCTCGTCTGGATTATTTACTAGCTTTGTGGGATAGGGCCTCAGACATTTTACGGGAAAGGTCGTCCGTTGAACGCATTAGCGGATTGGACGCGGAGCGAATTTCCAAATTCAGATTCGTGCCGCAAGGCTATTATATGGAAATTCAGGGACCCCCTGGGAGTCTAAAAATAATGACTTAAAATAATGGGAATCTGTTCCATCGCACGGAACAGCGAGTCGAATACTTTGCATAGATTGAGCAGAGCAAATGTATCCTATGCTCTCGTCTCTCGACTACGAATCGTTCCACAGTTTGTGGGAAACCTCTCCTCACAGTGCTCACTTGAGACGGGAATCAGGACGCATCCCGTTGGATACGTTTAGTTTGCCTATGATTAGCAATTTTGAAAATTTTTATTCCTTTCTATTTTTTTCACCGCCTCCCAGTTCCACAAAATCTGGATATGCTTAACAAATATCAACAAACACAAAACGCTAGCGTGCTCGTATTTTCTTTTTAATTCTTTTAAAGGTTGATATTCCTTCATCATTTCCGTTTATGAACACTGCTAAATCTTTGAGCGATGAAGTCCGAACTAAATCTTACTTTGGTTGGGGAATGCAACTTAAAAAACTCAGTACCGATATACTTTTGTGTATGATAATGAGTAAATCGATTGAAGTACCACCTTCTGAAGTTAAAACCGCATCTCTGGCAAGAGCTTTGTAAATACTCTTTAGCTGAATAAAACACTATGAACTCTACCCTCTTTGGGGATTGGGTTTGTGCGGTAAATGGTGTACTGGCCTCCCAATACAAGGACTCAGGATCCAGTCCCGGCGCGGCAGTGGCTGATTTTTCATTGGCATACTTGTCCCCACTAGAGTGGTGTGTGGAGTTCTCCGTCCGTCAGACTGGACGTAAGCAACGGCTACCTTGGCGTCTCTCGTTAATACCTGTCTAATGCCGGTATAGGGTTCCTTTCCATCCTTCCGATAGACCCTAAAGTCGTACCACTTCACAAATATCTACATGTACCGTAAACTCTCAAGGTTTATGAAGTAGCAATTAAATAGACGTGAACAAAACAACTATTACTAGCGCTGTATAATATGTTTCTAAACCATATTTAAAAAAATAGTGGAACCACTAGTCCCGTATTCTTAGCCCACATCTCTCATAATGAACACATGCCTGTGGGCCAAGGTGGTACGAGATTGGGGCCTCTCTCTATTGAGAAAAAATAAAACTTCGACATCATAAATCACGCAGCTCACGATTTTTGCTCTTTATGCACCACCGAAAGATTTAATACTTATTCTAATTTGGCCGCAAGCGCTCACGCATTTGCGCACTTTAGCAAGTCGTCGCTTTACGCGGCGAAATTTTTCTTTCGCGAGTGTTCTCGCCCAAGCCTGCGAAATTTCAACGACCGTGGTAGACGGCCCTTTTCTTGAAGTCCCTGGTGGCCGCAGTTAAACGCTTTGGTAGGTGAAGTAAAGTGGTAAACCTCTTTGAGTCGAGGTCAGGGAAAGGGGCGTCCCGATGACGATGCAGAAGGGACGTCCTCCAAAAGGGCAATGCGTAATCCCGCCTCGAGAGAGGACAGTTTTATGCAACCGCCCGACCGTGAAGAAGCGCGTGGGAAAGGGTGGAGGGGGGCATACGGATGGCTTCGCGGAAAGCGGAAGCTTTGGCGAACGTGCGAATCGCTTTGGCGACGCCTTCGGGAGTGGTGCATATCTCCCTCCTTCCTCACCACTCCCTCTCCCTCCTCCTTTTTCCTGGGTCCTTGGTTTGGTTTATCAAGAGAAAGCAGCGTCTTGGCACGGAGGGCATCCGGGATGAGCCGTAATCGTGTGGTGGCTAGTTCGTTTCGGAGATCGGGTTAGAATGATGTAATGACGATACTGTAGCAGTGTATTCCATCGGAAATATCAATTCAGTTGAACCTGTTTGGGCATTCACGGGGGCAGGAAGGGCTGCGCCCCCCATCCCCCCCAAGCTTCCCGGAAAATTATTTGTGTTGCAGGATTAAATTAATATGTTAGCAAAAATTTAGAAAAATGCCATTTCCATAAGATGTCCCAAAATGTACTAATGTACTCCTTTGACCTCAAATTTACGAAACTTTCCGGGAGAGGACTCCTCGGACCCCCAAATTTTAAACATATGTCTTGGGTCCTCCAGGAAAATATTGTATGGGCGCCCATGGGCATGTATGACTACACATTTCTATTACCGATTCATTTTCATCATTAGTAAACTATCAGGAGATTAGTTTGATGCTCCACTTTACTCAATTCATATATCCGATCACCTCTTCATATTTAGATATTTTTTCTCATTTGCATCCGTCAGTACCTACTGACTCAGCGTCTATGAGTCAATAGAGTCACTCTGGTGTACTTATATATCATACGAGGCCTTCATTTGCTATTCTTTTCATCCAATTTCCCTCAGCGACTGTTGTTGCACGATTCTTCGAGATATGGTTGATACGGTTTCCATGTCTTCCTTTTAATATATTTCTCTGGCTTCTTTTTTTCCCACTCTTCTTCGAACTTCTTCGTTTGTCACTCCGTTGTTACGGCTCATGCCTCACTTTCATTCAAGGAGCATTCTCCATACCACATGTTCTGATGAGGTTTGTCCTCACTTCCAAGCTTTTATTTTTAGGTGCAAGTAGATTCTCATCTTGGCGGAAATTCCTCTTCGCCTCCGTTATCCTAAAGCCTTATTTCCTCTTAGCTTCGTCCATTGCTTCATAGATAGCAATACCTTCCCGAGGTGATGTTGGCCTTACCTTTTTCCTCCTCTACTGCGTACTAATATCACATTAGTGTTTTTTGTGAAGTGCGTTGTGCTGACTTGAGTACTGGATTCTCTGCTTAGCGATCTGGGATCGTTCGAGTTCGAATGGACATAAATCTAATGCACTCTAACAGCCCGAGTGGAGGAATGCTGACGCCGGGTTTCTCTACCCCTAACAACCTCTCCCTGCTTTTACCGCTACCCAAGTGCAAACCCGTTTTCGGTCATTCAACTTCATTCAATACTAAACATCGATTAATTAATTGTCAATTGTGCAGATGACAACTGTCGTTCGTTTGGCACGGATAACTACTACTTCTATATCGCGTTTTTATCATGTGATTTAGTCATGCTTGTAACGCCGTCTGTTGGGAGGACTTAAACCCTAAGCTCCTTGGCGTCCATAACGAGTAGCGTAAGATGGACAGAGTGTGCCTTCCTCTCGGCGCTAGTCGCTGAAGAAATCTCCCGCGTTTCTCGACCACCGCATGCCACGCTGCGCGTTAATCGAAAATTAATTTATTTGCGTTCGGTTATTTCTTTCCTCATACCTCTCAACGCTCAATCAAGTGCTTTACCGAGCGGAAAAAATTCGAGCGGGTTCGCAAATTGCCGGCAGGTTGACGGGTGTTCCTCTCGGGACATTGCCTCAGGTGAGGGAAAAGATGTAAGCACGCATCAAGCGATGACGCGTATTCTTAAACCCTCCCTCCAGCATTTTAACACCACTCGCGATAATTGCTCTCCCACGACGATTCAATGAGTAAGCGGGTGCGAAGCGAAACCGTCCGTTTCCAGCGGCACGAACGTCGGCGCAGCGCTTGCCACATGACCGTAATTTTAACAGCAAAATTTACAGTCTTCATTACGCTGCTCTTTAGAAAGGAGTAAATTTCTCACTCGCGTTTCAAGCGTCGAGGAAACTTGGTTACATCAAAGCTGAGTAGGAGAGAGATAGAGGAGATTGCAGTGTGGAAAAAATAGAACTTTCCAAGGTATATGAGTTCACTCGTAAAGGCTCTGTGGTTTGGCTTCTGGGTTTTGAAGCGGTCTTCTCCTCCCGCTACTCCGTCGCTCACTGACCCATCGAAGGTCAAGCCGGACATAGAAAGAAGTCCACCGCCCCCACCTACCCCATTCATCTCTGATGGCAGTTCTCGTACGCTACAAAGGGATGAAAAAAACGGACTATTGAGTGTCTCGAAATTAGAGGCGTTCTTGCTGGGAGACAGCCTGTCACCAAATTCTTCAGATGACCAATCAATTTTTTATCCAGCATCCCAACTTTTGGTGCAGTGTGTTTCGTAAGAGCGGAAGAGATCTGTGGCTCAAGTCTTGAATTTTTCGTTACGCTGTAACGAATGAAATTTGTCGCTATGACAACGCTATTCGTTTCAAGTTATTCGTTTATCCACAAGCGCGAGTCTCGAAAGCATTCGTTGCTAACGAATGTTTTTCATCGATTGTTTTCCTTCGTTTGCACAATGAGCAACTATGAGCATTCGTTAACAGCTCAAAGAAGGAACTATTTATAATTTTCCTTGGTTTTGGGTCTCAAATGTGGCAACCTTAAGACATTTACTGTGCTTTTTGAAGAGGAAAGGCGGCTGTACAGGAGAGAGAGTTTGTATGAGCTTCTCGAAGATTACATTACTCAAATATTTCGTCTTAATCAAGAAACCGCTTTGAGTTTTGCGGAAATGCTAAATGCCCTACATAAAATCTGCTAGGCGATTATCAATTGCAGTTGAATAAAGGTAACTATAACCTGAATTTGAAAATATTCATGGTAGTGTTTAATTACATTTATGTGCAATATATTTGATAAGTCTCCAGAAAGGTACCCAGCCAGCACACGGTATCATGTTTACGTAATATGCTCTTAAACTTAAGGTGCGTGTGCATACGTAAACAATCTCCCTGTAGTATTTCAAGATTACGCAAATTCTAGGTAAGCATTTTATAGAACGAACATAAACGTACATGCTTCATGCTTATGTAAGCATCTCGTAAACGGATTGTAATACGCACACGTAAACTCGTTTACGTGGTTCTTACAAGTGTGGGCCGATAATAAAAGCAAATTTACAGCACTATGCCACAGATTATACTCTGCGCGTATGATTAATGAAATTATTTCGCCTATGAAGTGCATGTGCAGTTACATGAAGTAGTTTCAAGTACCTTTTTCGTTAAATGTGGAGTACATGTTTTAGGCGGATCAGCGATATGAGATAGCATTTGATATATTTAAATTCCACAATTCACCCCTGAGCTCCCTTGCAGTAAGTAATCTCTGAATGTTAGTAATTAATCATCATTCACTAGTAGTTAATCGGTGCTCACCAGTAATCAAAACCATGGTGAACAGAAATTAATTTTTAATCTTCAAAGATTTTTCTGTAGGGGTGTTGTCACTCCAGCACAATAAATGATGGATTCACGTGTTCGACAATTTAGGAATGTAAATTCGATCGTAAATTATCACCACAATCCCTTGGATAGCTTTTACTTATTATCATGTAATGAAATATACTTATAATCGGCTATTAAAACTATACTTCGCATTCATGAACCGGTGCAAGTTCATGCATGAACCGGATCATAATAATTAACCATCTGACGACAGTCTGATCAGTGTAGCGTTTGGTCGGGTGGTAGCGTGCCGGAAAACAAGGCGGCCATTGCGGGATCGGTTCCTGGAGCCCCTTTGTGATGATTTTGGAGTTTTTTTTACCTTTTTTCAATCGTGTAAATTTTTTAGGGTGGCCGCGATTTTCACGAGTTGCATCTTAGAAGTTTACGTAAGCAACTTGTGATCAAGTAAACGGTTTACGACGTATTTACGTAAATTTAAAATAAATTGAAGGTAAGATGTTTATTTGTGCTGGCTGGGTAGTGGACACGATATTGCTGCAAAATGGCGAGCCCTATGGAATTTCTTGTAATTAATACTTACTGTAGTTAAAGTCTATGAGAATTAAGGCAAAGTATATATTTTTTCCCGATTATAGGTTGTTACGGTATTGCGTTCTTTTGCCCGTGGAAGCTATGAGAGACCAGTGGCTTTGAATTTATTCTTTAGTGTAAGCCAGAATAGTGTGAGATGCATCATTCTAAGGCTGCAAATAAGCATATTCTTCATAAATGGATTGAATTTCCGATGAGCAGTCACAAACAAAGAAGAATTAAAGTGCGGTATAGAAATCATCTCGTTGAGATACCTACCAGCTTTAAAAATCATTGGATTACATATATATTGTTAACATTACCAGTTTGTGTGAATTCATAGGTTTTTGAAGGTAAAGAATCTTGGCGCGATAGATTGCACCCTTCTGATTGTGTATCAAATTAAAAATCACGAAAAAAATAAAGCAATCCCAAAAGTTTTTGCATTTACGTAGTCATTTGTTTTAGATTCGGTTGCCGTCACTTATGTCACTCGAGAACAAGCGAGATGAACGAAACAATGAATTCACGGTGCATTGTTAACGAATAATTTAAAGACTCGCTCCATGATTCGTTGAGATCGAACTTCGTTGCAAGGTTGACGAAGTTTTCGTTGGTACGAAAACGTCAATACTTATTCGGTGAGTGAGAACGATTCAAGACTCGGGCCACTGGAGCCTGCTCTTCCAACTGTTTTGGATCGTAAGACTCACGAGCTGAGTTGCATTCTAACCGAGAAGAAATATAGCGAACCGTTCGATATTTATGATCATCTGCGAAATTGTGACGCTCGTGTTATTGGGTGGGGCATTTATGGACCATATTTGACGGTTTCAATAACTTTGAACATATATTTCCGGTCATATACAGTGAATTATGTCGAAGGTTTTTCACATGTGGTAAATGTACTGTAATATGACTAGCTTTTTTTAAACTTTCTATTTCGTACCGGTTTGTATTGACGGAGTGGTGACCGCCTTTTGGAATTAAAGTTCAAAGCATTATCACGAAAAAGGTAGAACATTGTTAATGTGCCTTAATGAGATTTAAAGGTGACTCAGTTAAATTGTGGTTCAAAGCGTAAAGTAGTGGAATCATCCATGGGAGCTTGTTTCATAAAATAAATTTTTAGGCTCTCATCAATTGCTTAAGTGTACATTGCGGCGTAGTTCATCAGGAAGGATAGGTTTGTACTGATGTAGCTCGTATTTCCTGAAATTAGTACACAGGTGTGAGATTTTTAATGATTTGGTAATAAATGGTGGAGATAAATTCTGCGTTCACATTCACCTGCTCTCCATGGAAAGGCGACGATGCAAAATGAAAAGGATACAGTATCCTTTTTATTAAAGCTGCAATCGCCTCCCGAGATACGAACCCAGGGCTTCAGTAGTGGAGGTTATGCTTTTTGCTTGGCTTTTACTCTGTATTCTTGCAGGCATTCATTCTCTTGCTCCTCTGCCATAGTAGTTGTAATTACGCGAATTCGACCATTAGCTGAGGACGTTTGTGCCATCAACAATATTTCGGCGGTTGGTTGCAGGTAGTGGGAAGAGAAGAGAGGAATTCTGTGTTGGTATTGGCACCTTTTTAACGAACTATGCCAAGGGATCCACAGTTGAACGTCTCATGTGACGGTCGTAGTATTGAACTTGAAGTGATATCAATGGGCACTCACGTTGTGCCGGCGTTCCGCTTCAAAATCTCTGCCAATCAGGACCTCAAACCCGGGTTTTCAGAATGCAAGTCTAGAACGCTAGTCATTAAAAGTCTCAATTAGAAATAAGAACTCTGCGTCAGCTGAGATAATTTGTGCGGTTTGTATACACCCCAAAGGTACCCTGTTTCATTATCTCCACTAGTTAACGGCCCTCAACGGCAAGCCCCCCAGACTTGGTAAACATGGGAATGTAAGTATTAAGCGAGGCATTAAATATATTTACGTATATAACTACACCTAGCCCTGCTAGTCACGCCCAGGGCATATAGCAGGGGATGACTCTATACCAGACGTGAATTTTCGACGAAGAGACAATCATATTGCTAGGAACTATGCTACTATTTTCTGTTTCTTGCTAATGAATTTAACAATATATTCTACATTGTGACCGTCTCTTTGCCACAGTTTAATGTGTCTCATATCACCATATTTAGAAAAGGTGTGGTGTAGTGACTCGTCCGATTTGCCCGACTGATCCTTTATCACTCACTCAGTATATGCTCACTTCATTACTCTAATCAACATGGCTCTGTTTTTCAAGCAAATCAGGAATAAAAAGGTTATTTAAGCCAGTTGAAAACAGTTTTGACGGTAGTTGAAAGAGAATCCAATGCCACAGGCCGTATTAGGGCGGCTTTTTTTAGACATCCGGACCAGATTCCAAATATGTATTGGCACGTCAAATACCGGTCTTATATTGGACCAAAACAATCTGACTTCGTTTACGCTTGCTCCCACCGCGGTGCACCGGCGAGACGCGTTAATGGGAGTGTGACCACTAGCGCTTCGTCTTTAAGAATGTAGTAATGAGCGGAAAAGGTGAAGGGCCGCTGGAGCTGTTTGTCCCACGCTTTTATGGCAAAACATTTGCGAAAGTTGTCCGAGTGGTGAGCTATGATGTGCGAGCGTCGACAATAAATGAAGTAGTTCTCCTTAGTTCAATTTCGAGGCAACCATTGCTGTTTAGCGCAAGTATTATTTTTAACTAAATGTTTTATCTCCTCTCCTTGTTTAGAGTTAGCTCAGATGTGGTAGGCATTATTTAATTCGGCTAAATTAGACTTATTTTACCATGACCGGGATTCGAATTCGCACCTTACAATTTCGTGCCGAGTGCTGTAGGAAGTTAAGCTACAGAAGCTTAATATGCACAAAAGTAGTTTTTCCACAGAGGGGAAAAAATAATTCATCTTCACCTGGGTTTAAACCCGGATCTCTCGATTTAGCGCCGAGTGCTTTAGCCAATTAAGCTACCTGAACGTCTTACTTCCCTGTGGATTTGGAAAATTTGGGAAATGTCACCAACGTTGATGGAGTAAGGGATAACGAAACCAGTGAGGAAGGCCCCGTGCTATCAACGAGATTTGTGTATGTACGTGTCCTTTAACTGGCGGTGATATGGAAGAAAATTGGCGCACCTCTTTTTCTCTCCTGCCCTCTCTCAATAGGTATGCCGACATACTTAAGCGTCTGGTTACGTGAGATCGGTCGCGTAGAGCCGTCGGTTCTGGGTGGGTAAACACCTTACTTTTTCGTCGAGTGATAGTTTATTTTTGGGAAACTCCTTTTAAAATACTTTCGTTTTCTTGAATGCTGCAATAAAACGAAGGTAGTGAGATTATCCGAGGGAAAGATTATTAAATAAGAAATGCGGTACATAAAACTCGGCGGTGATGAAATAGTGCAGGTGGAACATTTCATGTTAATAATCTAACCGACGTAATTGCCATTTCTGCCGAGCTAATACATTTTTCCTTCAATTACCAAAATTTTATTTTAATATCTGGAAATCTATGATTTATTGGTGACGTAGCTATATATTGCTTTAAACACTTCGCAACTTCTCTATTTTTTCATAGGTAATATATCTTATTCTGATTCTAAAATGATTTGAAATTTTTCTACATCACACGCATCTTCCTGAAGCCTATTTAAAGTGTAGTTTTATGGAAAAAAATCATGAGAATGACCCATGAAAATGGCATAAATGATGAGGGTGAAAAAAATACTTTGACATAAGTGGCTAGTGTATTTGCTTCTTTTCTAGTGGGGATCTAGTGTGGTCATTAGATTATTGTGTGGTAGGTAGCTTATTGACTTATCATCTTAAGCTCGCAAAATATTATATATGCTTGCACGAGACATGTATCGTTAAATTGTTTCTGCATAAAAAGTAATGTAATAATAATTGATTTGACAGGAATTCCTATAAATTCATTAATTAACTTATATTTCCTAAAGCAAGCATGATTTAGTAATGTTATAATATGAACATGATAAACCACTATATTCTATTAAATATAAAAATCTACTACATCTACTCTAGTTTCCCCATGTATCCTCGCTATAATATATTTCTGTCCTTAATAATGTGCGGAAAAAATGAATTTACTAAATTGTCTGCCTCACTCCCTATCTCTCTAATTTTAACTTCAACGACACGACTTCCTTTAAAGAGTCGCTGCTCATCTGCGCGACTGCTCATACAATCGGGTCGAGGGGTCGTTTTTCCTTCTTTGATGAAGCTTGATAAAGGAAGATGGTCCCACAGGCTCCACATTTTTCATCGTTTCTGCTCGCTCTGTGCTACGAAATCAATAAGTCGTGAGGGTTCGGAAATAGGGATTCCTCTCTACCCATCTGTTCTTTTTTCCTGGGAGGCCGTAGTTTTTCTCCTTCCTTGCGTGGGTTATAATCGAGGTGATCGATATTTTTCGATCCTTCTCCTTCCCTGCGATCGATGCGAGAAGATTTCTTTTGAGAAAAGGTTCCGCGGTGTCGTGCATGAGGCTAATCAGTGAAAGAGGGGGAGTGGTGGTTGTCGGGGAGGACGAAGATTCCCTCTCCATTAATATGCAATGCTTTTAAGCCCCCAATTCTCCCTCCTGAGAATCCGTCGCCATCGAAATCCATTAGCTTATCGCGTCCAACGCCATCTCCTCTGCCGTTCGGGGTGGATATGCGTGATGTGACCGTGGGATGGCTCTTGGATCGCGACCACCTGTTCCTCGGGAGTCTCCCGTCCGCCCCTATAAACGCCGTAGTCCAATTTTCGAGGACAGTTTTCCCCTTCTTCGACGATTGCTTCCCTCCCCTCCTCGTAATAATACCCAGCGATACTTCTAAGCACAACCAGTACTAAGCGGTAGCCTGTCACATCCGGTAACAAGTTGTGTTCTTTACAAATCTTAACACGCTTCGTGCCTTGAGTCGACGTATCGGCTCTTGCGAAGGCCAAAAATAACATGATTATAATTATTTAGGAATTACATTTTTTCCTGTAATATGTTGGGAACAATTTTAATTAAAATTATTAATCATTTTTACTATTTTTAAAATAACCAGAAATTTCAAATTATTATGCATGTGTCAAAAATTGGGCAAAAATGTCAAAACATGGTGCTGGTGGAGAATGTTGAGCATTAAATGGACAGATAGAGCGAGGAACGAAGAGGTGTACAGAAGAACAGATGAAGATAAGACAATATGGAAAGCCCTACGGCAAAGAAGAACCAGATGGATTGGACATACCTTGAGGCACAATGAATTAGTAAAGAAATCTAATAGAAGGGAAAATCGAAGGGAAGGTCCCGAGAGGAAGACCAAGGGATAAGTATATGGGGGAAATGAAGAAGGATGTGAAAGAGAAAACCTATCAGGGCGTGAGGGAATTAACAATGAATAGGGCAGAATGGAGGGCTGCTGTAAACCAATCCTAGGATTGAAATACTGATGATGATGATGTCAAAAATGTTCAGAGCGCATATTTACTAAAATGGCATATTTTTTCTAAAAAATCACCGTCTCACCAGAGTATGTATCTAGAATTTGGTGGCACTAAAAGGTTAAAACATTCTCGGTCCATCGCTGAAGGACAACTCTTCGTTTTTTTGTTTCATCCGCGTCGTGTATTTTTAAAAACCAACGTTTCCTCTGCTATATCAGAGACCGTACTTGGTCATAGAGGAATAAGAGTATGTATATCTTTGCCTCCACTGTAGGAAGCGTTGCTTTTTAAAAAGGCACGGCTCGGGGGATGGCCAAAAAGAAGACAGTTAATGCGTTATATGCTTTTTATATGCACTTAAACTGGTGGCGTGGTGGTCCAGTGGGTAGGGCGTTGGGCTGACAACCGAAGTTACCGGGTTCGAACAATTCGAATCCGGGTGAGGAATTCGAATACCCAAGTCATACTCAACCTATGTTAAAATCGATGGTCGGCAAGTTTACTTGGTGGAATTAGACAGTAAAAACAAAAGTACTTGGTTGATTCCACAATTTATTTAGATAGACTTTACCGGTTTCGACATTTACAGGTCATGAGTCACTCCTGATAGCCTGTAAATGTTGAAACCGGTGGAGTCTTATCTAAATAAATTGTGGAATCAACCAAGTACTTTTACTTTTACTCAACCTACGTTATTATCAAGTTATACCAGACATTTCTAGGAAACCGCAATCAGTTCATTGAAACGAAATGCCCCCCACAATCCTGTACTTTGAATTTCATAAGGAATTTTTTTGTGAGATCGCAGTTGGGCTTAGTATTTCGTGAGCTCTAACCTCACCAATCAGACCAACTTTTAGGTTGAACTCGTCTCTATTTATGTATTTTTACCTTCCATGGGGTGTGCGGCAAGGATACTGGCTCCCACGTTTAGTGATGGGGTTCGTAACTGTGTGGAAATGTTTCCCTCACAATAAGTAGGTAATAGTAATTTCTAAAAACTTCACAAATATTATTTCGCCTCACGAAGATTTCATATACTTACATTTTACCCTGCAAACCACCAAAGGGGTGCATGCATTCCATAAACAGTTATATTTGTAGTAACTACGCGACCGATTTCACTTTTAAAAACCAATTTACCGAGGGAACACGACGATTTCACACACAATACAACTTCCCGGCTTAAACTCACTTATACCCAGACAAATTTCGCACAAATCTTATGCAAGCATTTTTGGAAGATTTTATGTGGAAGGTTACGTAATAAATTTATTTTTCATTGTGACTCCTTTTTCTTTGACGAAAACAGAAAGAAATGACGGAAGTGGCTGTTATTCTTCGGCGCTTTGTTGAGGAACTCTTTTCTTCTCTGGAATCGATCGTGCAATGTTATCAGAAAGGGAAGCGGGTTTGTTACTGTAGTCGCTAAATTTTTCCCAAACGTATCTCCGCAAAGATTCACTCCATAAATATCAGTTTCATTGGAATCGGGTTGGTGTGGTGGCTATAGCACGGCCTCCCACCCTGAGGGCCCAGGTTCTAATGCAGGCGGCAGCAGAAATTTTTCATTGGTGTACCGATCCCCACTCGTGTTTTATATGGCGAGCACTTCGATATCTGTACTCCCTCCGTCGTATGGGACGTTAAATCGTGCACCCCTCGACGTATTACGTTAAAAGTAGGAAAATGCCGGTGCAGGGTATCTCTCCATCCTTTCTCGGGGCCCTGTTCCATTTCCAACACTACCCAATTACCCACATATCCTAAATTGCACTAAATGGCTACCGACATCCTCTTGCGAATAATAGCGTTCTGTTGACGCATTAATGCTGCATTTGTGTGAGTTATGAACAATTTGTTTTTCCATAAAACTACGTGTATTACTACTACTATTGTTTGCATTCTTCAGGTAAGTATATCAAACGAGTTGTGGGAAAGTGTTCTGGTGGAAAAATAAAAGAAGGAAATTATCTCGTACTTTTAAGGCCTCACTTAATATTGCATCTAGCATATGAGGTGCAGTGAATTAAGATTTTCTTCTGGTACTATTTAAGATAAAAAGGGAAGCAGAGTTTTTGGCAGTAAATTCTAGTGAACGTTAAGAAAGTGTCACTCCTCTGTTGTAAAAGCTCGTTTGTGAGATCCCAGAGACTAGAAGGTGTAATTCAAAAAAATCGAATAACACGAATTAGAATGTGACTCTGCAGTCATATTTCTAACCCACACGAAATGGGGAGGACAGGCATTTTGATTTTGCAACAAAAACTGTCAAAAGCCATTGTGGAGTAATGGAAATATTATGGAAGTGACAAATAAAGAGAATGACGGACCGAGCTATACAAATATTCGTTCTTCCCATTAAAATAATACACAAATATCAATGAAACAAAGTATAACTCTTTCTAGTACATTACACAACTTCACTTTTAATTAAATAAACAAAGTATTTTTTGCTTCATGGCTGGTGACCTACCACCCGCCTGCCATACACCATTGTGGCGGTTCGCTGAGTAAAAAATTGGTGTGGATTTAGGATCCCTTCAATCGGGCCAGTGTGTTGGGGTCATTAGGGCAACGCTCCTCTGTCATACGCTTTGATTTGTGTCGGACAACGGTACTTCCCGTAACCAACGGGGTATCACGTAATGCGTCCCCTCTTTGAAAGTAGGATTCCGAAAGGAAAAACGAGAGACTACAGCATCGTGTGCGGTCACGGCGAGGCCCGAGGTATGACGCAGTCCGGTTGACGGTGTCCTTTACGGCCTTCTCATTTAGCTGTCCCCTCCCAACGGCTTATTATCTGTAAATTTATGGCTCGGTTGGTTTCGTTGTTGGCATAGCCTATCTGGAAAACAATATACTTACCTGCATATGGGGAGTGTCTCGGAGCTCGGGACGATCAACTTGTCGATTCTCTCTATTCCTCTATGTCGTCATCTAATTCGGGGAATAGGGATGCGTGCTTTTCCCTAGCACACGTTTTATGTCAATAGTCGCACTTCCTTTTCGGGAATTGTTTTCCCCGTTTCACAGGAGTGGTTAGTGCGTTGACGGACCGTGAGGTTTGAAGAGGGTTACGTAATGCAGTTTTTGTCGTAGTGTAAAAAAAAGTTTTCAAATGATTGATTTACGTCTTGTAGAAGTACCTCTTAGTATGATTGAAAATAAGAATGAACTTTGTAATTTTCCACACGTTTTTAATAACCAACCGGTTTCAACACTCACGTGTCATCATCAGGGACTAAAATTTTTGAGCAAGGGAAGGCCTTAAATAGTGCACTGGTGGGGGGGGGGGGGTTTATCTCTTTAGGAAGGGGAAGGAAATTTGAGGGAACGCTTAGGTATAAAATGGTTGGAGGATAACATGGAAAGGGAGTGAGGCATGGGGCTACATCACAGGGGTAAGAAGAATATATTGGAGGTTAGGTCAAATGTTCACATTGTGGCGAATAATGGGGTATACCAGAGCAAGTGGTCAACGGGGAACATTTAAAATCCGTCAAATCATTTAAAAGTAAAATATCGGGTGAGCACCGTCGTTCTACAATTTCGTATTTCTCTAAAAAGTCAAGTTTAAAACCTTTATCTTGGACGTGTAAGACTTGAGGTTTGAAGTTTCCCCGGTGTCCAGTCTCTAGTAGATGTTTAGCATACATTGAAGTCTCGTCACAGTATCTAACACACTTCTCATGTTCTTTCACTCTGGTCACAAATCTTCTCCCCGTTTGGCCCACATACACTGCGTTACAATCACCACACACTATCAGATACACACCACTTTTATGGTCCACCTCAATTTTGTCTTTGGAATTAAAGAGTAATTTGCTTAGTGTAGTCGGATTATAAAAACAGACCTTAAAAATGCCTTTGGGTAAATGTCTAGCTATTACTTGGCTAATATTGCCTAGGAAGGGCAGTTTAAACCATTTCTTTGATTTATCGTGGGGAGATTGGTCCAAATTGCACAGTAACTTTGTAGCTTTTGACTTTTGAATTTTATTTAATAATTTTTCCACTGTATGTTCACCATAGCCATTCTGATGAGCTATCATTTTTATGGTGTGCAGTTCATCTTTAAATGAGCTATCCTGAAGTGGGATGCTCACTAGCCGGTGTAACATAGAGTTTATGGCAGCCAGTTTATGTGCATAGTGATGGGTTGAACTATTGGGAATTATAGCATCTGTAAAGGTATCTTTGCGATAAATGGCAAACTGATGTTTACTGTCTTTAATGGAAATGGACAAATCTAAATAATTGAGGTAACCATTACCTAGTTCCATAGTGAAAGTAATAGATTTGTGCAGGGAGTTTAAAATTGATAAAAATTGGTCCAGTTGCCTCAAAGTACCAGTCCACAAACAAATTATGTCATCTACGTATCTATAGTAATAATAAATGTTGCTTAAAAGAGAGTGGTTTGCGCTAAATGACCTCTGTTCTAGAGAATCCATAAATATTTCCGCTAAAACTGGGGAAAGTGGGGATCCCATAGACAGTCCATGTCGTTGTTTATAAAAATTGCCATCGAACAGGAAGTAATTTTGGTCGGTGCACAAGGTTAAAAGTTGTCCAAAGTCTTTCACAATGTCATCACTGCAATCCGCTTTTCTTAGCCAGGATATTGCGTAGTCAATCGCCTCGAGTGAGGGGATGGATGTAAAGAGATTGCGCACATCGAAGGAAACTAACTTTCCATTAGGGGGTGGAGTCATATCTTTGAGTTTGGATTATTAAAAACGTGTGGAAAATTACAAAGTTCATTCTTATTTTCAATCATGGAAAAATTCCACAATGTGACGGCCGAAGTTGTTTCATCGACCTCTTAGTATATTTTTATTTTTATGTATTACATCCTGCTTTCTTGAAAAGAGATACATTACTAATATGTACGCTGTCAAAATTTATTGCATTAAACTACCTTTTTCATACTGAAAATATCTTTAATTGCTAGCTGTTAGGTAGTCGCTTTACCATTCGCACAGTAATTTTACTCTTGATATCTTACTCCTATCATAATTAATAGTTTAGAATCAATCGGGTAATTCAATTGAAAAATCATAGAATTTTCAATGATTTACCGTTCCTTACTTAGAGCGCTGTGGGGTAAAACACTTGACGTTCAGTCCTCCGTCCGTCGGATGGGCCGGTAAACTGTGTTACTCTTGGTGTATTTCGTGAAGAGTATGCCAATGTGGTCTTCGGTCTTCTTTTCCTTTCTTCTATCCCATGAAACCCTGTCCCTATCCCTGAACCCACTAGCCCATTATTATTAATGACAGAAATGACCTGCGCTGTCAGTCGCCTGTTTCGAATAATTACCCAATTACGTGTATGCAATAAATCATTGGCTTTAAAAAGGGGGCAGTACTTTATTCTCTATATTTTAAAAATTATTTACGTAATTTTATTTATGCATCTTCCTTCATGCTGTGTGCTAAGCGAACCGACCTGTCTTTCCCGTATGAAGTTAATGAGTAACCTCTAATTAAATAGTATTGTAATTATTAGTGGATGTATGTGGTGATTGTTTGCTGATTATTCACGCCCTCGAGGTGGATAGTTGCGTACTTTGTTGATAAGTATTTAGTTTAAGTTGTTTTTGACTCATCGAATAGCACCCGCCTTCTTAGGAAGGTTTTTATCCTACAAATATGGGTGTGGATGGCTGCTCTTTTTAGCTTGGCAAAGGGGAGTTCAATCTTGCTATGATGAAAAATATTATCTTTGGTGAATATTTTTTCTACATTTTTTTCGATGCGAGGCATCATTTGAAAGGTAGGCCTGGCATTTTGCCCTTGTCATATTGGGATACTCGACTCTGCTCTTTGTCAACTAATGATTTTCCAGTTCCTTAGACTAATATGTGGAGTCATTAGCTGGCCTTGCTAATTGGTCTAAGGATTAAGGGTATCCATGTAATTGTAATTTCCTCAATGGTGTGGTGGCTTATTATTATCGAGAAAGTGACGCCCACTCCTGATCAATTGGCACTCCATTCTAATTAGGGCTCGGCTAGACTCAATTTTCATTATCAAACCTTGCTGAATAAAAGTTTTTTTAGGTGGTGAAGGTCAAGCGACGATAACTTACAGATACATCAATCAATATCGATTATATCGAGCTTTACTCACATTATGGGGCATATCTTCCGGACAATAATGATTGCCGATGCATTAATCATCCTCCATGTCGAGATATCGATAGGTACTTGTCGTGGTGTTGAGATATTGATAATGATCGTTTAAAGTTGATGTTTCGATTTTTATAATCGATATTGTCGCCACAGGTGCGATAATCATTGACCAAATAAGGGGGTTGGCAATAATTGCCAATATCCATATTTCGATTTGCCACTTAGGAGATAATTATCGACTATAAATAATTATTGAAACTCACTTCCCAAAGTTTTCGTATTGATGTAGAAAATATCGACAGTGGGTATCGTTTTGTCACCTGTGTCATATATCTTAACGCCTTGTCGAGCGGAAGAAAATAAATTTGCGATTGGCGTCGGTTGTAGTGAAGCGGCTTTAAATCTATGCCAAGGTCGAAGAGTATTGTTTTTCGCGATAATATTTATTGCGACCTTTCTCTAATCTGTTTCGTCTCTCTTTCTTCGTTTCCAAGATGATTAATTTTTAACGCGACGTGTCCTTCCTTTCGGTAGACTTGAGAGGAGTTGTTGTGGTTTTGCTAAAGTATTTTTTTTGGCGGGGTGATTTTCTTAGTAAATCGAAATGTCCATTCCACAACTAATGTAACGCTAAAGGGGGAGGGATCCGGTCTACTCTTACTATGCTCGAACGACAGGCCTTCCGTAACGTTGGGAGCATGATACACTAAAAATTCCTTTTTTTAAATATCTAATTATGGCGATCCACAAAATATTAATGATTTTATTATAGCATAGAGAAATAAATGAGGTATTCATAAAGAATACTCATTTTGTCTTTCACAAAAAAGAGAGGTTTCATTGCTTAATTGCACAGGACGTCTAAACAAATGTTACGGAGTGTAATGGTGTAATGTAAGGGAATGGAAAAGAGGGTTATCAGCGTCATGTAAAATTCGGATGGTCCCTTAATTCGTATTGTGACTTTTCATGCAGCGAATTAGGAATTTCCGTGAATTCTTGAAAAAAGAATTGAATTTGGAGTAAAATACTAGTCCGAACGAGGGATTTCTTTAAAGCCCTTATTCATTTATGCAATTGCAACCCTTTTAAAT
Source organism: Platycnemis pennipes (assembly GCA_933228895.1). Taxonomy (NCBI): domain Eukaryota; kingdom Metazoa; phylum Arthropoda; class Insecta; order Odonata; family Platycnemididae; genus Platycnemis; species Platycnemis pennipes. The sequence goes on from OW121855.1 coordinate 73,588,147, forward strand.
AGTATAATTGTAGGGGATCAGGATAATGTTGTGGCTGGATTATTGGCTTTCCATCCTGATGACTCGAGTTTGAATCTCAGTAGTGGTGAAAATTGTTTCATTGGTATACCGGTCCCCAATTGAGTGCTGTATTGCTTCAGAAAGGGTACAGTATTCCGTCCGTCAGATGAAATGTTAGACCATGATCCCCCTGGCGCCTTTCGTTAATAGCAGGATAATGACGATGCCGGGTTTCTATCCACCCTTACTCCGTTTCATTAAAAGTTCATTCTTATATTTAATTACCCACCTATCCTAAATGACGCAGGTGACAGTAGCTGTCGGTCGCCTCCCCTGAATAACTACTGCTATTACTAAAAGTTTAACTAGATGAACAGATAAGTTTGAAAATCGAAATACGGATTGGTCGCATCGAATGGGAAAATTTTCTTATGTTCGCGATCGAGGTAATGGGATTGAGTCGAACTGGCAATCAACTTTCAGAATCAGTGGGCGTTTCCTCCTGTCCATCTTTTCTCAAGATCGCTAGATAATGCAGTCTGGTCCAAGGCATAAGGTATTTTCTTTCGTCTTCGCCTCGACTTACTTTCGCTGTCCCGACAATCGTAAATATTATCATATTAACATTATTTTACTTATTTCAAATTTGTCTCATTATGTATAGGCATTATCGCTTGTTTTGTTTGGCACAATGAAACAATTCTCGCTTCAATTCCTCAAGGCTTCAATCCTTTAGTGGAACATGGCCATGAAGATCAGTATATATCATTGGAAGTAATATAAAGGATTGCGATTGCACTGTGGAATATGGCCTTTTAATAAGTTATCGTCTGCTGCTCCCTTTTCCAATCTATTGAATTGAAGTTGAAGTCATATTGCTTGAGAGATATTGATGTTCATAATTATTGTTGCGGCCATTCTTTGGTTGTTTTTTGTTTTTATTATTTTCTTCAGTTTGAGACATTGTTGTTGATGTTTTTGACACCTGACATAAGTAGATTGGTATGGATATTATTTTTCGTTGGTCTATAGTTCCCGTCGCCTGAATTTCGTATTTAATAATATTTATTTCGCTCGGCAACCAACGAATACACCTGTCTGTCTGTGTTTTTAAGCAGGGTAAACAGCCAATGGATTTTAATTTAGGTACAGGGTGATTCATAATTGTCTCCGGAATTTTTCAGGTGTATTATTTAATAGCCATAGAAGTCACACTAAAAAGTAGTGCATCGGTATAGTGAGATACTATCCATGTTTTGAGCACTTATTACATGTGCTCCCCATGTACACCAATGGTGGCACCACATACATGAATCTTGAATTAAACCTCTTGTCGTACGCGTACCAAATTATCACGATAGATATCAACGTCTCAATGTTCGATCCTCTGCTACAATTTCTTCCTAAATCTTTGATTACCCGATTTTGATTGCTACGAATGCATGTTAAAGTATAAAAACTGGAAAATTGTTTTTGATTATTTTAAAAAATTCCCTTTAATATTAGTTAATTTCGTTTCGCTGACATGTTAGTGCTGGTAAATTGGAAATATTTTCCGGATGTGTCAGGAATCTGATATTGTCTGCTGGAGAAAACTCGGTGCTACTGAAAAAATTATTAATGACGGTACCTTTCTTTTAGAAGCATAGAAAAGCGCCCACGCTCTTAATCTAGCAGTTTATTCAATCGAGCCGTATTTCTTAATATATCTACATTTTTATTTCCAAAACTAGCAAAAAATAGTACAATAATAGTATTATGAATTAGAAAAGCATTAGTACCTTGATATAATAGGCATGATGCATCCTGCAACGTAAGAAAAAACTTTATTTTGGGAATTGTAATGGGTAATCTTTAAATTTTTATGACTTGGGTGAAAAAATGTGATTTTAACTCCAGGACTAGTCATCTAATTGCAAAAATTTATATCATTGAATAGTAACAGGAGAGTGACGACGAATGTTTAAGTGCATACATGTGTCCGTGCATTTTAACCCACCATCGTTTGATACGATACATGCTAATTTAGGTAGCACAAGCCCCTTGATGGGCAGTGATTTATCGACAATGCAGTCTACTGAAGTGATTTTAGAATACATGACATAATCGAGATTTTAAGAAACTTTCATTAATGGCTCACTTCCTCTGAGATTATGCCCAGGGAAAAAGAAAATTCTCGAAGCACTTTTCCAACATGATCGAAAAATTGTTAAAGAGAAACCATTATTGAAGTGCATATTTGCAAATGCAATTTTAAATTATGTAAGCGTCTTCTAAATTAATTGTGATGTCATTGGTAAAACTAGGTTGCCATGAGTAATAATAGCTTGAGCAAGGTAAGTCAAGTTTATGCGTTTTGAAACAGTTTTAATTTTCCGTAAGCGTAATATGACCTACATGTCTGTTGTCGTCATAAACGCTTGGGGACGTATTTGGGTTTACTTTTTGGAAGTGATGAAAGATTGATAGTCGTGTTCCGTACGCCGTTGCGAGAATTTTCCTTTGCTTTCATTAATTTTCCTCACACGTAGTTGAGGTCGTGCATATTTAACGCCGAAAGACAAAAGCTTTCCTTCCCTGTTGACAGAAGGGTGCCGCGAGGATTTTAAAACTGCCTTGAGTAGTTAGGGAAAATTTAAGCTACCGTAATAACCGAGAATATATCTAGTATCCGCAACCCTCCAATAGAGTGTAACTGGCAGGGAGGTGAATCATAAATGGATTTACGGCATAAGTAGATATATCTATATACACATTGCTACGGAATGAGAGACATGAGTTAATTACTCATTCACCAAGCATGTATATAATTCCTGAGAACTAATATTGAGGTCATAGTTGATGTCCAGGCTAGATAGATAAAGAGAGTCGTGAATAATACGTATTCAGGTATCCTCGTTTTCATAAATTCTGTGAACATCTCTTGAAGTATGCTAATATTTCTTCCCTCCCTTGCTTTAATTTTTAAAATGGGAATGTTGCTGTATACAATTAGTATAACCAAAGAGTAACTATAGTACTATAATTACTCTATGGTGTAGCAAAAGTTTTAGTTCTGTAGATCACTGATTTAATAACTATGTAGTACATATATAGTTTTAATTTACTGCTTGCAGTGTAGAGGTTAGATCTAAATGTATATGAAATCCTTCCGCATTCTATTTTTACTATTGCTAATACTACCTATTCTAGCTAATTATCTCCACGGTAACTTCAATGTAATCCAGATTTGAATCTCATTTTATCGCTTCCGTCCGACCCACTGTTTAATGCACGTACTTTAAGGGATGGGAATATACCTGCTGTATCAACCTAGAACTCGCACTATTGGAATGTATTAATGATGAGTGATGAACGCTGTGGATGGAATCGAAGCGAAGGATTGCCTGCAAGCCGTAAACTATTTCCAAGTACGTAATACGAGTAGAATATGTCCCGACTAGTCCCATATAAAGTACGTACTGGTGTATGCACCGACATCGAGGAACGTGGTGGTGTGTTAGCTCATGGGCATACAAAGGATGATGTCGGAGAGAGCGAGAGAGTGAGAGAGCGAATTGTGTACATGCAGCGACGCGGCAACGGTAACAAGGACGTTGGCAGAGTCACATTGGCGGATCCGAAACAGCATGCGAACTGAAAGGGGGCGCGCGTTCCGTTTCGCTCTTTTTTTTGTTTCATCGCGCGGATTATTTTTCGTCGACGCTTCCTTTTCGTCTCAAAATGTCTCTCCCCGTGAGAGAGAGAGAGAGAGAGAGGGAGTGTCAGCGCTGCTGCTTCTCCCCATTCCCAAATCCACCCTGGCGAAGTTCCGGCAAAACGCAACAACTCGGCTACAAGCTCGGGAGTGACACCGGCTGCTACCTTTCCCGCCTCCTCTCCCCTTCCTCCAACTCCCCTCCCACGCTCCTGCCCTCGAAACCCCTTTTATGCGCACCCTCTTCCTCGCCTTTTATAATCTAAAGGCTCTCCCTCCCCCAACGCTCGCTTACATTTCGCTGCAAAACTCCGCTCCCCTCGAGTTGCCCCCCTAAAAATATATACATAGACCCCTCGTGATCTCGATTCTACCCTCTAGATTCAACCTTCTTTGTACCTCCCACCTCGTTTCCCAACCCTCTTCTCTGCCTGAGGAGTAGCAATTTATTGGAAGATTGGAAGGGAGTAGGGGTCGAAAGAGAATAGCACCTCATTGGGAAAGAGTAGAGGACCAAGAAACAATAGCGCCTCTGCTGTTGTGCCTGTGTTGCTATGATGCGAAGTATGTTTTTTGGTTATGCACGATTTTACGCGTCACTTATTTGCCTTATTTCATCTACACCTAATGAGTATCCTTTCAGCCAGCTTGATGACGAATGGCAGGTGGTAAGTCATTCTAAAATTTACACCGGTTGCTTGCAACTAAAACCTATATGACCTCGTTTGGAAAACGAGTTTATTGACTGTGAAACATGCTCTAAGTTAATATAATTATCCAACCTAAGATTGTTTAACTGTAGCCTCATTTTTCAGTATTCAATTACAGTTAAATACTGGTGCTTATTTTCACCAATACCCCACTCTTTACTTGGTCATTGTATGTACTTATCCCTTGATCTTTGTCGTGGGATCCTTCCTTATAAGTTTCCCTCTGTTATGTTCTAGGCAAATCCTTTTTATTTCATGCTTGTCCAGTCCGGCTGGTTTTGATCTTTAATGCAGTGTTTCTTGTACAACTTTCTCCCTCGGCTCTTGTACGTACGTCTTAAATTTATTATTTCCATCCATATAATTTTTGGCGTTCTTACCTACACGCCATTAAATGGTTAGGGATTTGCGAAGGAATGTGGGTGCTGGTCACTGGGTGGACGAGGCAACCGAAAATTTGCGAGTTCGAATTCCGCCTAGGACATGGATGTTGTGTTTGTCTTATGCTTACCAGTAGAGCACAAAATAGCATGAGGGCCTCTTCGCACGCATAAATCAGGCCCGAAATATTTTTTATCACATAGTATGAGCGATAATTAAAATGAATTTGCGCACATAACATGTTTATTGAGATAAAATAACGTGTATTTATGTAAATTTCATATTACAAATATATTTAGCACAAATTATTCAGGAATTTCCTCCTAAATATATTTTTAAGAGGATGTATGTATAAAAAATTGCCCTGGTTCCCCTGGGGTATTTTATAATTTCGTTCGCTGATCAAAACTTTTGGATACCAATCGGAGAGACGGCGCGATATAAACTTAGGCAATGGGGAACCTACAGCCCAAGAGTATTTATTATATATTTTCCGAAATGAGGTAGGCATTAATTTGCATTTCACATCGGTATTTTTGCAAAGCTTTGGCGTTGTAGTAAGTAGCCTTTTGGAATTTCTTCTGGAAATCCCGGGCTCAAATCTGATGTCTCTGGCACGTCCAGTTACGTCCGAGCTATTTAATTTTCTGATTTCGAGATCCCTCGGGAAACCACAGACCGGACCAAGAAAGGAACTTGCTTCCTTACTCTGATGTGTGAACTTTTCAAGCCATAAGAATCAGTACGTGGCGTTGGAACGCTTTGCTGCATATAACGTGTTTTACATACTACTACGTAGATATATTGCATGTCTCCATGTAGTAGCCAAGTTGCATGTATATAAAGCATGTTTGATGATATTCACCCCCTGCCACACACCCTCGTGGTGGCTCGTAGGGTATTACGTAGATGTAGATGAACAGTATAATATGCATTATCTATCGGTTAATGATGTAGTAGAATACAAGCAAGACCCAAGTAGACCCAAATTGCTTGTAGTAGAATACAAGCAACTCCCAAGGCGTGTAATTAGTCCAGAACACACACTGGATAGTGACGCGTTGTTATTGCCCCCGTTACGACCTCATATATTCTAGTTTTAATTTCTTTTGGCGTTCTTTGTTTTTCTATGGGAGCGGAGTGCTTACCTCAGTCCATTTGTGTACACTCCGGACTTCCTTCGTCTCTTTTTCCTTCGTAGAAGAGCGTCTCTCACGAGCCGCCGCCCCCACCCCCGCCTTCTCTCCTCACCCCTACTGAAAACCTGTTCTTCGGCCGCGTTGTAGTATGTCCCCTCAACCTCTCCATATCACGTCGTCCGCCTTCGCATCCTCACGCTCCCTCGCAGTCTTTTGTTTAGTTCCCCCTCCCCTCGACCCCTCTAAGGAAACTCCCCCCCTGCCTTTCTTTCTCCTCTCTCCCCTTCGCTCTCCCATAAGGTCACTATTTCTGCCCCCTTCCGTCCGCCTCTCGCTCGTCGGCTACCGTCACGAAAAAGTCTCTTTCTTCTCCTTTGACCCAAACAAAGACGCTCTCCCTCTAGCGAGTCTTGCCGAGGGAATTGCCCGTCTACGCGCGCAATATTACATATTTGTTTTTTAGTAGAAGTTGGTCGGTTCGTGAATGGTGTGCGGTGAAGGGTTGCTGGGTTTATAAAAGGAATTATCAGTTTTCATTGTAAACACTATAACGGTTTACATTTGGGTAAAGAATAGTCAACTTGAGCGATATTGCTGCAACGACGGCTCCAAAATTGTTGCCGAATCTGTGAATTAAGAGTTCGACAATAAAATGACAAGACTGAGGTCACGAAGAAATATAAAATAGAATAAAATTTTACCCATTAATTGTTTAAAGTATGAATCCTTTTTATTATTTAAAGAATGGACAAGTACGACAACATTTCTTACTTCACTTAGAAGTATATGCTACGCACGTTGCTGCACATAACGCGTTTATATCTTTCCTCAAATAATCTTATTAATAAATTGCCGGACTCTCTGCTTAGGCTTTAATAACACCAAAGAGCTTAGATGGTGAAACATCCATGGAGCCATTTTTTTTAAATATTGGAGAATGTGATAAGAAGACAAGGAAATGCAATAGATCAATCCATATTACTTGATGTAGATATATTAGAAATACTTATGTGTTACGATTATCAAACACAAATCGTGTTGAATATATTAATTGGACTTTAGCTATCTCTTTTCACTTGTTAGTTCTTCACACAACGCCGTGGAACCATCGCCGAACACTTTCAGTGAGCAAATGCCCGAAATAAAAATTTCATGTCGCGGAATAGAGCAGCAGTTAAAAAGCATTAGTAAAAACAAATCACCAGGTCCCGATCAAATTCCTACCAGAGTATATAAAGCATTAGCTTCTTAAGTAGCCCCCTATCTAGAAATAATATTCAATAAAACACTAAAGAACCACACAGTACCCAAGGATTGGAAAGTAGCTAACATTACATCTATTTTTAAAAGCGGTAATAGGGAAGAACCTAGTAACTACAGACCCATTTCACTCACGTCAATCTCTTGTAAGATATTTGAGCACATTATAGTCAGTTCGATCATGGGGCATTTGGATAGTCAGGGATTACTCATAAATAGCCAACATGGGTTCCGGAAAGGTAGATCTTGCGAGAAACTTAGCTTCATTCGTACAAGATATTTTAGTCTACGGCGAAAACAGTACTGAAGTTGATGCGATATTTTTAGATTTTAAAAAGGCATTCGATAAAGTTCCTCATGATAAATTAATCTTGACGTTAGAGAGTTTTGGTATAAATAAAGACGTTGTATGTTATGTAAAAGAATTCTTAAGTGGGCGAGAGCAGAGGGTTGTCAGATGGTATCATGTCGGACACAATCAAAGTCACATGGGGAGTTCCCCAGGGCAGCGTAGTAGGTCCGCTTCTATTTATTTTATACATAAACGATTAGGGTACCGTAGTTAGTAGTAAGCATAGACTTTTTGCAGACGATGCGGTAGTGTATAGAGGTATATCAAACGAAGAGGACACGAAATCACTTAGTAAGGATTTAGATGCAATTCAATAGTGGTGCGACAAATGGCAGTTAGAACTTAACCTTAAAAAGTGTGTAGCTATCAATTTTTGGAGGAGGAATAATTCGATAGAGCGATCCTATAGAATTAATAACACGAAGATCGAAAACGTTGAAACCGTTAGGTATTTAGGTGTAACAATCACTAAAGATTTATCGTGGGGTAGACACATCCGGGAAATATGCGGCCGAGCGAAGAGAAAGCTAGGATTTATAAAAAGAGTACTTGGGAAATGTGATGAGAAGACAAAAGAGTGATGCTACTTTTCACTAGTTAGGCCCCACCTTGAGTATGCAGCCAGTGTATGGGATCCTAATGAATTAGGTTTGATGAGAGAACTAGACAGTGTGCAGCGTAGAGCAGCTAGGATCGTTAAAAGGTGTTACGCTAGGTTGAGTAGTGTTTCAGAGTTAATACAAGAATTAGGGTGGGAATCTTTATTAGATCGTACGTTAAGGTACAGATTGAATCTATTGGAGAAATTTCAATCAGATAGCTTTACTGAAAATGTTAGGCACATATTGAAAACACCAGCGTATTATGCTAGATTCGACCAGTTAAATAATATTAAAGAGATGGATTGTCGAACAGATAGATTCAAAATAGAATTTTTCCTCGTACTATAAGAGAACAGAATAGGCAGCATAGCAAAGGGATAGGTAGGGGAAATATTTTAGAGTAGTCTGTAGTGCATGTTGCATGTATTAACCCCTTAAATACTATAGACACTAACAATCTAGTTGCATGAGACCCTATAGTTGCTTTTTTGCATGTCAGTAGTGCATGCTTGGTGATCTTCACCCCCTGCCACACACCCGCGCGGTGGCTTGCAGGGTATCGTGTAGATGTAGATGTTAGGCCCCAACTAGAATACTCGGCTAGTATTCGTGATCCAGATGAGGATTAGTTTGTAATAAGGTGCTCGAATAAAATCTCAGATTTTCTTGCTTTAAGGGACAATAATTGATATGATCGAAGTTACCGGGAGGGGCAATCACGTATTTATTAACGTATGACAAGCGTCGGCGTATAATACTAACCTTAATTTTAAGGACAACGCTTGCGTGACAACTATGAAATAAAAGACTTAAGAGCTCGAAAGTTTTTTACATGCCCATGTTTATAAATGTTTATAGCCCTTTATGATCAAGTTGGTAGTTATTCGGGGGAGACGGACGAATTTGTGCCATTGAGGGTAGTTTGTAAATTAGGTGGCTGTAGGAATTGTTTCGGTAACAGAGGAAGTGTGGAGTGAAATCCGACGGCGGCGTTAGCCTGCTGTTGATGGAAGGCTTTAACGTCCCATATGACGTTAGGAGTAGGTGCTGAACTTGAAATGCTCTCCAATAGGAACTCAACTGGGGACCGGTATATCATTGAAAAATCTCTGCCACTGCCGGGATTCGAACCAGGGCCCTCTGGATGGGAGGACAGTATTTAAGCCGCAACACCAACTCTTGATCCCTTTAATAGAACAAGTACGAGGTACTTCACAAGTGAAAGATGCAGAAGAGAGATTTCTTAATCGCTTAAAATGAAAATTTCTTATTTATTTAATTAAGTTAGTGTAAGCGTATAACACACGGATAAAATTAAGGCACTAAATTTGAATGAAATGGTACGTGTTACGTTCCAATATATATGGTGGTTCGTATTGGTAACATTGTACTTTGTTAAAGGTTACTATAGTAATCCCTACTTCTGTTCAAATATTTACGGTTGAATGCTGCACATAAGCAAGGAGACGTAAAATTGGGGCTCTTACGTTTGTCCTGGCACCGTGCGTCTCAAATCTCGGAGCGAACATGGGGCACGCGTGTTTTTCTTCGATCTCTCCGAAGGGCCACCGCCGTATCCCGATTAATAAGGAACCTGTTCCGAAACCGGAAGCGGAGCGTCGGACCAAAAATAGTCTCCCCGCACCGCGAAGGGGATTGGGTGGGTGGGAGGGTTCGTTTCGTTCCCTCCAAGGGTTTCAACCTGTTACGCGCCGTTCTCCATGTCGCGACTCTTGCTTCCCCCGCGCAGACCCGTCGTACGCAGTCGCCGTGCCCGGGGAAAAGTCAAGAAGTCTATATGCAGGCGGAGTTCTATTATCTTCACCGATCTAGTACCCATCGACTCTCCGTAAGGGTGTGTGTAAGAGGGTGACTTCATTCATATCTACAAAATAGACCCTGTAGGAGGAAGTTGGCTCTTCAGTAGTGTGAGACATCTACATCTACGCGATATCCTACAATCCACCCAGAGGGTGTGTGGTAGGGGGTGAAGATCACCAAACATGCTTTATATACATGCAACTTGAATACTACATGAAGACATGCAAGATAATAGGGTCACATGCAGCTAGATTGTTAGTATCTACATAGTCATAAAGGGATTATTGGTTGTTAATACATGCATCATGCAGTGCAGACTACTGTACAATATTTCACCTACCTATCCCTTTGCCATGCTGCCTATTGTGTTCTTTTATAGTTCGGGGGAAAAATGAAATTTTGAATCAGTACGACAATCTGTCTCTCTACTCTTATTTATCTGGTCTACATCTACATAATACCCTGAGAGCCACCATAAAGGTGTGTGGCAGGGGGTGAACTCTCACCAAACATGCACAATATATGATGCATAAAAAAGGATTAGACCCTGAATAGGTACTGTTCAAAATTACGCTATTTAAAAAAAGATGAAAATAGCGAAGCATAAAATGTCATGCAAAAACATGCTGTTAGTTGGGTTAGCTTTAAGTCCTTACACCAACATTCAGCTACCAATGTTATCCATTGCTACACTCGTACTCTAGCATCATACGCTGGCGTTTTTAATGTATAGGTAGGTACTTAACATCTTCAGTGAATCATCCGACTTAAATTTCTGCGATAGAAAATTATATCGTTCATAATTTTGCTGTAGCCATCAATAAGCAAACGATTCATTGCTTCGTAGCTTTTGCGGTTTATTTAAGCACACTGGTATTACACAAAATATCATTTTGAAGAAAAACGCGTTTATATTCTTATATTGCAGAAAGCCAAAAAATTACTATCAGTCGTGAATACAAATTTAAGATCATTAAGTTGGAACGTATTTTGAAAAATCTAGAAGTATCATGTACTTCTAGATCTGTAAAGGTTCAGATACAGTGCCGTAGATTAACACGGCACCCATGCCCGAGAATAGATTCGAACCTCGGACCCTTTCTTTGCCAAGGGGTTTGTTTTTGTTCTTGGTGCCACACCGTTATGCGGGACAATGAACAACTCAGTAAATCCCGCGAAGGCATCAATTGTAAGAAATCTGCAGCGCAGCGACACAGGAAACAGAAGGTGAAACTAGTAATTTAGTATTTAACATAGGAATAGGTGCGCGTCGGTAATTCAGACTTATATGCTAGGTGTCTGAAGTCAACTACTACCACCCACGCTTAGTGGTTGCTGGCAGGGTACTCAGCAGATTTAGATCTCTTCGTCTCAGATCACCATAACCTAAGTCGTAAAACCCTGATCCAAGGTCACAAATCGTCCGCGAACGATGTGGAAACGGCATTGTTTTATCTTCCAAAGAAATGCGAAACGTGATTTTTTTCTTCGATGATGGGGTTCCGTGCAATGTAGTCTTCGGACGTTTATGGGAACCGGAGCGCGGGTGGAATAATTCATGGGATCCCTTTCACAGTTATTTTCGATGCACCTTCCCCTCGAGTTGCCTTGTTTCGTGAAGAGTGCGTGTAAACATTCAGCGAGTTTTCATGTTATCATATGCTATGCTTGATTACAGAACTAGACAGTTTGCTGCAAAGAGCAACTAGATTGGTTAAAAGGTGTTGCGATATGTTTACCACTATGACGTAATTAATATAAAAATTAGTTTGGAAATCATTGTCGATTCGTAGATAAAAATACGGAATAACTCCTGCAGACATTTTAAGCGAACAGTCTAAAGATGTTACAATTGTATCAAACATGACCAGCGTGCTATGGCAGGTTCGACCAAGAAGATAAAATCAGAGAGATAGTGAGGCGGATAGATCCAAATATTAATGTTCTCGGCGCGCAAGTAGGGAAATTAGGAGATTACAGCGAAAAATGGGAGAAAATTAGAATAGGTATTGTAGATTTTGACGTAGAAGAGTGGCTTATTGTGACTTTTGTAACATGTTCAGGTTTTAATATTATTAACTCGTTCAAGCTATGGAAAATATAAATTAATATATTTAAAGTAATGCCTGACTAATCAATGATAATTACATTTCTTTTTCGAGATTAACAATCTAGTTACGCCTCTCAGTTGCTGGTATTAATGCCTGCACGGACTATAGTCGACCAAAATATCATGTGCACTAAAGTTTGAAGGGTGTTTATGAAGTAGGTAATCAAAAGATCTACACAAATTTTACTTGTATTATATTATTTCTGGCTTAATTTTATCAAATATGAATTCATGCATTTTAAATTTAAATTATTTTTTTGTATTTCTACTACAGTTCGAATGCAAAAAGAGCTAGGTTTTTCACATATCAAAAATTGCTCCGACTTTAAAAATTTATTTATCAAAAACCCTTCAGCTGATCAATTTCAAAGTTTAGCACGATGAATACGAAAATATTTTTTACGTTTTTTACAAATATCATACTTTTATTCGTACAAAAATTAATACTGTAATAATTTTTATCAAGAGCGTTTTTCTCGGCTCTGGGTGGTAGAGCAAATGCTTTCTTTATTACGTTTTAATCCGTGGATATCAAAATGTTATAATACGTCATCGTTGACTGCGTAGTTTATATTAATTTTTTTGTATCATTTTATATTTGTATGGGTTAGAATGGGGCAAGTGCACTTAATATTTTGGTGTACATTGGTGTTGTTGCATGCCTCCATGATGTAAGCGTAAATTTCATTCTCTTATTGTGAAATGTAGGTATGTCACGTATTGGTGTAATCCCTGCCGCAAACCCCTGTGGTGACGTGAACCATTGCTTTTTCAAATTTTTATTACCATTGCTTTTACAAATTTACGCATTAACTTTTACAAACGTTAATAAGTGAGCAGAAAGTGTTATCATACCCTAAAGTTCTGTCCAGCTATGAAAAAACCACTTTTTATTATGTAGATTTTATGTTGATGTAGACTTTATCGTAGCCAGTGTTTTGTTTTTTTATTTAGAGGCGTACCTATATTACGTAACGCTAAAAGGGTGGGGTGTGGGGCTGGACCAATAGTTACAATGTAATATCAACTGGGAGGGGGGTGGAAGTACAGCCTTCCGTTACTCTAGGGAAGAGATTGGTATTAGTTTATGTTAGCAAGGTATTTAAAAAGCTTGGCTATCTTATTATTTACAAAAAAGAGAAGGTTTATTGGCAAAGTTACGTATTTATTTTGGTGAGAGTTATGTAGTGTTAGGGGGAGAGAGGTTGAAAAATGGAAATAATCACCTACAAGCTATCGTAATGTGTGGCAGTCAAGCTATCGTGGTGTGACTGGGGAGGAAGGATCATTAGAAAACATTCATATCGCATTTGTTGCCTAAAGTACTGGGTAGTTAATAAAAGCTTAAGTTATTTTCCTTATGCAACCGGCACAGGAAAGTAAATTTTGAAATTACAGTCACGAAGGAATTTTATTCATATTTTGAGAATGTTTCTCCATCTACTTTGTGCCCTGCAAGTCACCGCATGGTTGGGTTACAGGGGGTGACTCTACACTAGTCTTGTATCATCAACACTCATATTTTTAGTGATTAAACTACCGATTTCACTGTTAAAAACTAATTAAATAATGGAGCACGGTGACTTTATCAGAAATTGAATCTTACTTCTGAACTAACATGTAGCTGGACAGATTCCGTGCAAATATTGTACAAGTATTTCAGATTACGTTCAAATAATGTAAGGAAATGGAAAATTCAATTACTCTAAATGGGTTAACATGTTGAGGGGTCGGCCGATTTGCAAAGCAGGCAAAAAACTACCATCCTAATTATCCTTACGGGTTTACATCCATTTAGGCTTGCTCCGTCATTTAACACACTCAACGCGGATGCCTTGAATTCAAGGCATGCCTCGTTACCCTGGGAGGTTGATGCCTTGATGTCAAGACATGGGGTCCCGTTATGTTCGTTACTAAGTAAAAAAATATTATTATATTGCAAAAATTTTATGTTTAAAGCATTTATAATAATGTATTTATTCACATAAAAGAAAAAAATATATTTCGGACATGAATACTTTTTTATGAAATAGGCCAGCATTGAGTGTGTTAACCATATCCTGTTTGTGGGGTGGAAGGCATTTTAAAAACCTATCCGTGTGGTCTTCTATCGCTCTAATCGTATTTTCTTAATCTAATCGGCCGTAGCAATGAAGGACGTCCCTAATTTTTATGAACGTGACCAGAAAACACGACGTTTTCATATGTAATTGAAAGATTCAGTCCTAATTGCAGCCCCGCGGTCTGATAGCGAGTCCCATCCGGATGCTTCTAAATGGGTTGGGACACTAAAACAATTATCCTAAAGACCTCTCTCAAATCTTTCCCATATTTTCTTTTCACGTTCTAAAACATATTTTGACCTGGTTCTCACGGTCCTTATTTCGGTCCTAATTTACTAACGGCATACTCTGGAAGATGCCTGGCAAGAATTGAGTACATGATGTGCCTATCTAAATGTAAAAAATACCATCTTAGCTATCGCAAGGGTGTGCAGGAGGGGGAGGACTACACTTGGCATGCATTAGTCTACTTCTACATACAACCCTGCAACCCACCGTAAAGGTGTGTGGCAGGGGGTGAATTCACATAAAACATTCATTATTGCATGCATATTTATATATCACTTTTATGTCAAGAAAAAAAAACTTATATTAGTATGTACATCACTGGTTCTGTTGTTAACCTTGTTAAATTTTTAAAATTAATGGAAGACATCGTGAAACAATTCTGTCATGCGCTGATAGAGCAAATGATAGTATCACCATCGTGGATTGATACCGTTCAGATTAAAATGTTGTATTTTTTAAACAATCACGAAAAAAATTAAATGGTTCGTATTTATATTACATGCAGACATACAATAAATAGGCAAACTTTTTTATACATGTCCAATTTTCAAGTCTTGCAAGCTTCCATCTCATCTATTGTTTTCCAACATTCTACGCAGAAACGTGCGATAAGGGACAGTAATATTTTAGATTACTGTCCCTTATAGACCCCAAATTCGTTTACCAATTTTGGGTTAGCATCCAAATTGAAAATGTTTCATTTGAGAAAAATGTGCATTTTTCAATTTTTTTTAAGTAATATGAGCGGTTACTTGTAGAAAGTAATGAAAGTTGATAGTTAAGTGACATGACACCATTTCGCGCCTGAGTGATTTTTGCGATCCTCGTTGGAGTTTGCGAGGAGAGGTGAACCCGTCCGTTGATTTGCATCCGGTTAGTTATGCAAATCATCTTTATCACGACGGCTCAGGGAAGATTGAGGAAAGGGCGGTTCCCTTCTAGGGAATTTGGGACGACCTCAAGGTTACCGGTTGGGGCGCGGGAGAACTATTTCTGGTCTTAATAAATTCCCAGCACCTAGACTCATTGCTGCGTGATAACGCTGTTTGAATGTTCGTAAATCATGGCAAGTTCGCCATTACAGATTCGTATTTTTTAGGAGATTAGGGGAAAAATAGGTCACGTGTCCAAATTATCTTTTTCCCTTCAATAAACCCTCTTCCTTAACCTTGGGCTGTGAAGATTAGTGGCAGATTACGCTGTGGCTTTTGAATGAAATTACTCTTTCAACGGTACGGAGGGAGGCAAGATACAAATCCGGGTTGCATTCATCCTTACGCATGGCGTCTTCGCTCGATCTCATCATTCTACTTGCACTCCTACCAGAGATAAAGTATAATATGGAGAGCTCACCTTACTGTATTGCTTACTTATTACTCACTTACTTATTGCTCCTGCGTATTTTTATGTCAGCCAATTATAGTATGTGTGGCAGAGGGTTAGGCAGCGAGGAGGTTAGAATAAACTTAGGAGACATCGTAGCTTATCTGAGAGGCCAGGTCGGCCATATTAGTCGGCACGGACGTACGGGCTTGCAACTCGCGTAGCACGTAATGATTAAGGTGTTTTTGCACGGCAAAACTTTCATGTTGTAGTAGGAATGATGAAATGCGTTTTTAAAATTCGTCAAATAAACAGAGGAAAGTGCGCAAACGCTCGAACTAGCGCCAAATATAGCCTTTGCCATATTTCGAATGGTTAATGCTCGATGTCTGTCTTCATTTGATCTTCATGTGTTTCAAAGTACGTTTATGCATGCTCTCATTTCTCTTTAAATCTTCTTTAAATTGTTATAGTTCGACTAAAATATATTTACTATAATAGATTATATTACACGCTTATAAATCCTCTATAAGCGTGGAGGGTAGTGCGTGTTTGGTGAAGATTCACCCACTGCCACACACCTTTATTGTAACTGGCAGGGTAGTATGTAGATGTAGATCGTATCTCAAGATATGGCTGACTAGGCCGCCGTCTTAGTAAAACTTTCATAGACTTTTCTCCCATTCTTCTTTTAACTAGATATAATAATGATAATGGTCCAACAACTTAATAAGTTGAAGATGGATTCATCACTTAATATCGCTAGTCAGTATTAAGTTTAGGTCGAACCCACTATCCACTCGACTCCTTTATTGGCCACCCTCCTTGCACTGACATAACCCTTGTCTTTTATATAAGAAGCTTGCTTCTTCACTCATTGTTCCGTATATCTAATGTTATATTTCCTTTGTCAATCTTCCTATTTTTTTCCATCAGCAATGGTAAGTATCAGACCATTATGCCTCAAGTTATGACCACTTACGTTTTCCGTCTTCATTTTGAAGTTAAAGATATTATTATACTGGACTAAGACAATATTTCAGTTGGTTCGTGGTAGTTATGGAACTTAAACTTTTATCTTGTCGCCAGTATCAACCCGACCACTGAGTAGATTGGCTAATATTAGTGATTTAATTTTATAATTAACATAGCGTGAGTTATTAAAAACCTTTTTGCAGCTGTACACTATGTAAGGTGACGATAAATAATTTTTAGTTTGGTAGTCTAGAAAAGAAATTCTCTTTTGTGTTCGACTTTCAACATGGCATATTTTATTTCGTGACCAATCAGGATTTTGAAAACTCAGTTTCTAGGTCAAGGGCTGGAAGTATTGATAACTGATGTCTTCTATGTCAATTCTAGTGGCCAATTCTAGAAAGGACTGTTGGGACACCGGTCGTAAAGGCACGTACCTGGCGTTTAACAAATCGCGATATTGATTGAACGGTCAAAGGAAAGGGTCAGATGGAAACCATTTCTCTGTGCAGTAATAAGTCGGGAAAATCTAGCTTTTAGAAGACCTTTGCGTATGGTTAATTTTTACTTTTTTAGGCCTTAAACTTTGTGGGTGAATATGAATATTAAAAATTTAATTTCAGAAACCCTTTCCTTGAATTTTATCCTCTTCTGTTAATATTGTGTACGTGATTATTTTAGGTGTATGTAGGTATATTTGATTCATTTCCCCCTAAAACTTGTATACTTATTGTAACTGTGATATGAACAGACCAATGGCTAGGAGAATATTAATTGTGGTATTAAATCCTTTTGTAAGTTTTGTTAGGTGTCACCACTCTCTTTCAATGCATTCAATCTTTTAACATACTTTATTCCTCCCATTGAATACCATATCGGAGACATGGATAGGCAGTAAAATTTACATTTTCATTGAATACTATTTTACTAGAATGCCTAGAGAAAGGCGTTCTAACATCATCTGCAACACTCCTTTGTTATAAACCCTGATCTTGTATGGTATAAGATTTGTGCAGAAATAATAATTCATTTGGGTATTATTTTGCTTCGCGTTTAATTATACTTTCATTAGCTGTATAGAAAATGTCAGTGATTTTATTCCCGCAAACAATCTTCGAAATCAACTACTTCTCTCCCTACAGTGTACCACGTAAGCCACCGCAAGACACTATAATGTTTCTGCCAAATTCATCTTCGCCCTTAATACACGGTGCGTAAGGAAATATTTACATGAAAAAAAATTATAACTCAGATAAAATATTGATCGTCGTAGACATTTTTTTCAAATTGCCATTTAAAAATTGACAGCCCTGAAAAGGGCTTTAGTAGTTCGGCAAGCTACGGTTCCAATAAACTTTTGTTTTACAAAGATTTGAATTTTTACTACATTAGTTCCTTATGGCCCCTCATTTCACCTATAGTTCGGCTTTTTGAATTCTGAACTCACCCCATGATTTTTTTCTCAAGAATGTGGAGCATTCTCAAGTCATTTTCCACTAATATACCAAACACTAGCATGCAGCACCGAATATCCAAAATCTCACGACCCGGGCTTAAATAAGTGATCATTATCACGTGCTGATGATAGTGAATTTGACAACGATCATGATGGTGGTGACGACGACTTAATGATTGCTTATTGAAACCGTGAGTCTTTGGTATACTTTCATCTTCCCATTGCTGGGAGGAGGGGAACTCATTGCGTTGAATGTAAAAGATACCTAGTGTTTTTGTGAATTCATTGTCTGGATATGAATACCAACAGCAAAATATGAGCGAATTTTATTTATATGTGGAACATTTCCTAGATATTCGATCTTTTTCTTCTGATTTGAAAGGGTGTCCCAGCCCGTAAACATTTCTGTGGTACGCCCATTAATCCGTGCTTTTTTTCGCTCTATATATTTAAAAAAATTATAATTTTAAAATTACGTAATTATGAAGAGATTAGCCGATAGAAGAATTCAGTGGAGAGCTGCGTCAAACCAATCTGAGGATTGATGACCTATGATGATGATGATGATAATTTTAAAAGCGAACGGTCTTAATTAATTCGCCTCAAATACTCTGTCCGCCGTTATGAACTCCAAGGGTTTACTTATTCAATCCAGTTGGATTGGATTCTGTGTGTTGACCTTCCTGGGTTGGATTCAGTGTGTTGACCTTCCTTTATGTGCGTTTTGCCCTTTGCATCGGTTCGCCGTGCCTGGCCGTAACACCCGGACTCGTGTACATTTCTATCGCTGGACGCGTGTTGAGATTGCATGTCGAGGAGTGAGTGAGAAACGGCCGTCTGGTCATGTGCGGAAAAGACGTTTTGATAACATTGCTGGTGCCAAGGGTTGTTCCCTGCGTTCGATTCACTTGCCACGTCTAGTGAAGCAGGGCCTCATCTTTTTTTTTTTTTTACAAATATCTCTCTTTTTTGCTATAAAATGATGGGATTCTCGAAGAAGATGGCACATCTGAAAATAAACATCGGAGAACATTGGACTGATGGACAGGATGGATTTATGGCTTTGGAAGCGAAGATTTAAGACAAAAATAGATTTGGTACTAATTTTTTTAGAGTGAAGGCTTCCGCGGAGACATTCCATTGTTTTTTTTAAGGGTTTTGTCTCGCGTTTGTTAGTGTCCTTTGACTACAGTTTCTTCAGTATTCGAGATGGCTTCTTCAGATTCGATTTTCGGACCTATACAAGGTTAGCGATTTAATACCCCTTACCAACACGTCGTTGCGGAGGCTCACGAGTCAAGATGAGAGCACAGGTTTATATTCTGAACCCTGAACTAAATAATACGGACTATATAATGGATCCTGTTTCGGTGTGCCTGTTTTAATTTCATTTAAATCGGCGAATATTTAACCAATCGCGCGGAACGTTGAGTCTATTTACCCTCACATTATGGCTCTTGAGAAAGACTTTTATCTCGTTATCTTCTGTGGCGGTTACATGGGTAATAATTTCCGCGAGAAATGGATCTCGCACGAGACGGGTGGCCTCACCTTTAGATCGAGCCCTGGGAGATTAGGGCCCGTGCGAAAATTTATCGTTCTCGGCAGAGCGTTTTACAAGTCGGCCCTGAAAGCAAACACGTGAGGCGGCAGGGCTTTCGTAAATACATTGATTGTCTTGTCCATCTTGACCATCGATTCGTGGCGCGAGTTGCCATGGCAGCGGGCAGAGTAACAAACGGGACCGATGTGTTGTCTTCGCGCCGTCTTTCCAAAGCGGCGGAAAACGCAAACTCATGTTCTCGGGTGACCAAGGGTGGAGATACTATTGTTGCTGCTGGCGGTAATGGTTTGGGAGAATGGATGTCTTCCGGTGTGGGATCCGGAAGCCGTGGAAACGTATATATTCACCAAATGGTTGGCGGACATATTCCTTGTCTGCTGGAAAATACAGCGTAGTGGAATAATTACAGCTTTGGTCTTTTTTTGATAAAAAATAGAGAAATATTCTGTTATCATTGTTGTTATTAGACTTTTTAAATGTGAAAATTTAATTCTTTCTACGACCCCTACATTCCTCACGATGTCCCTCTTCAGTCCTGCCTTCATACCTCATACCTCCCACTTTATCTATCCAAGTTTCCCGTTCTTCTCCTCCATTTTCCCCGCTTACCCGGCATTCTTCCCTCAACCATGTCGTTCAAAGCGCTCTGCATAGCTCCAGCTCCGTTCAGACCTTTTGCCTTCACCTAATTCTCACAATCATCTTACTTTCCTCTCCTTCCCTCTCTAGCACTTCTTCGCTCACATTCCTTTTCACCCACCTTAATTTTTTCTTCTTTTTTCATACCCATATGTCAAAAGCCTTAAGTCTATTTTCATCCTCTTGCCTTAAAAGTGTATTTTCCGCAATATACAGGGCCACGCTCTGTAGTAGACATAGAATAATTTTTCCTTTACGTTCCTACTCTAACACTCTTGTCATTTGTTCTCTTCTATGAGTAAACTCCTCTTTCACTAACGCGAATCTTGTAACTTCCATGCCACTGCCAAGCGTATTAAAAACAATTTTTTTTATAGAAAAGGAAGATAAAGAATATATTGATATTATTTATTTAGCTAGTCCTTTAAGGAGTATAAAATGTTTCGAGTAGGTTGTGTTTTGTGGTGGTTAGAGTACTGGTTTTCTATCCCGAGGGCTCGGGTTCTTATGTCGGCCGTTGCAGTGATTTTTGTGCGTTATTTCGGTCCCTCCTGAAATGCTGCGTGTAGATCACTTCAAGCCAAGTAGTGCATATGTCGCATGGGACGCTAAATTGTGGACCTCTCGGCGCCTCTCATAAGCTAAAGCCGGCTCCCGGTTTCTCTACACCATTTCTGAAACCCCTGGAAAATTCTTAGTCTTACGTAATTGCCTATCTATCCTAAATGGAGCGTATTGGCCTCAGTTTTCTGCTCTCTCTCCCGAATAACATTACCTCATATTTATTATTGTCTCTCAAATTTTATACATATCGAAGTGCTTTTCAAAATCATTTACATTTAAACCATATATTTATTTGTCATTTTTATTCTTCTTAAAATATTATAATTACTATGGACGAGGGGTTAGGTGGAAGAAGGGGCTTTTTAGTCTTAATCTCGCTCCAATCAGAGACAGTTCGTTATTATTAGCTAACGAATTAGCATAATTATTGCGGTGCAAGAAGCTGTCGTTAGCCAATCAGTTTGTCTGTCTCTAGGCATTTATTTCTACCCCACAGAACTATATCAGGAGGGCAGACCAGCAGATCCGATTCCGAACAGAAGAACAGATTTCCGGCGGAAAGTGTCGAGAAGTAATTTTTTCCACGTTTACCTTCTCGGCGTAAACAGATGCTATTGTAATTGTGCTCTTTAAAAATAACACCTTCCTCTTCCTTCCGTTTTTCCCGTCTTTTTTATCTCAACCTCATTTTCACGGCTGGTGATCTACCATCCCCGCTATATTTTTTACTTATTCTCTTGGATCCTGAGATAGTGTCGCCTTTATATTCCTACCTGAGGATTTTTAGTTAGTAATTATATTCCTGGCAACTGTACAGCTATGATACTTAATTTATGATGTGAAATACTAACCCACTGTCGCATTTCTCTTCTTTCAGGTACGTGGTAGCAGCAGCAATGGATCAATTGGTGGAAAAGCAAAGACCGTCATGTGAACTGGCATGCTAGAGAAATGAGGTAGGCAGGAACCAAAATATGTGTGTTAATAGAGCTCGGGAAATTTCAAGTCAAGACTGGAGTATCATCCACGTTCGCTGCAGCAGAAAGTGACCACTTGATAAAAAAAACGGAAGGTATATTCTGTTCACGGAAAATATAAAACGAGACTCGTACTTAAATTGTTTCATGACCAATTTTCGAGCTATATGGCTTTATCTTTTCATTGAGTCCAGTAGTACGGTTGATCTTTGAATTGCAATCTGACATCATCTCAAACGACTGTCGTAATGTTCACCTGTGCACGTTGAACATCATATGGCGTCACGTGCTATCGGCTGCTGCATCGCCCCTTGTGTAAATCAGTGGGATATCTCTGATGGAAAAAATATCCATTCCGAAGGGCGGCTGAACATTTGTTTCCAACGCATCCGGCATGACATCATCATATCCATATGCACCTGTAGCGTATCCATTAATATTCTTATTTATTACCTATCAACTTACACGTCCACTGTGCGAAATCACAGTCATTAGCGTTGTTTCGGCATTGTTAGTTTATGGACTGCTATTCCTAACCGTTGTTGGTCCTCTCTTACCTACCTCTAACTAATCCTTAAACCGTAAAATCTCTCTTTAAATTTTTCGTGTCTTGCTTCATGACGTGCAAAATGGTAATTATTTTTCTTTTTTCCATGTTTACCCAAGCATTCTCCTCTAGATCATCCTACTCGGCAGTCTCAAAGGCTCTACGTGTACTTTTCTCGCATATCATATCTGTGATCGACTTACTTTCCTCCTTTGCCATATTTAGTTATTTTGCATTCGTCTTCCCTGCTCGTCATTTATCTCAAAAGTCATATTTTAGAGGCCTCCGTTAACCACCCCCTTCTTTCCTTAGGGACCTGGGTTTTGAGCTATTCAGTGCAACTTTCGAAAATAATGTTTAGAGTTTTTATTTTATTCGTATCTCTGCTTAAAGATTTCATAAATGCCTTCGCGAACTGTAATCAAGTTCATATGAAGTTAATCATTACGTCGAAATAGTAATGAATTTTACCCGAATTCCCAATACCGGACTGAACCAAGCCAGAATGTTCAACGCAAAGGTTGGTCTGGTTGTTGAGGGTAGAGGTCAAAACAAACGTCGTTTGACATTCGCACATCATGGTGGGGTGGCAACTCCTTTTCCATAGCCGCTTAGTTTCGCAGAAGGATCTAGTACCCATGAAATCGCACTGAATTTTGTTGAATTGTGCATGTCCAAGAGACCTCTCCCGGGCTCGAACCAGTAATCTCCCGATTACAGCTCGTTGCACTCCCCATTGGGCTGTCTACGCCGCCGTATCTCTACCGGACGTGACTCGTTATTTATCCTGCCATTGTTGCGATGGAAACTTCCTTGAGCGTTCCTGGCTCGTGCGAAGTCCGGCAATTTTTGTGTTTTTGCTGTTTGTGCAGTCGAGAGGGAAGGATGCAGCAAAAGTTCCCTCCTCTTTCTTCTCCGAAACGGGCCGGATCCATTCAAAAATATTTACGAACCGCTCGTCACAATGGAGTTCGAGGGGGGATGGGTAGATCGTCCCTCCATTTCACACACCGGAAATTTTCCAGGGCGTGGCGAAAAATGGAGAGGTTCGGTGTAATGGAGTTCCCTCGGACCATGGGAAATTTGTCTCTTTTGTCGAAGCTTCTGCCGGTTATTTAGCTATGCTTATTTCAGTCTAAATCTTGCTCCTTTGTTCAGGGACGAGCGGAATGTTATGGCCCGTCCTCGGCATTTTAGTTAGACGCTTGAGAGAAAGACTTGACAATTGTGTCTCTTGCTATGTTCCCTTCATCTCTAAACAATCAATTTATATCTCCAACTGGGCCTCATCAAAGGCTTGTTGACAGAATGAAGTAAATATGGTGATTGGAATCAAATCACTCAAGTGTGACGCGGACACGGCTGGCATATTTCTCTCCCGAAATTCATTAGGTGGTCAGCTGCACTTTTACATTTATTTGCACATTTCTCATGTACTTTTGTTAGTTGTTTGCAGTCATCATCTTATACCTCTTTCTTAAGGTATCGGGCACTAAGCCTGTTACGACCTTCATCTTGGTACTTCCATCTCTTGCGTAGCTGATGAGTAGAGGTGCAAAATGACCATGCCGTCGACGCACCCTGAAAAACGAAAACTACTGCTACTCTTGCGTAGACGACCTAAAGATCTTCTGCCTCGCGCAATGCGTTTTCATCCGTTTACGTTGGTCGTTACGTTAGTTTGATCCGTCCTATCCGTGGCTATCCTTTTTGAAGTTTTGTAAGTCTGAAGTCTTTTTACCTGTTCAGTTCAATATGATACAAAACCCTCCTTATTTTTACCGGCTTAGGCCAGCAACGGAGTATGTCGGGATACTCGATCAGCCCAACAATCATCCGCAGGCGGAGCTGTGTGTAATCATAAAAAGGTATTTGTATTAGATGTGTATCAGAGTGGTAGAATAACTGGTAGAATGCTTGGATTCTGACAGTGGGTCCTGACTTCGAATCATGGTGAAAAATTTGGACCTCACCAGTTAACCCCAAGCTGTGTGAAAATCTAATATCAAATTGCTCTCTGAAAGCAAAGGAATGTGTACTACTGACATATTAAAATAAAGACACAACTTTGTGTGTCCTTTTAACATGGAAAGATTCCACAATATTAGATCTTCTTCATACGATAACTACTGACAGTGCTTCTTTTACTCCTAGACAACTTCTTTGGCTTAAAGTACCAAGGGAATCGGGTTGGCGTTGTAGCAAGTGCAACGGCTTACCATCCCGAGGGCCAGGGTCCAAGTCCCGCATTAGTATACTTTATGGCCCCCTTAAATGCCTTTGACCCGCGGGGAGCAATTAGAGTACAGTACTCCGTCCGTCGGATGGGACGTTAAACCGTGTTCCCCTTGGCGCCTTCCATTGAGAGCAGATTATTGCCGACACAGGGTCAGTAGTAATCGTATGAAGAAGATCTAACATTGTGGAATCTTTCCATATTAAAAGGACACACAAAGTTGTGTCTTTCTTTTAATCTGTCAGTAGTACACATTGGAGGTAAAGCGTATCTAAAAATGGTAAAAACTTACAAATGGTTTCCGGCGTCGTTGTTTTTTGGGTAAACCCGCGTCACAGTATAAAAATGACCTAGATGACCAGTATAAGCGGGTTTACCCAAAAAACAACGACGCCGGATATCATGTTCCGCGAAAGTTTTAACGAATTTACAAATGGTTGTAAAATGCTAATGGTGATGAAGATGTAGCGAATGGCAGGCTTATGAAAGTCTAGCAGTTACGCAGCGTATGTACTCAAGTTCAGCGGCTGCTCACTCATCCTCGACGGATTCCTTATTTTTATTGGAAGCGAGCGTGTTCGCTGAGCGTGACTGTATCGTTATTGCGGTGCTAATTGGGCTCGTCAGCGGCATTCGTCATCACGAGCCTCTTCTAGCCTAGTATCCATTGCGTAGGAGATGTTGGGGTACTTCTTCCTCGTTAGGCCTTACCATGATTCATTATTTTTTGTTCCTAACTAATGATGTTGGTGTACTATTTGTTCCGCACCTATCCATCACGCCAATAAAAAGAGCAATCGAGTCAACAAGGGAGTCATAACTACGGGAAATAAAATTAGAAGAAACGGGTTGTGGTGGTTTGGATTGCTGTTGAAGCACGTTTACCTTAGCGTTATTAATAAGTGACCGACTTTCGGAAAATATTTTTTTTTCTTATGCCGTAATAGAGGCAATTCATATTGGCTTTTATTTCATCACAAGAAGGATGATTTATTTACGGTTTGATGGTGGACGGAAAATGCATTCTCTTTTACCTTGAAAACCTTTCTAAGGTTTTTGTTGATTTTGCTTATATGTTAAGGTTCTTATCTTATTCTTGCCTTCTCGTACCAATGTTATGACTCGCTGAGCACTCAGAATTGGAAGAATCTACCATCCAAGCTCATCGTGCAAATGTTGATCCGGCTCGTTGACTCCCCATTATTGATATACGTTTATGCTATGAAACCTGGGTTTTGTCAATCTCTCGTTTCCTTGTGGTTTCTAAAGTTTTTGACGTAATGTCCGTACCATTGGTCTTTCTTTTTACCTAATGGCTATTTACGTTCTTATCCCTCTTCGGGCATTTATTCTCTACCTTCATTGTATCTATTCCTAGCTTTAGTTCAAGCTAATCCAAAATACTGTTTCTTTTTCTTCCTCCACCTCGCTTATCCTGCAAAAAAAGTTTTGGTCATATATTCTGTAATGTAAAAAAAAAGCCGGGAACCGTCACATTTTCATGAAACGTTATTTAGCAAGCTCTGTTATTTATAGAACCAGAAATTGTTCAAACTCTAAAACTTGGTGAGTCTTCAAATGTTGTCAATCTGCAGAATGCGAGCTGCTTTTTATTCCCGTAAAAGTCTCGTTTTCGAATTTACGCATTTTCACGTTTACCCAGAGGAATAAGCGATTAAGTCTGGGTGTCAACATGCAGCATTATATTCTTTTCGAAAATTAAATTATTTTCAATAAGCCTACCAACACGACATGTACCAAAAAAAGGGAATACTATGAAAACTCTAATTATTTACTTTGAATATAGTTTTCGCTTTCAAATTGGGAATTATTTGTTGCAATATACCGATCACTGTGGATCACTGGAGGTAAACACTTCGTAAATTTCCATATAGTGTAAGAAACCAGCTATAGTTTCGGCAAATTATATCATATCAGAGTAAAAATTGATGATGGTTCTCTGGTAAACAATAGTACGGTACCAATAAATCCATATTTACGGAGTGTTTATCCCCTGAGATGGAAGGTTATAAAAAATGTTCCCATCAAGTGAATGCCGTTTCTCTAACAAAAATATACCGATATTAAGTAAATTTTGCCGTTTTGATAAAAAAACTGTAAAAGCGATAATAGATATACCAATCATGGAATGTCATAAAGAGCATAGTGTTACGTTAATGTCGTTTTTGAATTTTCTTCTCTTGAGAGAATCTTGAGCCGCATGTTGGTGGTGGGGAAATTTAGAGCTCAGCGACGAGATGTAGTTGGATTTTCTTCAATCTGAGGTTATTGTATGGAATTTCATGTGTTTGAAGAGAAGTGTCGTGTGTCTGCTCTCGCTCTAAGCGTTTCATGCCTGCTCGAGGGCCATAAATGACTGTTCCGGAAATTCGGGGGACTCTCCCGTTGGGAGGGGAGAGGAAGTTTACGCCCCATCGGTACCAACACATGACACTCAAGTTCGTGATTCGTCAAGTATGCAGGTGAACCTGGCGATGGTTCTGACAAAATTATCTTACACTTTCCCCCGTTAGGGAGGTTTCACCGAATCATGAAGTAAATGTCATTTTTGTGAAAATTTCAGGACGTATGAAGTTTTGGCCCTTCTATCGATTGATATTCAAATAATGTGACCATTCCATCATTTATTGGAAGAACAAAGACGTTAAAAATCAGCAATTTTGTACGTGTTTATATGGCTGAGCGTGGCTGTTGAAGTAAAATTTGCTGATTAATAAGGTATAGAGAAATGTCCTTTTGACAAAAAAATTAAATAAGATGCCCAATTATATGTAGAATTTAGCATAGCAGAAAAGCGCTGGCCTTAACTCACTTGTTTAATTGATATTAATAAAGTTTTGCTGGAAAAAAGTAGAAAACTCTTAGTTACATGAAAGTGGCCCTACGATATGTTGTTAACATTGGCAACGGTACTTGTGACGTAACATACTTACGAGCCTATTTACTCCCTACCTACTTTAGGACCATACCTTACCAAGGTCCTTCTTATCTTTTTTTATGTAATTTAAGTATGCTCATTGGGTATTGACATGATGTTTATAATACCAATGCCTCTAAATCGTAGCAACAGTAGCAGCGTCATTGTTGCCTAATATTTTTCCGAATTACTCTTATTGATAAAAATTCAAAACAAAGAGTTATATTTGCAAGGGAATAGTTTAAAACTAAGTAAGGAAATATTTAACCTATTATAGAATTCGTAATAGTGGGAATGAGCATGTATTCACATTTGTAAATTAAACGTGGCAACAACATGTCAGCCATGTTCCAAAGTCAAAATGAGTTAAAAGAGCTTGTACAACATGAAATGCTACTACAACGTGCTATATAATAACATACTAATACAATTATTGGACATGCGTTGTCCTACTATAGTTGCATTTCCATAAAGGTACTTTTCTGACTCGGCATTTATTCATTTAATAATATAGCTCTTTTACGGGATTTTGATGCACGGAGTCATAGCGGAACCTCCTTAAGTAAGTGTTTAAAACGTGTTATTGTAATATTACAACTTATTGGCTCAATAGTTTTTAATGGGTTTTCAATGTTTATTCCTTTTTAAGCTGGTATTTCAAAATTTCAGTCAGTTCTAATGAACTGTTTCCTTGCCTAACATAACAGAAGTATTCGTAGCTGTGGTATATCGCTCTGCTTAGAGTTTTACAACAGGTATGTACTTTCACTGACGCAAGAACTCCAAAAGACAATTTATTGTGTAGGTATAGCGTGTACAAATCTCTGTACTAACATTATTTTTCTTTTGTAGACCTTTCACAACTTCCTCCATCTATTTAATATGAGGTATAAATGTTTAATATTTGAAATTATTCCCATTCAATTTTCCCTTGTCGACTATATTTATTTCTCAAGATCATATGTAGCCGTAGCGTCAAAATCGGTCGGTACATTATGTGGGAAAATTACGAAGTATTTCTAATTCAGTCATAATGGATTTTCATAAAGTTAAGCCTAAAATCGTGAAGGTCTTCAAGGTTTTGGCTTTTTCTTATGTACAATGTTTTTTCCTTTCGTCTTATTCTTGATTCTCTTCGTCAGTTAATCGGTCTTCCAGTTATGTTCGGTTCATCGGTCATTATAGCTTATTTTTTCTCATGCATTATATTTGGACTGGAGCGAGTTTTTTTCAACAGTTTTTGTTGCCCATGCGTCGCTATGATCACAGTAGGTACCAATGCCCCAGGGGTTCGTGCACGCGACATTTGTGTTGCCAAGCGGGGTCGTGTCTGACCTGAAAACTGAAGCCGGCTGTCATCAGCATTGATCATCACCATATCAACAAAATGTCATTTTCACAGATGGTGACCCGCCACCTTCTAGCACACGGGTTCATTCGTAGATGTAGACCAATGATCATAACCCTATAACACGTTATTTATTTTACTAGATACCAGTATTATTTATCATGTTGGGGTTATTGTCTGCGTCTAGCTGTCATGAAGGAACATTCCTGGGATGTAGGTTTCGCCAATGTGCTTCCCTCTTCTAAGCTAGCATTTTCAGCATCTGCTAGGCTATTTATTTCTCGTATTTCTCTTCGTGACCGAGACTTGTAGTTGGCTCAAGAAATTATGCCTCTGAATTCATCGTGATCGTAATTTCGTTCGGGCGTGGACGTAGCCCGAAATTTTCCTACCCCGACAGCCGCCCCTCGGTCCCACGATAAATAATTGAGAGGCGAATTTTTCAGAGCGCTCTCTTTTGTCGCGTCCCCTTTCGATCGCCTTCCACCCCTCCCCACCCATTTATTTCTCCGTCATTTCCTCCTGGTCCCATTTCTCTTCTCTTCCCCCCTCCCCCCCACGCTTCCCAAAAAAGTCAAAGAAAGGAAGAGTGGAAAGCGGTAAAAACGCAACGAATTAAACGTCGGACGTATGTTTACCTCCGCCTTTCCTTTTGTCCGGAACTCGTCCACTCCCATTTGCTTGTTTCTCGCCCATCCCACGCCGCCTTCGCTTCCGGAAATGACATCATCCTAAATTTAAAAAGAAAGGTAAATGCACGATGAATCGCGTCGTACGCTAGCGCGCCTCAACACGAATTAGGTAAAAATGTTGGGATGGGTGATGTTACACAATAGATTGGAAATTCATTATTTCACAGCATTTCTACTATATGATATGAGTTTGAATGATGAGATTGAAAGTACCCTACTAGATGAAGTTCTGACTAGTATATTAATACTATTCCTTTTTTGTGCATGATATGTAGTGCATATTTGGTGAGAAATCACCCTCTGCCACACACCTTTGTGGTGGCTTGCAGGGTATTATGTAGTAGTAGATGTACCCCCGATCGTTCTATTTCTCCCCAGCCCCCACGAGTATCAAAGTATTCAGCTAGTTTCTTTTTTATTTATTTGAAAGTTTTACACTTCTTTATCCCATTCAATTTGTCCACAAAAATATCTTTTCTCCTTATTCTCCATCGTTTAATGGATTATCTTTTCTTCGATCGCCGTCCACGTCATTCTTCTTAGTCAGTGGGGTTTATTCATTGTAATATACGTTCAACACCCACATAATTTGAGAACATTGAGAACACCCGCGTATGACGTTGGATTTTATCAGTAAAATAGCATAGATTAGCTAAAATAAAGATCAGAATATGTATGAGTGTATAATGAGCCCGGATACGCTGGTGTTATAGAGATAGCTTGTTCGAAGGTGATAAGAAAAAAGTTGTTAATGCCAGAAAAAAGTTCTATGTAAACATTACCCTTGTCTGCATAATGTAAAATATATGTTGGTGAATTCAATCAAAATACTTAGGCCCAGCATTAAAAATTCTTTCCTTCGCTGACTCCAATTATTCATATATTTATTTCCTGACGCCCAGGTCTTAAAGCCACGTGAGCAGTTGGGTAAATTAAAACCCTAACGAGTAATACCAAGTATTTCGAAGGATAAGTAATTTTATAACGTTGTCGTTTGATGGGTCAATTAATCAGTGGATAATATAGTTAGTTTCTATATTTTGTTATAGTTATTTTGAAATTCCCAGAAAGATGTATCTTAAGCCTGAAGACTGTCTGAATAGAGATATATACCGTGTTTAGGTGATTTGTGTAAAGAATAATTTATATTAATCTTCTTTAAATTGTCTTTATTACAGCAGGTGAATTATTAAACCCATACCTTATTCATTTGAAATATAGTATTGTGCATATATATATCGTCTTATTTGTCATCAGCCCTAATATATTTTCGAGTAAATTTTCCACGCGTTTTTTTACCACATGAATTATTCTTGTTCTCATAATTCTTTTCTTTTACATCATTAATATTTACATGCATTTAGTACAAGTACCTTCCGTTGTAATTTTTCACATTCTCTTTTCGATCGAAGAATGTCTTCACGAGATCATGTCCATTCCCAAGTCTGATAAGACCGTCCTTTCTTTTCTTCGGAATTCTTCCTATGTTTTTTTCTTATTGTCCTGAGAAGGAATTTTATACGAAAATTGATTTTGCAGTTAAGAAATCGTATAAGGATCGCGATGTCTCCCAAAACGTTTTCAAAGGAGGTAATTGATGAGGCTTCCCTTGAATGAGAGCACAGAGAGCAGATAATTAAATACGCGTGGCATTATGGAGTTCGGAATCTCGGACTTTGTGGTCGAGCGTAGAGTATAGACTTTTTAGATTTGAGAGCCAAGAAACATTAAGGTTGGTAACCATGGTGGAGGGGAAGACAAACCAATAAGCGTTAATCGCGCTAGGACGGAGAGGGTATGGATAGGAGAAATTCCAAATAGACAGCAAGGTGTTGTAAGGAGGCTCCATTAAGAAGCAACTGAGTGTGGAAGAGGGTTCAAGCCGAGAAATTGCTGGATGACAACAGAAGAGGAGGGGGAAGAACGGAGATGTCAGACTGCATGACTGCGTTAGGTGGGAGATAAGAAGAGGAAAAACGGGAAGTACTGTTTCCTTAATGACGTAGACATTGGTACAGCACTGTTGCAATGATGCAGAATAAAATTTTCGCGGTCCATTTCACTGCGAAAAGCAGTACTTTCGGGTTATTTTCCGCGTCACAAACCATTAATTTGTTTAAGAGATTAAGTCATTTTATTCTTATTATTTTATTATTATTACTTTTGTAATATCCACCTCCGAGTCTCCGGCTAGCATCAGGTTTCGTTGCCGTCATAATTGCCGGAGACTCGAGAGGGGTCGTGCCTAGGGGTAGCCACGTCCGCCACCGGTGGATAGGTGGCTTAGTCGCGCAGATTCTGCTGCGACAGATGGTTATGTTCAGGATGCATCTCACACCACAAAGAGTGCATCCTCGCCATGTATCCCCTGCGACTTGGCTCACTGGCAGCATGGCAAGCGAGAAGGTCTCCCCTTAGGGTCTCCGTCCACTCCATGCGAGCTCCCTTTTTTGATGGCATAGGTTTGCCACACCCAACTTTGCTAGGGCCCTCATCCGAGAAGGGCCGGTTGTGGGTGGCGTCACTGGATTTCTTAGGAACCCAATATTTCCGCGAGTGGGGAGGTTAACCCCACAAGCAGACGGCCACCATTAGCCGGCCGAAGCCGTTACCGGGGACGCCACGAGGAGGCTGGTGGTCCGTTTTTGACCCCTTATTATTTATTTTATTATTTGTTACTTTTGTAACATCCAGCTCCGAGTCTCCGGCTAGCATCAGGTTTCGTTGCCGTCATAATTGCCGGGGACTCGAGAGAGAGGGGTCGTGCCTAGGGGTAGCCACGTCCGCCACCGGTGGATAGGTGGCTATTATTATTATTATTATTATTCATTATTATTATTTTTTAGTCAAGAGATTAAGGCATTTTTCAATGATGCTTTCAACCTTAAAGAAGTCTACAGCAGTTTATGGGATGTATTTGATCAATTGTTTGACGCCGAAGAAATACTGAGATTATAGGTTTTATCGCTATTACGACGGTGTTTTCTTAGAATATTGTTGCTAATCGAGCATTCTGTCACTGGGAAATGTGTGCTGTATCCAATTTTCTAATTCATAAAATTTATCTTACTGATATCCTTTCCTTTATCCTCGTATATAAAATTTGTTCATTTTTCTTTCACTCCACTTTGCATAGGCAATGGTATTATGATAATAAACGAGGATTTATCATTATCACTGGTAACAATCCTAAGATTGGTTCGAGACAGCTTTCCACGCTATTCATTCTATATCAGCCTACATTCCATAATTACTCTCCGTCACCTCCTTTGATCCATATATTTAATGTGAGGCCTATATTTACCATTCTTGGTAGGGTTCATACCAGGGTTGGTTCATACCAGGGTTGTGAAGAAAAAGAGAATGAAATTGCTAAAAATTATTTGATTGCGTTAACGGACTCGTAAAGAACAACGATGGTGAATATATTTACCAGGAAATTCTAGCGGTACATCGAGACCCTTTGATTAATTCAGCGCTAGCAATAATTTGAAGCTCCTACGTGGCTAGAAGCAACTGCTCACTGCAACAATACTATTGGAGTACTGTTGTGGGGATGTTTACCGGAATCCGGCTTATCCTTTTGATCTCCATCGTCATTCATGGGTGCATATCGCAGATACCTGGAGAGGATGTTGCAGTTCGTTCACTCGAGTGAGCGTACGAGACCGCGTGCTCGCCTGCTGCACGTATCTCGCTCGCGTAATGGCGTGCGAGAGCAGTGTGTCTTCTGGAAAAGGGTTGAACGACCCTCTTTCCCTCGGAACCCCTTCGGTTTTTATTTTGTCGTTTGAGGCACTCCTCACATCTTTTTTAGTCGCATTTTCTTTCCGCCCTCTCGTTGACGATGGTCGCCTCGCGCGTAGTCTCCGGGAAGATACACCGGCGGTCTTTTCTCTCTCCCTACTATCCTCTTCCTTCTTTTTCTTCTCGTCTCCGGCGCACGGGTCGGCCTTTTCTTTGTTCTTTCGCGTGTCTCACTTAACCACGTCCCCGCTACATGCCCTCATCCTTCTCGGTACTTCGTCTTCTCCGACACGCTGTTGTGTACCTCTCGTCGGAACGTTTTTTTTTTTTTTTTTTTTAACATTTTGCCTCCCCCACTTTTCTTGGTCCCCAGTGCGCACACCGCTTCACTTGTTTTTTTTTACTCTCCCGGCACTCCGCTTTAAATTTTAAAGAGATAACGGCCCCTTGTTTCGATCCGTCGCGGACGTGTTAGACTATCGCTACGAAACGTGTAGCCATCAGGAAGGGAAAGGGAAATTTAATGAGTGGTTGAATTTATCTGCATTTGTCACGATTGAGTGCGCGCTACTTGTTGGAAATGGGAGTTGACTAAGGGCATTGACGTCGTAACGTCGTAAATGCATTATGGATATTACCGATATCGTTCTGCGAAAGTAGCTGTTGAAAATTAGTTGATATTTACAAGGAACATCACCACTATTTTTTTCATGAAATTCCCTCAGTGTCGATACCTTATATCCACGTGAAGGACCTTAAATTTCGTGTACGAGTGGTCTGTGACTGTCACGGCGGTCCAGTAAGGGTTCATTCAAGGGTTCATTAATCTACATTCAAACTTGTATGACTCGAAACTCAAGACCCAATTAAAAAAATCGAATTGGACAAAAAGGTTAAAAAATTACCTTCATGATTTAACGAAAAACATTATATTTACTTATTATTATTAGTACATATGGTATAAGAAGTCATGTTTCCTGTTTGTAAAAATGGCAGAAATCATAGCTTGTGTCCTTGATTTAATTCTCTCTCCGATTATGTATGTATATTAATCTTAACGATTCATGTACATTATATGACTGACAACAGGGCAACTGAAGGTACCTACAGCTTCATCCAATGTTCTGTCGACACTTTCACCGTCTTTTATCGCGAAATCAGCTTTATTAAACTATTTTTTGATATTTTTGCGATCATTTTATTCCATACTTGCTTACTTATTCTTGAGGTTTGGTCGAATGTCAAGTTTAGTTTTAAGAGCGTCACTGTCTTTTGAGAGAATATTCTCGACCAACAATCCCCTATGGAATTGTTTGGATTTTTTTTATTATCCCCTGGACCATGGGCTGAACAACCGATGCCATTTGTTTTGAAAATCAGGGTTGTGAAGTGAAGTACTGTGCTGTATCCTCGACGTAGAAAGTTCGAATCACCCACGATTTTTAGATTGTTGTCGTACAAAATTGTTGTACCAAACAAAATATTCGAATTGAAGACGATTTAGAATTTAAGAAGTTCATATTATGCAGGTGCCCTGTATCAGTGATTTTCCCCTTTTTTCACTCCCTATAACGGTTGGTAAGATTCTCTTAAGGTCAATTATTTACCTCCCCCCCATTTAACGTATAGGTACCTATAAATTAACCCTCTATGTTCTTTTATCAAACGGGCATTCTTTATTAGGACGGAGGAGAAGTCATTTATTTTTTACATTACTATTTATTCACAAATTATTATTTGTAGTCATTATTATTTGGATGACTTTATAATGAACCTCTCTCCCAACGTAACGGAATTCCAGACCTCCTCCGATCCAGGTCGATAAGTGTATTGCAACAGTCAGGGGTCGTGTCGGTGTAGTGGTAAAAGTTGTGGTCCCCTACCTAGAATTCCCGAGTACGTATCCCGGCAGTGGAAGTTGTTTTTCGGTGGTCAACCTACTTTTTGTAAAGAGCATTCGAGTTCAATACTCCGACGTTTATTTGAGCATTAATTTAATAAAAAAATATTCTAGAACATTTTTCTGCTCTTATTTAGTTTCTAACTTGCTCGTGAATTCGTCATTAAATAAATAAATAGACCAGGTTAGACCAGGTTAGACCAGGGCATAAAACATTATTGTAACTGGTATTTAACTGAATAACGGTGTCTATGAGTGCCTGTGGTATTTTTTTAGGATTCTAATTAATTACCTGGTTTCTTCAGGTGAACGTGAAATAAAATAACTTACCAAAAGTGATTTTTGCATGAAGTGAAAGAAAATCACTGGCAGAGGTTTTTCAAAACTCGAGGGAAGAAAATGTTCCTTTCTTAATGGCTGTTCTCATAAAAAGTTTTTTTTTTACCTCGGAATGATGAATTTCTCATAAAATTC
Organism: Platycnemis pennipes; assembly: GCA_933228895.1. Classification (NCBI taxonomy): domain Eukaryota; kingdom Metazoa; phylum Arthropoda; class Insecta; order Odonata; family Platycnemididae; genus Platycnemis; species Platycnemis pennipes. The sequence goes on from OW121855.1 coordinate 73,623,950, forward strand.
TTGATGGCTGCGGGCGTATTAATCAGGTAATGGGTATCATTCAAGTTTTGATGGCTGGTATTTTAATGGTGAGGAGGAAGGGAAAGGGAAGCAACTTAATCGATTAACTCCTGCAACTCGTCTCCTCTCTTTTTAATCTTTTCAGCCAGCAACCCGACAGATTCTTGAATTACCAAAATATGATTATTAAAGTTATAAATTGTAATTTATCTCTTTTACGTCACCATACTTAAGATTTAAAACTAACGGAATCTATTTTCCTTATCTTACATTAACCCTGACGAAAATTATGTATATATTCGAGTTTTTTGTACGGAAATAGAAAATGGTTTTACCTTAGCCTGTGATTGTAGTTCTATTAACAACTGTACCACTTGTTTGGAACGTGGTGGGTGGAAATGATAGTCTTAACTAAATTAGAGTTGCTCCCAGCCTATTCACATTACCCTATCTCTTCATAAGCCATCAAACTCTGTACTTTTCTTAAATGTTGCGACGAGGTGGTTGCCTTTGTTTCATTTCATCGTGTAATTCAAGCTGCAAAAGAGAATATGCCATCGGTTTAATATCCCTAGAAGCGTGTCGCAACACATAACGACGGCGAAGGATTCCTTCTTGACTGGTAATGAATGTAGTTCTCTCTCTTCCGGGAGGCACAATTCTTCCTTTGAGTTATAAACGTTACGGTCAATATTTTACGTTTTTGTTTTACATTAATCTCCCATTCCATTTATTCACTGTCGTTTGAACTGGCGTATGCTCCTGTGCTTCCATTTCGGTCTCCGTCTTTCGTCCGCTCTTCCATCAATGGAGAGACGTCTTATCCTTCAGCCGTGACACTTCATTATCTTCCAAGCTGCAAGGAATATTTAGGATCAGATCCAGTCGTTCGAGCCCTTATTCATTCATTCTGGAGATTATCCAGCCATTATGCTCGTCCTTTTTTTGAGGGCACTAATCTTGTACAGGAGTCATCGGTGGAGATGTTACAAAAAGTTGTTGATGAGTGGGGTTTGGAGCGTGGCGTTGAGTGGTTTGGAAAAGTTGACCGTAGGGTGGGCAGAAAAACAGACTACTAGTAGTCAGGAGGGGCAAGACATTGTTGGGAAGAAAAGATGTGGTTGGAGGAATTTAGAGCGTTACATTCTTTTCTTATACCTTTATCGATATGTCTGGAATCGGGTTTATGTGGTAGTTAGAGTAACCCAAGGACCCCGGTTTGAGCCTCGTCAGTTGAATTTCAATCCTATCGGAAATGCCGTGTGAGGAGCATTTTTAGGTTTAGTATTCCGTCCGTCGGATGGAAGTCGGGTTGGTATAGTGCCTAGATTACTGGCCTCCCTTCTCGAGGGTTCGAATCTCGACAGTGGGAGATATTTTTCAATGGTAAACCGACGCTTTCTTGGATGCTCTGCGGAGAGCATTTCAAGTTCAACACTCGGTCCGTCTGATGGAACGTGAAACCCTGGTCCCCTTGGCGCTTTTCGTTTCTAGTAGGGTAAATGTGGGCACCAATACCAATGGAATGCGAAGTAGAAGTCGGTTCTTAAATGCAACCGTTCCGTAAAACCTAATGTCAGCCGAATGTACGAATCATGAGTACCTACTAAACCCTCGCTCAGGATACAAATCAGGTTCATTCTTTTCAACTACTTCAAAGTGTAGCCAAGTTCATTCAAAATTCAGCCATGTGCTTTCGAAATGCTTCGTTCAAAGACGAAGGGGAATGATGAACGATGGGACGGAACCCATGTGGATTTTGAGTGAAGGGTTTTTTCATTTCACCTTTTTTTTTGCGTAGACAATAAGTTACGCGTAAGCGCACGTGAATACGTTCAATACTTAACCCTCTCCCAGCATTCCTGGAACAGTCATTAGCAGCTATGCTTTTTAGACGAGTAAGATGGAGGAACTTTGTTGTTAGAGGAACGTCCCTATCATTAATTTCTTACATTTTATTTTTTAATCTGAGCTTCGTTCACTACTCTGGTTCCTATTTTATCGCAAAATCTCTCTCTAAACTCCATTTACCGTAGGAAATTTCATATCGTGAAAACTCATTACTGGAAGAAAGATAAGGCATCACCTAGAACTAAACAAAACACCGCGATACACCATAAGAGCGTGTGGTGGAGGGCTTTAGGTCATTAGCCGTTGAAAGAACGACTTAGAGGTAAAGAAATGTACTTGCAAGGAAAAAGAATAAAAATAGTGTTATAATTTTGTGGTCGGAGAAGTAATGGAAATGCAAAAATTATATTATTTCGCCACTCTGAATATCCAGGTGAGGAGCGTCTTGGAGTACCTCGGAAGAAGCATATTTTTTTTCTTTAAGTCGAGCAAGGAAACGAAGAATAAAAATATTCCTACGGCGACCCGGAGCGATATCTCGCTGCTTTGTGAAGCACGCGTCTCGGTCGTCGTGAGGAAGGGCAAGGGTTTCCGCCGATGGCGCTTGCCGCACCTAATGAGCGGCAACGGAACTTGACTGAGGGTGGGAGGGGGTGGCATGAGAGCGTGTGTCGAAAGGGGAGAAAGAAAGGGGATAGGAAGACTACTCTCAACCATCCCCCTTGCTTTTGTGCTCACCTACGCCGCCGACTTTCTGATTATTATGAAACTGCACCGCGCATCAACTTCACCCACCGTACTGGGTGCATCGCCGCACGTATATAGCCGGTGGTCTAATTTATCTTTAAGTATAGGATAATTTATAATTGTCACCGGGATTTTTAAGGTATATTATTTTATTATTATATACACAGTAAAATGGCTGGCTGCGGTTTTCATGTCGGTTACGTTATGACCTGGCAACTGCGTTAAGAACTTATATTTTATAAATTCCATACAATCTTAGTCGTTATAGCACGTAAAACCCAAGACTGCTACTACTATTACTACAATAAAAAGTAGCGTTTCAGTACATTAAGAAATTATTCAAGTTTCGAGCGTTATATATTCTTGATATGCGTACACGACAGACGTATATCCTGAATTCAGTTTCTTGCCACACAAATTGAGGCGCTCGGGGCTAGATAATGGTAAGCCACACACTGAAAAATATTGAGATCTGTACGCCTTTCTTATCTGCTAGACGATGGGAAGCCACTGGCGGAGTATTATTTGAAGAAACCAAGAGATGGCAGCACACACCTTGTTGTTATGTATTGCACCAAGACACAACACCTAATTTAGGGAATTTTTCGAACCTTCAGATGTACCTCCTGTAAAATTTCCTAAATGTGGCTTACCATTTCTAGCCCCGAGCGCCTCAATTAATTTTTCGTCTTGAGTTCCGTTCTCGAAGGTGATATCATGGTGATATTTGTTGCGTTCTGGCACTGCTATTAAGACGGGATGTAGGGAGGAAGGGGGCGATCTTGGTTGCTGGTATCGCACATTTACCATGTCGGTCGAGAGGGATAAATCCTCTGCGGGATGTCCCTCATCTTATGTTTTTCTCGGGCTGCATTGCACATTGTCGAGCCCTCACGTAGACGAGTTCTTCTTCTGCTGTATGATCGTGTTCTGGCCGCGGACGCGTAAGTGAGAGTCTCTTAAGTTAATACAGGGTGAATCATCGTTGTCTCCACGGCTTTGAAGGTATATTTTTTAATAAAGTAGCAGATTCAGTGAGTATTAGTGTATCAATATATTAAGAAACTCAAGGTTTTGCACATATGTCACATGTTCGTCGTTAAAACTTACGTGGGTCATAACGATTCAAAGCAAACGAATCATCTCGGGTACATCGCCGCTCCGATGTACCCTAGAGTCCCAACATTTCACGGCCAATGCTGGTCGCATCTTCAAGGAGAACAAACTATGCTGATGATGGTCACTTGTCACGAAATGTTGGGACTCTTAAATCATTAACGTGGCGATGTACCCGAGATGATTCTTCCGATCTGAAATATTTTACATGTGCTCGATATGTTCACCATTGGAGACACGACAGACATGATTTCGGAATTCAATGCTACACGTGATCGGAAACATCGCGTTCGATTGTAGTGACTGCATGATCGATCATTTCTTGCAATTCCTTCCCAAATCTGCAAATATCGGATGACGTTCATTCCGAATGCAAACTTCTAAGCATACTGACTACCCACTTACCCGGGTTCGTGTTCTCGGCAGGTAATTGCGTGGAATACAGGCTATGAATGTGTGGAGAATGATATCGGGTGGTACGTAAAACTATGTCCCCTTATAATCCCTGCATTCGCTGAGGCCTGCTCGAGATATATTGATTCATTGCGTAAACAGCTATGTGGTAGACCTGATAGGGTCACTATGATAGACTGAGATCGTTAGAAAATCCCGTGATGCGAATTTAAGCCGTCATATTGATTCCGAGACCGCATTTAGAACCACTGATCTAAAGTATCTGAAATTCAGCTGCCCAGTTCTAGGGTATGTGTTAAGGTGAAAATCAATTAGTCATAGATTTTAGTGCATGCTGCTGAAGGATTAGAAACTTACTTAGATTGAGCTTGTGTTTGAAAAATAAGGTCTAATTATCCCAGTGGCATTTAAATTTGGTAATTATCCCATGCGTACAGGAGGCGCTCTGATTACAATACAATAATTGAAAGTAATTGTATTTTGCATATTTGTTGTTAGCCACGGTCTGCCAATTTACTCCTGCGAGTCCGGTCTTTAAGATATCCTTATTCTTCATCGCACGTGGAAGGAAGAACATCTTAAAATGGATCATCATACATTTGGCTCTCTGCCTCTCCATTCTAACTTTCATGATAAAGTCACCCGTAATTTGAGTATTCAAATGTTTTTGACTCTTGAAATAATTGAATCCGAATTTGATTTAAAAATAACGAATAGCATATCAGACGAAGGTGACGGAAAATGTGGTGGATCGATGGGAGAATTCATTCTTCCCACGCTCCTCTCACGACCCTTATGCATGCAGGTCAAAAAGATTGTGTAGCAAAACGTGGAAATAAAACGGTGAAGAGATTCCGTTTATTATTTATAAGCGCTCATATTGAATACACTTCCGGCATTTGCGTAAACGTCTGATTGATGGAGCTCACCAAATTCTGAGAAATGGCTCCTCATTCCTCGGGAAAATTACGACGGAGCTCAAATGTCGCACAATAAGTTTTAAGTCTGGTAAGGTCTAAACATATTCTAGTTTGACATTAGGTAATGTTTGGCTTTTTTACTTGGCTGTATGATTCTCCCAACGTACCACGCGTAAGTGTACTGAGACTTGTAGACTGTGAATTAACAACGCATAAGTATTATTGAGTAGACATTTCCTTGCGTATTTGGCTGGTAACCACACGTTTGTATAATATTATCGTAGTGTCTATCCCGCGTGATTATAATTTCATACTTAGCCGTTGTAAATATGAATCCGCCATCTTTCCTCTGTTAATTCGGTTGCCTTTACAGTAAAACCATCTGTGCTAAATGCATGCTATGTTGAATACGTGTTACTATTATGCAAAAGTCCGAGCTGTTTTCTATTAATAATGTATTTTTCTTATAGGGCGTGCTCTAAAACAAATGAATATATATCTATTTATCTATCTAAAACCGAAAACATTGTTACAAAATGATAGTTTGCTCAACGATAATTCATGATTTCTTGTAGTCACCCCACACCACACTTCATCGCGTACACTTGTGGGATACCATGTATATGTTTAAGTAACTTAATGGCAGGCTTTGACGATCATTATTGTGATACGTGACATATTCATTCTTTTCCATAAATCTATTTGTTTCATTCGAGGCGTGTCGAGTTGGATTCTACATTATTCGACGATCGGTTAAAAAGTCTCCGTATCGCCTAACCTTGGTATTAATTGAAGATGCTTATTGTGGATTTCTTGGTGCCTTGATTTAACGATCGATAGTATTGGGTCTGTTGTAATCGTTATTTTCTATGCCTATTTGTATATTTCGAGACCTGTCGAGTAGGAGTGTTGCCATAATTCTGTGCTCAATTAAAATGCCTCCGTATCGCCAAGAATTGATGATAAGTTGTAAGTCCTAACTACGACAGTGTCCATTAGGATAGCGCTTAACTACCTCGGTATAAATAAGTCGGTCTTGCTTGAAAATAAGAATAAAATTTGTAATTTTCCACACGACTTTAATTATCCAACCGGTTTCAACGCAGATGTGTCGTCATCGGGGACTCCTTATTTTCTTAGCTTATTATTCTTATTATTCAAAGCTTATTGTCAAGTATGGAAAAATTTCCACAAAGTTAAGGCCGCAGTTGTTTCTATAAGTCGGTCTTGGTTTTGATATCTCGTTTCATCGATCGATTGTTGTCGATTTGGAGATTTTCGCGAGATTTCCAGGATAATCACGCGCGAACTCGGGGGATACGAAAGAGGGTGGCAAAACTCTCCCCTCTCTCTTCGCAGAGGGAATTCGCAGTTTTATTTTCGCCAACATGTCTGCATCGCGTGTCCCCGGGCAGTCTACAGCCCGTTGGATTTTTTTTTCGCGTGCAATTCTGATGCAGGGAGAGACGTGAGGTGGATAACTTGACCCAGTCTGCATCGCGGTTGGGTGAGAGAGGGCCTTGGACTACGGGGAAGGGAATGAACCTCGCCCGTCTGCATATTCAAAGGCGGTTGCTCTTTTGGCCGTTTTATTCGCGTCGCGGGGTACAAAAACAGTGTGGATTTAATGAAGATACGTTCCCTCGTGGTTTCGGTGGTATGAATACGGGAGAGCTCATACCCAAAAGTAGTCCGCAGAGCGACTCGGAAGTAAGCTTGTGATGATAGTTACGCGTACCAATGGTTTGCAGTTTCCTTCTGTTTCATTTGTGCCGCGCCCTTCCACGGAATGAGTTCCCAGCCGTGCTTTTCTGAGTGTGCCGTATCGCGTGATTAAAAATATGTGGAGAGCCCTTTGTGAAAGTTTACCATTTTTTGTGAAGACGGTAGAGTATTCGTTTTATAAATTGCTGTTCCTTCTGGATTTCTCTTGTTAATGCGGGGTTTAAAAGCACTCGGTAACGTAGAATTATGAAATTAGAATAAAAAAGCCATGCCAAAAATTTTTGTGGAGCTTGATATCTCACCGACAAACTTTGGCGTGAGTTATTTTAATTTCTGATTTAACATTTAGTGTAGTCGATCTCGCCGATGACCCAGATCCTTTAGTATTGGTATATAATACTATTATATTTCGTATTTACTTATTCATAATTATTATTTTTTTGTCAGTGTGAATGTTTGATTTCACGTCAACAAGATATTGTCAATCCTGATTTTAGCTTATCGTTATTGCCATTAGTGTATTAGATCTCGCCCTATGTTCAGTTTGCTATCTTTTGCTCAATATTTTTTGTTGGAAAAGGTAGTTATGCCTCTAATTTGCTTCTCGTTCACAATTTGCGTTCGAAGAAGTAGTCAGGGAAAACTTGGAGAAAAGAATTCCGAAATTCTAAACACACTCATGTTGCATTTTTATTTTTCCTGCCTGCATTTTTGATTTCGCGCCGGAAATCTTTGACTTTTTTTTCTAGCGTTATTGATCTAGCAAAGATTTCAGACCCTATTTGATGAATATATCTTGCCCTTCGATTTTTTTGCTGGAAAACTGGTTAGCACGCTGGTCCCAGTGTATACACTAGTCATATATGTATTCATGTTGGTATGAAGTGCACTTGGTGAGATGAAATTCTGAAAATCGAATAAAAATTCAAACTAATGATTCTTGTTGACGGTCCATATTGATTTCACGTTTAAAGTCCTTTGTCCGATTTATTAAATTGCATTTTTAATCTTAAGCGTTATCGATCCTGATGACGCTAATGGTATGTATAGTATTAATATATCATTTCCTTACGTATTTTGCTGAAAACCTGGCTTACCAGTTGGTCTAAATACGTATGAGGATTCGTGCCGGAATCGATCTAATTTTACATCAAAAGGAGTGGAAAATTATTTCTATCCCATTTACTCAATAGGTATGTTTATTTTGTTTTTCCTAAATATGAAAGGTTTGTCTAATTAGTAATTAGCTACTGATTTTTTAAATTTATATTTTTTACTGGCGAGGGTAAGTTTTGATGAAGCGGCTCCTTTACGACGCTGTAGACTTAATGACAGCGAGTTTAATTTATAAGCTGCAAATTTCAAGAGGAAAAAGTTTTTCAGGATCGAGAATCAAACCACAGACGATTGGCTTACCGGACCATTTCACAGACCACTACGCTACCCTGGATCCCTAATTCCAGAGGCAGTTTTGAGCAGGATCTATAGGAGCTCATTCCCATTTTCGGTTAATCGAGAATGGCACCTGTTAGGTAGAAATGCGCATCAAGATGCAAAGACACCGTCCCCGAGCATATACCCCTATAAAAAACGATAAGCTATCACTTCAAAGTTTTATTTCTCCTGACAAGAATAGGGTTGTGGATTGATTATCGGTCCGGAGAAACTTTTTCCTGGCGTAATTTTTAACACGTTTGCCATGCGTATCGGCAAAATCTTACAGCGGTGGTATAGTAAGTTTTGAAGGTGTCGGTGTAGAGGACGATTGAAAAAGTAAGAAGCATGGAAAGCAGGACGACTGATTATGAGTATGCCTAAGATACTAGAAATACAAAAAAATCTTTGGCGAGAATTAGGGTGATGGAGCAAGTAACCAATGAGCAAAAGAGATCGTCAAGGTGAAAATACATAAAGTTGAGGGTTGGCAAAGCGTCGAAGAGGGAGGGAAAGAAAGAGTTTTGAAAAATTTGAGGAGAGGATATTGTTGATACGAGGAAAAAAATAGCGTGGGCAAAGTGACATTTGAAATATGAAAACCAGAATAGTTATATTATACAAAAACCAACTCTAATTGATCGATGACTATTGTCAAACGTTCAAATGTTTATGGCTATTGCGAATTGCGGTTTTTAATTAGTGAGCATTACGGAGCCAAAATATGTGTTTAGGCATGGCTTTATTCCATCCCGGAAATGTTCATGCCCCTACGAAATTGTTTTGGGGTTTAATGAGTCGACTGAGAACTTCAGCACGATAATTACGCGCATCGCGCGACTCTATTGCGAATTTTCTTTTCAATACCTTTTTCCAAGTTTCTGGTCTTGCATAGGATTCGTGTGGAAAATCCTTCCTCCAGCCTAGTGATGTTAAACTAGGGTAAAATCTGACGTTGTTTCCACGCCGAGCTTCGGAGACAAAATATTTGAAAAACCCTTATCGCGCTTTGCCGAAGCACTAATGTGTGCGGAATGAAAGATTTTTCCGAGAATGGGTGAGGTTCGACGGAATGGGCGTTCTCATTTCGAAAGGTTATTTTACGAGCATTCTATGATGGCGTGTCCGCAAGTTTTATTTTCCGTCGTATACGTTCTGGGCTCACTTTGCATCACATTTGAGTTCTAAACTGGGCTTACACTGTGCGAGAATATTTTGATCTTTTTCCTTCGCAGGTAAATCACGTTACTCGCGTTTGTCTTCTACAACATAGCGTACACATTTGTAAATTTATTTTCCACCCCAAGAACGTAACAAGCGTAAAAAATCAACAGTTCATTTAGATTTTCGGGCCCGGTATTTTGATATGTGGTAAAATATTTGCTAAATTTAAAAACAAATGTGTTATCGCTTTTTTAAAATTAATGTTTATGTCGATCAATCGTTCGGTATATATTTATGTTTTGGAAACCGCAAAGTAACTTAACTTCTCCGTGACGTGATAGTTAACGTTAACGTGACATTATAAAACGGGGTATTGGTGATTTGTAAAACTTTAATGCGATGTGAAGTGTTTCCATGACCAACTCATGTATTTTTCCGACCGTGTCAATGAACTCTGAACCCTAGGAAAATGACTGCATCTCATAAAAGTGCTCTCCTGGGGCGGGTGCGGCACGCAACTGATATTAATCTTGTCTGCCGTGATGAGGGGACTATTTTCATGATAGCAGGAAGAGTGTTTTGAGCGGGGAAAAATAAAAAAAGAAATTCGTTGCTTATAGCGATGGGTGGAGCGCGCGCACAGAAGGTGTTGCGCGCGAATGTTTTGGTCAATACCAGTAACCAGTCAAGCTTGACTAGGCTGCGTTGCTTCCGGAAAATTATTTACGCCTATTCACAGCGTATTTGTATCTTTATTGAATGTGAACGACTGAAAATCTTCCTGCATGAACATTGAGTTTAATTTGTGAGCTATTTCACTTGTTACTCTAAAAATTTGAGACCTATTTTTGTTTAGTTCGCGTAAAATGAATGAGTTTCGTGTTCAAGTCACGATTATATTGTAATCATTTAAGCTCGTGGCGGCTTATAGACGTGAGGATGTCTCACACAGCTTTAAATGATATTCTATTGCAAACCTAACTTTTTTGATCTCAAGTGTAAAAGAGGCAGCATAATTCTTTATCAATAATTAAGTCTGAACACCACTGTAGTTACCTAAAATATATGACCAAATGTACTTCTGCGTTCTGCGCGTACGAATTTTTTAAATGAATTCAACCTCCCAAACGCCAAAAATTACGATATTATGTTTAAAAGGATTATGATACTGATATTTAAAAGGAACTTCTCAACTCATTGCCGTCACAAATGTATTTAAAATCCATACGTGAGATGCATCACTGGTTTTCCATCCACTAGACATATAATAATCAGCCTGTATTTAAAGACGATTCGTTTGACGTATTTACGGTTTGCTCCGTATTGAGCGGAAATGGTTAACAATTGTGTTGTGTTATCATTGAAACCCGGTCTATCTTCAACAATAAGTCCGGCAATAAGTACTAATGAGAATCAGTGGTATTTAACCACTTGTCATATTTTAAGGCATACTATTTGTATACCTTTGTCAATTTCGTATGCCGGTATTGATTATTTCTGTTAGATATTTCCCGCTTCTGCCGCGTCTAGAGTAGCGGTAGCGCGTAATATGGTTGGTTGGTAGCGTGGGGAACTACAGCCGTGGATCATTTAACTAATAATTCCCACGGTGTTCTTCGCATACTGTTGTGTGCACTGCGCTGTGCGACGGTTGGGGGAAAACAGGGATACGCGGAGGCATCCAACCATTTCCGGTTCCAGGCTCCTGAGCACGGACGTCTTCATCCGTTCTCCCTAAGCGCTGAGTTCTTTTCACGGCCGACAAGGCACGGCACATTTATCGATTTTCGGCCTTGGTTCCACACGCCTGACGTTCATAATATGGCTCTTGAGGGACGATGTTTTTTGTTTACTCAGCTCTCACCCGCGTCCCTCCGAATGTTGCCAATGTAAACCACTGGAGGTGTAAAAGCATTGGTAAAGAAGAGTGTGAAATTTTAGTTTTTTTTAGTCTAACAAGTTTTTGCTCGCTGGAATATTGGAATTTCATCCTCGTTTCCGGCTGTCAGCCTGCTAAAACATCTATTCTGATTGTTTGCGTAGCAAGTCATTAACTCGAGGGAGTATTGTTAATATTTCCTAGCGAGGAATCTTTTAAGTTGTCAGGCAATGGATTCCGAGGTAACGTTTGGAACTAGATGCATTGTGGGATCATCCAGCAGATTGCCGTCAACACGCAAGTAAAGGTGGAAGGAGAAATGATCAAACCAGATATACGGATGGTCAAGTGCCAGTCAGACAGCTGTTAAAGTGCTAATAGTGATTAGAGGTCCCTAATGTAAGATGAGAAATTAAAATCAACTACTAAATGACAAAATTTATGAATTCTCCACGAGTAAAAGGCTACTGTAAATATAAATGTCAGCATTCATTAATAAGAACATTGTCAGAGTATAAAGATTTAGTGGACCAGGAATCGAACCACGGACCTTTGGCTTGCCGTGCAAGACCACCGCGTTGCCAGGGTTCCTAATCCTTAGATACCCTCAATCCCTAGATCCTTCTGAACATTGCCTTTGGAATGAGGAATTCCGAGTAGCGTGGTGTTCTGCGCCTTGGTACGGCGGACCAAAGATAATTGCTTCGATTTCCAGTCCAGGAAATCTTTTTCTTCTGGAAATATTCTTCAAACTTTCGAACTGTTCATAGCGGCCAGTTAAATTATTAAATAAGTTAAATTATTAAATATATTATTATTTTATTATTATTAGAACCTACTTGGGGAGTAAATAAGATGAGAATGGGTTTAGTAATAACGGCATCAGGTAAACAATCGAGCTGGCCGAGGAAGCATTCGCGAAGCGGAGGGCCTTAAATAGGAAGGGGACTCTCCCAGTCCCAGAGAAACGAAGAAAAGATTAGTTAGAATCATAATAATATTAATCATAATATTGATCGTGGCTTTCATTGAATCATAATGTTAATCGTGGATGAAAGAGGATGAACGGATATTGTAGGCAATGGTGATGGGGTTGTCGTGAATAATGGAGAGAGAGAGTGCTTTATGAAGAGAAAGACGACTGTGGAAGAGGCTATTAGAGGAGGAGGAGTTGGTCGGGAAATAGATGAAATTTAAACTAATGGAGGACAATTATTTTTCGAGACGTTGTTCAATAGGATTATAGAGGGAACAATGTCAAGTAAGCGTGGGAAGGGGGAAAAAGAATTGGTGTTTTGTACGGAATAAATGGCGGTACGGGATATAAAAGTCTCATGATGGAGAGCATAAACTCATCTTGTTAATTTTCACGCCATTTATTATGTTCCGAACAATCCAGTATTAAATTAATTGCTGACACAGAAAGAAAAACACGAGTCAAATCCACAAAAATAAACTTTACTACGACCCGGGTTTCACTGTATTGCAGCATCGTCAGGTGACCCCCTCTGACGATGCTGTAATACAGTGAAACCCGGACCGTAGTGAAGTTTATTTTTGTGGATTTGGCTCGTGTTTTTCTTTCTGTGTTATCATGTTTCGCTTCCACTCCATATCGCTTAAATCTTCAGAATTTGTTTGTAAATTAATTGCGTTGGAAATCACCAAGGCGTGTTTATGTATCCTACTTGTGTGGATAGAATATTCATGGTGGTGATTTATGCATTTACAAGTGTTCCAAAATGAACCATTTCGTCTGCAGTTGCATCTCATTCGGATATTTAACTCGAGTTACGCATTCTTCCAAACAAGCTTCAATCTTTATCATGGGAACTTTTTATTTCTTTGTCCCGTATTGCCTACTCTAATCACACAGATTGCCTTCTCCTAAATTCTACCATCAACCTCCTTTCTTCCCCTGCATCTCGAATACCCAAGGCAACAATACCTTGTTTGCCTTTCCATCTGTATAATCTTTTTAGAACGCTCCGGTTCCAAGCGTACATAATTTTTGATTTTATAAATTTATCAGCTTGTTTCAACGTTGTGGCCTCGAGTGTTTAGGTGCTTCCTCGAGTGCTTGATGATTTTACCCTTGTTGGTAATTTTTATACTATCGATTAGTGCGAGGATCAGGTTGGTGTGGTGACTAGATTAATGGCCTCCCATCTCGAGGGCCTGGGTTCGAATCCCGATGATGATGGATTTCCCAGTGGCATACCGGCCCCTGCGTCAGTGCTACGTGAAGAATGCTTCGAGTGCAGTGCTCCGTCCTTCGGATGGGGCGTTGAACAACGATGGGGGCGTTTACTTGGAACCGAAATAGCAATTTTGCACACGAAATCGTTAGATGGAACCGAAAATAGAATTTTAGTGAAAAAGATAATCTTCTAACCACAACCATTCACTCGATTATAGTTAACCGTTTAACCGTTATAAAAAAGCTATAGTGCTCGAATACTAATGATAATATTATCATTATCGATTCACCCACTTTTAGATTCGCCAGCGTTGGAGAGCCAGTTGACGGAAGTACTCAATCAATCTCTTGGGGCCAAGGCGTTGGCGGAGGAGCTGGCAATCGTATCCGTTTTCATTGTGGTTAAGGTCAAAGGCCACGGACCTCTCCATGCATTTTTTTAACGAGCTTAAAGCCCTGCCCCCAATATTTGGTATTACGAATGAGCGAAGTTCCATATCAGTCCTAAGTACCTACTGTCCTTTACGACTTGCAAATTTGACTTGTGGTGACGATTATAGAAAATAAATCCAACTGTGATTAAAGAGGTTAACGGCTTTTTCATTTAAGAACTTAAATTCTGTCCTATTTATTTCCATTGTTTAATTTGTTAATTGTATTTTTTAAAAGAATTTTCACTCAGAACGTTATATTTTACTCTTCACAAGTAGAAGTAAGAGGAATAATCGCAATTTTTACTGCTAATTACAACATTGCCCGGCCGCGGTAGCTAAGTAGGTGACGGGTCGGCTTGGCAACCCCAAGGTCTCGGTTTTGAATTCTTGACTCTGACATAGATGTTGTATTTTTCGTAAAAGTATGCTTGGGTTTAATTAGATCATGCGGTGAAAGATAACCGTCGAAGTTGGAGTAGTTCCTTAAAACCTAACAGTATTGCTGCGACATGGCGTCGCTAAGGTGGAAAGAACCTTTTTTCCCTTCGTTGAAAGCAACGGTAGATGACTGAACAGGGCGACGATGCTGATGTCGGGAAGAAGGAGGGCCTACGAAGGAAGATTTCGATGTCGAAGTTAGATGCCTCCTCTTTCATAAAGGGGTTATTCAGGCACCTAATATGCTGTCTATATTGCAAAAAAACCTATACGGCGTGTGGCAGTGGGTGTTAGGGAGCCAAAAATGTATTAAGTGTTTTAATATAAAATGTGCGCTATTGTATTGTCATATGGAGGGGGAAACTTTTTTGAAGACATATTGGAGTGACAATTCTCGTAGTTGTTATGGTCGTCAATTGTGCTAAGGGCAAACGGATACTTGTAATTCTCTGTAATGGAGTGAATTTCTTTTGTCTCATTCATGTCATCCAGTACCGATGTGGTGTGGAGTTTTAATTATGTCTCGGTGTCGGCGGTAAACTTGACTCTCCTGTACCCATTATTGCTTTCTTCTTAGCATCTGTCTTGCTCCTCTCCGGGCCTGAAGGGCCTCCCATCCTCTATATTTAGTTAATGTTCTAGTGGTTAAGGTAGGTTTAGATGGACGTAAAATTCTTCCCTGGTTCCTTATTTTTCACTATTTTAGTACGATTTCCGTCTTTAGTTCCACATACTTCCTACCCCTTATTGTTCTGTCCAGTTTGCCTGCTCTTCTCTTTCTATCTTGTGTACCCTACATCCTTCCCCCGTCTCATCCTTCTGAACACCCTCGCTAATTTTTATGTGCTTTATTAATTCCCTCGGCGCCCTCCTAATTTCTTCAAATGTCGTCTTCTCCCCCCACCATTCCTAGTATTTCCTCTTTCATCTTCCATTCCACCCACCCTACTCTTTTCATCCTTCTCCATATCCACTTCTAAAAACCCTGGGTCTATTTTCATCCTCTTTTCTTAAAGTTTGCTTCGGCGCCATACATGTTCCGCATACCTCCTACCCCTCATCATTCTATCCAAGCTACCCCTTCTTTTTCACACTTTGCCTCGTTCATCCAAAGTTATTCCTTCATTGCATCCACGCCCTTGTTACTCGTTCGTTCCAATTTTGTCCTCTTCTTTTTCATCAAACAAATTCAATCTTCTCTTATGGTCTGCAGCACATCCTTTTCGTATTTTCTTCTATCCACCCTCTAATGTGGTTTCAAGTCTGTCTCCACGCTCAATGACGCTGCAGAGCAGAAGGAAAAGTACAAGGATGGGAATGGGAGCATAGACATTTAGAAATTTATTTATATTCTGGGACTTACAAACCCCTTTATAAGCTGTTATTTAATAAATATTCATGTGCCCGAAAATAACATAAATGGTCATTACATCGGGTACATTGACTGATAACAATTACACAAGCATAAACATCAATGCCCTGGACAGTAAAAAATATCCCCGCTCGGGATTCGACCTGCGACCTTGGGATTGACAGGCAAGGGATTTAGTCCACCGCTACGGGCGGCGGCAAATTATGTATTTTTTCACACAGCACAGTAGACTTCGTTCGCAAAAAGTGCCGACACAGCGGGGAGGAAAGATGGAGAGAAAAGCTGCTCTTAATGAAAGGCTCCAAGGAGATCTAAACTCTACGTCCCATCCGACGGACGGAGTACTGAACTCGAATTATCTCCACGTAGCTATCTAGTGCAGGCCGGTTCAACAATGAAAAATGTGTCTGACACTGCCTGGATTCAAACCCGGGGCTGGGGCAGTAGGCCAGTACTCTAACCACCACTCGAGTCCTAATCACCTGTTACGTGCCTAAATCTCAAAATCTGACAGTTGTTCTCATCCTTAAAGTTCATGTTTCCACGCAACAAAATTCTACGTTCAGTGTTATACTCTTCACCAGGCTTCTCTTTACATCCCTTCTTTCCCTATCTATTTGTTGGGAGGCGGCGTTAAATGCACCCTTGCCTGTGTAGGTGTGTTCCGCTTTTGCTTTCATCGATGTCATCGAACCCTCTCCCCCAGATGAGGAATGAAACATCTTTAAGCTCGGTAATTTTGGATGAGTGAGCAGGGGCGTGACATTCTCTCCACGCTTCTCCGCTCTGTCTCCCCGGGCGGGGCGCCCTCGGCGTTACGAAGACAACCGATTCCACCCTGTGGTTGCATGGATCATCCATTTCTTCCTATTTCTTTGACCGTGCAACTTGTTGCTGGGGCTTTCGACTTTATATAGTTCGGACACGGAGAAGAGATACTGCTGGGAATCAGTGAAGACGAACACGAAAGCGGAGTCGAATTGGTGTGGTGTATTGGGTGCGGTATTCTCATCTCTAGTGCCCGGGTTCGAATCCGTTTTTATTTTATTATCCGTCTGCGTTTTTTGTTATTGGTATACCGGTCCTTGAGGACGGTGAGGAGAGCATTAGGAGTTCAGTACTCCGTCCGTCGAATGGGACGTTAAACAACAATGAGGGCCTTTACTTGGAACCGAAAGCAATTTTGTACACGAAATCGTTAGCCTTTTTCTATGCTTGCATATCGTTTTCATTATCATTTTCCATCCTTCCCATCCACTTTTCATCTAAATTTACATATTACCCTGTGAGTCACCGCAAGGGTCAGTGGAAGGGGGTGAACCAGCGCCAGGCATGAATTTTAAAACGCAGAGTTTTCGATGTGCAATTCTTTACTTGCAGGAATTCCAAAATACTAGTCCATGCATGTAATACTTACATGCAACTAAGAGGTATAATGCTACTTCTTTGTGAATAGTTAAAAATCTTAGATATACATTCGCGGAACATGAGTAAGTAAATTGTTAGCATATACATTTTCCTCGACGAATATCCTCATTAAACCATACACGACTGTATAGTTTACTTGGTATAGTTTAAAATAGTTAGATGTATAACTATTTTACCATTTTTATAACAATAAAAATGGTGCAAGAAAGTTATTGCATGCTTGTCGCGAAGTCAATGTTTGCCACACACCCATGGCATGACTCGCAGGGTACTAGGTGGATATGAATGAAATGTGGAAGAATTAGTTAAACTCTTTTTGACGATCCGTTCGTACTAAAGTGGAGCTTCTCTATATGGGTGCCCTCCGGCATCTCTCTTCCCGTTCGATCGGGGCAGTTGTCGAACCAAGATAAATATCATCTCTAAAAGGATTTCTTGGCAGGAGGTTCGGTGGCGTTCCATGTCGCGTCGTCGATGGGGTGTCGCAACAATGCTCTCGTTCATGTTTTTGTCTCCACCGTCCATTTACTTGTATTCTATCCTCGTTCTTGCTTGAGAGGTTGTTTTTGCACTATTTTTTACCTCTATGGTGTCCAATTTCTGGAAATTCTGTCGCACTTCCCTCCGCACACACTCGTTAACACGTCCATCATAATCGCCAATCCTCTTTCCAAGAAATTGGTAAATAATAAATACTCTGGGAAGGAGTTAGGGTGAAATGAACTGCATTGCCTAGGCCAATATTGTGATCTAAAGGGGAAGCAATATTTACTTTATCTCCCACCAGATAGAACCACATCACTTGTTGGAAACTGTTAAAAGTACCCAGGATTTAATATAGGATTAAGATTCGATTTCGTACTTTACGATTCATCTGTGAATAAAGGGTAACAGAGAATCTATTTTATGTGATGGATAGAGAACTTGCTTCAAACCCATGGTCCTGAGTACAAATCCTATTAGTTGTCCTCTCTTACACCTTTAGTTCATTTGGCCTAGCAGTCCGGAAATGAACGGCTCAGCTAAAAGGGGTTGGCAACTTGTCCAGTTCTTTCTTACGTCTTCTTATTAGGTGTAAACTATATTTTCTTTCTCGTGTAAGTTTCAAGAGGTCTGACAGAAAATATTACTTGTTTTAATTACGTCAAACTAGTGGAGAAATATATAAAGGTTTACGAGCTGGGAATAGGTGTACTTTAGACGGAATGTACCAGTGAAACATGACGGAATTTTCTATCAGTGGGACTAGTAGTCTGGTAATTCGGGAGCAAGGTAACAGATTTCCTATCATGAAAGCTTGGGTTTGAATTCCGGGACGTGTTAAAGATTTTTTATCGTAAACTCTGACTCCTCTTGGATGCCTAGTGGAGAGCTTCGTTGTGCAGTACTCCGTTCTTTGGATGGAAGGTAATGTTGTGCATCATGTGGTGCCTATGTTTAGGGGCATTCTCCTTCCACCCTTTTTCCTCTCCCTTCCAAAGAATCTTATTCCGAACTCTTGGTGACGACTCTCAGAGCGGGAAAGGCGAAAAGCCTACGATGAGTACAAGTATATTGTTATTGTGTATGAGAAAAATTAGTTTTTTATCGCAAATTTCTTTTATATTTTGTTTAGTTATATTTATGTCGTATTAGGCCGACAAATCCTTCCCAAATCCCCAATTGAAGAAAGCCTGTAAAAGAAAATGTTTGGATTAGCTCCAAATCCAAGCCTTATACCGCCACTACCGCCGTCAGGAACCTCTAGAAATAAAGAGAACTCCAAAACAGTTAAACGTAAGATAACGCGCCTTTTGGATTTCGGGGGTCGATAGCGACGGAGAACGTGGCAACGTGGCTATTCCCGTTCTCTATCCCCTCTTCCCTCTCACGTCATTGGTGGGGGGGATCGTGACGTCATGAAAATCCATGAGGACACACTCAACTGAGAGCGAACGTAGTAAAAGGATCTCTTTTCACGTCAGTCCGAAATGCCTTTATTTTCTTTTTGGACGATTCACCCCTCGCTCGCTCTGAGAGTTTCCAGGCCGCTTGGTGTTGTCCTAGAGACCCAGATTCGGCCTCTCATTCTGGAGAGAGAGGGAGTAGAGGGAAGGAGGCTGGTTACAGCGGAGGGCCAACAGAAAGGCTAGGATTTATTAAAAGAGCACTAGGGAGATGTGATGAGAAGGCGAAAGAGAACGCTGTGACTTTTCATTATTTAGGCACCAAATAGTGTGTGCATTATGGGACACAGATGAAGTAGAATTGATTTCGGAATTGATAGTTTGCAGCGAAGGGCAGTACCTAGGTACCTATGTAAAAAGGATAGTTTGGGCAATGTGCCCAAATAGTTGGAAGAATCGGGTAAATTATCATTAACAGATAGTCGATTGAAGTGTAAGCCAAATCCCGTGCAGAAATTGAAGTCAGATACCTACTTTGAAGATGTGAAAGAAGAATCTTTAATCTTAATGCACGTTTTGATAAATATAAATAAATTAATGCATGTAAGGAAATGCCTGATTTATTAATAATTGTCGCCTTACTTTGAATAGATTAACATTTGGCTAGTACCGTCTGTGGCTTGTAGATAGTGCCTGCAGGAACTATTAGTTTTGCATCAAGTGTAAATTTAATTTATAATGCAGCGTTCTATTGGCTCTCCCCCTGCCTCGCACCCTTTTGATGGCTTGCAGGGAATCATGTGCATTTACTATCACTGTGTTGTACTATTGTAGGTAAAATAAAAAAGATAAAATCAGAGGGATAGGCATTAATAAAAATTTCATTTTTGTGCGCGTAAAAAAGGTCAGTTATAAATTAAATCGATGTTAAAATTTTAGGCTTACTGACTGTATGATCCGTATCACACGTGAAAAAAATTGGTGTGATTGTTGTAGACATCTCCCTGTATATTTTACTTGCATACAGAAGTACTTGTACAATATACGTGTATGTCTTTCCCCCATGATGTTATTGGATTTGAGTTAGGCGGTTGTATAGCATGTGAAGCCGGTGTTTCCTTGGTGAGAAAGATGTAACTATGAAGAATTAGAAGTATTCGAGGAAGGCGACCCACATCTAAGTTTATTTGTTTAATT
Source organism: Platycnemis pennipes (assembly GCA_933228895.1). NCBI lineage: Eukaryota > Metazoa > Arthropoda > Insecta > Odonata > Platycnemididae > Platycnemis > Platycnemis pennipes. The sequence continues at coordinate 73,644,155 of OW121855.1, forward strand.
TAGGATAGGTAAGTAATTGAGTGTTGGAGGAATCTTTCCAGAAACGGAGGAAGGGTGGTGAAAGACAAGATCGTGGCATTAGCCTACTCAAAAAAAAAGTCTCCGAGGGGTCCACAGTTTAACGTTACATCCGATGGATGGAGTACAGTACTCAAAGTCCCCTCCATACAGCAGTCCAGTGGGAAGAGGTTACAGTTGAAAAATCTCTGCCACCGCCGGGATTTGACTCGTGCCCTCAGGATGGGGACCTATACTCAAGCCATAATTTTTGTGGTTTTGTCATTAAAGTGTTTGTGCAGTTACTAACTATAAGAATGTTTCCTTGTCGATGAATGCCTAGTATTTACTACGTACATACATATTTTTGTGGTGGATCTGTATGCATGTAGATGTCCATCTAACTCTCCTGGCAATTTCTTCCTCTTTTCCTTCTATGTCTTTCGTTTTCTTTCGTCTCCATATGGGAGCGAGAGTCGAGTACCCTACTGGGTGTGAGGGCGGGTCTGATCTCGGGGCGGCTCCAGGGTTCGCGTCAAGGAGTAGGCGTGGTTTGCGGCTTCCTCAAGAGGAGAGGGACTTATAAGAATGGAAATAAGCGCCTCCACTTGAAATTGAAATTTCTCCCAGACATCCTGGCAGCTGGTCATTGGCCCCGTTTCGTCCCTCCGTACTCTTCGTTTTGTTAGACCCGCCTCCTGGGTGATGACGAATACTCTCTCTGGATCGGTTTATTTCGACACTCTTGAACGGATTGAAGTGATGCTGAAGTGATGATGAAGTGATGAACCTTTAAGCACCAATGTTAGTAATGCGTCGGTGGAAATATTTTAAACCCAATGGACTACGTTCGTGGTTGGAAACGTGCCAAATTTCATTCACAATGATTCGTTGCTGAAGCCTGTTTGAAGTGCTGATCGATTATATAAATCCTTTCGTATCGTAAGATGCTTGCCTATTGGTAATGCGTCTCAAAGTATCATTATAATACTGTACAAAATCAAGAATACCCACATTGGTGCAAATTTTACATTTGCCTTCTCAAGAGCTGCATTCGGGGCACCGAGTGTGGGATGTGCTCTCGTCAACGTTCTGAATCGAAACCACAATTAATTAAAAGACTATTTGCCCCTATACTACTCTGTGTCTGACTCAAAATTGAATTTTTCCAATTTCCAGCCATCTTTTCTCTAAAAAATTAGTAAATTACCACAAGTCTTTTCTTTTATATCCATCTTTACATGCTCCCACAGGCTTCGTGCATCTTCCAGTGTTCTTAGAGATTCTTCGATCTGTCACACGGGCTATCCATTTTGACTTCGTCATTATTCTTTAGGAACTTTTTTCAAATTCTTTCAGTCTTGCCTGTTATTTACAATGTGCCCTTATCGTAAAGGAGCTTGCTCCAGGTTGATATTATGAAGCGTTTCCTAACTTTCAAACTTGTATTTACAGATGTCAGTCGAGTCTTCTCCCAGTAGTATGCTCTCCTCGACCGGACTATTTTGTTTGTGGTTTCTTTCTTGCTTCATGCACTGCAAATTCTGCTCCTCAAATGACAGTACTGCGCAACCTCATCACGTTTTGCTTCCTTGCCTGTAATATTGTTATCCGGTGGCGGTAAAGACAATATCCAATCGCTCAATCCCTACGCCATTTGTCCTCGTTTTGGTGCCGGTTTTCCTTTTCTTATCAAACAGATACGTGAATTTTTGGGGCAATGTAATCGCTGGACTGAGGAAATATTACCGAGTTTCACTTAGAAGTAACTGTCACCTTCGTACTTCGGCATTGTTTGCCACTTTTCCAATTTTCTAACCGTGGAATCGGCAGTGGAGTAACCAGAGTAACAATCGATACAATTGTTTGCCGTGTTTGTCGTCGATGATTCTTAACATGTGCGGATTCACCCCCTGCTCTACACCCTTGCAATAGCGTATAGGGTACTATGTATATGTAGACTCACGCAGTATTCAGAGCAGACTTCTCACTCCGAAGGTCCGGGTTTGGATCCCGACAGTGAGAGAGATTGAAAAAAAAATGGTATTCCTGTCCCCTCTTGGGTGCTGTGTGGTAGAGAGATGCATTTGGAAATAGGTGAAGACGAACACTAAATGAGAATCGGGTAGGTGAGGTGGCTAGAATACTGAACTCCGTCCCGATGACCCGAATTCGAATCCCGGCAGTGGTAGAGATATTTCATTTTATCGGTCCCCATTTGAGTCCTGTATGGAGAACATTTCGAATACAGTACTCCGTGCGTAGGGTGGGACGTTAAACCGTAGACCACTTGGCGCCTCTCGTTGAGAGCAGGCTAATGCAGACGCTGAGATCTACTCCCTTTTTCCCTACCTTGAAAAATTCCTAGCTACTACCCAATTGCCCGCTTACCCTGAATGGCGCCAATGACAAAAGCTGGTCGCCTCCCTCGAATAAATGATTCTACATGTTGGTGGTTTCTGGCGTAACTCCGGAAACTGTTTTTCATAGAGAAGGGTAATACTTCATTTTCCTCGCCGAATTTTATTTAATAACGAGCTATGTTTCGAGGATGCAAAATCATCATCGTAATCATCTAATGATGACCTTGATTCCGTCGAAACGTAGTCGTTCTGTAATAAAACAAATGTGTGTAAAACTGTATTTCTTTTCATAATGTCTTCTACTTGTTTTCACTAGTCAAATCGGGTCAATGATCTTGTCCGTATCCCTATCAACCGAGAGTTGGCAACAGTGCTACCGATCGGGGGGTGTCTGTGACTCATCCGTACGCAACCACGTGAGTTTAATCTCTGGTCGAATGGTTTTATTTTCCTCCCTCCCTCATTTTTTTCCCGTACTCGCGAGGGAGAAGAAGGATTTATGTATGCACAGTCCCCGGGTCTTCTCCTCTTCAGAGCAAGGCCGCCCAGTAGAGGCCGCTCTCTATAATCGTCGAGTTTTACGCGTTCCAATTCCAGCGGTCTCTGCTCACCCAAAAGGGCGTTGGTCAGAGCAGAGGGAGAGAGAGAGAGATAGAAAATGGAGCGTAAAAAGAAGGAAAGGGAGGGAGAAGGAAGATGGGGAAAGGAGGCGGAGATATATGTGCTCGCATTCACGGGGTCAAATCACGTGGTGCGGGGGATGGGTGTGGTATTTATGGCGCGCTCGGACTCCGGAATCGTCTTCTTCCCCGTTGGCAAGCCACAAGTGGGAAGAGACGGGCGTCTCCTTCTACCTCAACCTCCCTCTTTATTCCTCTCTCCCTCTCTTTCCCCTTTCTTCCTATTTTTTCTCTAATTTTCCTTTCCTCCCTCGAATGCTTTTTCTGATTTCCTCTCTCTCCTTCTTTCCTTCCATCTAATTTTATTTTTCTCTCTTCGTTCATTTATCTCTCTATTTTGTACTCTATCTCATTTTTTCTTTCATTTTCTTTCTCTAATTTTCTCTCTCCTCCCCTCTCTTTCTTTTTCTCCCTCTGTTACACCCTCTGTCTCTCTTTCTCGCACTCTCACTTTCTCTCCTTCTCCTCTAGAGTTATGCTTGGTAATTTAAAATTATGGTATATTTGGTGGAAATATCTTTTACGACCTATTTTTAATCTTGATATTTAACATGTTTTGCGATTCGGTTTGATCAATCATCAGATGACTATCGCATAATGTGGAAGTGGTGGATTTTTGGTGTTCGATACACTTGATTGGTGAAGGAGAAATAAAATCCAATGTACCCATAGATCAAATTTACGTCCACCGTTCCACCTGTTCGAGTAGATAAGTAAAACGGAATACTTCCCGTTCCCCTCCTTACCAAATTAAAATGAGTATTCGTCTGTTTGAATCCTTAACCACGTAACGCGTAATTTATTGCTATAAGGACTGCCGAAATAGTCCAGTCCTTAATTGTCAAGCGAAGTTTGATAATCCTTTTGAGTTTTTATTAGTTACAAGCTGACCCGGCCACGCGTTGCTGTGGCTCAATCTGGTTAAATGGAAAGCGCACGTTTATAGTATGTTTAATTTCACAATTCTTATGGGTATACAATATTTTTTGTTGTTCCATTGTCTGTGCAGATATAGACATTGTCTGATTTGCCGACTCTAGAACACGCAACATACACGTAGAACACGCAACACACACGCAACAAGATACACGTACATGTGAGAAGCAATCCGTGTCTAGACCTAAACCGCATAGTTCTAAAGATTGGCCCTCAGCTTTGTTGATGGTGAATGCAAATACCAATCGAAACGGGAATAAAATCACTTAAATTGAAATGGCATATCTGTTGGATACATAGGAATGCGAGGAATGAGGACATCTTCGCCTTTGAAAGTTCCTGTCCAGATTGTGGATTCTACCACGTTGCTCATTAATTTATTTACTAAAAGCTTTGGCTGGTTGATATTTAGCAACATGATAATTGGCACGCCGATTTTCAATTGCAGTACGTGAAGTGGCATCCCTGGCAGATCGAGTAAATTCAAAAATTCTGTTCGACAACCAATTGCCTCATCTGCTTCCACAACAGTGTCGACGGTCTTGTATATATGTGCCTGCGACGCTTTGAGTGTTAGACTGAATAATATTGTTAAGTTCGTAGAAGTCTTTGTTCTTGGCCGCAAGAATAGCTCGTTCACTTAGCCAATCGTAATCCTAATAATTGATTTGAATATTGGGAAATACTTTTTCAACCATCTCCTCTTTTGACGTTACTAAATTGCAAAAGTTATGAGGAAATGAAATTTTTTTCTGAGGTCAGATCAACCGGCACCTTTCCGTTCTCAATTTTCAGCAATTAATGTGAGTATATCTCAGCTGATCGATTGTTTTGCAGCTGCACACGCATATTTGTATTTAATATTAAAGTCTTTACATGCCGTCACAAAGTAGAATATTTCAGGCAAGCATTTATTTTTTCCGCTAGTGTCAATCGAGGAATTACAGGTAAAGTTTGCCTGAAATCTCGTGCAAGCAATATTAATGCGTTCTCAAATGGTCTCAGGATTCCACGGAAATCTTGCAATGATCGATCCAGAGCCTCGAGCGATGCTTTGTGCACCATTGTGCATTCATCCCAAGCAATAAGGTGGCATTTCTGAAATATTTGTCCCATGCCGGATGATTTGAATATGTTGCACGTGAGTGTTTCAATGAATTGCAACTTCAATGGAATGCACATCCCGTCTCCAGTGTCGATATTGTATTCTCGATATTGTACAAACCTTCATGGAGTGAACAAAACAACTAACCAAAGCTTCATGGAAATTGGATGAAATTGGATGAATGTTGTGGTAATGCATGAAGTTATCAATATTGTATCGATACAGTATCTATATTGTAATGATACTTTATAAAACTTTGATAAAAAACACCTAAATAATTTCACCTCAATTTTGTATCAACAATGTATCGATGTATCCATCTTTTATCGATATTATATCGATACAGTATCGCCATTGAAATATCGATTTTGTAGAAACCTTCGCAGAGCGTACTCAATAACTTTCCAAAGTTTCATGGCGATCCGATGAATGGTGTAGTAATGCATAAAGGACAAACACATTATATACATTCGATACAGTATCGATATTACAACGATACATTCCTTTTAAAAAACTAAATAATTTCACCTCAAATTTGTATCAATAATGTATCGATTTATCGATACTTTAGCGATATTATATCGATAAAGTATCGATATTGAAATATCGATTCCGCAGTCCTCTTTTCGGGAATGTACTCAACAACTTCCCAAAGTTTCATGGCGATCCGATGAATGGTGTAGTAATGCATAAAGGACATACAGACACACACACATACATTCATTTTTATATATATAGAAGATAGATTTTCCACGTAACAGAATTAGCGTGAGAATTATGATGCAAAGATTTGCTGCTGTAAGATGAAATTTTTAATAGTTTCTATGGGGAATGGGAGATTGGATCGGTGCGGTGGCTAAAATTTCCAGGGGATTTCAATAGAATTACGGTCTCCACTTGAATGTATTGCGGTGAAGTACTTCGACCGTCGGCTAGGCCGTAAAAGAATGGACCTTGGCGTCCTTAACCATGAGTAGGGACGTGTTGAAGCCGAACTACCCTCAAAATATCCTACTGTCGCCTATGTACCCGCGTTCCCTTACTGTTGCTCTTGAGCTGAACCACTGGTTGCCTCTCTAAATTAAGACAAGACCCTTTAGGATGTTTTTAGATCCTCTTGGATTGAACCCTCCTACCTCATGTGCCCAATACCGCGGGCTAATACTTGCCTCAAATATATTCTTATCTCTGGCTCAAACCTTTGGAATTCGTTGCCTTTGTCAATAAAAAAACTCTGCCACTCTGCCAATTTTTAGGAGAGACTAAATAATTATTATTACATTGAGCACGTATGCATGCAAAATCACTTTGTAAGCATATATTGTACGCATTTTATAGTATTATTTTGCTGCATGCTGAAAAATATTGTTACAGTTGTTGCAATTTTTGTTTGCTGATGACTTTTTTTATCACCTGTATTTTTTTCGCCAAAAGCGAACCACCTTTCAAATTTTTTATTTTTCCTATAGAAATAACCCAGAACGCAATAAAAATTCGTTCATCCATCCAAGAATAGGAGACTCATTTTGATTTATTTTGTGTTAGTTAAAAGCAGTCTCGTGTGCAGAGGAATGGAATGTTCTCTGCGGCTCTTAACAAGAATTTGCTTTCTGTTCTCATAGGAGAGATCTCGAAGTTTTCCTCCTAAGTTTAAATGCGCGGCGGCGCAATACGTGTTTTGCTTTGCTCATTTTAATCTCCCTTTCATTCATACCGTCTTCCACTCCGTCCTCCGGTTATCGCCCCTTCTGCACTCTCTCCAATGCCTCAACGTCTCACGTGCTCGTTCTCCACCCGCATTGCCACCCACTGCCACTCATCACTACCCCTTCCATCCCCTCCCCTATTGGCTCGCTGCCGCGAAGATGAAGACGGTTTGGCGCGCGTGCTAGCGCTTGGAAACCCCCCTCCCCTAAATTTAAATAAAAAGAGTTTGAAATAATTGGTTAGTCCTCCCCGATATTATTATTAGTCTGTATATAGAGTGGTGCTGTGGATGCGCAGTGGGTGGAGCATTGGGTCTCCCACCCAAGGAGGTTAGGATGTACTTTAAGCGGCATCGCTTCTGATTTGAGAAGCAAGGTCAGCCATATTTGTGGGCACTGACATACGGACGTACTACTCGCTATACTATGTACTCTATATGAAGTTGTTTCTGCTCGCTGTAAAATTTAAAATAGTAAGATGAATATTGGAATGCACGTGCAAATTTCGTCAAGTAAATTGTGGAAAGGAAGCAAGCACACAAACAATTACCGAATATGTAGTTCATATAGGTTCAATTAGAACCAGTTTTTTTGCAATAGAATGAACTCTTAGTTGAATGTATCTAAATGCATTATTACCTCCCTTACCATTTGGAATATAAACTAATGCCACTCCTGTGTAATTGCGTAGTAATTAATTGTTATTTGTTTTGATGCACTTACAGTCTTCATAAGAGACAATAGAAATGTCAGTGTTTTATGCCGAGGAGGTCGGGATAAATTCCACCAAAGCCCTTCGGGCTTCATTTTCACCCGTGGGCCAGCATTCGTATTCCGCCTCCAGTAAATTCTAACCTTCTTGCTCCGACAGGACGTCGCGATTCAAATCTGTCGACATAATGGTCTCATATTTGTAACTCGTCCCGTCGGAGCAAGGATTTCGTGCTTGTATTAAGATTATGTTGATACTAGGCGGTACGGTCCAACTTGAGGAAATGGAGCTAATTAAACTAGATTTATATATTTCTGGGGGTGACGACGGACAGCTAAGGTCACATACGCCATTTACGATTGTCAGGTAATTGGTTAAAGGTAGGAGTATTTCAAGGAAAGGAGGAAGGGTGGATTCACTCCACCCGGCGTCGGTATATTATGCTGTTCTTAACGAAAGGCGCCAGGAAAAGCACAGTTTAACATCCCATCCGACGGACGGTGTGCTACACTCGAAATGCTCTCCACTCAGCACTCAAGTATGGACAAGTTATTCAAAAAAATGAATTAAATTAAAAATCTCTGCCACCGACGGTATTCGAAGCAAGGCCTTCGCTCTATCCGATATTTTTTGTCTGCATTGTCGGATTCGAACTCCTGTGATTTGAAATTTTAAAGTAACTTAAATGTTGCGATCGTGCTTCTTGTCTCTAAGGAGACCAAACTTAGCACTTATAATACTCTAGTGGCACTTTCTCTACATTTATGTAACTTTTCACGAGGCCCGCTGCTTTCTTTTGGATCTTATGCACCATATTTATCTATGTTGAAGATCTACATGGCCTTTTTTTAACCTTGTTTCCTATTTGCAGATATGCATTATCCGATGCCTCATTTTTCAGTACTGTACGTATACTCATTTGATAATTTTTTACATGCCTTTATGAACATTTGGAAAATAATTTTAAGACGTGTTTAATCGTTAATATTTTAAATGAATTTTTAGGCCTTAATTTTGGTGTCGAATTTGATATTTCGTACGTTTTGGCGCTAAAACGTGGACGGAATGTGTATCGGGAGGAGGGAGCGGTTCGTGCGATATTTTTCTCGAATAATATCCCTTACCATGTCGATTGAGAAGGGAAAACTTCTATGGCACCTGCAGCATCGATGTTTTCTCGTACAGCATCGCACATTAGCGAGACTTCACGTAGGCGAAGTTCTCCCTGTCTCTCTTCACTTAAGGAATGCGTCCGTATTTGGACCGAGGGTGCGTATGACAGGAGGAATGTCTAAATCATTATACGGTCTTATGCCATAAATGATGCGAAATGCGTGAAGGGAGCCGTTGTCATATTGGTATGGAACAGGAATGTGGTATACGAGTGTCGCAATGTTGTGATGCAATGTAATGATGATCCAAACGTAATTCGCTGTCGACGTGAGTTACGGTTAAGTCTCATTTGTGTTACAAGTCTGTTTCCGCACTAATAAGCGCTTTAGACCGGGAAGATAGTTATATGGATGGGAATGGAAGGGAAAGGAGAGAAATGCGGTGTCGTCATTAGCTTGCTACGAAAAGGTGACATGGGGACCACGGCTTAACGTCCCATCCGACGGACGGAGTACTGTACTCCATTATCCTCCACAAAAGTAGGGGTTTACCGATGAAAAATATCTTCCACTGCCGGAATTCGAACTCGGAACCTCCTGTTTCGAGGGGCCGGTTTGGGCCCTTCGGAATTTATTTGCATCTGCATTTACGGTGGGAGTTATTCTGCTAGTCACTGGTTACATCTGTGTTTATCGTGTCTGTAACCGTTCTTAAAGGCGCTTCAGATCTGGAGGAAAGGTTTAAGGATAGGAACATAAGGGTAGTGTGAAGAGGAAGGATGGAATAAAACTCAACGTCGATCTAATAGGCGCTAAGAGGGACAGGATTTAAACGCCATCTTGCGGACAGATTACTGAACTACTGAACTTTGAACTCGACTTGATTTCAAGTGCAGTAGTATTCTCTGATAGATCAGAACACCTTTGACTTGATGCCACTTTGTCCAAGTAGCGTTGATTCACCTTCGGGCATCTAGGAGCACAAAATAAGTCATTCGTATAAATCAATGGTGCATATGTTATTTCAGAAAATAAATGTTCATGTTTTGTGTTTTTTTTTGCGCCGGACAATCCCATCCGGGAGAGACTTCCCGCGTCCCTCTGCGGCGAGCCAAAAGAGCATTTGGGGGGAGGGATTAGTGCTCCGAATTGGAATTGGAGGCGGGTTTATGGAACTGGGGCGTGATGCGAGTCTATGCGTGGGATGAGCAGGAGCCAGTTGGGGGTTGCGTGAACATAAGGCTTCCTGGGACCCGGTCCAACGCCCCCGCCCTGTCGGAGGTACCATTTTTATATTTTATCGTCGTCAGGGATGACGTTAGCGTGTCCGCGTGGCTTGTTTATTAAAGTGTTCCCCCCTTTAAAAAATTAATTGTACTTGTTGCTATGGTTATTCATGAAGTTTTTGGTACATTTTTTTAGATATGCTCTAATTAATTTAGACAAGGACATTTTTTGTATCGCCGTCATCACCAGTCATCAGTGCTAAGATTGGTTTAAGCAGTTCTACACGCGAATTTTATGTCGGCTAAGTTTATGACCCCTATGACCCCTAAAAGTTTGCTTGTATGATTTTGTTAATTATACTATTGAAAAATTAGTTCTTTGTACAGACCACCTTAGTATTATGAATTGAGGGAAGTATTTTTCAGTACTTGACTTACGTAATTAATTTATAATTGCCAAAATTGGCGAAGAAAAGTATCAGCTGCTGCATTTTACATCTTCTTCGGCTCTAGCGGATATATCTCTGCCCATGATGCAACGAAAGAGGGTCGTAGATCCCTCCTTCATTTTCTTTAGCAGTAACTGTGGATGCGTTTGGATTTTAATGACCTGGACGATGTTTTTTTTTTAATTTTAAATCCCGTGACGTCCATTCATTATTGTTGAGTTTAACTTTTATCGTTCTCGATAGCGTGAAATGGGATATTAAATGGACTCTGCTGTTTCCGTTCCCTGGTGGCGTGCTACGAGAACAACGTCAGAGATATTCTTGGATCGGCGCTAATGTATTCCCGCCTATTCCCCCCAATACATAGGAAACACGGCAAAGTGTGAAACTAGTTCAAGGAGCTTCATTCATATGAGCCGCTTGCTTTTGAATGCAAAAACTGGTCTTTGTCCTCTTTCTGCGACCGGCAGCATTTAAAGTGCCTTTTTAGACTGAGGAACGGAACACGTGTGATTGACTGGAGCTATCTTTCTATATAATGCTATAATCGTTTTGTGCATTACTACTGTATTATCATAATAAATTGGCTACCCTTCGATTTTATGTATTTTAGAAATATTGCCCTTGTGTTATTCGCTTCAATGTATTGTGGTGATAGTATTTATCGTTGAAATTATAAAAGTTCTTCTTAAATTTTTATCTCTTTCCAATTACCCGCTTATCCTAAACTGTGCAAAAGACCTTACTGTCGGTCACCTCTCTCGGAAATAGACCATTAAATGATAGGCTTGGCCTATTTATTTACTAGGTAAATTTCAGGTGTCTCCAGCGTTCATGTGGGATAAATAATGGTAATTTACATACAACGCTAATGCAGTTGTTTACACTCACATCGATTTAATGAGTGCTTTGCTAAATTTTGTTTAATGCGGCGAAAGTTGAGGATAAGAAGAGTCGGTAAAAATGGAAGACCCATTGTTATTATAATTAAGACATCCTCATTAGCGACTGTTTTTTTTTCTCTGGCATCTCTTTCATGGCTAAATTTACTTAGTCTTTCAGAGTCACATCTGCATTAGTACCAGCCATAAATCTGTAAGTTAATAATTGTTTATAAAATGATTCTTGTACTGAAAGGGAATGGAAAAGGCATTCCTCGTATGAGATATATGGAGCAGGTTATGAAGGATTTAAAAGAGAGGATCTACGTCAATATGAAGAGGTTGGCCGATAGAAGAATCGAGTGGAGGGCTGCGTCAAACCAATCCTACGATTGTTGACCGATGATGATAATGAAACTGAAAAAATAACAATATAGAGCAAAGTAATAATTCCTGAAATACTTACGCTACTCTCGCTGTAAACAGATCGGTTACAGTGTTTACAGCAATAGCTCAACCCGCCTGGTTTGTTTACATCACGTGATGTAATAACGTTTTGCGTCTACTAGTCCATTACTATTTAGTATGTGTGATGGGCTTTAGTGTATGTGATCTTTTTATTGTTGCGAATGCCGACATAGATTAAAAAACGAAACGTTGATTAGAAGTGGAATCGACGACGGGGATTGCATTTGTGAAATATATAATTTTATCGTCTTTCGAGATACGAGTCTTTTTTATTGCCGCCGTATGAATAGTATGCACTAGATGTTGGAGCTATGTACTGAGTAGGCACTCGATTCCATTCGACAATAGGAAGCGTGCAACTTTTATTTATTTTTGCTGCATGATTACGTGTCCTTCTCATTCGATTTCCTTGGTTGATTTAAAGATCATTCAGTCATAAATGAAGGAGTAGTGTAATGTTCGAATCTCTGGGTGCATCTTCTCCTTTTCATACCTTCTTGTTCACACGATGTGATGGTTTTCAAAGGGTAAAAAAAAATAATTTGAAATGACATACCCAGAAATGAAGAATCTACTCGGTAAATGGACATCCTTTTGTTCGAAACCGTCTAATTTCCTAACGTATTCTTCGTCACTAATCATCAACCCTAAGATGGGTTTGTTGCAGGTCTATACTTGATTACTGACAGATGTCTTCATAGTGACGCAATTATTTTCTTTTAATTCCAAAACTAAGTGCTCCTTTCATCTCATACGAGGCCTTTGCCTTCCTTTTCATTCCCTTTTACCAAGATGACTGTTTTCATCAGATCATAACTTCATAAAATATGGCCGGACGTACGTTCTTTTTCAAAGTTTTCATCAGCCTTGTCTTTTCGTTGCCGCCCTTCTGTGAACTTCTTCGTTACTCACTCACTCAATCCATTTCATCCTTCGACTCAAAACTCGCCATGAAAGGTGGTTATTTTCGTCACGTCATCTGGAGGTGGGTGCATACTCCGGAAATTTTTCGCAAGGGGACCTGGTTGACGCAATGGTTTTGTGTCCTTGCTTTCCGTGACCAAGCCCTTAGGGATAGAATTATTGTAGTTGGCGATTTTAAAGGTGATGGTTAGACTAATGTTGAATTTCACGACCTGCTTTGCACTATATTCGATCCTGTCAAATGAAGAAGAAAGTTAAACCTCCTTCTTTGTGCAAGCCCTTTCTTTTCACCATTACCAGTCGTTACCAAGGAATTGGTATAAAGCAGCTCTCTATTGACTCTTAAAACCCCTGACCTCTTCATACCAAACATAGTTATTTTCGTTTACATACTTCGCTCCGCTTCATCTATCTCATTCGAGTTCTTCCATTACAGTTCCTCCCTTTCACTTTTATCACGATAAATAGATTTTCATGTCTCAAGAACTGGTCGATTAGATTGACCCGTCTTCCTTTCAAAGTTTTCGGAAGACTTCTATTTTCTCCCACTCCTCTTGGGACTTCGTTAGTCCCCCGGTTGATTCATTTTATCTTCATCATTCTTCTGTTGAATCGCATTTAGAATGCTTCCTTCCTTGACTTCTCTGCTTCTGTTATCGTCCATGTTTCGCTGGCATAAAGAGGCGTGCTTCAGATGTAAGCCCTAATGAAGGTTTTCCTTATCACCATACGTTTTTGTTTCGTCTATCGCTGGTCACTGGGTGTTCCAGATAGTATCACTCATTCGCCTCCTCAAGGTTTTGTTTCTCTAGTTCAGTATTGCTATGGGTCTCTTCTTTTATGCTGCATATTATTACGTTAGTTTTTAATTGTTCTTCTTGTGACATGTGGTCAATTTCTTTTCCGCTTTAATAAGAGTCTGTTTTACATTATTTCTGTGTCTGTCATGATCGCTATGCCATCGAAATCACGTTTAAGAATGGCCCAGTAGGGTTGTCTCGTCTTCTCTCTCAAGTTTTAAGATTTCACTTTTCTCTCACTCTCCTTTGAACTTCTTCGTTTAAAATTTGGTGCAGCCATTTGATCTACACCATTCTCCCATAAAACCATATTCCAAATGCTTCCCATCTTGCGTTTCTTTCCAGCTGTTCCACCCTCAGTATGAACCAATTAGTCATATTTTTGAGTTTTCTAGACCAAGGTTGATCAACGGTCGTACCATTTCTATTGCGTGTGATCATCAAGTGTTTTAAATTAGCAACAAATTTTCTCTCTCCTTTCCCTGCCACGATAAATTCTAAACTCTTTAACGATGAAGCCGCCGTAACGTAGAACGCGGTAATTGGCTTTTAAGGAACTCGATTCCGGCGGAACCCCATCAGACCATTTTATCGGTCTTGTTGGTTCCACTTAAAGGAGCCAGGCAGATATCGATTTTCAGTTTAGCGCTGGTGAGTGTGTTTAAAACATCTGCGTGTTGGGAGAAGCTCGTGCGATGCCTATAAACCATATTGTGGTGAAGTTTTGGTTTGTGTTTAGTACGCTTACTCTTTTAAAGCTGCGTGGAAGCTGTGATTCTGCTTTGTAATGATGTAGTTAAGTGTCTATACCAAACACTTTAAATCTGTTTATACTTAACAATTCCATAAAGTTTTGCTTAGACCCTTACGAAACGTTTTTTTTTAAGAGGTGAAGTCGAGTGTTCTTTTTTGAAGGGTAAAACTGTGGACGAAGTCCTTGAATATTATCTGTGGAATAAGTGGTGTGAAAGGTGTAAAAGAGAAAAATATTATCACTATGAAGAGTCTAGCCGATAGAAGAGGTGTGTGAGGAAAACTGAGTAGTGACTGTTGGGAATGATGCCCATTCGTGTTGATGTTGTTTCTTATTTGTTTATTTCTCTATTCATTTAAGGAGAAAACGAAAATATTGACACTACCACATGACACATTACCCTGAAAGCACTTCCGAAAGTGTCTGTTGCAGGGCGTGAATGATAGCCAAACGTTCGCTAAGTACATGTACGAATAGTTACGTAAATCTCATCAAGGGGGACTTGTTAGTTATGCATTTACCAGCAGGTATAACTAAATTATCACTGTACACTAAGGATAAAGTGCTTTCAACTAAAACTACAGAGCAGGGTAAAGGATATGTGATGAGAGGTGTATCATCACTGAACATGACTATGTACTTAAATTTCTCCCAAGGGACTCGGAAAAAGTTAATTTTTCATTTACTCCGGTCCCTACCTGAATGCGAAGTGGAGAACACTTCTCACTTATGTTAGAGAGAGAGTTCAGTACTTCAGTTCGTATGCGACGTTAAACCGCGTACCCCTTGGCCCTTTCCCTAATAGCAAGCTAATGCTGACGTTGGATTTTTCTTCAAAAAATTCTGTCTCTACACTGTTACCTAATTGGGGCCAAGGACTCTAGCTGTTGGTCCGTCCCCCGAATGGATTCTTCTACCTACAACATTTAACGAGTCACGCTGTTCATTTACTGACGTGTTCAATGATAATGCCTGTTCAGCCCGAGTGAGGGGATGATATTTTGAGGTTTGAGCTAAATAGATACTGAGGCAAACGTCGTCTGAAATGTACATATCAGGTAGTTGGGTACAGTTTCTTTTCTTGTGCCGTCTTTAGTTTCCGAGGAAGATTTGGAACTCAGAAAATCACTCAAATCGGGATAAACTGTGCGTGTTGAAGAGGGCGATTCTCGGATTTGAACGCGGGATCTCTGGTCTGTATCTCAGGGCTCGACCAACAGTGCTATTATCGATTTGCTGATATAAACGATACTATCGTCTCCTCGATATGAACTATATTTTACCGTCACAAAATTATCTACAGATCGATATGAACGATCTATCGTTCATTCTATTCAATGTGAGCGATATTCTCTGCACATAGATAAGGAGAAAGTTATTTCATTCTCGACATAATGTTAAATATCTTCACATAAATATGAACAGTCTTATCTCGTTAAAAATTTATCTGCTATAAAAGTACATACCTCGTCATGACGGTGTTAATGATTCTGTTGTGCGAACTGAGAGGACGATGTTATCGTGGGAACGGCATGGACGATAACATCGATAGATATGAAAATTATCTCTATGGAAATATATCATTGGATAGTTCGTTTTGTGTCGAGCACGATGCTCGAAATATCGAATATGAATATCGCACAGTCCTGTTTGGGGCTGTCATTACGGGAACACCTAATTGCACTGGGCCCTACGAGGTAACAGTTTTGCGTTTTCCTAAATTTTTCCCGCCTTTTTTTGGCAAGCGGCGAGTGCGCCCGTCATCACCGTGTTTGGCGCCGGTCGGCTATGTGGGCGTGGCACGTGGGTGAAGATCTCCCTCCCCCCACTCTTGTCCCTCGTGGGGATGGGAGAGGGAGGGAGGAGATGCGAGGGAAGGGAACACTCTAGGGAAGCGGACGCCTGGCGTTCCAGGGTGTGCAAATGGCGTTCTCGCGTGATCACCTCTCCGCCGCCGCGAAACTCATTTCGGCAACCGACGATTCCCTTTCGTCTACATTACAGCCCGGTGCACAAAATGTCGGCGTCCTATCATGCGATAGTAGCTGCGTGGGTCAAAGTGAATGTGAGAAATCTCACCTTCTTGATGCTCTTGTCCTGAAAATGATAACATTAGTGAATGACATGCCTTTCCCAATTGAAGAACAGTTCTACATCTCATCTACAACTCTACATCTCGAGCTCATCTACATAATACCCTGTAGGCCACCTAGGGTTAATCTTCACCAAATATGCACTTCTTCCCATGTTTGAAGTGGATTAGTAGATATATGTTTTATAACAAGTAATGAGAGGGTTAAAAATCAATGTGAGCATTCGTAAACTAGATGTTAGATGGGTTAGCTATAAGCCTTTATACCGCCATGCAGTTCCTGCTATATATCTTGATATAGTAGATATTTTATATTTTACCTATCGATTAACTCGTGTATATATTATTGATTCACTGATATTCCGATCCTTAACTGTACGCGGAAAGAAATGCATATTAAATCTGTCGATTCTGCATCTATTTCCCTAATTTTATGTTAATGTTCATGATCAAATGTATCATAGTAAGTCGGAGTCCGCAAATTTTTTTTTATCGACATCAGTAAAAATAGTCTTATAATTTACTTAGGACATTTTTATGTATCAACGAACGGTCCGCTAACGATTCCCATTTGAGTTCTTCTAAGAGACTGGTTACGCTCGTATGGTTATTGCATCTTCAATTCACAAATCTAACCGATCTTCGCTGCACTTACACCAGTTCTTTATTTAAACCTTCCATGTAAGGATCCCATATACTCGCAGCGTATTCTAAATGAGGAATTCGGTTCCTGCTCAGGCTCATGCACGGACCCTATTGTAAAGACTTGTGTGAATGAGGACCATGGACGCATCGCTTCGGCAAACATTTTGTAACCGCGAGGGCAGAGAGCTGGAACGACGCAGATGTGCCGCCTTCGCTGCGTGGACGCTGCGCAGGCCGACTTTTAAATGGACGTGATTAGAAATTTTCCAATGGGCGTTGTCCCCTCTGCACGCTTGCGATATAAAAGCACGCGCCGCCGCCGCCCCCTTTTGCGATGATGCCATCGCATCTACGAGGAGGGAGAGAGGAGAGGGGTCCGACCCGAAAAACTTGAAGAAGCACGCACCGACATTCCAACTGGAGACTGGGTTGGTGTGGAGGTTCAGAGAGTATAGACAGATCATGTCTTGAAAAGCGAAAAGTGGAATCGGATTCTTCTCCTAGTTAGAGTGCAACTACATCTACGACGTACCCTGTGAGGCATTGCAAGGGTGTGTGGGCAGGGCAGGCACGTAGCCAGGGGGGGAGGCTTCTGGAGCTTTAGCACCCCTCGAAATTTTTTCCCAATAATTTTGTTGTTCTGATTTTAAATGGTCATGATACACTGCGTATGATTCAAGTGTTAAAGGTCTTGAAACGCGTTCTCCAGTTTGATGCTTGTGTGTGGTTAATATGTACTTGTTCTTTTCAATCTGATATGCATGCATGCGTTGAACTTCTGTTCTGTGGCCGATCAAATTAACTGCGTCATAGCAAGGTAAGCAGTGAACTTTAACAGTGAGGAGAGATAAGAATGGGCACTTTGAAATTAAATACCATGTACTGAAAATTAAGTGAAGAGATTTGTAACGTGTTGGCACCGAACGGGCAAGGCTGATTTGTTTCAAGTTACTCAAGGCTTAGCCCCCCCGAAGCAAATTTCTGGCTGCGTGCCTGTGGCAGGGGGTAAAAGATCACCGCACATGCAGTACTTACATGCAACGCTACTATTTTATGGTAACAAGTTAGAAATGCATTCACGAGACTCGTGGAACCTAATGGTAAGTTACATTAGCAGGAAACCAGTACGTGGTGTACTGGCTTCCTCAGGGGTTGTGGTTGAAACCTTCGGTACAATCTCGAATAGGTAACCAAGAAGTAACGTGGTATGAACACGAATGGTTCCCACATTTGGTGAGTTCAAACCGCTGATTGCATCTACTTTTACTGTGTTTCATCTCATCGGGGGGCACTATAGTCAATACAGATGAGAAAAACTCGAGTGGAAACAATTAATGAGGGTGTGATCAGCGGTTTTAAATCACCAAACTTGCAAACCATTCGTGTTTATACCACGTGACTATTTGGTTACCTTTTCGAGATAGTCCCAACGGTTTCAAACACACTCCCCCTTGGCACAGGTTCGATTCCGGAAGTCCTTAGACTTAGTTTCATGTCAGTAATGTTTACATATGATTTTCATCCCCTGACACACACCCTCGCGGTGGCTCGCAGGGTATTATGTAGATGTAGATGAAGTGGCAGAGGTTGATTTCAGTGTTGATCTGACCCTTCTTGACTAGTTCTAGTAGTAGGATTTTGTTTTTAAATACGTGCCCTTAGCAGCTTCTTATGTTTAACTATCTAACCCATACATAAGCTTGAGATAATCACATTAGGGATCGGTTTAATGCGATGAAAATAAGACTAGCTTCCCGACCGGTAACCTATGGTTCAAATCTCAGCAGTGATGACATTTTTCTATGATATACCGGTCACCACTCAGGAGCTATGTGGAGAAGACTAGGACTGCACTCCGTCCGTCGGATGGTTGGTTAAACCGTGGAAACCGTGAAACCCTTAGCGCCTTTTAGCAGACTAATACGTTTTCCGGGTTTCCGTCCTCTCTTCCCTCCCCCCTGAATGATGTCTACCCTTCCTATCATTAATGGTGTCTATGTCTTATCTTGTTGGGTCGCCTACACCAAATAACTCCGACCAGGATAGATGCTATTATAATGCTCGTACCAGTCTCGAAGTCGTAAGTCAGCTGTAATATCAATTATTTGAATTTATTGATTTAGTAATTTTTGGTCCTTTGATTTTACAAAAAGCCTATCTCTGGAGCCTATCTTTATTTGTATTTTAGAATTAGAATTGTAAGGTGTTTATCTCGTAGGCTATATGTAACTTATTTGAATGGAGTTGAAATTTTTGAACTACACTGTAAAAAGTTGATCTGATTTTCAGTGCGATCTGAATTTAAGCGCTGTCTGATTTTAAGGTAGTGGTCTGAATTTAAGACTCATGATGCGTGAAAATCAGACACACCTCCGTCTTATTTTAAGACCATAACCACTGCATGTTGAAAATAAGATGGTTGTGATCTGAAATTCAGATCACCCGGGCTGAAAATAAGAACGCCTTGGTTGGCTCCGCAATTGGAGCTAACCAGCCAATAAAAGAGACTGATGGGCGGAGCGTAACCAGGGAGCAGGATAAACAAAACGCAGTGTTCTTCATTCAACCTCAGGGAACAGGATGTCAACAAGAATTACGAAGCGTAAGGAAGTAAAATTCGAAGTCTAGTCAAATTTCATTGTAAGTAGGTGAAATAAGTTTCGTGCGATGAATTAATGGTGTGAGAATGTGGCGTTGATACTTAGTTTATTTGCAGAAGGGAGCCGGTTGTGTCTGAGTGACGTATCCTGAGAGTAAACTTCCTTATTTTGTCCACGCGGCAGGGTTGTAAGAACTAAAAAAATAGTCGCCCTCATCAAGTGACAGTTCCTGCTTCGGTTTGAAGATACTAGCACACATCTGTGGTATCGAAGACTTTGTATGGATTACTTTGTTTCCAATAAAAGTACACATTTTCATATTATCTTTGAAGTTATTGTCCATGTGTTCCCATTTCAGTCCTGGAATCTTTTTCAATGGAAATTCCATGACTTATGTTTGCTCTATTGAAGAATTTAGTCAGTGAAACAGTATCATCGAATAAAAATAAGAAACGTTAGGGTTTGGGTTTGTGTTCGTGTGAAGTGTTTAAATATCTAGTATTTATAATTAGACATCGCATAAAAGTAGGCTTTGATTTCAATAGCAACCCGCATTGTTACGTGGTACTTATTTTCAGATAGGCCGATGTTGAATTTAAGACAGCCCTGGTCTTAAATTCAGCATTAGGCTATCTTAAAATAAGTCCCACCTGGTGTGATTTTCAGTCCTGCACCTGTCTTAAAATAAGACATCCCCTCAGAGTAGGCTTGAATTTCAATAGCAACCCGCATTATTACCAGACCAGGGCTGTCTTAAATTCAGCATAGGCCTATCTGAAAATAGGTCCACTTCGTCTGATTTTCAGTCGTTCACCTGCCTTATTTTTAGACAAGATATTACTGTTGAAGTTCAACATACCCTGTCTTAAAATTGTTGCATCTGAAATTCAGATCACTTTTGTACCTTAAAATCAGATCTACTTTTTACAGTGTAAAATGTACCTTCTCCTTTTTAGGACTTCTCCTGATACCGGATCGTCGACCCTTTCCTGAGAACCAATCAATTTCGGGAGTCACTTCTTAAGGTAAGACGTAGTTCTTGTAGTTTCAGTTGGAAGAATGAACCGATTGCTTTGTTCTTGCGATAATTGCATGCCGCAGTTTCAAGTTGTGGAGAACGATTATTCTTCAGTGAGGCGTTAATTTATTTTATATTAAATAACTGGGACTGTCCCTTATTTAACTGCTTTTTAATACTTTCTTTGGATTAATTTTTGAACTCTCTTATGAGACACCAAAAATATGCTTTGAGTAATGCGTGTACGCATAAGTCATGCGTTTAAAGAGACACATTGAATTAGACGTATAATTTTATAATAGTGTGAATATTTGACTCAATATTGATAAGTAGACAAATTAATCAATAGTATCCAAGTACAGTCGGCTTTTACGTTGTGGGTGTGTTGACGGGTGGAGGGGGCGAGGCGGCTAGAAAGAGAACATTTTGTAAATGGCAGGGGACGTAAGGAAGTTAGGAATAAGGAAAAGACAGTGGACGAAGTGGACGTGTAGCGCTTATTAAGGAATGATGGAGTTTTAAAATTTAAAGAAGTGTTAACGGGAAGAATGTTGAGTAAGCGAGGTAAAGGTAAAAAAAATATGGATTATGGATGGAATAATGGGAGGTAAGAAGTTCGTTGGGCTGAAAAGGGATAGTACATCTACATCTACGCGATACTCTGCAAGCCACCGCGAGGGTGTGTGGCAGGGGGTGAAGATCACCAAGCATGTACTATTGACATGCAAACAAGCTACTATAAGGGTCTCATGCAACTAGATTGTTAGTATCTACATAGTAATTAAGGGATTGGTTGTTAATACATGCATCATGCATTACAGACTACTCTAAAATATGTGAAGTAGTATGTGAAGTGTAGGTTTTGGGGGCATTGTGTCCGTCCAAACATACGTCAACTGGTCACTACATTGATAATTCTAGAGGTATTTTATGTCCGCCTAAATCGCTATTCCGTAAGTGCGCTGATGTAGTCAGGTTTGTTTCCTGTCGGCCTGATAACCCCAAGGTCGAGGGTTTGATTCCTGCCTCGGATATTATTGTCACGTTAGTCTTGAGACTCACTGCTTTTACCTACCGTAACGGGCGTGCCATTATTAGTGGTAATGATACTTCATGTAACTTGAATAGAAATCAAGGAAATTTTGTGGAACATAGATATGATGGAAATTAATTCTCTTTGTTCTCTTTCTCATTCACATTTATTGAGTGGGAATCATTCAATGTTTGTGTGGAAAGTAGAAAGTGTATTTATTTTCATCAGGAACTTCATGTCCACCTAAAGCTAGGTTAATCGGTTGATCACTCCGACTTGCTGAGGTGTTTTGGGTCATGAACATAAAATACGAGAAATAGATTGCCGTACCGACAAATTTATGTTGTCTTTCTTTCCTAGTACTATTAGGGATTTGAATCGCATTGAAAATATTCAATAATATATAAGTACACAAGCTTATCGATAGATGCATTGGTAGTTGCATGTCCGTATAAAGGCTTTTAGTTAATCCAAATATCAGAATGTTTATGCATCCTTGCTTTGGTTTTTAATTTTTTTATTGCTGCAATTCGACTAAAAAATAGCTGCTAATCCTCTATAAGCATGAGAGGTAGTGAATTTTTAGTGACCCACACACCTTTATGGTGGCTCGCAGGGTATTATGTAGATGTATATCACTAGTAATTACGATAATAATACTACTACTGAACCAGTATTCGTCCAAAGCGTGATCCGCTTGCGTTGTCGGCTTGCACTTTATTTTTGGCCGTTACGGTTAAAAATTATATACTGTCAGCTGAAAGAAAATTCTGGTGACGGGGATGTCCTCGCTGTTAATGCATTTCTCATGTCGGGAACTAATTGTCTGCGTTATTGCTTGCCTTAAGTGGTCATTTGTGAAATCGTGAGAGGCACAGGAGGTAGTCATCAATGCTTCTCTCAAGTGTCGTGCTCTCTTAAAGTGGTCACTGCTGCCCCACCGTCTCCACTTTCTTTCTCTCTGTCGTCTTCTCAGGGCACGATCCTGTAGTGGGGCGGCCCCCTTATCTTTCCGTCCTCCCGCCAAACCACCCTCGACAATTCGTGAGAGGGTTTGCTGAGTGTGGGGCTTTGGAGGAAAGCGGGAATGCGAGGATGAAGCGTCAGTCTGCCGACTCATGTCGACCGTGCGTGCCTTCGTCTTCCGCTCCGACGAGTTTTACTCATTCCTCCTCGTTTATTAATATTAGTTTTTTTTCGGGACCACCCTAACTCGTTCGCGCGCTTAGTAGAATGAGGGAGGATTGTTAATGGAGGGAAAAAAGGGCGGGAAATAAATGAAGTTGGGTGACATGGGTGAAGGAGAGAGGAGAGATGGATGTAAATTGGAGGGGAGAGGAATGGAAATGGAGAGGGATTATGAGAAATTAGGGAAGACGAAGAGATGTGGAGAGGGAAAGAAGGAAATCGTGAAAGAGAGGAATGGAAAAGAAGTGATAAAGAGGAATTAGAGATCACCAGTAAAGGTACGTGAGACTAATTATTTCAAACTTCCACTCTCCCCTCCCACAACCCAATGCAAAAATTATTTATCATTTCGTTTGGTTGTTGAATTTAAACAGTCAGAGAAGGGGTAATTGTTGAAACAGTCATGAAAGTTAGCTAAACTATTCTTTTTTTGCAGTGTTAGTACAAAATATTAAAGAAAGTTAATTACTGTGAATATGTTAAGGATTAACAATCCCTGTTTTTAGTTATTTGCGCGAGTGAAAGCAGCATACGCGTCTCTTGCGGCAATAACCCTTTCCTCTTCGTTGTTTATTGACGTCTCCATGGTGGCTTTCTTAATTCGTTACGCTTTTGTCTCAAAGAATTTTCTTCCAACTTTAAAAGCAAACAACGTGTTTAACTTAAACTGAGTATACTTTGTCCAATGTTGGTAAAAAAATCTTATCCAATGTTATCTTATTCATCACTCTGGACTATCTATTGGTTGAGGAAAAGAAATGTTGAGTAAGAGAATTATGGAATTAGGATATTGATG
Organism: Platycnemis pennipes; assembly: GCA_933228895.1. Classification (NCBI taxonomy): domain Eukaryota; kingdom Metazoa; phylum Arthropoda; class Insecta; order Odonata; family Platycnemididae; genus Platycnemis; species Platycnemis pennipes. The sequence goes on from OW121855.1 coordinate 73,667,640, forward strand.
CTAAGGAAAGAGAGAAAGGGGTTAAGATATATAAGAGGAAGTGGTGGAAAAGAGGATGGTTTATAGTGAAGAACGGTAATTAGAAAAGAAAGAAGAGGAAGTGAAAAATATCTATGTAAATAGAGGATTAGAGATGAATACTGCGGGAGTAGATAGGGATTATGGAAAAATAGGAGATAATCGGATGGGGAGGAGGAGAAAGGAAATAAAACAAAGAAAAAAAGGAAGAAGAGGAGAAATGAAAAGAATAATATTAGCTATTGGGAAGAAGACGAATTGGATAAAGGGAAATGTGGAAGGTGGGTTGGGTAAAAATGTGCATTGGAAGGAGAAAGGAGAGGTATGAAGAAATTTGAAAAGAGCGTAACTGAAAGAGAATGATAAGGAGGAATACGTAAAGAGAGGAAGAGAAGTTGTAGGTTAAGTTGAGTATGTTAGGGGGTAAAATGTGAATAGTAAGTAATAAATTGGAGCAGGCTAAGGGGAGAAGGGAATTAGAAAGGGGAAAAGAGAGAAAAATAAAGGGAGAGAGAGAGACATCGAGGAAGATAGTGGCAGAAAAATAACGGTGGAAAATGAGGGTGTTGAAGGATCATTGACATAAAAGTCATGAAGGAATAAATGCAACAGTGAAAATAAATATATTTATGAGTAAATAGTGAGAGGTGCATGTTAAATAATGATTTTAGAAATACAGAAAGTTAAGAAAACATGTCAGCCGACCAAAGAGAGAGAGAGAGACAGAATTGGAGAATAGGAACGTGAATAGAGATAGAGCGAGATGGAAACGTAATGGGAAAAACAGATGTGTAGATGGAAAGAGAGAAAGAGGGAATGGTGTAAAAATGCCGAAAGATAAGGAAAGGGAGGGATATTAGGCATGGGACCTTCCTTAGGGAACCGATATGGCGTCCGGGGTCGTTGGGGATATGAAGCATGATATCACGTACACTTTGGATGACTCGGAGATCGTCTGCGGGACGTGAGATATCTCATATATTCCGGGAGAAGTTCATTCGAGACGGAATTGGGCGTCTTCCGGGTTTAGTAGCTTTCCCGTTGTGCCCGGTATTCTTCTCCAGCAATGCGTATCCTTCGCCCTAGTCTGTAGGACCAACACACTAAATGACTGTCACCATCATCGTAATATATACTACCTACGGTTAGTGGTTAGCCTTTTTGACCAACCCATTCTACTTTTTGCAAAACTGTGCCTAGTGTAAAATATTAAGAAGCCCACTAGGGCTTCAAAAATATTTTAATAGGTTAGTGCGAATTCCTGACAGCGTTAATAAAAATCATATTTCTCATTGTCACTGATGATTTAGTTGAATGTGCCTGGTGCGTGGATAATGAAAACGTTTCTCTCGTTATATTGAGACAAGTACCTATGCCTGTTCGAAACATTCGTACGTAAAACCGTCCTCCCTTCCAAATACCTATATTATTCAGTGTTATATAGAGTGGATCTCTCACTCACTTTTTCTCCATTCACGTTCCTTCTCCAATTCTGTCTCTCTCTCTCTCTCTCTTTGGTCGGCTGACATGTTTTCTTATCTTTCTGTATTTCTATTATCGTTACTTAACATGCACCTCTCACTATTTACTCATAACTATATTTATTTTCACTCGCATTTATTCCTTCACGACTTTATGTCAGTGATCCTTCATCCTTCAGAGTATATATATTGGTTTAAATGAACAGTTTATGACGAAGTCTCGTGGAAAAAATCTAACAATAGAGTATTAATCCAGTTTTCGTATTGTCCACTGCTTTATTTGGTATAAGATACACCACGCGTTTTGGCAATCCATGCCATTTTCAAGTGTAGGTATTAGTAACTTTAATTTTTAATTTGAAGTATATTCAAGTACACTTGAAAATGGCCTAGAGTGCCGAAACGCGTTGTGTATGCTATAAAATAGAACTGTACACAAATACGACAGCTTGTTTCGTTTTCTTTTGTTGGGTTGTTGTAATAAAATGGGAAAGTGTATATGCAAACTAGCAAATACAGTTTTTACATGTGAAAGTATTTATAATTTACAATGCCTCTTCTTCGTTATTTATTTGCACGATTAAAAGCAGATACATATCACCTGCCGACATTAATTCTTTCTTCTTCAATGTGCTGTAGCGTAAACTGAGAATGTTGGAAGTTGGCAAAAAGTCCTAGGTGACGCTAAGTTATACCATTCTCTGTAACTTTAATTTTTCGGTTTTACATCTACATAATATGTACCTTGCTAGCCACCATAAAGGTGTGTGACAGGGGGTGAGTCTGCACTAAACATTCGTAACTGTCATGCTTAAAGAGGGTTAGGAGCTCTTAGTCTATTCAAACCAAAGCAATCTTCATGCGCAAAGTTGCTGTTAGTTGTGTTAGCTTAAAATCCTTATATCAACATGCAACTACCTAGGCTATCTATTGATACACTTCAATTAATGCTATTGAATATATTTTCAAATATTCTTACCCTTAATACTACGAGGAAAGAAATACGTTATAAGACTGTCGGTTTGGAATCAATTGGCGTAATTTTATGTGCATAGTATACCATAGTGTCTGAATTCGCAAAATGATTTTTGCGTCACCAGTAAAAATATTGTTTTGGAATATACTTGTCATTATTTTAACCGGAGGTCTGATAATGATTCCCATTTTAGTTCTTCTAATAGACTGGTTACGATAGTATATGTATCTCACCGTCCCTTTACAAATCTACATCGCCTTCAAAGCCAGGGGTTTCCACGGCGTCTGTCAGTTTGCAACTGCATGGCTACTGGGTTCTTACCCTGCACGTTGGCTATATAAGACAACTGTTTCGCTTGCGTTCCAGTCTGCGTCTTCAAGTCAAAAAGGGGGGACACTGACTTAGGACATCTTTATGTAGGCTAGCTCGTCTGGTTACCCCCAACGGAATGTTTGTTTTCTAATTGTTGGAAAGATTCCATTGGTTCGGTTGAAAAATTCTGTCGCTTTGAATATTTCGATTTCCCGTATTAACGTGGAGTATTAACGATTGTATATTATTCACGTCTCCGAAATTTATTTTGTGTCCCTATTCGCATTACACATGCTCCGAGATATATGAAGTAAAGGTAGTTATGCCTATTTTAAGACGGCCATATCTAGACTCGTTACTTTTTTACCTCAATTAATTGACTGGAACGCCGGTGAAACAGTTTACTGAGAAAAAGCCAACAGACGCGGTAAGAATCCGGTAGCCATCCAGATGCCATCCAGATGCCAACCGATACATCTACATCTCCGTAATACCCTGCGAGCCACCGTGAGGGTGTGTGGCAGAGGGTGAAAATCACCATAAATGGTGGTTCATTTTGTCTTCCGCTCAGCTTCTTCTCAAATATAATTCCAATTCTTTTCTTTTATCTTTCATGCCTATCCATCCTCCATTCTCATCACCCTCTTCAACATTCTTTCATCTCGTAATGCCTCCTCCATCCACTCGAATTTCCTCTTCCTAATATCTCCCATCCGTCTCCTCCGCCATCATAATTAATATTTATTGTTCGTAATTTTCCTTGCGTCGTGTCACCCCCTGCCCCACTCCCTTGCGGTGGATTTTAGGGTACCATGTAGGTATGCAATTACGTTTTAGATTGTCGAATACGGTGCGTTTTGCCTTGGATGGGGGCGTGGCGAACCAGGAATTCATCTGCGGGGATGAGGGGATGAGCAATTGAGCGGTTTCTGGTGTCCGCGCGTGTTTTGATGGTGCGTATGTCGTCACGACTCGCATGCTATCCACATAACTCCCTCAGGCTGTTGATTGAAGGAGGGTGGGACGTTTACGGTTCCCCCTACAAACCCATTCCCTCTCTAACCTCTCATCGTCAGGCATTCGTCAACGCGGCTTTTTTTGTATTTCCTGAAGGTTGAGACTCCAACGATGGTAGCGTCAAAACAAATGAAAAACTCACCAGTTTTTTATCAGTGGAAATTGAAGGCACTTTCATTTTTAGTATTTTCTAAGTTCCATTTGAGGCTTGGAAGTGTAGATAACACAAAATTATATCCTTGTGATTCTTGTGCACCTTTCCTTTGCAATTTACAAATTGAGTTTTAAATGATAGGCATTGATTGCTGAAAATAAATTTCCAGTTTTTTGAACTATTCCTAATTAATTAACCCGTTGCGATTGAAATGATTTTTTACTGATTTCTGCGAAAAAACGGGGAACTTATGACTTCATTTTTGTTTAATTTTCTGCGTAGTAACCACACGTAATAGCCACTTAAGTTCATTCGCCGAAATAATATAATTGAATTTGATTTTATTCACACCGTTCTATCGGAACATATAATTTCGTACCTATGTAATTTCAAGTCTAATTTGTTGAAGAAAGAGAACGGAAAGGTACGACCCTCTTCAGTTAGATGGAGGGAAATTCTCTCTCCTAATGCGATGAAAACGAGTGGCATGATGCGAATATCATTTTACTATCGTAGACACCTTCATTAAACTTCGTTATGTGGAGCAAAAATTTAATGGATCGCATGAAACCACCCCTTTTCCCTTATCTTTAAAAAGAAAATACCAAAAGCGAAAGGCATTCATAATTAAATTAATAGTCTAGGTCTGTCGTTCACGCCTGTTTGCAAGGACGCGTTTGTTTTGTTTGCGTGCGTCATGCGAATGCAGAGCCATCTACTTCGTTTAGTAGTTTTTAATCATTTTCCCCCCACCCGCTCCGTCGTCGTCCGAACGTGGCCGGCGGGAGACAGCACATGATTGGAGTCGTCATGGTGATGTAAACAGTGCGACAGGGACGCCGAGACGATGTGACTCCGAACCTGTCTCTCTCATTGTCACTTTGCGTAAACCCTTTTTTTTCATTTCATTGTGTGTGTGTGTGTGTGTGTGTCCTCGTGTGTTTGTTTGCAAGTTAACTCCAGCTTTTCCGAATTCATTAAGTATTGCGAGTTGTCTGTTCTCTTTTCTGTAAGTAATGTAAAATTCTCTAATACTTCAAAATCATCTGGTTACGTATTATGGACTACTCCAAGGACGACTTATGAATTGTTGCTGAGGATACTAAGATCGAATCGTGGCATTGGTCGAGATTTTACATTGGACTACCGTTTAGTAATAGAGTCCTGTGTGTAGAGCACATTAAATGCAGTAATCTGTCCGTCGAATTGGGCGTTAAACCTACCGTGGTGTCTCTCGTTGAGAGTAGGTTAAAAGGTCAATGTCGAGTTTTATATAAAAGTACCCAGCAACCCAACGCAATAGTCTCCCACTGTCGATCCCACCACCAGATTTTTTTACTCTTCATTCAATTCAATTATCTTAGAACAAAGAAGACAGTTTGTGATGCGGTTTCTAATTTCAAACTATCATGATGTGATACTGACGTTGAAAAATTCTCTAGCAGCTTATTTTGGTCACCTACTGGAACTGCAACTGTAAAGAGTTAAACAGTCAAATTTGTGTCTTGATATCTCCCTTCCGTCTAGATCTGAAATCATTCCTACCCATTCCGTGCCACCATCATATTATTAATCTCCATCTACATCTACATTATACCCTGCAAGCCACCGCAAGGGAGTGGGGCAGGGGGTGACACGACGCAAGGAAAATTACGAACAATAAATATTAATTATGATGGCGGAGGAGACGGATGGGAGATATTAGGAAGAGGAAATTCGAGTGGATGGAGGAGGCATTACGAGATGAAAGAATGTTGAAGAGGGTGATGAGAATGGAGGATGGATAGGCATGAAAGATAAAAGAAAAGAATTGGAATTATATTTGAGAAGAAGCTGAGCGGAAGACAAAATGAACCACCATTTATGGTGATTTTCACCCTCTGCCACACACCCTCACGGTGGCTCGCAGGGTATTACGGAGATGTAGATGTATCGGTTGGCATCTGGATGGCTACCGGATTCTTACCGCGTCTGTTGGCTTTTTCTCAGTAAACTGTTTCACCGGCGTTCCAGTCAATTAATTGAGGTAAAAAAGTAACGAGTCTAGATATGGCCGTCTTGAAATAGGCATAACTACCTTTACTTCATATATCTCGGAGCATGTGTAATGCGGATAGGGATACAAAATATAATTTCGGAGACGTGAATAATATACAATCGTTAATACTCCACGTTAATACGGGAAATCGAAATATTCAAAGCGACAGAATTTTTCAACCGAACCAATGGAATCTTTCCAACAATTAGAAAACAAACATTCCGTTGGGGGTAACCAGACGAGCTAGCCTACATAAAGATGTCCTAAGTCAGTGTCCCCCCTTTTTGACTTGAAGACGCAGACTGGAACGCAAGCGAAACAGTTGTCTTATATAGCCAACGTGCAGGGTAAGAACCCAGTAGCCATGCAGTTGCAAACTGACAGACGCCGTGGAAACCCCTGGCTTTGAAGGCGATGTAGATTTGTAAAGGGACGGTGAGATACATATACTATCGTAACCAGTCTATTAGAAGAACTAAAATGGGAATCATTATCAGACCTCCGGTTAAAATAATGACAAGTATATTCCAAAACAATATTTTTACTGGTGACGCAAAAATCATTTTGCGAATTCAGACACTATGGTATACTATGCACATAAAATTACGCCAATTGATTCTAAACCGACAGATTTATAACGTATTTCTTTCCTCGAAATGTTGTATGTGCTAGGAGGAGAACTATTCTTTTTCCAAAAATTCATTACTACACATTTTTTCAAGTTTAATTGTAACTGCCATGTATCACACCAATTTTAGATTGCTTGTAGGTCATCATTTAAATATTGCTTATCGTTTGGGCTTAGAATTTCCCTGTACACAACTGCGTCATCGGCAAATAGACGAAGCTTACTTTTTACCACCTTACTGATATCATTAATGTACAGAAGGAACAGGAGTGGACCTATCACACTACCTTGTGGGACGCCCGAAGTGACTTCAATTTTCGGTGAGGTAACACCGTCCAAAACAACCCTTTGAACCCGATCATGTAGAAAATCACTTATCCAAGATATAATTTTCTTGTCTAGCCCATAAGATTTTAATTTCAAAATTAATTTGCTATGAGACACCTTGTCAAAAGCTTTTTTGAAATCTAGAAAAACAGCATCCACTGGAATATTATTTTCGCCAGAAACTAAAATATCGTGGGAAAAGAGAGCAAGTTGAGTTTCACATGATCTGCTCTTCCGGAAGCCATGCTGAAAGTTGGACAACAAATTCTGGCTATCTAGGTGCCCCATGACTGAACTGACAATTATATGTTCTAGGACCTTGCATGAAGTGGATGTGAGAGATATTGGTCTGTAGTTAGATGGCTGCTCCCTATCACCACTTTTAAAAATGGGTGTTACATCGGCTACTTTCCAGTCCATCGGTACGACGTGTTCAGTGAGGGATTTATTAAATACTATTTGAAGGTAGGGAGAAATTTCGGAAGCTAACTCACAATACACGCGGGAGGGAATTTGATCAGGGCCAGGAGATTTGTTGGGACTTATATCTTTGAGTAGCTTTTCAATACCATTACAGGAAATTTCTATTGGTTGCATCAGCCGCTGAAAGAGGTCAGGTAACACGACAGTTGGATCGCCGGAAGGTGGGTTAAAAACGGTTTGGAAGAAGGAATTTAGCAAGTTAGCTTTGTCAAGAGTGTTTTTCCCCCTTTGTGTGTTTGAGTGTTTGTCAAGAGTGTTTTTCCCCCTTATCATTTTTTAGTGAATGTACGGTAGACTTATGGCCTTGCACCTCCCTGACGTAGGACCAGCATGAATGAAGCAACCTGAGGGTTCGAGTGCCTCACCCTTATTAAGGATTACACATGAATAATTGACTTTACATTAAATGAATAATATTAACGTATAGGCACTCAATCGCCAAAAGATTCGCCATCCCTGGCCAAGGCTTGACTCGTCAATCCTTCTAAAAACTCTGCTTCTATAAATATTTGATAGGCTTGACCGAAGCCGATTAATAGAAAGGAAGGTACGCAAAATTGGTTTCCCAATAGTTCAATGTGGCACCATTTTCGTATGACTCTCTTTTTGTAACTCAGATTTCGTCCTGCTTTTATATGCTATATTTGATTTATTTTACATTGTTCCCAGAACCCTTGACTTCTCTTTCAGTCGAGGAATATTTATGAGGAAAGTGAAGGCAAACCGATTTATCAGCCACAGTGGGAGTGAGTATAACGATTTACCCCATCCATATCGCTTGACCTCGCGTCGAGTCATTTTCATTTTACGAGCGGGAACGTTACATCTTTTCTCTTGAAATTGGAATACGTTCGCCGCGTCTCGCGACGTTTCTTATCCCTCCTCGCTGTCCCTCTGGGGAATCGCTCCGATTTCGATAACCCCATGACCTTCTTCACGCTTTCTGATCAAACAGCCACCTTCCTCATGTGATGTCCCGTCATCGTTCCACCGCTCCGACCAACATTTTATCGTGTAGAAAATTCGCCACCAAAATCTTAAATGATACTTTCGTAGGGAGGGAGTCATTAGGTAATCGTTAGTTATGTTTCGAACAATTGGTGACCGAAGAGCTGATTTCCGTATAAATTTGATACCAATGCTAAGTGAACGGTAGTTATCGTTTACAAAGTGTAAAAGGTATCCGAAGTAAATAATTAGGTGCCTAAATGTTTCCTTCGTAGGGCAGCGGTCATTTAGAATTGCGACCGACATTAATGTGTATGCAGTAAGGATAAAATTCGTAACTTCCACAGTTACTTTACAGAGACTCACGACAGCAACCAGAACATTATTAGGGTTGATGTCCTGATGATGTAGAATATTCGATGAAACCTGGTCGTATAATAAACGTTTTTAACTGTGGAAGTTACAAAGTTTTCCCTTTCTGCATTATTAATTTCCACGAAGTTAGGCCCGAAACTATTTTCATTTCATTCACAGAAAAAGGCTGAACTGTCTCGTGCTGGTGGTTTGCTGCTGCTTGTGGTTGAGTGCAGTTTGCATTAGGGGTAAAGTACTCGCTTCACAATATGGGCGTCCCGGATCGAGACTCTCCGTTTTCACCCTTGTAAGACCTCATTTGGAATATGCTGCCAGTGTATGGGATCCCTACGAAACCGGTCTAAATAACGAACTTGAACGTGTGCAGCGAAGATCGGCAAGATTTGTAAAGGGACGGTATGATAACCTTTCTAGCGTAACCAGTCTATTAAATGAATTAAATTGGGAATCATTGTCAGATCGCAGGTTGAAATTTAGACTTAATCTCTTAAACAAATTCCAAGACCATATTTTCAGTGATGATGTTAAAAATATTTTGCGGACCCCAACTTACTATGGTAGACTGGACCATAATCAGAAAATTAGAGAAATAGATTGCCGAACTGACAGATTCAAAATGTCCTTTTTTCCTCGTACTATTAGGGATATGAATAACGGTAAATATATCCAGTACGAGTGTAGCAATGGATAACATTGGTAGCTGAATGTTGGTATAAGGACTTATAACTAACCCAACTAACGGCATGTTTTTGCATGTATGTTTTGCTATTTTTATCTTTTTTTCAAATAGCGTAGTTTTGAACAGTACCTATAAAAGTACCGATCCCTTTTTTTATGCATGATATGTAGTGCATGTTTGGTGAGAGTTCACCCCCTGCCACACACCTTTATGGTGGCTTGCAGGGTATTATGTAGATGTAGATGTTTCTATGTGACAGTCGCGGAATATTCCGTATCCCTACGGAACTAGACTTGCTTGGGTTTCGCTCCTTATTTTGACGGCGTGACCATACGGCATTGAATATTTAAACCGATGACGGCATTCTCCTTTAAACCGACGCCTGCTCACCTCATTAGCGAGACTGGTCTCGGCAGAACTCGTGCCTGGGAACTATTGCCCGAGCATCACCCCCACCACCGTATTAAGTGGATGATTCACCATCACGTGGGTTAGGAGGCGTGCGGATTTGAGTAACTTCCTTGCTGCATGTCCGTGTTTGAAGGAGATGCCACCGTCACATCAACGTCGGCAAAGAACCCCGAAAAGCATTTCGAGAGTGATTGGAAGGGGTTGAATCATTTGAAAAATCTAAAACGTTTACGCATTAGCCGATACAAGAGATAAGGATGTAACAAATTAGTTAAAAATCGCACCTATCAGTCATAATCCATCAGTCACGTGTAACAAAATGATAGTATCTAAAGGCCGCTTTACACAATACAATTTTTTGTACAAACGCTTGTTTGAGGAAATTGTATTGTGTAAAGCGGCAAATTGTACGAACGCTTGTGCGATTGTCTGAATGACTGAACGGGAAATAGAAACTGTTCTAATTCCATTCAGACAAACATACAATTTCGCTCAGTTTATAAAAGCCTTTGTGCAAGAAATTGTACAAAAAATTGTATCGTGTAAAGCGGCCTTAAGAAGTGATAAAATTTATTTTGGTTCTTTTGTCGATTTTTGAATGAACTATCCTTTTGTTTTAAAGAAAAAACTTGAAATAATATGATCCATACTGTTTATTAATACCAGCGACCAAGTTTTCGATGGACCACCGTCATTATTAAGGTGTCTCACATCAGCAAAGCACCTGTTATTTATATGCCTCTAGTTTTGGGGGGGAGGAAGGAAGATACATCTACAATCACGAAATATCTTGCGAGCCACCACGAAGGTGTGTGGCACGGGGTGAAGATCACCAAACATACACTATTGACATGCAACTAGGCTCCTGCGTGAAAACATGCTAGATAATAGGGTAACATGCAGCTAGATAGTTAGTATCTACATAGTAACTAAGGGATTGGTTATTAATGCATGCATTATGCACTACAGACTACTCTAACAATATTTCACGTACATATCCCTTTGCTACGTTGCATATTGTGATTTATTATGGTACGCGGGAAAAATGACATTTTATATCTATTGGTACGACAATCTATCTCTCTAATCTTGTTAATCTGATCAAACCTAGCATAATGCGTAGGGGTTCTTAATATATATCTAACGTCATCTGTGAACAAATCGGTTTCGAATTTACTTGAAAGGTTTAACCTAAATTTTAACCTGCATTCTGATAGTGATTCCCATCCTAGTTCTTCTATTAAACTCGCAACTCTAATACAATTATCATAACGACCTTTAACATATCTAGCGGATCTCCTTTGAACACGCTCTAATTCCTTTATCATTTCTTCCTCGTACGGATCCCATATACTAGCGGCATATTCTAAATGAGGGCTGAAATGTGTAAAATAGCTTATTTCTCGTTAACTCTTTCTACTCGCATTTGCCTAGAACCCTTTTTGCAAATCCTAATCTACGGTTTGTTACACTAGTTATCTCCCTGGTGTGTTTCCCCCGTGACATGTCTTCAGTGATGGTGACGCCTAAGTATTTAATAGATTCTACGTCAGATATTTTCTTTTCTTTGATATTATAATTATTCAGGGAAGAACTACTCTTTCTTCTAAGTTCATTGCCGCGCATTTCATCTGTTTAAGTCTAGCTGACATGTTAAAAACCAATCATCAATCGCATGTAAATCCTTAGTTATAGACTGACTGTTATCTTCATTCTTAATGTCACTATAGGCTACTGCATCATCGCCAAAAAGACAGAGTTTATTATTTTTAGCAACTGTATTCAAGTCATTTACGTAAAGAGGAAATAAAATTGGGCCCAATATTAGACTACTGTTACCTACTTCACCTGAGCCAAGCCACCTGATCTGTTCTGATCTGAACACTGGAGTTACCTTGTAAAAATATTAGTGGTTGCCCATCGATTGGGCTCGTCATTCAAGGAAGGTAACAAGGAAGAGGTGAAAGAAATTGCCTGCTTTTTACGTATTCTGCCTAGTAAAAATAAAATCAAATCCTTCATGCTGAAAAGAAAACTATATAAAAGGCCATAAAAAATGGCAAACTACCCTATTTCTCATTTGCCTTGACTCACGCTGTCGCGATGTGGTCTCCTCTATTTGCCACGCTTAATTCTCTCCAAGGTCGGTTTATTTGATTCCCGGAACAAGTGGGTGAAACTGGAGAGGCTGTGCCCCGGACAATTGCAGTCTCGGTTGCGTACTCGTGAGATTACGTCCGGCATGCGTCATTGGGGTGACACGCAATAGTTCCGAATACGAGATAAAGTCTCATGCATTGCTGGAAGGGGATCCGTGGTCCCCTTGGCGCCTTTCGTTAAGAGAAGGCTGATGCCGACGCCGGGTTTCTCTCCACCCTTCCTCCGTTCCCTGAAAACTCCTGCCATTACCCAATTACCCACCTATCCTAAATGGTGCAAATGATCTCAGGTGTCGGTCGCCTCCCCTGAATAACCAACCAATCGAAGGGGATTTTAAATATTTGCATGCCGAAATAAGCATCATGCATTGAGGTGTGAGTATTGTGATTGCGGCTATGTTGATCTAATCGGGTGGTACGATGTGAGTGAAAGTGAAAAACTTCAAGCCCCGGCTGATCCGCGAAGCTTTGGGAATAGGAAAATGCCAGCAAAATTACAATAGGGACTGTGGTCTCCAAGTCAGCCACACGTGGGACCCTGCTTTGAACCTAAATAAAAATGCTGTGTCTTCCAGTCTTCCCCTTCCCATTCTTTTCCCTCCATGAAACCCCTACGTAAACTCCACCAACTCGACAGATACCTCATTCCCTTTTGATAAAGTGACCAGCAACGGCCAGAAATGTCAGGTATCACACCTGGTATAGTACGCGGGGTACACCCGAAAAACAAATATTCAGTCATAGCCTTAGTTTTCATATTTACATGGAATTACCTATTTTGTACTGCATACAATGTGAATGTATTTGACACGTACTCACATGCGTAAATACCATACTTAAATACCATACTCACGACACCAATATTTTTGCAAGGTAACTCCAGAGTCTGTCAGAAGGATGATTGCTTGGGAACCTCAAACAGTTTGCCAGTTTGTGGTAGTCTGTGAAGCTTCTTTATTTTATAGAACAGTTTGTTTAACATCATTGAAACCGATACCGTTATGGATGTTGTTCGTTTTCAGGCTTACGTTTAAGGTGGACGGTGCGATACTACCTGAGCAGTTAAGTCCTCTTAAAAGCATAATGTACAGCTATTACTAAGAAAAAGTATGCGCTCAAGCTCCCGAAGAAGAGATGGTATCATTATCATTTCCGCCACCCATGTAGATAATTGGATTCTACCCTCATTGAAAGGTATTACTTGATGAAGGTAAATAGCACTGCGATTCTACAATTTTTTATAAGATTTATTCCTTTTCAAACGACCACAGATACGATTTTTCATCAGTACCTGCCTTGAAAGTGAAAATTCTTTATTTCTTAGATATACCTATTCCATTTATATCAGAATCCCAGATTGACGATAAAAACTGGAATTTAGTTTATTATTAGCAAAATGTTTTGATTCCTTAGGATTAATTACTGTCTGGCATTGGTTCATACCCTGCCACACATCCTTACGGTGGCTTTCAGGGAATAATTCAATTGTGGGTAGAAATGTCTCAAACTCAACTTCCACGCCGCGCATTCTATGATGAAAAGCTTATGGATCTGATGCAGTTCCCGTCAATGTTTTCCTTTTTTCATTCGATTGTCATATTTACCTCCGCCTATTATTATAAAAAATCCCGTAGATTTGATATGTACCTCATGGCTACTTGGCCATGTGCCCGAAGGAGTTCCCAAAGTGTGTTAATTTAACAGATCTTCTTGAGGGTCCATTTGTTACAATTCATATGTTGTTGATGGTAGATGGATTCGTATTGTTTCCACCAATCAGCTTGAAAATTTTGGGTCTAAATTTGTACGATGCCTCATGACATCCGTAGACTAAACAAAAGTTTTTGTTTTCCTCTATTTCTAATCTTTTTGAGAAACAAGAGAATCCTGAAAAGGAAAATGACCGGGCTTTTAAGTAAGATGAATTCGGGTAGATCACCCTATCATGTCGTGCGAGCTCTAATAAACTGTCCTACAGGAATCAACTATGAGTTTCTACTTGATTAAATAATTTGATGTTGTATGGCGTAAATTTGTTTTCCACAGCATTTTTATTGGTTAAGACTCGGGTTTCATCACGTCTTAACATCTTCAGGAGTAAAATTTTGTTTTCAATATTCCGGATTTTGTACTCGTAGAGGAAACTATTTTGCTTTCAATGTTTGCTGTTGTTAAACATGAGAATTTTCCCTAGCTTCGCCAAAAAAATGCAGATTGTGTATGGCAGACAGCGCCGCAGATATTTTAGTTGCAGAACACTGCTACATGGCACACTCCAAACCATCGCAGAGTATATTGCAGAGGGTTATTCTGCACCAGGCATGAATCACCGTAGAGTAAACATTCATGTTTCTAATAATCACTGCATTACCAGTAAGGTGCCTATTAGCGCGAGTTTAGACTTTACTTCCTTAATCCTTACTTTATCTTTCTGAATGAAACAGTTCCTCGACGGATTTTTCGTTTACTAATTCTTGAATTGAAGTTTCTAATGAGACATTTCCTAATATTTGTGAGGTTGATGACGTGAATACCACGCTTCTGATTCCGAGAAGCTGTATTCAAAACTCGGTAGTGTTGGAGATTTTTTATGTTGCTTCTTCGTCGTTATCGTTTAGAGAACTCTTCAGTTTTAGTTCTCCGTCCGGACGGATGGGTAGTTTACCTAGTGTATACCAATTGGCACAAAGTTGACTACTATCGGAGCAAGGTTTCTCATCATCATTCCTCCACTATCAAATAAACCTGCCAGTACCCAACCACCAAAGTTCGAAATCCATGAAGTCGCAAATGACCTTAGGTCAATGAGTACCCTGGAAACCATCTCTTTGTAGAGTTGTAGAAGCCGAAAGTTGTAATTCATGGCTTCAGTCCGGTCAGTAAAATTGAAAAATGAACTCGACAGCTGGAATCGCTGTCTCATATCTCGTCTCGTCATCAAACAGTCCTGAGTTTAATATGATGATATTAATAGACATTTCTGTGGCCAATTTCCGTATCTAAGGCATTGTGAACGTTAGCAACATTATGTAAGAAAATTAAAATTGTAAGAAAACTAACACTTCGAAGAATTTAGCCTAAGAATTTATTTCCAACCCTGAACTTAACCCAGATACCCGCTTGTCCGCGTTGATGGCGCACGTGACCTCAGCTGTCGATCATTTCGCTTAATAACTGCAACAATAATAGCACCATTATGCTTGAATGAGATTCTATACTCCGCCTTGGTTCAGTGGATACGCCCGCGTTTAAATGCCTTTCTCCTCCAGAATGGAAAAAAGTAATGGCATGTCGGCCGTCTCTCTCGTTTCCTTGACCCATCACATTCCCTCTCCCACGCTCACTTTTTGGGTCACTTTTATTCCTTCTTATGCCCTCCCACGCGTGTCAAAAAGGGCATTACTGTCCGTTTCAAAATTGTGTCACCGGAGGCGCATTGTCTCTGAAGGCGATTTCACGCATGACCGCTTCAAATTAAGGCCCCCGTGATGCGTAGTTTATCCGAATGGTGCTTGACGTCGTGAGGATATTTGTGAAGCACTCGGCTACAAATTCTGGTATGGAAACTTCATAACCTCCGCATTTTTTATTTGCTGTAAGTGGCTTTAGGTCCTCTGGTTGCTGTCGTCTAGTTGTGGAGTTAAACATCTCTTAAACTTTAGCGAAGCCGGTCAGGCTTGGTGGGTTAGGATATTATTTAGGATGGGATTGGAGGAGAAAGAAGAATGGCTCGAGAGAAACCCGGATTTTCATTAAGAGGGGCCGCTGACGACGCCGGGTTTCTCTCCTCCCTTCCTCCGTTCCTAACATGCTTGTCTCTACAGTATTACCAACTGATCCTAAATGGCATAACACTCCTACAGCCTTTTAGACTCCCGTGTCAGTTTGAGCGGTATTAAACTTCGTGCGTCTCTTTTCAGCGAGTTATATACGGCCCATAAAAGGTCATTCCTAACCCTTCCTCTGATTTGTTGGCTGTACACTAAACATTTAAAGTATTCTTACGTAAGCCTAACGTAGCCTTGCCCTGTGACCAAGTTGGAAATCCACCCCCAAGGCATTAGGGATCTCAGGGTAGTATTTTACTGATATAATTTCCGCGACCTGATTAGTTCCTACGAAAAACCAGTGCCAATACATCCTATGAAGACAGAACATACATTTCTTATTTCATCGCATGTAATTAGAAATGTATTTTTCCCTTCTTGATGTAGGAATGCACGTAATTGTTGGTTTAAAAATTTGTGTCCACTTAAATTGCAGCTTGAAAATAATTTTAACAAATCGACGTTATTAACGGCTTGAATTGCTCCAAACGTTGAAGAGATGGGAGGCTTTTATATTCAAGTGACGCGGTTATGAAATAGCTGTTGCATATGGTTCTTACGCCCTATTTTTCTGATTTTCGCTTTAGCCTCCTGACCACTTTTCCTTGATCTCTATCACTCTCTCTCTCTTCCGTCCAGACCACGATGGAAGAATATCTGTATCAGTCTCGGGACTTCACCAAACGTTGTTGACTATAAGAATAATGTATGATGTAAGGATGAGGTTTTGATTCAAAATAGGACCAAGTGGACCCGTATTGGAACTCTACGTGATACTTGCGAAGATTGTGGAATTGTGGGAAAATACTTAGAGTTTAATGCACATGCTTTTTTCCCCTTTAAAGGGTTTTGTTAATGCGAAAATTGTTAAGGAAGAGTTTCGAAGAGGAGTACTTATGAGAAAATAGAGGTCGGGACGTATTGCTACAGAGACGGGATCTTATCTCACGCATCTTAAGATTGTATGAAACGGGTAATCAAAGGAAACGTTAATTGAAAGAATGGCTATTGTAGATCTCGTGTATGGGTCACATGGCGAATGCAATGAGGAATGTACAGGAAAAGAACCATGTGAATGTGAATACCCCAGGGGTGGGTACACTACGTATCTGAAGCAACGTTGAAAAGGAAACAAATCTGTAACTAGTGGGCCCGTGCGCAGCCTGCGTATTAAAATAAAAGTCATTGTATGGTTTAATATTTAATTCAATCAAGGATGTTTCAGATTGAAATGTACAAATTGAAAATGATAATTCATCTTCTCAACTGAGCCAATGCCTAAAGGATTTAAGGAAAACAGAATAAGGGACGGAGATATTTTCCTCTAAATTCTCTTAAACACGTACATATTTCTTCCTGGATTCCTGCGCTATGTTTACTCCAAAACCTAATTATCACTGCAAATTTACATAAATAGCGTGTTATGTTTAGTGTCGCATTGTTTATATCAAACAATAGTCTGACAAAATTTATCGGTTCCATTGTTTATCAATGTCTAAATCTACGGAGGAAAACCTTTCACGAATAGTATAGGTAATTATTTATTATTATAAATGGAGGTAAAATTATTATTTAAAATTGTGTTAAATTTATCGATTACTGTAGTTTTAAATGAGAGAATAAGGGATCGTAGCCGTGCTTATACGACGCATTCCTCAAGCGTATCCTTGGGTATAAGCCAGGGTGACTACAATAGTCACCTATTATAGTCACCTTGGGTATAAGCAATGAACAATACCACCCGAGATACTTTTTCAATTGCAACTTTCACCAAAATAATGCAATGTGTAACTATGAATTAACAATTCGTCAGAAGCGCTGTTCTTACTTTTTAAAATGGTACCTCAATTATCGACTTTGGTTAGATCAGCTAAAAATTCCTTACAATCTAAAATACTGGATATGGCTCTCTTATGATTTTCAAATTGTTGTAAGGGCATTTTTACCTCTTCCTTTTATTAGTTTGCTGGTCCCTATTGGTTAATCGATAAGGTATCGAATTAAGAGCTGAGTAAACCCTACTTAAAACTGATGGCTATTCTTTATTATTGAATGGCAATCATGATATTTCTTGTTTTTTTAGCATTTTAGATGTTATTTTTATCTGTATGTTTTTTTGCTATTTGTTTTACATATTTTACTCATTTAGCTGCCACTGCTTGACATTATTATGTAATCATAACTTTACGCAAAGAGTAGAAAAATGTCAGGAGTATATCAATTTGACAAATAAAGCAGGTATTATTCAGCAACAAGATACGAACACGAACTAAAATGGGAGTAATGAAAAGCTCGCGAGCGACGTAAAATTGTATGTTTGCTGGGAAATTACTTCTTCTCCCTCTTCCCATTTCTTTCGCCTCAACTCTTAATATCTGCCGAGCCCTTGCTCCACTCCTCCAATGGCTTAACAGGAGCTGGCGGTCGCCTGACAGTCCACATTGCTCGGAATGGGGTCACGCGGAAGAGTGGGAAACGACGCTCCGGAAAACCATTTTTGCAGTCCCGCGGATTTCGCGGGAGAAGGAGTTATCCTCTTGCCGCGTTCAATTCGTCGCTTGGGAGTGGGTCGTGCGGATCCGAAGGCCGTACAGAGACGAGGACCGTCCCTTGAGAGACCTCGCGTTTTAAGTGCACCCGCTGTGGGTCCGTCTGATTGTTTTTTTATATCCCAATTCACCTAAGGGAGATGGAATAGTGGAATAAAAGCAGTGTTGTTTCTTCAGCCGTATTCAGAATCTCCACTAGAGGTATGGTAGTTGTAGAACGTAGTGCTAATTGTGGTAGTAGTGGTAGTGGTGGAAGTTATAGTGGTAGTGGTGTTAATTTAGTGGCAGTAGCACTGTTAATCCCCGGTTTTTTAAATCACCATTTACCGTAAACGCCTCATGTATAGAGTAATGAACATGATTGAACAGTCACATCGTTTTTGTAGCTGTTGGTTAATAGCCCATTGGCATTGTATGCCAATGTCAACCTAAAGGTAACAGTGAAAGATGTCATTTCAAAGAATTAAAATACTTTTAGATTCACAAAATTCTAACTTGCTATATAGGTATATTTATAATATTAAATATCATAATTGTAAATCATCAATGAGTAGAAAGAGTGGATTGAGATGACGGAGTAGCGGTTAACTGGAATCAAATATATCGTGATTTATCAGTGAAACGACGAAATTCGAAGCGACGTTAAATGAGGATGTACTGTAGTTATTCTGGGGAGGCTATCGACCGTAGAGGTCCTTAGCGCCATTGGAGATAGGTGGAATAAATGGGTACGTGCAGAAATATTTCAAGGAATGGAGGAAGACTGGAGTGAAACCCGGCGCGTCATTAGCCTGCTCTTAAAGAAAGATGCCAAGGGGTCTGCGAAATTACACCCCATTCAACGGAAGGAGTAGAGTGATCTCTGTGTAGCGCTGAATTCAGGCCTGGTATGCCGATGGACACTCGAATGCAGACAATCGTAATGGGAGGCTAGTGGACATTAGCTAGTCACCACACCAACCCGGAAAACCGTATCTTTCAAAACAATATATCATGCAGTTTACCACGGTTTTCCGATTGATCCTTTTTTCAGTTGTTTAGCTATTCGTAGTTGTGTGATTTATTAGGGTAAGAACAGTATATTTTTTTCTCCAAAATGCATGAGTGAAAATGCGGAATTAAAAAAATCAGTTTTGACTGTCTCACAGTGGTGGTCCCACTTCAAATTTCGCTATGGCCGGGCGAACGATAGGGAGCGCGCGGGTTTTGCTAGGATATTGTTTTTAAGAGCGCCCTAGGTCGGCCTGTGGTTCCGTGCAGTTCTTGGCCCTTGGATTACTCCTGGAGGAACATTACGGCGATCTCTGGGGAGTATTAATGGCAAAGAGACGAGGATCCAAAACTTTACGCGGCCGGGTCAAGTGTGTTACGTGCGGAAGCACCGCGATTTCCAAACGCGAAATGTGCACTTTCCGACGTAGAGTGAAATGGATAAGGCGGAGAAAATTGAGGATGCCCGTATTCAACACACTTGGGTGGAAATGCCCCAGTGATAGACGTCTGAAAGGGATTGCAGCTGTATTTGCGGAAATGAAATGAAATGGAAGCATAAAAAAATGGAATCCAAGAGTGTGGAATGCTCTGCATAAATGCACGTCGAATGAGCATCTCGATCGATAGATAACGATTTGAATAGCTTCAAATTTGTTTTCCAAATTTCGTACGTAATGGCTCTAGATCGGGAGGCAAAACATCACTTACGTTAGGTACGTGCTTCCACAGTAAGTCATGGAGGAGTTTGGCTTGCCCGCTACTTTCAATGTTGAGTGCAAAAGGGGCAAAATCCTAATCTTTCATTTTCTTGCCTCTTACCAGGAATTTTAACCTTTTTAGATACGCTCTCATCACTCTGCTGCGTATTTTTCTACATATTTCTCCCATATTTAGCTTTTTTGAGAGCTATTTCGTGCGATTTTGGGCCACTGCACCCGGAATTTCTGAGAGAAAGGGATAGAAGTTTCAGCTTCTGTAAGGGTGACCTACATGCACCGCTTTGGCATAGTCGTGTTCACGAGATTATTTTGAACTTTATTCCGTTCATGGCAATTCAGCTAGCGACTTCATCTTATTTCAAGTCGCCAATCTTTTTTTTTCTATCCGGGATACCTTTGTTTTTACTCATCTGAATTAGTTCCTTCTTCTCCGTTTATGCGACGCGTAATAAATTTTGTTGCATAATTCATGGTGTATTTTTTCCCTGTCGATTATGCGACAGAGAAGTTGTTGTTCGCCTAACTTTTTTTTCTGCTAGTGATGCCTCCGTAAGATGTTTCGCAAATCCCTTTCATAGTCTGGGTGACGTCGTGTTTGTGATGCCGAGTTCTCTTGCAATTCCTTTCAGAAATAGCTCGGCGCAAAACAGTCCGTATGCTGGATGATTGATTGTTTAAAGCAGCGTATCTATATACTTACAGTGTTGTAACAATCATTGGTCGCGAATCCCAAGATTGATATGACGCTGCTTTCATTTTGATTCTTCGATCTCCAAACCATAGTTGTATATTTACCTTCTTCTGTATGGTTTTCTTTACTAGTTTGATTTCTCTCATCTCTGGTTATCCCCAGAAATACCTTCTATCCCGCTAGACGTGGTAGACAGGTTTGTTGTTTGACAAGCATGTGGTCGCTGGTTTGTATCCCGCCTTGGGCGTGGGTATTTGCTAAGATTAAGCTTACTATTAAGTTCATTTCGTTAAACAGTGTGGTTTAATCCAAATAGTAGCAGTTTGTAAAAAATTAATTCCACTACGTCTTCAATTAGCATTTATTCGACTACTGTCTTCATGAGAACATGTTGACTGAAGATGTGTCCGATAATATTAACCCGTTTCGAAATGTTCTTAAAATATATTTCATCTCATGCTATTTATGACTCATTTTCTTGCCACTTTTGTATTCATTTGATCTTAATCTTTTTTCTGAAACTGTACACTTAGCATCCATTCAGTCTGGTCATTTCTGCATGTGTCAATGTTCATGCATCACAAACGGTGATGAGGGTAAACATTTTGTCTTATGCCGGTCCTGCTAATGCCGTAAGTAGGTCTTTCTGCCTTTACAATCGGCAGCACTTTTTCGAAATAACAAACAAATATTATCTATTATTTCAAATGGTGTTATTGTTGAAAGTATTGCGGTGTAAACATTCGTTTCTCAATTATATTTTGCACCTGATTTTGTTGCGTCCACAGTAAGTCATGCTGTTTCAAATAAGGGCAAAATATCGTTATTTTTCCCAACTGCGGAGACATTTCTTGCGGCACTGTTGAAGGCGCATATCTCGTTGAATCCGTGACTTCTCGTCCCCCTTCCCCTTTTCTTCCATCTGTCATTTATTTTTTCGCTGAAACGAATGATTGGTCGCTATCGGTATGCGGAATGATGTTTATGCTTTTGCTTCCATCTTCGTCTTTAAAGGTGAACTCTGTGGGGTAATGTTCATCTTTCTGTAAGATAGTTGCGGAATGGCTGTGACTCACAGTAATGGGAATGTTATCTTCAAGCTTTTTATGAGGTCAGCCAACGGGAGTTATTGATAATGGAGCTGTCCATGCATTGCTCATGCCCTGAGTAACTCTGCAAATAGGGTAGTTTCCTTCATCAAAGAAAACAGACTTCATTAATTGCGATTTGTGCCCTGCCACAAATGTATTTAATTTACGCAAAAAGTTTGTATTGAGAAATCCCAGTTTACTAGAGAATTAAATGTTAATTTTAAGGCCATTTGAAAAGGCTCTGAAATGGCGGGTTGCGCTGCCTTCATGCTGACGTAACAGGTAGGTAGTTTACGTTGCGAAGCATGGGAAAATTCGTCTCCTGAACTTACCGTTGTATTTCAGGGCCCCTCAACTCTAGTGAATATTTATTAATATTAACCTGTAAAAACTATCAATGTTGGAAAAGAATTCTCTGTTAAACATGGCATTATTAGTCATTTTATAGGCTCAAGGACCTCCTGCTCGCTGTGTCTTCTGCTACGACGAAGCATGGCGTGAAGGTCGTGCGGCGATAGGCGAACTACATGAATGCTTGTGAAAGGAATACTAACTGATTTGAAATGAATCAACTGCATAAGTAATGTTAAATAAATAAATAAAAGTTAATTATAATTAAATAACGGAATAAATATGCCTCCAATACTTGTTCATAAGCTTTAACGGAGTGCGGCGTCTATTTGGAAGCGTCTGTAGCATCACCTGGTGGCAGGTAGAGGAAATAGTTTGCGTCACACGTAGGATTAACCGGCATGCAATAGTTTGCCGTCGCGTTTTCGCGCCATTGATTTTTTTCACTTTTTAATTAATGAGGAAAAATACTTAACGTCATTTAAAAATCGAACGGCTTAAAACACGTACTCCAGAGGTTATAAACTTTCGATCAAGACAATAAAAAAATAATAGGAAACTACCCTATTGAACACGAAGGAAAATTTGGTACAGAAAATGAATTCACGCCGTCTTCTCATACCTGGAGTGGAAGGAACGGCATCTGCTAGTGTTAAGTTTTTTGAATATTCAGTTATTTTGGTGCATTACACTCGATTTGACCTATTATGTTGTTTTGGAGGACAGATAATGCTAATATGTTTTAGCTGACTGGTTGCGGAGAATTAAGGGATTGGGTTGAATAAGGGTGTATTAGTGGTTTCAAGCCTGCCCCATACTTAAAGGTACCTCAAACCGTGATTAGAGGGAGAAAGATTTGGATCAATGGGAAAAGAAGTGTGGATTGAAAGCCGCCGGCCATAGCCATATTTTCTTAACGAAGGGTCTTCTAGGGGACTCATCAAGTTCCGTCAAGTATTACGTCATATCCGATGGAAAATGCAACTAGTGCATTCAAGTATCCCTGAGCTGATGCAAAAGAAAGGTGAAATATAGGACAAAAAAGGGCTTTTTCCCGGATTACTGCCGCCTGCGTATCCGATGATGTATATTATATTTTTACAAAATTTATTTCTCCTTCCGCGGTAAATGGGTCATGGTGGAAGATCTGCGCACGAGAAAGTTTCACGACCTCGCTTCTCTTTTTTTCTCGCGACAGTCATTTGTTACATTTTTTACCGCTGGGACTCGTATCTCTGTCCATCCATCTCCGGAGTAAGCCCCGCTCCGTGGTTGAGATGGGTTAGATGATGGATGCTGTCTCTTTCCTTTAGACCTTCCGGGTCGGGTGAAAAGAGAATTTCTTTTCCTATCACCCGTCCATTAAGGTCCTGCGCCTTCGTATTCCCTTTCACTCTATTTATTGTCTTTTCTCCTCCCTATTTTTTTCGGGGCGTGTCGGATTTCGGCTTTCCCCGAAGGGCATCGTGGCGAAGATAACGATCGATACTACATCCTCTTAAACATCTATAGTTGCTTTGTAATGGGGTCGTTTACCATATTTTTTATTGTCGAATCGGATAGAGTTTGTAAAACAAAAAGACCCGTATTTTTCCGTTTTTTGATCCGTCAATTATTTCTCGAGTTATAAGCGGCGAAAAACTGATGTTTTTATCCCTTTCGGAAAAGTGGGCGTGGCAATCTTTTACGTAATCGACTTCGTCCAATCACAACTAAGCCCGCGAAGCTACTTCGCCTTATCACAAAGGGGGGGGGGGGACACAGCTGACTCTGCCAACAGGAGCGATTGCGACAGGATCTGTGCGTGCAGACCTTCCGAGAACCCCCCTCCACTTCCTTCCGCTCAACTAAAAGCAGTCAAGGACGGGAGGAATATGACGTCAATGTTATCAAAGCAGCTTCTTCAGAGGGCGTCACCTTTTTCTTATTTTAATTTTTGATTTATGAGTCAATGGTTGTGGTTGTAAGATTAACTGTTTCACTAAAATTCATTTTTCGTTTCCATCTAACGATTTCGTGTACAAAATTGCGATTTTGGTTCAGAGTAAACGCCCCCATTGTAGGCATTCGCCTCCCCACAGAAAAGCTACAATACCATACTTCCGTCATGAAGTCTGAGATGGTGCTTTGGCTTCCATTTGAGGGCTCGAATAATAATTCCGACGTTGGCAGAACTTTTTCAGCAGTATACCGGGCCTATTTGGGTGCTGTATGGAGAGCACCTAAAGTTCAGTACTCCATCTGTCGGATGGGACGTGAAGCCGCGGACATAAGTTTCACTTGGAATGTGCTACTTAATTATACGTTTACAATTGTCTCATGAAACTGTCAGTCTAAGGCTCTCCGAGCCCGTCTAATTATGTGATTTTTATTAGTGATTCAAGATTTATTAGTTGCTCAAGATTTTTTATTTCCTCTGATTTCATTACATCAGGCATGCAAGGTTGCAGTTCGTATAGTGTGGGATGAAATTAACTTTTTCTAATATTTTTATTTTAATAATAATATTATGCTATATTAACTTCTAATATGGTATATTTACCCTATTGTAAATCACTCGTCTTTCAACCGTAGGGCCGCGGGTTCGAATCCCGCGCGGGGAGGATTTTCACTGTCTTGGGCATGGATGTTTGTTTCGTCCAATCTGTTAATTGTAAGAGAGGAATTGGGCTTGACCTAATTCACGAATTCAATAAATACTTGTATTACTTAATTTAATAAATTTATAGGTGATTCAAACTTAGCTGTCTACCCTACTCCTGCCCATCCGATTATGTATAATGTTTCCTTTTTTGATGACAATAACATGTCTCTTCCTGTTCCTTGTAAGATTGACCTGTGTTCTTGAATATCAAGAAAAACCATTTACGGTAGACAACTTGTAAATCCCTGGAAAAACTCGTGATGCACTCAATATACGCATTCCTACGCGTTTCTCGTCGAAGACGCGATTAATAGTTGCAGATGTTTCCCCCTGTCAGAATTCTTCTCGTATTTGACCACTTGAACCTGATTCGATCTTTAATTTACTCCTCACCAGATAAGTTACAAGGTCGTCAATCGACGTATTTATGAACGAAATGAGTCGCGATTAGGTTTAGCAGTACATCGAAAATATTAGAAGAATTAGTTTGGGAATTATTATCAGAGCGCAGTTAAAATACAAAACAAATCTCCTGCAGAAATTTATGGCTGACAGTTTCTCGGAACGTTTTACATATTGCGATCTTGATGCAGAAGTGTCGCATGTATTTATTTATATAACTAATGCATGTTTTAACATTACTAACTCATGAACCTTTTAGGAATAATTGTTACGTTTATTTGTATCTACAAAAAATGTAATTAATTACACGTATATCATTAATGCATGCCTAATATTTACCACAAAGTCTGACTTGTATGTAATTAGTGCATGCTCCGACCAGTATTTTTATATGACTGTATGGTAAAATTTAAATTCCTCTCCGGTTTAAAATGCCAGCCTGTTAATAGGTAAGCCCCTGCCACACACTCTTGTGTTGGTTAGCAGGTAACCATTAAATGACATTAGATGTGATTTCGAAAAATCGCGAAAAATCTTTCCCAGCAGATTTGAGAACAACATATGAGAGATTGACTATCATACTGAGTAATTTAAAATTTCTGTCTTTCCGTGAACAATATCGGAGCATAGTATAATAGCGTAATTGGTTTACGTAATTTAGTAGTCTGTCGTGTAAATTCATAGATTACTTAACACTTATGGCTCATGTGCTTGCTGCACCCTTCATGTTAAATGTAAATTTTAACTTGGTGGATTCTAATAAATGAATATACCAATGATAAAACCTATATATTATGCATAGATTCTTTTAATTTTCTTTATATAACTTGAAAGTAATGCGAAGACACACTGTGAAACATATGAAATAGAACTCACCCGTAATACCCCGCGTGATATTCGTAACCTGTCAGTATCAGTGTTTGTGTGGAATTGTACAAAAATCTATTTCTTTCCATAAATTTTCTGTATAATTCTACTGGTGGATGTATTTCACCCTGAAAGCCCTTACAGGGTATTTCATCAGGCATGAATTATTAACAAATAAAAGATCATATTATTGGTGACTGCACTTCGGTAATCATTTATTCGGACTTGCTGGGTGCATGCATAACTGTCACGTATGTCTTATTGGGTGATGTTGTATTTTTTAATGCATTAAGTTATGGTACGTTCGGCAATTATTCATATTATGTCACTACGAGTTGGTTTCGAGGGTACTCAGTAGATGTACATATACATCCGCATAAAACCCTGAAAACCATCGCAAGGGTGTGCGGCAGGAGTTGAACTATCACCAGGCATCCTTTATAAATCATAAGGCCAAATCCTGTGTTAGTTACTAAAATAAGGGTTTTTTAACAGTCCATAATATCTAGAATTAACTGCAATTCTCAATACTAAGACCTATATCCGAGGCGGGATTTGAACCGACGACCTATTGGAAGCCTTTACGATCGAAAATTTGCCATCATGTGACCTTCGCTGTTATTTTTTGAAAATGAGAACTGCAACTAAGGTCATTTGCGCCAAAGAGGGTAAGTGGGTAGAGGTAGGGGTTTTCAGGGGACGGAGGAAGGGGGGAGAGAAACCTGGCGTTGGTATTAGCCTGCTCCGTCTACTCTTAACGAAAAGGCGCCTAGGAGACCACGGCTTAACGTCTCATCCGACGGATGGAGTACAGCAGCACAGCACTTGAAGTGCTCTCCACAAGGCACCGAGGGACCGATATGCTATTGTAAAATCCGCTATTGCCTGGATTCGAACCAGGGCCCTCGAGATGGGAGGCCGGTACTCAAGCCTCGATCCACCTGTGGCGCTTTTCCGTCAGCCTTGTGGTCTAATGGCATCGTTACCACCGCCACCGTTCTCGTTGTGGGTATATAATAAAGTGAGTTTTCATTTCATCGCTCGGGAAAACATGCGTGGAGCGGGAAGGAACGAGCCTACTGCAGGCATGGCAGTGTTATTCCGGCCTGGAAGTCTGTCGGGTTTGTTCGAGCTGTGACTCATCCTTCCCTTGGCACGTGGCTAGTCTCCCTGCCGTTTCGCTACCACGTGAAAAAGCGTGACGCGTGCACGCACGTGGCGATGCGCTCCAAAGGCGGGGAATTCCAGATGTACAATGTTGATGTCTACGTAATCTTACGTGTATTACTCAAATGCAGCGAACAATAAGATGAGCAATGGAACAATTTTTATGGAAAAATGTTAGGTATGCATTCACGAGTCACGTGCAGTTAAGTGGTTGAATATTTACCCACTGGTTTGGCAGCAGTTATCCCTCCACCTGATGGTAACCGAGTTCCCAATAGCTTTTTTTGTCCTCCTCTGATATTTTGAAGCTTTATTGGCTTCTAATTTTACGGATTACCCTGCAAGCCCCCTCGAGGTAGGGAGTGAGTTATCACCAGACGTGCACTAATGTCTACGAATACAACCTAATGAGAAATTAGCATGATTATCATTCGGGTTACGCACAACAAATTCAGCTTCTCATCCAATATGCAAGGAAACATCCGAAAAATACTACTAAAATGCATTATATATATTATTGGTTCATGTAAACATCATCTCTCAAAAGGTTTATTTACTTTTAACGTTTTCCCTTCCACCTTACTGTGCTCCACTGTAAGGTTTTTCCTCTGGTGTTTTTCCCCCACCTTAATGTGTTCATGCAATTTTGACGGCCTTTGGGATTTTTCGTCTTACAGTATTGTTATGGGCGTAATTAAATCCCTATATTTACTTAGTATCCTGCAAACAACCTTGATAGTGTGGAAGTGCTTGACTTATGAACAAAAATGCCATAAAATTGGTATTTACAGTACTAGTTAGTTATTTAGGGGAGGCGAACGACAGCTGAGGTCATTAGCTCAATTTAGGATAGGTGGGTAATTGGGTAATGGTACTATTTTGTATGAAACTGTGTTAGTTCATCATAAGTCAACAATATTGAAGCAGTTCTCCACTAAATTCTCCTATCACCTCTTTAGTTGTCTACCTTTATATCTACATAATACTCTGCATGCCACCATAAAAGTGTGTGCCAGAGTGTATGGAGTATTGAATATATTTACTACTTTAACTTTTCACCCACAGGGAACATTAATTTACCAAATTTATGTCCATGGTCCAGTGTACTATAGTAAGCGGAGTTCGCTAAATATTTTTTACATCATCAGTGAAAATATTGTCTTCGAGTTTAGTTAAGTGATAGTCTAATTTCAACCTTCGGTCTGATAATGATTCCCATTACAGGTCATCTAATAGACTGGTTACGATAATATTATTATCATACCGTTCCTTCACAAATCTTGGCAATCTTCGCACACACACTCCAGTTAGTTATTTAGGGCTATTTCGTAAGGACCCCATGTAGGTACTCTCAACGTATTCCAAATTAGGTCTAACAAGCGAAAAGTAGCTAATTACTCGTAGGTACATGACCGTCACATATGCCCAGTACTCTTTTGTTAAATCCCATTCTACGATTAGCTTGACTGATTATTTCACGTATGTGTTTACCCCAAGAAAGATCATATGCCGTCTTATTCCTATATATTTAATGGATTCTATGTATTTTAATTTGTTATTCTTAACGTAGTAAGTGTAGGCAGGAGAAATAGTCTTTTTCCAAAAAGTCGCAATTGCACATTTTTTCAAATTAAAATCTAACTGCCATGTATCTCGCCAGTTTTAAATTTCTGCAAGGTCATAATTTAAAGATTCTTTATCGTTGGGCTAAGAAGCTCCCTGTATACGATTCCCTTCAAGCCACCCAAACGATGTGCGAATACTTTTACGTGTGTGTAATATCTATGAGCAACTGTGAGGTACGACTACGTTGTTGGTCTCTGTACATTAATGGAATAATTATTGATTAGGCATGTATTTAAATATACTAATTAATTTATATTTCCCAGAGCATACATGAGTAGGATTTATTAAAACATGAACATTTTAAAGTAGCACAACAAACTAATCCTCTACACTAAAGTTTGCAACACAAATTGTCATTTCCTCGCGTATCTTCATTGTAATCTATTATTATCCTTAAATACGTAAAGAAAAAGTGAATTTTTGAACCTCTCTCTCTTACTTTCTATCTAATTGTATCTTTGTGATCTTATCTGCCATTTTACCCTGTCGTTATGTATTAATATTTGTAGCATCTTTAGAAAACCTGCCTTTGAATTTCTGCAGGAGATTTATTCTCTATTTAAATCATCTTATAGTGATTCCCAACCTCATTTTTCTGACAATTTTGATATGCTACTAGGCCTTCATATTTTAACACATTTTTACAAACCTATCGACTCTTTGCTACACACTGCATAGTTTTGTAACCCAGTCTCATTTATTAGATCACATAAACTCCCTGCATATTAAAGGCTAGGCTTAACAAGTGAAAAAGAACACCGCTCTTTTGTCTTGCCGTCACATTTCCCATGTACTAACTCTCTTAATACATCCTAACTTGCAGCATCCTAGAGTTATGCATCCTATAATTGAGGATAACTGAACGATTAGTGTCTACCTATGAACATAAATATGGTTTTTGCAACTATTTTACTCAATTTGTTACACTGCGTAAAGTTAAACGACCTCCCATCGAGGAGATAGGGCGGACTATTTCTTGCCGTAATGAATTTCATGCGGCATCTAGTGAGCCGATTCGATAGGTAATTATGGACAAATCGAAAGAAACAGCGAAATGTATTCTCGGGCGTGTCCCATCAGTGCATCTTCCTTAACTTCCCAGAAAGGTTTTCGATAAACTTATCTGAAGATCGTAGATCGTTAAAAGTGAAACCTGCCAGAAAGTTATCCCAATGTATATTATGCTATCGAGATGATTATTAGTTAAAGTTATTAGTTGATTATTCAGCCAAATACATTATAAATGCGACGCAATGCAAAGATACGAGACTTTTGTAGCTGTCATTTTTTGGTACTCTCAAATTCCGTTCGTAGCGGATACAGTGAATTTCGCATTTATGTTTGTACTGAATTGGAGAATTCAAGGTTCGCATGAAGTTTTAACTGAATATAAGTCGTTGTGAGCTATATGGAAACCAAATTGACTTGGAATGATTGCTAGTAATCCATAAATTTTCTCCCTTTTCGTCGCACTTTAGGGGTGAAATTTTAATAAATATTGAGCTCAACAGCTCAGCAAGATCCAAAGAAAAAAATACTGCCCAGGAAGTGGTTAACTATTTGCTTCTTCACGCCCATGGAATCTAAAAATTCGCTCCCCTTCATTATGGGTGGAGTGATTTCCTTTGGTTCGGAGACGAAACGTTCAGTTTCTGTCGCGGGGAGCGAGTCAACGCCCCGCCATCGATCTCTTTCCCAGCAACCACCGTCTCTTATGTTTGGTACATGAAACCCTTTCCTGGAGAAAGATCTGATGCTTTCCCGGCATATACTGTTGGTGAAGGCTATTCGGGTTCTGTACCGGGTCAAACACTGCATTTCTGCCGACGTTTCGATGTACGAGTCGTCCAGCTGATCCTGAAGTTGGACGAGCATGGCATTGGTCCGAGAACGCATGCGGGAAGCAGTGGACCAATCAGAGGGCACTTGACCACTGGTTCCAGTGCATATATGTATATACCGGTCGCGTTCAGTCACGAGATATAAATCACGAGCCCTTTCCTTAATATTCCATTTCCATTCTCATTGAAAGACTTCTGTAAAAATGCCATACCTCTTAGCCCGCGACCTCTACTCGTAGTGAAGTGAAAAGAGTCACGTTTTCGCATGCATGATTTCTCGGCAAAGTCAAATCTGACGTGCCTGCTCATAACTGCTCTTGGTTTATGCATTTTCACCACTCCAGTATTTAAAATGCGTTTACACGAATGTCTATTAACATTTTCAGTCTGTCGCTGGGTATTTCGCGGGGATTTTCGGACAATATACATTATAATATGTAAACTCTGCGGTACTAGGCTCAAATTTATGGATATTCACCATAAATAATTTGTATATTCCACTCTTTAATAAAAAAGACGGGTTCGAAGTTCCCCGACGTATAACGGGGAATATCGCACAGTAAATTTTTCACAAAACACCTGTGTTAGGAGGGCCTTACCATGATTTTATCTCAAAGATCCTTCACCTTGAGAACAAAGGCAAAAAGCTTCGCATTTTGGAGGAGCTGGAGATAAGGTCAATTCATCCCATGAACATGTTGCGAATGGCTTTATGTTTTCTAGACCTCTCCCCATCCTCGGCATCGCCCTACTACCTTAAATAGTGGCTATAAATACCCCCCTAAATAAAAACACGTTGACCCATTCCTGGTCTCTTACATTTGATTCGTAGTTAAGTTCGCCTCTCTGCAATCCTTGCCCCCCTTCCTCACCTAACCAAACGGGGTATATAGAGGACTACAAAATGCTGCACAATCACCTGATGATGGCGTCTTATGGATACAACTGGCCGCGTTTTTTTCTATCAAAACGTGGAATAATTTTAAATTTCTAAAAGTAAATAATAATTAATCAAATGAATAAATGTTCCTCAGAAACTTGTCTGTAAGCTTTCACGGAGTGAACCGTTTGCCTCCCGGCGCCCACAGCATCACTTGCAGGCAGAGAGAAGGAAGTGTGTACGTACCTTTGACTTCACGACGCGTGTATTTGACCGGCTTGCAACATTTGGCGTCGCGTTTTCGCACCGTAGAAAAATTTCACTTTTTAATTAATAAAATTTTTTTACGACATTTTGAAATCGAACGGCCTTAAATACGTACTCCAGATTCTATAAACTTATGATCAAGGTAATAAAAAAAACTTCCCTATACCCTGCAAGCCACCGCGAGGATGCGCGGCAAGGGAACTATCACCAGGCATGAATTTTAAATCAGAGTGAATAATTTTACACTCACTGACATTTAAGCATGCCAAAAAAACTACTCCGTGCGTACACCACCCGAGGTAAATGGCAACAGTATTTATTAGTAACCCTCTCGTGTTTATTGGTATTTATCCCCTTTCCTTCCATATTCCTACGCTATTCGATCCTATTCATCGTCCAGGGTGCAGTATTTATTAGTTTTACTTCCGTATTTCACGGAATGCAAGGAATACGAACAGCGCTGCCTAGCAGTATTTCTTGGAAAAAGTATCGTATTTATCAGTAGTTGGGTAGGCACAGAATTCCTGGAGAATAGCATCGTATTTCCCTTGACAACCATATTCAAACAGTATGGCGAAAATCTTGTATTCAATTGACGAAGAACTCGTAGTAATTCTCTATTATTTTTTCTTCAGGTCATTCAAAGCCATTTGCAAATTATCCTTAAGATGAGTACGAAGGTACGAAGGAAATATGAACACTTGTAGGGAGTGTTTATTCCGTTTTAGCTTCTGTTCGAAATGGGATACAAAGGCTGAAGAAATGCATTTATCCTCTATCACCAATAAATCAGCCACTTACAAAGTCAGATACCATAAAACGGGAAATTATAAGGTAAGATACATTTTAGTAGATGAACGACGTGTTTGAATTTGGCGGGCTATTGCGGTGAAAATAATAGAATATCGTTCTCGTCGTCAGTCGGCGAACAGCTCCTACGAGTAGTACAACGCGAGGTTTTGGTCGCAGAGAATAGCTTGTGGCTCTGTTCGTGTAACATTTTAGTTGTTAACGTTAAATGATTATTTAACTATTATTACTCATGCACATTGGATTGGATTGTTTGAAGTTAACGTAGGTAATTTATTAATGTACACGCCAGGAGTTTGTGTGTGTTTTCCCAAGTTATTTGTTGACACTCCTGCTTTATGTTAGTTATATTTGTTCTATTGTTAAGAATATATTTGAAATAGTTTCACGCCAAATGTTCATTTTGATCCTTACCGAAAATTGCACAAGCGAAATTCACAAGTGTCTAACATTTTGTATGTTTTTGCCTAAGCATGTTAATTTGAGGTGATGCCTTATTGGCTTGTGATATTGTGTGAAGTATTCTAGCATCTTATTTACGTTTAGTAAACATTTTGTGTGGGTATGTGGGTGAGTGTTTCCGTATGAATTGGTTTAAATAGACATCGAGAGTTTTGTCTAGATTTCCTACATACAATGTAGTGTGACTGGTATGTATTGATGCTAGACTGTGGTTATCGTTGAAACATTAACCTGACCGAGTGGTCATTCATTATGAATAATATGCTATTTGATGAACGACGTTAAGTAATAATTTTACCTACAGAAGATTAGAGGTCACTTCTACAATTCTACCCAGAGGACCCACGGTGGTTAGTTACATTGTATATAAAAACCAAATCCCTTGACTTGTTTCTCAAACCGGTAGCTGTCTCGTTGTCAATTCATTTTGGATGTCTTGCCGAATTGTTCTGGTTTATAAAGTAAGTAATTGGTGTCTGGTGGTGTAACATTATTCAAAGCATCAAGGTGTTTAAATATACATACATACAAATTTATTGCAAAAACTTTCTCATTTGTCATTTTCTAGTTTACATATTTGTTTCTTTTTGCTTAGGTTCAGTTTTAATGCCTATAGAACCAGAAGGTGATGTTTTAATATATATTTTGTCAGGCAACTTGTAATAATCACCCAATTAAGATTTGTTGACCAAGGAATTCGTTAAACAGATTAAATGAAATTCACATAAATACAACTTAGGTGAGCAATTCTTAGAATGTGCAATGAGTCAATGTTTTTTCCTTGAGTGCTTTGGTAGTATTTCTGACAAGCCTTTGATGTATGGTATGCTACTGTGAGTCTTGGATTTGTTGCATATGGTGGGTTTATGGATTCATTGTCAGGTTTGTCATGTGTGGAATTACTGTGGGAAATTGTGCCTTTGTCTACTGTTATCTTTATATTTAGGGCAACGTAGTTAATGTTGGGTATGTTGTATTCTGCATGGGGATCTTGTTGTTACAATATTTAGGGTAACGTAGTTAATGTTGGGTATGTTGACTATTCTGCATGGGGATCTTGTTGTTACAAAGGATGGTATTGATGTGTGTATTGGGAAAATTATTTTTAGGAAGGGTATTTCTCACTAGGTTAATATTATTTTAATGTGGTGCAGGATTGCTATGTTGGAGGGCTTATGCTGTAGGGTTAATGCAGGATTAATTTTATGTTTTAAGAGGTGGTGGAAATCGCAATTGACATATCTGTCACTCTTCATGGGTTTCCTCCACCAGTCTATGCTAAGTGTACCATCTTTGTTTCTCATGATGATTGATAACTAGAAAAGGAAGTTGGCATAAATGATTTTCTATTTCAACTTTTGCAATTTTTAGTGGAAGATATTGAATAATTCTACAACAATGGTATTGATGAGTGTATTGGGAAAATTATTTTTAGGAAGGATATTTCTCACTAGGTTAATATTATTTTAATGTGGTGCAGGATTGCTATGTTGGGGAAAATTGGAACAATGTCACCTACATATTTACATATATGTGTGAGCATAAAATGTAGTTAGGATATGACTTCATCAAGTAATTGGTTCATGACAAGATCAGCTATGATGGGGCATTTGGACTCCCCATACAAGTTTCCTAACAATATATGTACTTCATCAACACCACCTGCTTCTATAGCCATTAATACAGTAACTAAACAGAAAAAAGAAACAAATAAATACCTATAAAATAACAGAAACTGTTTCTTGCAATACATTTAGCATATATGTTTATATATTATAAAATGTTTTATGGATGTTGCAAAAACATGGATAAGGTATAACGTATAGGTTGTGGAGCAGGTATTTAATTATCAGTACTGGGAATCACTAATGGTTTGCACATATCTTCAACACCAATGACTATTGGCTCTAAAATCTTAAATGGAAGAGGAAATTATTCTAAGTGAAGTATAAATTTCAAAATTTTGATAGCAAACTGTAGAGATATACAGTAATTGCGTCATGTGCATCATGTCAGAAACTCGGTTGGATGCTACAGGCTATAAATTTGAAGATATTTCATTTCTTGGGAGAAAAATTTGTTTCCCTTTTCATTATCATTTTACATATTTTCTGCAAAATTGAAATAAACCTATTAATAAAACCCTAGTACCCCTAAGATGAAATGTGTCCCCCCAAGGTTTTGAATTTTCTATATTCTTTAATAAACATTACTTATGTAGTGGATAGTGCCAATGAATGGTGTCGTTCATGATTAGAAACAGAAAGTGTTGTATTAAAAGTTAAATTTTCTTCAGCTCTGCAGCAGTTCCTCTGTGACATTGATAATACCATAAGCTGGAATGATTGAGTAAATGTTAGGTGCTAGAAATTTGATGAGCATATGTATTTGCATTTAAATGCAAAATTATTGTGCATTGCGAGGTACTTAATTGTATAATGTTATGAGGTGGTGGACTTTCACATATAACTTTTTAATTTTTGGCGTTAATTTTAATATGATACACCATAATACATTGTAATCAAAACTCAATGATTAAGTAATAAATAAGTCTTAACAAGAGAATAAAATTATTAAATTTGTATTTCATTTTCGTGGATCCCATCAATATTTAATCATCAATCTCCACTTTGTTGACTGGTTCCACAGCAAATATCTTATTCACATCTGACCCAGAAATGTGAAAACGTTTGAGAATGAGTAATTGTGAGTTGCTACAGTAGAGACTTCCTGATATTTTGGTGGTATGTATCTTTCATTGGGCGCCCTGCATTTGAATTTTGTCATTAACGTGATTAGTAATGTATAAATTCAGACATTTAATTTTCTCAATTTTTATGCTGCAAATCATCATGGGAATATCTATAAATACTAAAGATATGCATATAAATACTGCCTAAGGAAACTACGTGAGCAATAGCGATAAATACCTCCAGTGGAATACTGATCAATGCATAATGAATATCAATCAGTACTGCTGGGTAGTATTTCTGCGTCTCAGTGGAAGTACTTTTGCGGTACTAATAAATACATGAATACGGAATACTGATAAATACCGTAAGAATACTGTTGCTATTTACCTCGGGGAGCTTTGCATTTTTTCATAGAAAAGCATGGAAAATAACAAATGTCATTTTTAATAGCAAAGCATGTTTAGTATCAGATAAAAATGTAATAACAGATTGAAAATAATACGACTGTCATGCCATAAGTTTAATTCTTGTATTAATTTTAATTCTTAAATAAATCAAGACGAGGGGCCCAATTCTGTGAAGTCGAATTCGAGATTCCGACGTCACAACTTTACCCATATATGGAAAAAACGTAATAGTTGGTAGTACAAACCGTACTCACTTGATGGCGCGATAGTCGCCCCGGCTCAAGGCGATGGAGTCGGATCATCTCGTTCATAATTCCATGAATATGTATACACATATTCATGCATAATTCGTCGCCAAATTTTTGTCTCCGTTTCCTTGCCGCTTATACAGTTAGAAGCATATAAAACTATTTGTTTTGTTTTCAAATGTCGCCATGCAATGTTTTTGTTTTATGTTGATTAAAAATTGTCAGGTCGACTAGATAAATAGGTTTTCTATTAGTGTAAAACTTCTACGTAAGATTTTAATGTTACTGCAGGGGAAATTTGTATTATTAAGAGGAGATGTTATCATGTTGGAAATCACATTGTTTGAGCAAATCTCATTATGCTGCCTTGTTTTGTATGAGTACCTTTATTTGTGTGGTTGTGTTCTACCGAAAAATTCGACATTTTATGGACGTCCCCCCTGTGTGTCAATCTCCCCCTGCCACACACCTTTATGGTGGCTTGCGGGGTATATGTAGATGTAGACGTCCTTTGGTCTTCGGGCGCGTACATTATCGCAGGATATTGAACGGTTGTTGCATATTTGTTAACTGCTACTGTGATATCATCCATTCCAAATCAATGTACTATTTAAATAGAAACATAGGCGGACGGAGGAATATATGCACGAAGATGTAATGATCCACTCGAGAAAACAATATTATTACAGAAGCTTGCGACACAATGAACTGATAAAACCAAAACATTTCGTGATTTAATTCCAAAGGTGTAATCACTTTCAATTTTCAGAAGTTTCACTTTCTTAAAGTCCGCCGTTATTCCATACCAGCCTATATTGTTAAATTTTAAAGCGAATAGATTGATTACAAACATCAACAGTAAGTCATGTTGATTAATTATTGTTAATTACCTCAGCTTGTTCCCTCCATTGTAATATTTGCGCGCTGGATAGACATATCGCTGGATAAACAGTCAACTGTTATACGTCATTACGGCGGTGAACAATGTTCACGTATCGTTCGTCCCGGTGACCCACGACTCTCCATATGAGCCGAAATTCTTTCGACTTTAGAGAATAGGCCCCGAGGACCGGTCTCGGAAACACTGACGACGGAAACATAAAATTGACAGTGAATGTGATACACATTTCAGTGACTTTGAATATAATTTTATTCTAATTTTGCATTCATGAGTGTATTTAAATTCCGATAATGAAGACAATATCGGATATTTTATGTTGAGTTTACATTGTTAATCCATATTTCCATACTTACAAATTTTATCAATTTTTCATCAATTCATTTTATCAAACTATGAAATATTGTTTTTACCAGAAGCCCATATACGCCAAAATCTGAAGAAAAAAAATGATAAGGCTGGTCATTTTAGCTCGAGACAGATTGATTGCCTGCCCACTTCTCTAGCGAGTTGGTGCTGCATTTAGAGATGTCTTCCTTCTTCTACGGTTCTGCATGAGGCGTGATGAGACGTATCTGGTGTTAGAGGAGGAGCAGCAGGAAGGAATGGGGGGCGATTTGTCAGGCAGTGGTGTAGATTCCGTGCATGAGCAATCGGATTCTGAGAGTGAGGAAGATTACGCAGATGCAGACAGAGACAACGGAAGTAGCGGAGAACCTTTAGAAGACGAAAGTGTACCAGCAGCAAATCGACCAAGGGACAGCCAGTCGAATAGAGGCAGAAAGGCAACCTATCTGCGAGGGAAAGACGACAATTTCTGGCGGGCAAAAGAGCCCGAAAGACGAAATATTTTCCACCTAATGTTTTCCACACTAAAGACTTTTTCGTGCAATCGAACATTAATCGCCAGGTACTTTATCCGGTCCGTCAATGAATTGCGCAGACGGTCCATAAAGGTTGCTTTCAATGCGTGCTCCCAAATACCTCAAATTAAAATAGCGCCTATTTTTTCTCCTGCACTTACAGTCAGATTTTGATATCTCTACCTAAAATTTATATGGTAAAATTTCCGTGCAATGAATATTTTTGGTTATGCCAGAATTTTGTATATTGTTCGAAGACACTGAAAATTAATAGCTATTATTGATGTCATACTTATTTTATTTTTCTTTCTTTTGTTTGTGTTACGGAGAAGGAAGCAGCAAAATTTGGTTTCCGAACTAACCGGGCCAAAAGGCACAACGCGTGATGTCAAAACTCCTCGGCAAGCTTGGAAATCAAGGCTTTGCGAAATAAAATATTGATTCACACAAATGAGAAAATACAGCGGCAGCGTTTAGAGATTTAAGTTCCCAATTGTATCATAGTGATGTAGATATTGAGGAGATGGAGGCATTTTTCGGACTTTTGTATTTTCCTGAGGTGCAGAAGACGTGCAACACTAATCTGTATGACCTTTTATCAACTGAGTTTGGATCTACTCTATACCAATGTGCCATGCCTCTACAGTGATTCCAGTTTGTTGTCAACTCTGCGTTTTGACGATAAAGCCACAAGATAATAGCGCAGGGTGATCGATAAATGTTCACCAATTCGTGAAATTTCGGAAGACACTTTGTAGAAATGTAGGAAATATTACACACCCCATGAGTACCGCATGGTTAAACAACTCTACAAATTCTACAAATTGATGGGCCTGCAGTGCAACAACGAGAAGGAAGGTTCGACGCCAATTATGCCTGAGGGAAAGGGACAGAAAAATGAGGCACCTATGCTCATCGTGAAGCACTCCCATGTGCGACGAGCATAGAAGTTATCTGCGTACTGCCTGTGCTGGAGTTAAAATTTATCTCCTTTGCAATACAATGAGAAAATTTATATTTATTTTTCAATAAAATTATAAATGTATAAGCATTATAATTGACATTAAAAGTGTTTAATAAATTTTCGAAAAAATCACATAAAACGTGAGCTTGAAAATTACGCTTAACTTTTAAATGTTGTAATAAAAATATATTTTTTGGAGAAAAACTATTTAAAACAATAGTTTCCATGCACTTCAAAGTGTTAATTTTAAGTAACTAAAAGCATTTCTCGGTACTTTCAAAACATGAGCAACAGAAAATAAATTTCGATTTTATGAATTCCTGAGGGATTTTCTAAGTCTTAAAATTGCAAAGGTATTTTTTATTGTGTTGTATATTTTTTAAACTATAATATTTCAACTCATTCATATTTAAAAGGCTTCATATTAATGATATTTGCCATCTTCCTCAGTGAAATAAAGCAAAAAGGTGAAATAAAAAAAATTATAACTCATGGGGTCCGCTGGACCCCGGTGTGCACTTAATGAATCTCTCAGGAAGTGTGCATTTCTAGGGTTAAATCAGATTATTGTTTAGGAATTGGTCGACAGTTATATAAAAAATGATAGCACAACAAAATAAAAACCATACGTTTTTACGGATCTAAGTTTTCGTATTTCATGTATTGAGTGGATGCAAAAAAAGGGCCGGATTACTATTCCTTCCCCACATTAGGCCAATTTGGTCTAATATGAGATTTGGAAATTTACTACAGTGTAGTAGCTACTACTAGTACTACTAGTACTAGTATGTAGTAGCTCCAGAGCTTAAGCACCAGAGCTGGAACATGGTGCGCTTGTTCGAGGACTCAGTATGAGTATTGGAAGGTGTGCGTGCGAACACAGGAGAACGCATTTACCAACCCTCAGTGGTCAAATCTTACGCACTTGTACTCCCATCGAAGGGAGACGCCCTAGCGGGCGTAGTTATACCATGTATGCTCGACGAGCAATGGATAACTCGGAGTATGAGCGAGTACATTATGCACCGCTGCACACCACCGTGGCCCACACGGCCAATCCGACCCTCTGAAAGGACGCAGAATTGCGAAGCATTTATGCTAGGCATTTGTGTGCTGGATTGCTTATCTTTAACTTTCACGAGAGGTTTGTGTAAATTCTGATGTTATGTGTGTACTATATGAGAGCGGATAATGAAAACCAGTCATTCCCGTCTTGAAACGACGAAGTCATGAGCGGACGGCTCAGCGGTACGGGTGGCTCAACGGTATTGCGTTCGAGACCACTAGTCGTCAATTTTTTTTCTCTCTTTTTCTTTTCCTTTCTCACTGGTTTTGATCAAAATTTTCAGAAAGTGGTGTTTCGAGTCATTTTTGAATGTTTTTGACTTGAAATAAATTTTTTCGGCGGAGGTTTAAATCAGTCGTCGGCTCTGTATAACTGCTAGAGTTTGTAGTTTGCGTGCATTGTAAATGCGTATGTGTGTTTGTATTTGTTTAAATTTGATTCAATTGGATTTGGTGTAAGTGTGTGCAAATGTATGCTGTTCGCATGGAGGAAGCAACCGTTTGGCGAAATACATAATGTGTTGACATTAGCGTAGCAGGGCATGCGAGGTGGCGTTAATTTATTTCGTAGTCGGTATGAAATATTGGTATTTATTTTGATATTGCAGGACTTTTTTGTGATTTAAGATTTTCGAGTAAAGCGAGACGAAAGTTTATAATAATGCGTTGCGAGGTACACAAGGTGAGGAAGTAATACAAATTTCGTCCACTTTGCTAAAAACAGCCAATGATGAGCGATGAAAGTCGTTATGATTTAGGATACCCTTCAGGTTAGTTTCTCTTCACTAAGGAAAGTTGGGAATCTTATTTGTGCCAAATGTTTTTGCGAGAGTTTAGTACATTATACATTTATGCATATTTAGTACATTATACATTGTATAGTATACATTTATTGTTTGTGGTGAAAAATATTTTTGTTTAATTACTATCAATGCTCAATAGCTATTTAATTAATAAATTGCTATATGGTACAATTTTTTATATTACTCTGTGTATTTTTGATTCCAGGTAAATACAACTTGTTCGCGGGGATTGAGATACGTTCGGGAAATGTGTGGTAAGTTCTGGTTTTGTTTTCAAGGAAGGTATGACCAATGAAGGATATTGTTCTTGAATTGCATTCGTTAGCCGAAAGCTTTAGCCGGAATGTTAACTTTCTCCATAATAACTGTAGAAAATAGTTTAATACTT
This sequence comes from Platycnemis pennipes, assembly GCA_933228895.1. Taxonomy (NCBI): domain Eukaryota; kingdom Metazoa; phylum Arthropoda; class Insecta; order Odonata; family Platycnemididae; genus Platycnemis; species Platycnemis pennipes. The sequence goes on from OW121855.1 coordinate 73,709,162, forward strand.
TTTCGATAATGTACTCTGTTTATGCGTGTTGTTTTAACGCATGATAACGTATTGGTGCGCTGAATTTTGCCTCATGACGGGTATCGCCGCATTATTTATGTCGAAAACACAGCAGTTTCCCCTCAATTCCCTCTGGCATCTTCAGATCAGAATAACAAAGTAACGGGTTGTGTTGCTTTTATACGCGCTTCTACCCATGTCATGTCCGAACAAGGGCGATTTTTCTGCTCCTGTTATTGTCCATGCCCTGCTGCCAGATAGTAAATCCTTAGTATAATAACCTAATCCTTAGTATAGTAAACCTAATCAATGCTGTGGATTAAACGCAATTTCCCTAATCGGAATGCAAGTTTACAGTTAACATTTGTTGGTAGCATTCTCTTTTCCATATGCACTTCATACTTCTCTATCTACGGACACCTATACCTATTTGGATGCTAAGTTGCCTTTTATGATATGTCATTGATCGCAGGAAGGATATCTTAAATTTATCAATACTGTAGTCTATAATTTCATTTTCATGATATATTCGGGCCCGTTACGCGGATATGTTTTTAGTCCATTATGTTATTTATTTCTAATATCGTCGCACAACAGTTCAGCTGCAGTAAAAGGTTTTCTAAATGTAAAATAAAGTAAATGCAACAATTTACTAAATGTAATCAAAAGTCCTATGTAGACTCCCATCCGAGTTCTTCTAGTAACTTTTTCACGTGATATTTACTTTTATTCCGCATAAGTACTTCTTATTACTCACATTACCATTTAAATTATCCGTCCTTCTCCTTTTACTAGCCTACTTACCTAACACTCTTCTCCTCATCACGGCCCTTGAAATACCATTGGCACTTTTTTGTTCCGTTCACTGGAATCCCTCCGCCTAATTCCTTCAATCAATCTCCGTAATACTTCAGCAATCCTTGCACTTCCTCGTTCGCCTTCATTTCCACCCACCTTACCTTTTCCATCCCTCTCCGTACCCGTATAAAAAAAAACTACGCAGTCGTTATGATAAAAGTGTTTGTATAATTAGTTTCTTGGAAAAGCTCGGATGGGAATCATTACCAGAGCGTAGGTTAAGATTTAGACCGAATTTTTTAAAGTAAATTTGAAGCTGATATGTGTATCCGACGACGTTAAAATGTGTTGAGAACACCCGTGTATTACGCTAGATTCAACAGCGAAACCAGGTTTAGGGATATTGATTTCCTTACAGATAGATTTGAAATGTCTCTCTACCCGCAAACAATTAGAGATCATAATAGGCGCCATAATTAGTGGTTAGGTAGGTGAAGCTATTTTTAAAGCGCATAACCATAGTCTGCTAAGCCACACTAACTGGTGCATGCTTAACCTACACGTTTTTCGTCATTAATTCTTAATGTTCCTTAGTGCATGTAGTTGGATGATGTGTAAATTATTCTCGGATCTTCATCCGTGTTAGGTTCTCCATCTCCGCCGACATTTCGATGAACGACTCGCCCATCGTCTTCAGGGCAATTTTATTTGTATTCTATTTGTAATACAAGGCATTGCCCAGAAGACAATGAGCGAATCGTTCCTCGAAACGTCGGCGGAGATGGAGAACCTAACCCGAATGAAGGCCTAAGAAGAATTTACTCAGTCCATACGCCGGGAAAGCACAAGAACTTAGTTGGATGATGTTGATGTAGTGAATGATTGTTGGACTCATCCCCTGCCGCACTCCTTAAGGCCCAATCACACCAGCCGTTTCTGGTTACGGTTGTGCAGTCGGCCAATCAGCGCCAACCTACTCCCAACGGTTGGATCTGCCCATCACCTTACAGATTACTTTACCTACATTATATCTACCAACCCTATTATTATATTTCCCGCTGTCATACATTGTGGTACACGTAATTTTTCACGGCTAGAGAAATCTAAACTCTATTTGTAATGCAGTCTCTTTGATCGAGCGATTCCTATCGACTTTCTTCACAGATTTTGCTGTGCTTCTTTGTCCGAGTAAGTAACTTCAACATAGATTTGTGGGGAAATCAGTGCGGGGAAGTTGGGATCCTGTTGACTCAAATAAATGCAGGACATGATTTTGTACTAATGTCTGGAGTGAGGAAACACTGACGCTGTATTAATTATTCTTTGGAACACAACGCTCGACTTCCGTCGGCGGAAGGCAGTCGTAGAAATCTTAACGTCATAATTGAGGCCGTATCTTGGTGATCTTTCCGGATACATCTATGTGCGTAATACCCAGAGAGCAACCACGAGGGTGTATGATCACCGCATACGCACGATTTTCATGGAACTAAGATGTACTAATTCTACTATTTCATGGGAACATGTTAGATATACATTCACGAGATGGGTACGATTAAATGCTTGAACATACATTATGTAACTATTGTGGTTATTCAGGCATTTATCGCAATCTATATAGTCCCATGTCATTCTTATTGACTTCATTTTCACCTACGCATTTACCTTACTTCGGTCATATAATTGCTCCAAATTTTTCTTCCACCTCCTCACTTTGTCTCAATTTATTTTAAAGTTCATTATTTCCATGAATGGTTTTACTGTGGTTTTCTGATTTTTTGATTCGAAACAACTATATTAGGCAATCCACTATAAGCCTCGTCCATATTGAGACGCATTTACTGTAAGACCCACCAAGTTTTTAGCCTACAAAATCGATAATTTCTATATGTTCTACGTATAATACGCATCCACACTTTTCCATTGATTTTATCTTAGAATAAAACGTTAATTTTTAGACGGAAAAATGTAACTTACTACTAGTGTACACAGAGATGCGTTATTATGCATAATATTATGCACGCAACTTTTTCGATGTATTTTCTAAGACAATAATGTGTTACTTACAGACGAAAAAATTAGGGTACATCAATTGTACACGCTAATAGTCACATGTATAACTAATTTGGCAGAAATATTTATACAAACGTAATGCATAAGAGGGGTCTTGAGAATAGAGAGGACAAATAAATGACCCAAGCCAAACATGGTCGAGAATCCTTGCGCTAGGGCCTGAAATCAGTTATAAAGTTACTGCTGGCTTTTGGGGCTCCACAGAACAATGGCTCTGACGCTTTTTTCTCCAGCTCTCTTGCCCGATTAGCATATTATGACTCGTGTCGTCATGCCTTAACCGACCCAGTGAGGATTTCCCAGTCGTTACTTTCGCGCGCGTGCTACATCTACATCTACGTAATACCCAGCGAGTTACCGCGAGGGTGTGTGGTAAGGGAGGAAATATCACCGAAATTACACAGATTGCATGCAACTAAGAGATACTAGGCTTCTATTTCATTTTAATAGACATTCAAAAGTCACTTTCAATAAAATGGTCAGGACCGACATAATAATCTAATCATTATTTATTGGTCAGGAATTTCTTTAGATACATTAATTTGCTTTCCGTAAGTTTGCATGGTCCCAACCGTTCTTCTTTCATTTTGTGACAAATTCTATCCGTTCCCGATTACCCATTTATTCTTAAAGACGCAAAAAATCTTAGTTGTCGGTCGCTTGCTCGACAAAAATTCTTGTGAAAACAAAATGGGCTACAAATAAAAGATGCAATGGAGCGACTTGTTTCTTTGCGTAATAAGTCCGCGGAGCATCGTAGTATCACAGACAAGGAGCTTTCAGCCAGACCAGTTCGCAGCATCGTAGGCACTTCCTTTTTATAGCGGCGTTACTCCTGTTGAAGAAAGAGTGTTATGTAGGGGGTCGGTGTGTTAGGTTGTCGGCGTTTGGCTGGTCTTAAAGAAAAGGAGCTCATGCTCCTTTAAGGCCTCACCAGAAAGGCCTGCTTCCACCCGACGCCAGCGAATGGTCGAGTGTAGAAAAATGTGCGCGTAAATTACAGCAAAAAAAGAGCGAGGAAATATATTAGGTAACGCTTTGTATAACTTCTGTGTCGTAGGTAATGGGGTTATACTTTTAGTTATTTTTTTCCTTCCAGACATTCAGTGGTGCTTCCTCGACGTACGGCGATTGCGCATCTCATCATGTACAAAGTATCCGGCAAAATCACCACAAGGGTGTGTGATGGGGGTGGGGGAGGAATAATCACCAAACATGCACTGATAGATGCGACTTCGAATTCACTTTCACGAGATATCCACGGGATATATAGATGTAGATGTCCCATTTCAGAAATTCCTGGAGATGACTGAGCCTTCCTTCATCCAATGCTATTCATAATACATTCTCTAGTCCCTCTTTATACTCATTAGATCTTCGACTTTTTTTTACTTAATACCACGCTTCAAATTAAGGTAGAAGGTGCGATATAACCTTAGCTGTTGGAGCGCCTACAACTGAAATTACCTCGTACCATTGCTTTTGGTCATTGGTATACCGGTTCCCACTTGGGTGCCGTGTGGAAAGCACTTCTAGTTCAGTACTCCGCGGAGTACTGAACTAGACGACGGACCCATCCCACCCGACGGACGGAGCTCCGTCCGTCGGGTGGGATGTCAAATCGTGGCACCCTTGGCACGGCGTCTTTCGTTGAGAATGGGCTAAGACAAGTTAAAATTTAGTTAAATCTTTTAAGTAAATTCGAAACCGATTTGTTCACAGAGGATGCTAGATATATATTAAGAACCTCTGCATATTATGCTAGGTTTTATCAGATTAACGAGATTCTCTAATCTATAGATTGATTGTCGTACCGATAAATTTAATGTCATTTTTCCCGCGCACTATAAGAGAGTACAATAGGTGAAACATTGTTAGAATAGTTTGTAGTGCATGATGCATGTATTAACAACCAATTCCTTTATTACTCTATAGATACTAACCATCCATCTGAATGTGACCCTGTTATCTAGCATGTTTCCATGTAGTATCCTTGTTACACGTCAATAGTGCATGTTTGGTGATCGTCACCGATCGGCAGGTAGGCAGGCGATCGGCAGAGTATTGCGTAGATGTAGGCTAATCCCCACGCCGGGTTTCACTCCACCCTTACTCAGTTTCTTGGATAATTCCTATTAGGAATTTCCTATCTGTCTGCAATGAACCACCTATCCTAAATGGCGCTAATAACCTTAGTTGTCGGCCACCTGCCCCGAATGACTATGTACTTCTTTTGGTGAATCCAAGCGTCTTGCTGGCTCGACCGTGTATTTCTCGATTGGTATCTCCCCGCGGTAGGGGAAGGGCGGTGGGGTCTATTCTCAAAGTCATGCGGAACATCCCATATTATAACAAGGCTGCTCGCCTGCCCGTCCTCCCTCATTCCTTCGCCATGACCTAACCGCTATTATCGCTCTATTCGGAGAGGACCTTGTACGAATATCTTCTGCAATCTCATCCTTCACTTTTGGGAGTCCCTCGCGTGCGTGTTCGAGCGTCCACCGCCTTCCCTCCTTTCCAGCTTTCCCCAGCGGATTTTCTCCATCCGCTTTTCGGATGCTCAAAGGAATGCGAATGTGGGAATAGAGAGGGAAATCGTATCGAAATGTTCGATGCAAGTGAATCTACACGTTGGGAGTTCATTGATGTCGAAACAGGATGCTCTTCGGGCCAAAAATATCGATGCGATGAGGATTGAATCGAATGCACGCCGACGTGATCGAATCGTCGAAGTTAATTGTGTGTATCTGGGGTCGCGTTTTTCATTCGTATCGTTCATTTTCCTCTGTATATTCATTCCCATCCACCAGTTCCTCTCGCTCACCAACAAGTCAAAATATGTAAAAAATTTCAATGTACTATGGTGTGATGCTGATTTATTTTATGTACTCCCGACTGCTTAGATTATATCGCTGCGTTACTTAATTTTCAACCAATGAGATACAGTATCTGTGCAGGCACGTAGCCAGAAATTTGTTTCGGGCGGGGCTAAGTCTAGTGTAGCGTAACTTGAAACAAATCAGCCTTGCCCGTTCGGTGCCGACATGTTACAAATCTCTTCCCTTAATTTTCAGTACTTGGTATTTACTTTCACAGTGCCCATTCGTATCTCTATCTTTTCTCAATGGTAAAGTGTACTGCTTACCCGGTTATGAAGCAGTTTATTTGACCGACCCCAGAACAGAAGTTCAACGCATACATAACATATCAGGTTGAAATGAACAATTACTAACCACACACATGCCAAACTAGTGATCACGTTTTAAGACACTTAACACTTCAGTTATACCCAGTGTGATCCAGATCATCATGCCCAGTTAAAATCAGAACGACAAAATAATTGGGAAAAATTTCGGGGGGCTGAAGCCCCAGAAGCCCCCCCCCTCCCCCCCCCCCTCCGGCTACGTGCCTGTATCTGTGCCAGTGGAGGTAACTGAGCCCGAGACCTTTGTGTTGCCGTGGACGGTTCAGTTACCAACCAGCTTATCCTTCGTCACCACACAATATTGTATATTATGGTAATTTGATGGAATAAATATTCTCTACGTATCTAAGTACATTATATAAAAGTTCTCTAAACGTTTTCAAATAATATAACCTGATGCCAGTGAGTCACGATGGTGTAGACCTACAATTTTACTCGCTTAAAATTTTAAATACACTTCCATCTTCCAGTGAGCCTCGAATTTGCATATCTACAATTTTATTCGCTTAGAGTTTCAAATAAATTTTGTTTTTTTTTTAACAGAGGACATTCATGCCACGAACAAGGTCAGCTCCGTGATTTTGAAATCATTTTCCCAGAAAATAACAGATGAGAGGAGTTAATTTGTTGGTGTTTGTCGAATTAGTGACGAGTCACGCATTCTTGTTTTTTTGGCCTGAGTCAAGTGAGTGAAATATTTCGCGGTTTCACGGTCGTCGATCGTAGCGTCGCTCATCACCTCGTGGAAACTCTCGATGGCCATATCGTTATGACTGGCTTATCGGCTGAGATGGAAATTTGAAGCTGGCCGTGGTAGTCAGGTTGGAAACGCACTGACTTGGCAACCCGAAGACTACGGGTTTGAATCCCTCCCAGGGCATGGATTATGTTGCGTTTGTGCTAGATTTGTCGGACTTTGCGCTCAAACATTTGCCGCTGGAGCACCTAAAATCTCAAAGACTACAGCTACTGGTAGCAGCGTACCTCTTTAGGTTTCATGTAAGTAGTGCACATCACATCTACTGACAACCCCGCAAGTCACCTCGAGGATGTGTGGCAGTGGGTGAGTTAACACCAAATAAGCCCAACGTATGTACGTGCAATAATGTTCAGTATTAGTACTGATGCAAATGTGTTACTGTTTCATCCCCAGCCACACACCCTCGCAGTGACTCACAGAGTATTACGTAGGTAAGTGGTATGCGTGATGAATTCAGACAGGGCTGTAGTCATTTTTCGATCTGTAGCTCGAACGAGATTCACACGACATAGGCTAAAATTAGTTCGTCCTCCGGCGGAATGAATCCCGGATATGAATGAGTTGGGAAAACAGTCACCTCTCACGCTTACTATCGTTGACGTCGTGCGCTGACGCGTTTCGTGGCCACTCCTGGGTTAGCCCCGTCCAATCAGCCCTGTGGCATAACCTCACCCAAGAGGAGGTACCCGCCTTCCTCTCGCTCTCGAATCGTCAGTGTGTTTAGGAAGTGCGTGTGGTCAACAGGAGAAGTTAGCGGTTGGCGAGAAGTCGGAAGGTGTTCTAACAACGCACTCTGTGGTGAGACGTGCTTCGTGAGGTGGTTTTCCCAGCGGTTCATGAGCTGCTGTCTTTACTCTGACTCTGCCTTAATCGGGGTCTGAATAGAAGAGAAGTCGAACGTTTTGGCTGTCATTCTCTTCCTCTAAGTTCTTGTGAGTCGGGGGTGAAGGTGAAAGAACGCGACACTAGTCAACTGGATCGACTCGTCGATTAGCTATTCTGTAAGTCCTAATCTATATTAAATCTATAAATTGTCTGTTGAAGGCTTTCCTAATTCAGTTGGCATTAGTATTTAGAGGTTGAGTTGCTGCAGTGGCTAGATGGCTGGCCTCCTATCCTGGGGGCCCGGGTTCGAAACCCTGCAGTAGCGGCTTATTAAAATCAGAAAACTAAATCCGACTTTGTGCTGTGTGGAGAGCTTTTGTTCAGCACTCCGTCCGTCGTATGGGACATTAAGCTGTGGTCCCTTTAGGCACTTTTTTAAGAGAAAACTAATGCCGACGCCGGGTAACTCTCCACCCTTCATCACTAACCTTCCATTCCGATCCTTGTACCTTTCCTTGTGGTCTGTGGTGCCTTAAGTAACATTGTTGAAGTCACAGATGAGTTGAAACTTTGCTGAGAACTAATAACAGTATCCACATTTGATGTTTTGGAAACGGAATGGCGTGGAGGCTAGAATACTTGCTTCTCATCGCGAGAGGCCGGGTTCGAGTCCTGTCAGTGACATATGTTTTGCGTACCTATTCGTACATGATAAAGCTGTGTGAAAAGCATTTCAAGTTCACTCCTTTGTCCGTCGGTTGGGACGTTCAAACTTGTGCCCCTTGGTGTATTTTGTTATGGTCAGGCTAATGCCGACGCCGGGTTTCTCTCCAACCCTCCTCCACTCTCCAAAAATTAAATAGCTCTTCTCTTAAAGTATCCACTTGTCGTAAATGGCGCTTAGGTTAGTTGTCGGACCTCCACGGTTCAACGAAGACAACGAGAAACTAGTGCGAATCACTCGCTTCATTGCTTGACGGTAGCACAAAGGTTGCGGGTTTAAATCCCGTCTGATATACCGTCGCCGTCTTTGTCTTAGGGTTATGTTTATGCCCGGTGTTGCAACGGAAACAGGACAGAAATCAGCATTTGGAGCGACGTGAACTCTTATTTCAACCACTACTACTGCTACTATTCAGCTTGAGGAATTAATCACGCATCAGGTGATGGGAAGTTTATGCAAGGTTGTGACACTGTAGACTTTCACCCTACGCGCTTTCCTTCGCATTCTCGACCCGGGTTTGGTCGGGTGCGTGCCGCAGTTACAAAAAAAGAAGTGGAGGTCGTTAAGAGACCGATGACGGCTGCGCTGCGGTGATAGCCGATGCAAATGTTAGAGGGCGTGCTCTCTTCCTCTCATTTGCCCGACGGATGAGGCAGGAATCAATTATTCAGGCAGCCTCGGGCTGCCTTGGTATTTGGGGACCAGTGAAACGCTCTCTCTTTCTCTCTCTCTCTCTCTCAGCGCATTTAATGGTTCTTCTTAAAAAAAATCCAACTCCGTGGACTCATGCTCTGAGGTCAGTTTCTGTTCGCTACCTGAAATATTTAGGTCGGTGTATTTAAGAACGGCCTTCCTGTTCTCGTACGTCCACTTAGCCGTCGGCCGAGAAAGTGGTGGGACACTCTATGAATGAAAATTGAAACGTTTGGCTGAGTCAATGGGGTGTTATTATTCGGCAACACCGGTTTCGTCATACTGATGACATCCTCAGGTACGGCATATACCGAATATGTCACCATCCGTATGACGAATGCGGTAGTAATGGTCGTATCTATTCAGATGCCTTCCCAAAAGTAACTTGCTATACCATGATTCAGTGGCAAATGTTACTCACTATTAATTACAGTAGATTGAGCAAATAGACCAGGGGCAAGATTGATGGATGGATCGTTGACATTTTTGGTGATATATGCGTTTCAACATGAGCCATAAATATATATAATACATGTTTGTCGTATTTCTTTGCATGGTGGATGAAAAATGTAATTTATAGAATGTACTCCGCATGATATTCTAGAAATCTATCATATGTTGTATGTGTAAACATTAGTGCATGTGCATAGTGTATGTCTGGTGTAATTATAAGTGTTACGCGATTTATGGGCAGTTCCTAACCTATGCACTAATAGTATTTATGGAAAACTGATAATAATGACCACGAAGGACGAACGAATCATTTGTCATTCGCTCCCTTCACAAGCATCGATTTCTCTTTGTAGTCAAATGGCCGGTAGGCATGATTTGAAGCATTTGGGTTTGAGATCTCCTGACGCAATAGCAAACGTTAGAATATGCTGCAAGGAATTTGTTGTTCTTCCCCAAGGACTATACACCAAGGTTTGTTATTCTGCTCTCTGGAGGGATAGTGAGTTCCGTTCCAGGACAAATTTTTTAAAGCCAGGAGTGGAGATTAGGGACCGTTCCTTTTGTATTTATACTCGAAATCGAACGGGTTGAATGAAGTCCATTGTTGTCGCCAGTTACACAACTCGCGGTGTTGAAGTAGCGTTGCCAAAGTGTCAAGGTGCGACGTATGAGTACGATAATTACCCCTCCGCTTGATACGGGTGGCTCAGGAGTGATTAATCTGTATCTTGCAAGTGAAGTCAAGTGCATTGTTGTTAAATAAGGTTTTTATGTACTAAAATTGCCAAGGTCATATAGTACAACTGCTACAGTTTATAAAGTTATACCGGTGTGTTACCCACCTGTACAACGCGGTAGGCTGGGATGACGTCATGCATGTACTTGATAAGGTATTAGTTGCTAAAACACGAAGTCTCGATTATGTGTTCTCGTTGTGTGTTTGACAGACGCAAGGAGATTAAGATCCCTCCTTATACTTAGGATTCTAGAGTATTAGAATTTTTTCTTAAAGCTCGGCAAATAAATTTATATACAAAAACTTAGGTTCGCTTTTATGAATTTACGAATCCTTAAGAATATCATTTAATCTGGATTTGTCGAGAAAAACGACGCTTTTTTATAAAATTCCAAATCCTAGAAAGAGTTTTATTCTAACCTTAAATATAGGCAGTAAAGGGATTTATTTGGATGTCATTTTTCGATGTGCTTACTCCATTTTTACTGCATGTAAATTTCAATCGATTGGACGAATTTGAAGTATCAGCGATCTTAGAATGTCAACTAATAACTCTGAAGTAAGTATCATCTCAACCTGAGTCAGAAAGCTATGCGTGTGTCCCATTAGATTAATTGCGTTTGCAAGGAAAGGCGGGGTATCTCTTTGTTCCCATTTCTAACCTCGCCGGTCAGTAACTCTTGTTACCATTAGGGAGACGCCGAGGTCGCAAGAGTTGAGACACTTTTTCGAAGAAAGCCGTAACACTCCTTTTTACGTTCGAAGATGGTTACGTCACCGATGTCTCACCAGATGTTCATCTCCGCGTCATATCGCGTGCTCTGATTTCTTGTCTTCATATCCCGCCTGAAAGTAATAATGCGTGGTGGTGTTTGAAGATGATGGCGGTCGATTAATGGTAATAGTGGATGGTGGTCGTGCAATAATTTTTCTTTGACGAGGTCAATTTCTAATTTTGACTGTTTGTATGTATGGTAGTTTTTATACGACAACATGAAGGTACTCATGTCAATTCGCGAAAGATTTGAATGTTTTTTTTTCAAGTTTAGTGTTCAGTTCGACCCCTAGGACACTAACGAAACAAGGAAATGAGGTTTTGTGAAGAAATCAGCATACGAGATTACCATAGACTAATTTTCATATTTTTAGTGATTATGACAACAACGAACTAATTGTAATGAGCGCGGTAAAAGGAAATGTCTTATTGTTATCCATCGTTAGATAACGTGACGCCTTTGTTGCGCAAATGACTGCTCTCAGAAGTCGAAAATCCACTCAGAAGCCTCTCCAGCCCAGCGAGCTGGAGAGCAGTCCGTTGTTCGTTTCCCGGCTCGGTAAACCTTTTTTATGTTCAAATCTGGGATGTTTTCTCATTCCCCACCTTTTTGTTTTCATCAATTAACGTCCCCTCTCTTTTTTCAATTCAGTAGTATTTTTGTAATTGTTTTTGAGCATATTTTCCTGTTAAAATGAGTGAACAAATTTATTTTACATTCGTATACACGGGTATTTTCGGACGAAGGAGCTCAATATCGTCGCGTTGATCGCCTTCCTTTTGACCGCAACGAGAGGAGGGTTTTGTTTGGTCAGAAAAACTCTCGGATCGTAGTTGTGGCCTACTTTTTCTATTTCACTTACTACCGGGATGCAGAATGGAAGCGAGCTACAAGCCATTGTGGCTTGGCATTTGAAAAGGAGGCTTTTTATGATGAGTGCGCTCCTATTTCCGAGGAACCTTTAACTTAGTCTTGTGTTTAGTACACCTCTTGGCTTATGGCTCTTGGTTATGTGTTTAGTACGCCGGCAAATTCTAGTTGTAGCTGCTGCTGTTTAAAGGTAGCGCAAACTGTTTATTTTCTCTAGGATGGGTTATAAATTTCCTACAGCGGTATACCCAAATGTATTTTCCGGTGATATGTGCCATGTTCTCTATGGCAGTCAGGCATGGACGATAGCAAAAGCATAGAAGTCAAGGATGGAAGCCTTCGAAATGTGGTGTTACAGAAGAATGATAAAGATTTGAATGGATCGAACGAGTGACTAACGATGAAGTCCTAAGAAGAGTGGGAGAACAGAGAAGCCCGCTGAAAACTTTGAAAAGAGGACGGGGCAACTTATTGGCCATATCTTGAAACGTGATGGCCCGATGAACGCAATCTTCAAGGGAAAAGTGAACGGGAAGAAAGGCAAAGGAAGGCCTCACATGATATATCTGGAGAAACTCGTGAAGAATTTGAAAGAGAAGTATTATGAAAATATTATGAAATTAGTCGATGGAAGAAGTCGATGGGTTTTTACCTATGATTATGTACGCCACACTTTTTCTGTAATAATTATGTAAAAATTGACTTGATGGACTCGTTGATACTTATTGACGAGTTCGGACTCTGCCTATATTTTCCTTTTTCTTGATAAATAAATTGTCAGCATTTATTGTGATGTGCTGTTGCTGTGATTACTTTTTTAGTGCCGTAATAAATGATTTGATTATAAATCGGTAAATGTTTAATAATCGTCGTTATGGAAGGATTTTCCACACAAAGGGAGACGTTTTCCTTTATATTTCCCTGTAAAATCTGTCGTATTGATCGTGATCATCCTCCGTGTGAAAACATGGGTTTTAATGGAAACTATGCATAAAATATTGGAATAAGTACATGCGTCAAGGATATTGATTGAATATCAATGGAAAGAAAACCAAACTTATGTTGAGTGAAGGTTTCTCGGGTCCTCCGCCGAGTTATTGCGTCCATGTCCGCCGACGTTTCGATTCCCGGCTCGGTCATCGTCTTCAGGGCTTCAGGGGACGCAGTAACCCTGTGGAGGACCCAATAAACCTTCACTCAGCAGATACTTCGGGAAAGCACCAGATCTTTCAAAGTTATGTTGTACCGAAGATGAAAATTGAAGGTGAATTTTACTCCCGAAGAGGAGCTAGAACATGCAGAATCGTTCGCCTGATTTAGTCCATTGTCACATGTCATGTGACGAAGAAGCACGTCTGGTATGAAGCGCAAAATATCTCCTCGTGCTAAGAAAGCATTCATGATGAATAGAGCAGTCCTCTGCTCGAAGGGAATGTGGTTGGTAAGAAGGATGTCCAATAAAAAAATCCTTTGCATGGTGTGTGGTACTCTGTGGATCTGAGACATGGATCATCGGAAAAGTTGGTCAGAATAGAATGGAAACCTTTGAAACAATGTGTTGAAAATTAAATGTGCTGAAAGATGAAGAAATACTCAGAAGAAAGTTCACATAAGCCCAAGTACAAAGAAGAACTTGGTGGATTCGACCCTGAGAAATAATTTTTATTCAAGCAAATATTTGAAAAAATTGAGGCACCCTAAAGAAAAGGCTAAGGAATCATAAGTATCTGGAGCAAGAAAAAAGAAGTACCGGGTTTTAAATGAGGTAAAAAGTAATACGGATGAATTGAAGGCTACAGTTAAACAATCTCAGGATTAAATAACAATGATCAGAGATGAGATAAACATTTGCATATGTAGTCCTATAGTAGAATCTCATGATTGATTGATGTCGAAGTTCGTGGTCTGATGGAGAAGTCTGTTCGAGTTTTTCTCTTTAGCTGGCTCGTGACACAAATACATTTGTCTTGACAACTTTTTCAGAAAGAACTCGCCTATCTTCTCTCCTCACGTTCTAAATCCATGCTCAAACCTACCTCGTTTGGTTGTATACTAGGTCAATCGTGTCTCAGATTCGCGTTCTCTTGCATAGACCTGTTGCACCTTTCCCCCAAGATGTATTGCCAAAGTGCACGAAATCTTCGAGGTGCAAGATAATTTGCCATCGCTGATGTTTTAGCTCCAATAACCGATGAAACAAGGCCCGGCACAGTTACTCTTTTAGCGTACGGACAAATCAATGGTCCCGAGTTGGAACATCAATCCAATTCAACACTTTCACGAAGCTGTAATCTTCAGCGAGATACCTTCTAGACCTGCAACTACAGTATAGCGTTGTGTGTAAGTAGAGCGTGTAGATATTTATAATGGAATCGATCCCTCCAGTTAGCTGGTAATGTTCCGAACTTGGATGCCGTGTCTATCTCAGGATAAAGAGTATAGGTTGGATTGCGCAATATTTAAAGTGTCTTAAGAAAGGAATTCACGGTAATGTAATCAAAGACGGTTCCTGTACTTCCCATCCGTTTCAAACTTTTAAGATTCTCAAGGAGGGAAGTAATTCTTTTTAGCTTAAATTTGCTTCAAACGCAGCCATTCTGGAATGAATGCTGTAGATCAGTCACATTTATACTCGGGTACAGTCTAACCACCGCACCATCCCCATATCTAAATCTAAATGGTAAACTGAAAGCGATATCGAGGGTGTGTGGGAGGGGGTAAATAATCACCCAACATGCACTGGTACATGTAGTTATAGGTGTAACACTAATAGAGATTTGTATCAACATCATACGAGTCAACCATTTCGAAGTTCAAGTACTCATTGCAGAATACAAGTATTTAAGGAGATTCCTACAATCTTTTAAAATCATAATTTGTAGTAATTTCAACTGAAATATAGCTAAAAATTCTCTTTAAGCATAAAGGTAGTGGATGTTTGGTGTAGATACACCCTCTGCCACACAGCTTTATGGTGGCTTAGAGGGTATTATGTAGATGTAGATGTCTAAATAGAATTACACGCATGCGTAGTACAGTTAGTCTCATGCAGGTATACGAAGAATTCTAAATTAAAAATCTACATTATAATTTACGTTTCCTACCATAATTATTTTTGTAGGTAACTTGGGTTTAATCTTTTATTGCCCCTTATTGTACGCGGAAAGAATGATAATTGTAAACCCCTCCGTCTCAACCTCTCGATCTCTCTAATTTTGTCTAAATTACAGTAGACCGCCGGCGGTTTTAATACATCTTCAACGTTTTTAGGAAATGAATCCGTTTTGAATTTCTGCGGTATTTTTAGTACATCCCTCTCTCAATGTGATGTATGAACTAATGCGCAAATCGCTTTTTCCGTGAGGACAAACTACAAGGATGACGTCGAGTGTGTCGACTGTCGGCAAGAGCAATATCACGTAAGCGCCTTCGTCTTGTTTGTGTTGGGTTCACATGGGTTTCATTGTTTGCGCGGGACTACTCCCATGGCGACCTTCACTTGGTTCCCAAGAAAGAGAACCAAACGGATGCGTGGTCTAATGAAAGACGGCCTCCACGCGTAATGGGACTTTTTTTTCCTACGCCGGCTATCCGTTCTGTGGAAGGGAGACGCGAAGAGGGGAGGGAGATGGATATTGGAAGAACAGCGGAGAAGTGATTTTGTAATTCCTCCCACCACCTTCTCCCACCCTCGTCTAGTTGAGGAATTCCACACTAGAGGGAGAAAGTTGAGAATCTCCCGCGTAGGAATAAAAAAAATGGACGTGAGGCACTCTGAGGGAATCCCTTATATTCATGTTCTCTATCTGATCTGCTGAGAAAGGATTACGAAATTAAAAAAAAAACTCACAACGTCGTTTAATGCAGTGGTTCCCAACGTGAGGCGTACGACCCACGGAGAGGACAATTTGATTTTTAAGTTGCGTTTCTATACATAATGTCTTAATGAGTCTTCCATTCTTGGATTCCATGTATGCACTTTGAAAGCTCGAGGCCAAATTATTTGGTTTTGGTTATCCTCCACGTGAATAAGGATTCGCTTTTTGAAGATTTTTTAATAGAGGAATTATATCACGCTTGAGGGAGCCAGAAATTCGGAGTTACCGGGTTTCGATCAACCCCCTCGTATCATACCAGAAAAATTCCTACCCCTACTCAATTGTCCGCCAATCCTTAATGCCGAAAATAACCTCAGCTCCAGGTCGCCTCCCCCAACTATCTGCTGCTCCGGGGCGTAATATTGAGTAATAAATCTCTTTCATTTTTGCAGTATCGAGAAACCCAAGTCATTGACAGGAGTGCCGAAGCGTGGACGAAGGTTTCTATAACATTACGTGGGTCTTTCGAGTTTCGAGAGTTGCATCGCTAATTGTTGACTCATCGTGTCGGAATGAGCTCACGGTGGGGTGGGGAGGAGAGCCACACACCCTCGCGGTGGCTCAAAGGACAGTACGTACCCGTTGATGAAAATTTCCCCGGGAGTTAAGACGACTATGAGGGAAACACCTTCTCTTCTGTTTCATCCACATCTACGTAACACCCTGCAAGCCACCGCAAGGGTGTGCGGCAGTGGGTTTACCATCACTAGGCATGCATTATAAATGAGAGTGAATACGTTTACACCTACTACCATAGAGGCATGTAAAAAATACCACTCCGTGCCTACACTACGTGCATGCGACTGAGAGACGCAATGCTACTATCCCGAGGAAAATATTGGATTTGAAGTTACGAGACACGTAAAATATTAGCTATAAATGACACTGTTGTGTTAGTTTCTTCAGATTAGTGTAATAGCTATTGATATTGGTCAGTCATTGTCTTTACGGTGGCAGACAGGACCACAGAAATAAGATATGAGAAATACCCTGCGTTACAGACAGATCCATATATTCGTTCTTTCCTCAAAAAATTCGTGACCATTGTACCACCTTCACCTTCAAGACATCTCACACCTTGATGGACACATCTACATCTACATCTACATAATACCCTGCAAGCCACCACAAGGGTGTGTGGCAGGGGGTGATTGCTCACCAAACATGCACTACATATCATGCATAAAAAAGGAATAGTATTAATATAGTAGTCAGAACTACACTATTTAAAAAAGATAGAAATTGCAAAGAAAACATGCAAAAACATTCTGTTAGTAGGGTTAGCTTTAAGTACTCATACCAACATGCAGCTACCAATGCTATTCATTGCTACTCTCCGATAGGACATATTTACCGTTATTCGTATCTCTAATTGTGCGAGGGAAAAAGGACAGTTGGAATCGGTCAGTTCGGCAATCAATTTCTCTAACTTTATGATTATGGTCCAGTCTGCCATAGTAAGTTGGGGTTCGTAAAATATTTTTAACATCATCACTGATAATATTGTATTGGAATTTGTTTAAGAGATGAAGTCTAAATTTCAACCTGCGATCTGACAATGATTCCCATTTCAATGCATTTAATAGACTGGTTACGCTAATATAATTATCGTATCGTCCCTTTACAAATCTTGCCGATCTTCGCTGCACACGTTCAAATTCATTACTTAGACCGATTTCGTAGGGATCCCATACACTGGCAGCATATTCCAAATGAGGTCTAACAAGGGAAAAGTAGCTGATTTCTTGTACATAATCGTCACATTTACCCAATACTCTTTTAATGAAACCCAGTTTACGATTAGCTTGACCAATTATTTCACGTATGTGTTTACCCCAGGAAAGATCATGTGTCAGTTTTATTCCAAGATATTTAATGGATTCCACGTTTGTTATCTCATTATTACTTATTTTGTATATGCTAGGAGGAGAACTATTCTTTTTCCAAAAATTCATTACTACACATTTTTTAAAGTTTAATTCTAACTGCCATGTATCACACCAATTTTCGATTGCTTGTAGGTCATCATTTAAATATTGCTCATCGTTTGGGCTTAGAATTTCCCTGTACACAACTGCGTCATCGGCAAATAGACGAAGCTTACTTTTTACCACCTTACTGATATCATTAAGGTACAGAAGGAACAGGAGTGGACCTATCACACTACCTTGTGGGACACCCGAAGTGACTTCAATTTTAAAGCGAACACGAACACATACGCGAAATAATTGGTCAAGCGAATCGTAGACTAGGATTATCAAAAGGGCATTGGGCAAATATGACGATCATGTGCGAGAAATTAGCTACTTTTCCTTTGTTAGATCTCAGTTGAAATACGATGCCAGGGGATCCTTACGAAATAGCCTTAAATAACAACCTGGAGCGTGAGCAGCGGAGATCGGCAAGATCTGTGAAGTATGATAATTATATGTATTAAAGTAACCAGTCTATCAAACGAAGTAAAATGGGAATCTTTATTAAACCGTAGGTAGAAATGTACGATTAATCTTTTAACTGAATTCCAAGACAATATAGTCACTGATGAAGTTAAAATATTTTGCGAACTCCGACTTACTATGGTAGACTGGACCATGGTCATAAAATTAGTGAAATTGAATACCTAACCGAAAGATTCAAAATGCCCTTATTTCCTTGTACAATTATGGATATTAATAGCTATTCAATAATATTTGCAATAGTTATATTCAATGCATAGTTAGTTGCATGTTAGTTTAAGGACTTTAAGCTAACCCAACTAACAGCGTATTTTGCATGCTGGCTCTGCTATTTAAGTCTTTTTTTAATTGTTATGTTTCGAATAGAATATATTTACTTTTCCTTTTTAAGCTATATTTGTAATGCATGTTTGGTGTGAATTTCCCCCTGCCACACACCTTTGTGGTGGCTTGCGGGGTATTATTTAGATTTAGATGATTCATAAGATAAATTTAACTTAACATGAAAATGAAATTGCACACAGTATATTAGTACAAATAAATGTAACAAACATAGATGTAATTAAGATGGACTTTTTTTTCCTTATATTTAAGATTTATGCATTCGTGCACGAAACACTAATATGTGTAATGCATGCCTGTAGTACTTATAAAATAATTCATGTTGTTGATCGCAATTTCCTTTCTTAGGTGCCTACGTAATATAAGTAAACATAGGTGCATGTACGTAGTGCGTGTTTGGTGATAACTTCTCCCTATAACACACCACTGAGGTGGCACGTAGGGTAGTCAGAAGATTCGATAGCTATGTAGATTTCAATGAATACTATAAATCATTAAGTTACATTCCCTCGTACCGACCAATGCAATTCCCAAAATTTGATGCTGCCTCGAGTTGTGCAATCAAAACGTTAAAATAGGCTTTAAATCGTGATATTGTGTGTTACTCCTTCCTTCGTCATGAATGAGGAAAAAGTGTGATACCCTTGCTCCAATCCTGTCCTGCCCTGCGGCCTTACGGTGTGCCTGGATGTTGTTTTTTTACTGTCATCCCTCCCCTACTCTCTCCCTCTCCCTTACGGTCAAGCGGGTGCTTTTGACTCATGTCGGGCAGTATTCCAAGCATTCGTCATGGCTTGCGTCAGTCGTAGAGACGTAAACTCTCCTCCCACTCGCCCTTATCTTCTTAGATTTTCAGTCCCTTTTCACCCGTTATACCCGCTCCCGACTCCCTCTTTTGTGTTCTTCCCGAAACTCGAGAATTGGAGTCGTGACCCGGAGATACTCTTCCTCGAAGCATCATCCTTTTGCAGAGCGCGATGTGAGTAATGTTGTATCTTTCTTTTTTATTGAGCGGCAAACTCAGCCTGCTGGGTTATTTAACAATTTGGAGCCTGTTGGTCTCGCGGTTCGTCAGAGATTTCAAGTCTGTCTCGCGCGCAGTCAGGGGTCTCAGATCGGAAGGAATGGTCGAGAGAAACCCGGCTTATATGTACCTGCTTAGAGCGAAATGCATGAACCAATGGGTTCACCGTTTTTACGTCGCATCCGATGGATCGAAAATTCATATCTTGGGCGTCCATTTCCCACGTCTAGTTTTCCTCTGTCGAGTCACAACCGAACGATAGCGTGACTACGAATTTTCAATGGCTTTCTTCTTCGTTCACATTCCTTTCGGCCGTATGGAGTGCAGTGGAGATTCATGGGGAAATTAGTTTAGGTATTTCGATTTTGTTGTAGAAGAGTAACCTGTAGAAAGTTTTTACGCGTATTCATGTTTTAATATTACTAACGTATGGATGCTTTGGGATATATATAAATCAATTAATCAATGTAGCTGTGGAAATTCCTAACCAATCAATAATTATCACTTTCATTAGCATATAATGACAATTGAACTACACGTGTCTCAAGAATTCATAAACGACATCTTTCCACGAAGTATTAGCATTATAAATCTCAGTTATATGTGAGCAGTTGATGCACGGACTAGTATCTTCGCATGCCTGCATGATAGTTAATTGTAAATTTAGTTCTCTCTGATTTAAAATACATGCATGGTGATGGTTTACCCCCTTCCATACACCCTTGTGGTGGCTTGCAGGATAGTACATAGATGTAGATATGAATTCATAATGTCACAGATGGTACAAATTATTATTACTTTAAACTAAAGAAATTATTTCTAAATTAAAAAGTACAAGGATATAATTTTTTCGGGTCCATCTTTTTTGTTGATTCTTTACGATATTAGTTACATCATGCGTACTAGAGTGCTGTTATTTTATGTTGGTAGATTAATTGATTTTTCTGAGTATGCTACCTGCTAGGTGGACTCTTGACCGAAGCTACCGCGTTCATGTTTGTGAGAGGCCTCTAGACACGTCTATCTGAACCTAAGCTGTGTTTTTCTAGGTGTCTTATTGGTTTCTTGCATTGTTTCATATGAGCATAGAATATAAGCTGACCTTTGCTGACGAAAGTCTCCTGATTTCATGAAAATGGTTTTTTAGTGCTTAAAAATATTAGGACTGATTCACGTGATGTTCGATTCGATTATATCCGCTCGATAATCATAATAGCCATAATCATAATAATCACAATATCCGCTCGATAATCATAATAGCCATATTTTTAGTGCTTAAAAAAATTAGGACTGATTCACGTGATGTTCGATTCGATTATATCCGATCGATAATCATAATAGCCATATCATCGCTCGGGCGATCGACCAGGGATATCATAGAGCTATGTAGATTCGTACTCGAAGCCGAATCGAATCGGATGGGAATAGTTGGGCTCGACTTTTCCCGCCTCTTCCTGCCAGAGGCTTGTCGTCCACCTTTCTCCTCGTGGGATACTCAACTCTCTCTCCCACATAGAACTCGTTTGGATTGGGGGTGGGGAGAGGGCGAGCCCGTGACCAACGTGCACACGCACGTATTATACAAGGCCTGGAAGTGAAAGTTCGACCGTCTGAGTGCGTGCGTGGATTTCATTCGCGTTGCTGCGCGCGACGACCCCACAACGTCGGACGCGCCTCGCGTTTCAATGACAGCGCGCGCGTTCTCGGTCGCGATGGAATCCATTCTTTGGAGTTTCTCTCGGTCGACGCAGCCGATCTCCGTGGCGCTGGTTCCTTGATCGCCTTCTCCAGTTGTTTCTTTTCCATCTTCGGTCGTTCGCGACGTTCCGTAGTTCTGGTCCACGGACTTCGCTACTGCGTGAAAACTAGATGAGATAATTGTATGGTTACATCTACTTCTATACAATACTCTGCAAGCCACCGAGGTTAACTATTAGGCATGCATTGATGTCGAGAATCCAAATCTTAATTTAGTTAGGTACTAAATACCAGTTTCTTTTGTAAATCATTAATTTAATGATTAATCGAAAACACATTAAAATTAAGTATTTTCAAATTCAATACAGATTGAAATGGCGAAATGGCGAGAATACTGATTGAATAGGCATGAACGAACATCGGAGGTATAAGTACAAATACTTCAAAATTTTGATAAATCATATATATAATAATGGAGACATATTAACGTGGAGAAATCTAGTGTCATTTTTCCCCTTGCTATAAAGTAAAATAATAGATAAAATTTAATTCATCAGGAAGGTAATATTTGATAAATATTTAATGTTTTGTTTTATGCGGGAATGGAACCCTACGTAAATATGAATTCTTGGATTTTGACCAAAAAATTTTGTACGAGATTTGTGACACGTTGGCTCTGAATGATTATAGTTTAACAGTTTATTCAGTAACATTTATAGTTTAAAGAATCTCTGTTGAATGTGAAGCTGCCGTTCAGAAATATTGGTTTTTATAAGAAATTTGCAATATCTGACCCGGCGACCCGGGTTCAAATCCCGGGCAAGAGCCTTGCTGGAAACCCCATCCAAAATCCTCGCGATTCGATTTTCTGCGTGTCAGAACTGCGAAGGAAATCGCAGGTGGCCCAGAGAAAGGAACTGGTCCTCCTACCCTGAATGTGTGAATTTCACACGCCATTGGCTTAGTACGGGGTGAGCTCTACCCTCACCTAACAAAGACCAACCTTCGGGTTGAATCACTGAGTGAGTGACGTTTGATTAGAGATCATCATCATCATCATCATCATTGGTCAACAATCCTAGGATTGGTTTGACGCAGCTTTCCACTCGATTCTTCTATCGGCCAACCTTTTCATTGTGACGTAATTCTTCTCTTTTACACTCTTCACAACTTGTTCCATATATCTCATACGAGGCCTGCCTTTTCCAATCTTCCCGTTCACTTTTCCCTCGACGATAGTCTTCATCAGGCCGTCGTGTCTCAAGATATGGCCGATTAAGTTTTCCCTTCTTCTTTTTAGAGTTGTCAGCAGACTTCTCTTTTCTCCTACTCTTCTTAGCACTTCCTCGTTACTTACTCGGTCGATCCATTTAATCTTCAGCATTCTTCTGTAACACCACATTTCAAATGCTTCTACCCTTTTCTTCTCCGCTGCTGTCATCGTCCATGATTCACTGCCGTAAAGAAAAATGCTCCAGATGTATGTTCTGATGAACTGTTTCCTTACTTCTATGCTTGTATTTCCTGCTGTAAGTAGATTCTTCTTTTGAAAGAATGCCCTCTTTGCCTGGGCTATTCTACTCACTATTTCTTTCTTGCTTCGTCCATCGTTGGTCACTCTGCTTCCCAGGTAACATAACTCTTTCACCTCTTCCAGTTTCTGTTTTCCTAGTTTAACGTTGGTTTTCGCCTCTTCTCTTTTGCTGCACACCAATATCTTAGTCTTCTTCTTATTGATCTTCAGCTGATATCTGGCCATAGTCCTTTCCATGGTTGTTAGCATCTTATTCAGCTCCTTCTCTGTCTCTGCTATGAGAGCTATGTCATCATCGAATCGTAGCATACTGATTGTTTCTCCGTGGATTTTCACTCCAGAACACTTCTCCTTGACTTCATTTATGGCTCTCTCGATGTAAACATTAAAAATTACGGGAGACAGTGCGCAGCCTTGTCTCACTCCTTTCCTTATTCTTGCCTCTTCACAGCTGGGTCCAGATTTAATCACAGCAACTTGGTTTTTGTACAGACTGTGTATAATTCTTCGGTCATTGTAGGACACTCCAATTCCCTTCAGAATTCCAAGCATTGAATCCCAATCCACGTTGTCAAAGGCCTTCTCTAAATCCACAAATGCAATGAAGGTCGGTTTGTTCTTCTCCATTATCTTCTCTATGAGTAGCCTAAGGGCCAATATTGCTTCCCTTGTACCCTTACTTTTCCTGAATCCGAATTGATCTTCATCCAGGAACTCCTCTGCTTTTCGTTCTATTCTTCTGTAGATGATCCTGGTCAGTATCTTCGATGCATGTGTCGTCAGGCTTATAGTCCTAAAATTTTCGCATTTCTCCGCTCTCTTCTTCTTGGGAATAGGAATGATGATGTTTTTCTCGAAGTCCCTTGGAATTTCCCCTGTTGAATACATGTCGCTGATTAGAGATACTAAATGAAAATTTACAAATGTGCTGTATTGAACTAGAAGCGGCTTTTCACTTGGTACAATATAGTAAACTTCGTAATAATAAATCAGTTATTTGTTAAGTTACCAATTGTACCAGCTATTTGTAAATAGTGAACGAATTATTTTCCGGCGATCTAGTTGAAGTACGAATTCTAGGATTTTCCAACGTGTCGGTATGTCCATGCCTGCCGACGTTTCGATACTGGACTCGTGAATCATCATCAGGGTAGTCGGTAATTTTGAGTTGATGACTTTCACCCTGGTGTGGAGTCATCTCTCGCCACACACCATTGAGGTGGATTGTAGGGTCTGTGTTAATGAAGATGACTTCGAGCCTGAGACCATAGTGCCAACGGAAAGAGGGCCCTTATTGAGTACCGGAATCATCGGGTTGGCAAAGCCAATCGTAGAAATTCCAATGGAAAATTTGCCACGAAACGTTATCGTTCATCTAGAAAAAACAACACAGGGATCGGAAAATCGAAGAATAATCTCTCTGCTATCGCATCCATCCTTACACAATGACCTCCTTGACTCGCTCTCTTTCGTAAGCATTAAGAGTTCAAAGTGCTCACTCACCATTGAGGCAATGGAGGAGCAAATGATATGTTTACGGAAAAAAGTTGCCTACCTTCGAAAGTCGCCCTACATCGTCCGTCACAAACAAAATAATGTGTGATAGACCCGGCACGATACGGAAAGCTCTCACCTACGTTTTATAGACATCTTCTAGAATGTTCCAAATGTTACCAGAAATATTTGTATAAGATTTGTGCAGTGCCCGTCCCAAAGAAGTTTGGAGTCGAAGACTGTCTAATTTATAATTAACACTGAGTCTAATTTTTAATATACGGGCAGGTAGCAATTCCTGTTAGAGTTCTTCCAGCGAGATTGTAACACTAACTCAATTATCATGACGACCTTTGTTGACGAGTAAAACATTCCATTGTTTGATTGCTACAATACCTGCTTCAATGTTATCTCAACTAAATTTAACAATGGGTACACGACGAATTCACATGCAATGCTATTTCCTGCTTCAAACTATCATCATACGGTAGATATTCTACTCTAAAATGATTCTAGTTACGTGACACAAGGCGTAGGCGTAGATTGGGGGGGGGGGGGGGGAGGGGGCGGGGTCGAGGGTGTCTGAACACCCCCAAATACTAATATAAAATAACAATGTAAATATATCACTAGCAAATTCGTATATCATTATCATCCGCTAATTCCATATTAGACAACAATACTCTTAACAAGCCAACAGCATTCAATTATAATAAAAAATATTCTTATGCTTCATTGAGCAGAGAAAAAAATTATCTACGCCCCTGACGTGACAGACATGCTGGGAAATGTCTAAAACAAAAACATCCATGCGTTTTATATTTAGAGTTTCATGTGATCAATCAAACAAATCCTAAAATCCCCATGACGTTTTCTAATTGTTTTCTCTGTAACTTCCGTGTAATATATTGATTTCCCTTATATTATACGGAAAAATAACTGGTGCTCGTGAGACGAACAGTGCCCAGATTCGTCTCTTGGATGCCTATCTAGATTATCCCTTCGAATGGAGGAAGATACCTGGAAGGCAGTGCGGATTCGTTCGGCATCAATTTAAACTCCCGCCCACGCACCGTGCACGCTTGCGACGTCACGTGACAGATGCGTAGGGATGGAGGGGGGAACCCACAGTGCGGCACGTGTCGTATTGTCCCTGGTGACACGCGCTGAAAGCTCCATAAAGGCGGGAAAATCAGGACCAGTTGCGTCATCATGTCGTGTAATATGAATGACGTGATGCTCGCTGGATTGGTGTAGGCGTGGTTTCTCTCGAGAATAATTCCCTCGTAATGCTCGAATAATTTACCGATAATTCACCATAATTTGCTGGTTTGTATGCAAGGCGGCGTTCCTCCCGCTTATATGAAGTTCTCGAATGGATTGTGCCCCATATACTTTGTTTGGCATGCTACCTTTGATGCTTATCACCACTTTTCTAGGAACGCGGTCGATGTAATAATGTGTGCCATTTCGAGGGAGAAGCTATGGGCATCATTTTACATAATTTTACATGACACATTTTGGGTGTGATGTGGAAGAATTTCGCCCCAATATATATATTGATCGTACGAGGAGAAATGATAGATAGATTCAAAATGTCATTTTCCCCCGTGCTATGAGAGAACACAATAGGAAGCATAGCGAAGGGATATGTAGGTGAAATATTGTAGTCTGTATGAATGATGCATGTATTAACAACCAATAATCCCTTAATTACTATGTAGATACTATCCATCTATCTGCATATGTCCCTATTAACTAACATGCTTTCATGTAGTAGCCTATTTGCATGCTTATAGTGCATGTTTGGTGATCTTCACCCCCTGCCTCACACCCTCGTGGTTTGCATGTACATGAATTGGTTTCATTGAGAGCTAATACAGGGCTAAGTCATACAAGTGTTGTCGATCACATACACCTTCACATACTTCCGTAATTTTATCGCAGCATGGAGGGGAAGCTCTAATTGGTAGGATTATTTTAAGTCCGCGTTAAGAACATACCTGATTGGAAAACACTGATCTCTGGGTGGCATCAATGCAGAAAACATTCCCATGAAACTCTCAAGAGGAAACTTTGATGGGAATGTGGATACTCTGGGGGGAATACAGTTTATTATAGTTAATGTTGAACACATTTTTTTTCATTTTCTCAAGGTTAGAATGGACTGGAGGGTGTCATCGCGGATGATTTCTGAAATTGGGTCGGCAATATTGGTAGGCACGAACGTACGGGCTTAAGCTCGTTTCACACGGTACTTGATCCAGCACAAGGTCAAGTATACTAGCAAGTATACTAGCTTTCCAGTATCGTGTGAATAGAACCAGTTATGTGCCGATAAAGTGGGGCCTAATCATTACCAAGTGTCCCCACTCTGGCTTCATTGTCACCCGTAAGGTAGATGGTTCCAGTATATTTTATACTCCTTTGCATTTTATGGATAATTCCGTAAGGAAATGTAAATCGCTACTTGACGTCGAAATAGGGCATGTTCAGGAAAAACTGGACGACTGGTAACCGTATCCAGGAAGAAATTCCCATCACTGGAACTCCTCTAAGAAGAAAAAATCATTTGCAAGAATGTGTCGATTTTCGACTTAATTGCTAGTCACCATCATCGGTCAACAATCCGAAGATTTGTTTTACGCAGCTCTCCACTCGATTCTCCTATTAGCTAACCTTTTCATATTTGTGTAATTATTCTCTTTCACGTCCTTTACAGCCTGTTTCATATATCTCGTACAAGGCTTGCCTTTTCCATTCTTCCCGTTCACTTTTCCCTCGACGATTATCTTCATCAGCTCTTCTCGTCTTAAGATATGGCCTATTAAGTTCTCACGCCTTCTTTTTGGGGTTTTCAGCATTCTCCTCTGTTCTCCCAAGACTTCATCATCAGGATCGTCAGTCACTGGTCGATCCATTTAATCTTCATCATTCTCCGGTAGCACCGCATTTCAAATGCTTGCAGCCTTGAGTTCTCTGCTGTAGTTATCGTCCTATCGTTCCAAATGTTTCCTTAATTCGTTGCTTTATTTGCAGCTGTAAGCAGAATCTTCTCTTGGTAAAATGTTCTTCTCATCGGGACTATTCTACTGACAATTTCTCTTTTGCTTCGTCCACCGCTGGTTACTCGGCTTCCCAGATAATAAGTTTTTGTTTTCCTGGTTTAGCGTTGACCCTGGCTTCTTTTCTCCTACTGCAAACCGATGCCTTAGTTTTATTTTACTGGTTGTAATATAGGTACAAAATTTCAACCATGGATAACTTATGGGAACAGGTGATCTTATCTACGAAAAAAATATAGAGTTCATGGGTGTTTTATTTTAAATAAATAGATATAAATTAGTCATAATGAATTAACTGACTAAATATACCCCCGATACCAGTTAATAAGCTTTAACTGAGTTCACCATCTGCTTGGAAGCGTCCGCAGCTCCACCTAGTGGCAGGTAGAGGAAAGAGTGTCACGTCGCATGTATGATTTACCGGCATGCAATAGTTTGCCGTCGAATTGCTTCATTTTTTAATTCATGAGGAAAAATAGGTAACGTCCTTTTAAAATCGGACTGCCTAGAATACATACTCCAGAGGTTATAAACTTTCTATCGAGAAAATAAAAAATAATAGGAAACTACCCTATTGATTTAGAATGTATATCATGTATTGAGTATACACAGGCACTGTGATCACACATTTCCGATCCTGCCATCTTGGTAACAATGGAAGGGTTGCCGAGTAACCACCGCATTACACGATAAAATACCTTATAATAGCAATTTGAGCAAATACATGAGTCTAATCAAGTAGTGAAAGCGTCTCTCCACAATCAGTGTGGTGCATATGGCAAGAGGCATGAGGTTCTGGAGAATCAAGAGGGTCGATTCGGATTTGGAAGATTCCCATTTGATTTTGCCGAGTAACTTGAGCGAAGAATTTCGCCGAGAACTTGAGAACACAATGATTTATCGTATTCGGAGAAATGAATATTATTGGTGAGTTGCTGTAGTACTTGTTAGCATTTGAAAATGTAGATTTTGTAGAAACTCCGCCAGTACCTATTATCTGATCGGTGTGAAAATTCATGGTGGGTTAAACATGCGGTATAAATTAAGAAGTTCCAATGGAGTTATGGTTGAAAATTCACTTAAACCGTAATACCATCATTCTAATCGTCGTGAAGCCATTTGCCAAAGTTCAGCTTCATGGCTGGAGACTTACTACTCCCTGCCATAGGCCTTCTAGTGGCGGGTCGCTGGGTAAATTTTAGCAGTAGATTCCTCAGAAGTAACTCCGCAAAACATTTATCCGTAGCATGCGGGACTTGCATGATGTCTCATGTCTGGTAACCCAAAGGACGCGGTTTCGAATCTTTCCTTGGGCATGGCTGTTTTGTGCCTGTCTTAGTATGAAGATCTAAGTTTCAGACAGACATTACACTGAACAGACGGCCCAATATAGCTATAGCCCTTGAAGCACTGAAAACCGAACTACTACTACTACGTATGTGCTTCAACCGGTAGCTAAAAGAATCAAAGAAATGAACGTAAGGTCCTCAATTTTGCCCCTTTGTATTCGACTTGAATTTATGTCAAAATATTTCCCACAAATTTTCGTACCTTTTATCAGAATTGAGTGATTATTTTCCCATAACATTGTAATCCTTTTCGTTTAGTTATTATGCAACCCATGTTAAATTTTTATCATTGTGTAGTAAAAATGCATGTTTTTCTTCTTTTTTGTTATCCAATGTGCTCTCATAAGTATATGAACCGCCCAAATACAACGCTTATTTTGTTAATATTAGTATTCCATCCTTGTTGATACTATTCCTCTTCATAACTTCCTTCTGTTAACTATATTCTTTCGTCCTCCACCATCACTTATTCGTTCGTCTTCCATTCTTTATCCATTTGTAAATGCTGTATAGTACTAAATTAATATTTGTAATTACTGTAAAAATTTATTTTGGGGCATGGTCTGAATTTCAGGCAATTTGGTAATGATTACGTTCGATATGGCTTGAGTCGACGTCGAGGTGGGTCTTTCAATCGATTTCGCTTCTCTAAGCCGGATTCTGGTCAGAGCGAGGGAGAGGCTGCATTTCCATGAGGAAGTAGTGAATATTCATCCACGCCATTTCCGCCACACAGCGTTGCATTTACTGGTTTCCTGAATTTCATTGCGTGAATGAGTTAGGAAATCACCACCAAGAAATTGATTGCCGGGAAACACATTTCGAATGAGGTACCGTACGTCAAACCTTAGGTCGGATGTCACGAGCTGGAACAGCTTCCTTGAACCGATGGCATTCCTATTATCCGATAAAGGCCCGGTTTTATAATCACTAGTGGAATAATTACATGGAAATAGAAACAACGTGATTATTCCCTTACGCAGTGGAAGTTGTAGTCAACTAAATATTCTGATGAATATATTTTTCCAAAATGAGAACTATCAGTATCAAGGATATCTTAATATATCATTGACCCTGTAACCCACCTTGAAGGTGGTTATCAGGGCATTCATCGCAAGACACGAAGTAGGCACATGCACTAAAGGATTCTATACTACTCGAATAAATCTGTTCGTTCGGCATGTTCTAGGCACGTACTGCTAATTTTTTATTGAGGAATATATATTTATTTTTAATTTTACGGTTTTAATTTATGGCTCAGGTATTGGTTTACATTCGTGACGATTCTATCTATCGATCTATTCGATTCTATCTATTCGATCGATACTATCGTATGGTAACTCATTCAATTTGAATGAGTTACCATACGATAACAAGTGGTTGGATCAATGGAAGACTATTATGACTTCCTTCCTTAAAATATGGAATTTATATGACTCGAAAACTCGGTTTTTTTAAGTCGATTTTAGTATTTTCCTGGTATAAGAACTGCCACGAATATGTTATTCCAGAGTGGCAGCATGGGAAGGCTAAGGGGGCTATAGCCTCCCCTTCTCCCCCATTGAGTCGAAACTTACACTAGATAAAATTGAATTTTTTGAGAGTACCACTATGTATAAGTATTTAGTTAAATTTTCCTGCAAATTACGTACTTTAACGAATTAAATACAAATTAGTTTTAATTTTAGGGCCTATTTTATATGCTTTTGGTTCGTTACAATCGTTACGTTATGTATTCCCACGGACCCCCTGGTTCCTCCCCTCCCCCCTCCTTGGTCCAAACCTAGATCCGCACTGAAGCTAACGAGCTCGGCTTGGCCTCCTTAATCACCGTACCTCTGTTCCTTACCGAGAGAACCCTGGTTTGAATCCTGAAAATGAGGATTTTCATTGGTATTCTGGTCCCTGTTGTGTGTGGATAGCACTTAGTGCCCTGCCTTTTGGATAGTATGTTAAACTGTGGACTCTTTGGCGCCTCTCGTTAAGAGTGGGCTCATTCCGGGTTTCTTTCCGCCCTCTCTCGTATTCTCGATATAGTGAATCATAATGCCTCATGCAGGCATCCCTCGTCAACCGCGGGGGCTACGTCCCCGAAAAACCCCGCGGTTGACAAAACCGCGGTTGGTAAACCACGAACTATAAGGCAAATCGGGGGTTTGGTGTCATGTTCCACTAAACTTCAGTTAAGATTTAGGTAATTTTATTTTTTATCAAATGATATACATTCATATAAATGCAGAAGTATTCCCTTCCCACTATTAGGTGGTGATATTGGGTATTGTATCTGATATCCATGCAGAAAAACAAAACAGCACAGTCTGTGTTGAAATTTTGGAGCTAAATACACTCGATCGAAACATTCGTCCTTGAAAAGACTTTTGAGTTTATTCTCCGCGACTAGACTGTGCTTAAGCATGACTACGTCTCCTGTGCCACAAAGTGGACTCGATATGAAAACACCTTGTTCATGGATAGATCCCTGCTGAAATTCGCCTCGAAGGAAGATAGCTTATTTATGGTCCTAATCGGCAACTGGGAGATCCGGGTTCGATTCCCGGTCAAGTCACATGATTATGTCAAGGTAAATTTCATTCCTTGATGCATACAATTTAGCAATCGTGCTCGTATATGTGTACAAAATCATTAGTGAAATTTGTGAATATTAAATTGAAGGCATTAGATTTGTCGGAACGCATACGCAAGGGAAATACCGCGGTTGAGAAAAGTAGTGCCCAAAACGTTGACCGCGGATAACCCAGGGCCGCAGAATAAAAAACCGCGGTTGACGAGGGATACCTGCATATGGTGGTTTCCCTTGCGACTCGGGCCGCTTTTATGTGCTACTAAGAGATTGGTCTAGTGTACTGGCAAGGGTACGTACTGGCTTCCCATTTCGACGACCCGAGTTTATATATTGGCAGTGTTGAATATTTTCCTTTCGTATACCGTTCCTTCTTTGAGTGCTGTGTGGAGAGCACTTCGTAATTCAATACTCCATCCGTTGAATAGGTCGTTAAACCGTGAACCCCTTTAGGTAAGAGCGAGCAGGTATTGTCGGCCTTGTATTTCTATTCAGTCTTCCTCTCAAATCTTGGTTCCCATCATATCCGATTGGTTTTTATCGCTGGTAACTGCAAATGATCTCAGGTGTGCATTTCTTAGCGTAGCCCTCAGTAAGTAGTGCGTCCTCTGGACAATAACTGAGAACAAAGAACTCCGCGTAGTTAAATCTGTTTATAAAGTGTGCTCTATGCATGCCACAAGTAATTATTACCATTATAAACCTGATATTAAACTATATTATAACCTAATGATAACTTGATAGGTCCAAAACCGGTTGCGTCTAGTATAATAAATTTGTAAAAAAAAACAAGTTGCTGATTTACAATGGATGGTTCACACCAAGTTACGGCATATACCATTGAGTAATCAATACCACTTTACCTCACCTATAATAAAATATACAACCTATCCTCAATAGCAATAATGGCCTTAGTTCTTAATGATCATCATCGTTAGTCATCAATCCTCAGATTGCTTTAACGTAGCTCTCCTCTGAGTTCTTCTATCGGCTAATTCCTTCTTATTTACGTATTTCTTCTCTTTCACATCCTTCATCACTTGTTCCGTATATCTCATGCCAGGCCTTCCTTTGCCATTCTTCTCGTCCACTTGTCCTTCGACAATTGTCTTCATCAGGCCATAGTGTCTCGTGATATGGCCGAGTCCCGTCTTCTTCTTAGGGTTTTCAGAAGAATTCTCATTTCTTCCACTCTTCTGAGGACTTCCTCGTCACTCAATCGGACGATCCATTTGAACTTCATCATTCTTCGGTAGCATCATATTTCAAATGCTTCCAGCCGTGACTTCTCTGCTGCTGTTACCGTCCATGCTTCGCTGCCACAAAGAAACACGCTCCAGATGTATATACGTTCTGATGAATTGTTTCCTTACTTCTACGCTTGTATTTCCAGCTGTAAGTAGAATCCTCTTTTGATAGAATTCCCTCTTTGCCTGGACTGTGCTTCTGACTATTTCTTTCTCGCTTCTTCCATCGTTAGTTACTCGGCTTCCAAGGTAACAGAACTCTTTCAACTCGTCAAGTCTTTGTTTTCCTAGTTTAACGTTGACTTTGGCCTCTCCTCTCTTGCTGAATGATGGTAGTTTAGGTCGTTTACCATGATTTTTTATTGCCGAATCTGATAGTTTGTAAAATGGTAAGACCCGTATTTTTCCGTTTTTTGATCCGTCAATTATTTCTCGAGTTATAAGCGACGAAAAACTGAAGTCTTTAACCCTTTTGGAAAAGTGGACGTGGTGCAACCTCTGACGTATTCGACTTCGTCCAATCACAACTGAGCCTGCGAAGCTACTTCGCCTTATCGCAAAGAGGGGGACACAGCAGGCTCTCCCAATGGGAGCGATTGCGATAGGATCTGTGCGAGCAGACCTTCCGAGAACCCCCCTCCACTCCCTTCCCCTAAAAGCAGTCAAGGACGAGAGGAAAATGACGTCAGTGATATCAAAGCAGCTTTTTCGGTGGGCGTCACCTTCTGATTATTTTAATTTTTGATTTATGAGCGAATGGCTCGGGTTAGAAGATTAATTTTTTCACTAAAATTCGTTTTTCGTTTCCATCTAACGATTTCGTATACAAAATTGCGATTTCGGTTCCGAGTAAACGCCCCCATTGTAATTTGTCGGTCTCCTCCTTGAATAACATACAATTCTGCTAGACTGCCCTTCGGTGTCTGACTATAAGAGATTAGAAGAAGAGGAGGAAATTCTTTGCCGAGCTGCTCCGAGGAGGTGGAGTACTTTTCTTTCTTCGTGGAGGAAGACGCCGCGCGGAGAGGTTTGGGGGTGGGAAGATGGTTGTTGACACATTCATGAGGGCCCGAGAAACGAAATTTCATCCGTGCCCACCAGCAGTTTACGGGTCGTTTCATAGTTACGTTAGTTGGTGTCTAATGGAGGACTTCCTCGCGCCGTCCACCGAAATGTGTGAAAGGAGACGGACAAGAGGGCGGGAACCTTGTAAGCCTTTCTCCCCCAACCGCCGCTATCTTCTAAGATTTTCCCTTCGCTTCGTCCTTGAAGGAAATCTGCTGCTCGCTTCAGCGTGCCGTTTTTGGTTAGGAGGATGCTGTAGATTGAATTTGAATAGCGCATTAGAGTATTTATCGCTCTAACAGTCCTCCTGCTCCCAGGGCCCCATTAATTCAGGGTGTCTAGTGAGTGGGAAAAGCGAGAATAATGTAGCATTTTCACAGTGTCAGCGGTGATTTCACGGTAAATGACAATAAAAATTTAACTCATTTTTATTGGGGCGACGTTGAGACAAAATATTCCTGACTTCCACCTAATCCTCGTCAATTTTAGTGATAAAAAATTACAAAACATTATATAACCTAAGTACCAAAAATAAAATCATTTCAATACTTTATACATGAAAAATGATATTCAACGGCAAAAATGGAAACTTAGAAGTTTGGAAACAATAGAGATTAAGCAGAAAATTATAAAAAATAAGTACTATCAAGTATGGTAATGTATACAAGTGTGAAAAAAAACACAAGGATAAAAGATCGTATCCGAAGTTCTAGGTATTTTAATCTTCTGGATCAAAGCATACTTCAAAAATGAGTCCAGCCTTTAAAATATTTTCTTTTTCCTCTAGAAAAAAACTATTACACCGAGTGTGGTAAGCAATTTGATAAACTGCGATCCCGACTTGTGTAGAAGATTTTCAGAGGCCAAATATCCAGGCCGTCTAATAGGACTTATCAGAGGGAGAGAGCAAGCAAAATAATATTTTTAATAGAATAAGGGATTGGAGAAAATATAAGGACTTGAATTTTAATGTGAATCTACACCCTGTGAGCCGCCACTAGGGTATGTGGCAGAGATCGGTAGGTCACTAACCTTGGAAATGGCTATTGCTGAAAAATAAAGGAATAAAAATAATTGGAAAATAGTTTAGGAGAGTGATTCATATTTTTTTTAGTAATTAGACTTTAATTTCCACCATAGTAATGTGGGAAAAACAAATTATTTTATATTTTGGTCGGAGAGTTGAATTCTCTTAATTTTGTATCTTCTGTCCGTCCAGTTTGAGTAATGTGGGTGTAGACAAATGCCTGCAGTGTCAGTCTTGAACTCATGTGATTTTAATTTTTTAAATAACTCAAATATTTAGAACCTGCTAGCCTCTAGGGTTTCCTAACCTAGCCTTTCCAATAGCTGATTGATATTAGTGTGAGGCATTAGTTGAGTTGGATGGCAGTACCAAACGAGTTAGGGAAGGGTGAATCAGGCAGGTACTATCCAAGAACCTACCATTTTTGGCTGTGCAATAATGATAAATTTGGATTTAGTGCAGTGGTGAGAGCAATGAAATTCAACCTTTTTGTGAGTGCGGGTGGCAGTCTCTTGTGGTCCTGATTGTGGTCAATTTCTCTCTCTGAGCCATTGAGGCTGAGTAAATAATTGCCCTCCAAGTTGATGGATAGGTCCAAAACTGAGAAATTCCTCTGTAAACATTCAGAAATGTCGGCCATCTCAAAAGCATGGTTCACTGTTGGTGAGAAGCTCTATCATGAGGTGAAATCATGACTTTTATCATTTATTTAAAAATTGATACACATTCAAGTTGATTTTCAGCTGGCTTCTATGGATTTGTCAGGTGCTGTGTGGTAATAACACAATCCCTTTGTAATTGTTATGTTTAAGAAATTTAATATTTTGTCTTCTTTCATTTGAAGTTGAGGTGGCTGGAGGGATTTTTGCCTATGCACAGATTTGCATGAAACTTAACACTCAGAGTACGAATGTCGGGTCTCCAAAGACCTAAGAAATACAAAATTTATCCTTGAAAAAATTTCATTTTTATTTTGTGTAAAATTAAGAAATTCATTTCTGGAATATACAAATGTTTATAAGTATTATCGTCCTCAATCAGTATATACTAATTTCTTACTTAGTTAATATTGTTACTAGAAATTGGTTTTAAAGGTCTGGGTCGTATGGGATACTGGTCCGTACTTGTAGTGTTAATGTAGGGGTTCTTATTAGGGTATCTACGGGTAAAAGTGTAAAAAATTGAATTTTGTAGATTTGATTTTTTTGTGATTCTGTGCTTTTTTAACCTGTAACCTTACGGTACATGGGATACATTTTCTTATAATTCGATAACACCTGTACAGATTTTCTTCTAAACTTAAAATGATAAATAGCACATTACTATGACTACTAACAAATATCACAGTGTCACAATGACTCAAAGATACAAAAAAGCATGTTTAACCCTCTTAGTGCTAACGTTCTTCCTAGGGTACTAGCGAGAAATACGAAGGGTAATTTAATAAAATGTAGCACCTTAGGGAAAAAAACACTATCAAGCTATTGTTTTCCATATCCATATGAGGTTGTTTTGCAATATTAAAGTTGAACTAATTAATAATGATGCAATTTTTTTACATTGACCGAAAAATAAATATTATTTCAGTATCATAAATTTTAACTATATTAGGCATAGTTGCTGATATATCGGCCCACTAAACTTTTCATCCGAGATGCAAAAGCCGATATATCCACCCGCCACACTAAACGTGTTAAATATAACTTTCACCTTAATTTCAAATACCGTACCAAAAACTATCAGTAGTAACCATGACATCTTTGTTCTGCTAAGTCATATCATGCTTTAATTAAGGCAAAAATACAATATCCAATTCTTGTATAATTGCCATTTGGATTGTATGATTAGATGTACATACTTAAATGACATGTTTTTTTTTCAATGTACTATTTGAAAAATTATTAGAGTTCCCATGATAGCCACCTTAATATATCTTAGCTTTTCAAATATGCAAAATTAGGCTTAATTTTTAGCAATAATTACGTTACCTCAAGAGATGGTTTTACACAGTGTTACTTGAATAATTTTGTCCTATGTTAGTCTTATATATTACATACATTGTATACATCATGTCTTTTATTACTGCTATAGCTACTTTTTATTGGAATTCATTAGTTAAATACTGGAAAGGCCTTTACCCCATGGTGAAGGTGATGTGTTGAAAGCATAAATGTTATAAATTTTCTGGATCTAAAGGTGATGGAATAACAAAGTATAATCTGGAAAATCATGTTGCCCACTGTTTATTTTTGACCAATACTATTACCCTGATAGTGTGGGATACAGTGGGGTTGAGCATTGTGCCGCTTACCATATACCTGATTAAAACTCAAGCAGAGGTCTCTTTGGATTCACCAATAGCTGAAACCTTGCTCTATGATTTTCTGGGCAACAGATCTTTCTGTGAAACTACAGGGAAAGGAATTT
Source organism: Platycnemis pennipes (assembly GCA_933228895.1). Lineage (NCBI taxonomy): Eukaryota > Metazoa > Arthropoda > Insecta > Odonata > Platycnemididae > Platycnemis > Platycnemis pennipes. The sequence continues at coordinate 73,746,262 of OW121855.1, forward strand.
CGCCCCTTTCCTCAATGTGTGAATTTCAATTGTTGCTGGGCTAAGTACTTAGTGAGCCTCTACCCTCATTACCTGGACTGGCCTCCTGTAGGTACAGTGTTTTGAATTAATACACTCTAATAGGTAATATCTATGCTTGTTTTCCTATAAATTAAAATTCTTTTCGTCGTCTCAATTTGCAACACGTCAATCATAAGATTTATAACTCCACCTTCATTCTTTCTCTTCTTTTGGCTGCTAACCAATTTATTCTTCTATTGGATAATCTCTCAAAAATTAGCATAATTTTTATCATTTATATATATCCTTCCTTATTTATCAAATACATATCGTCTGTGGTTATACTCTGTAGTTCTTTCCATTTTATATTTTCAGACCATGGTTTGTATCCTGTCGCCTATCAGGTTTCTTGGCATAGCAAATTTTATGTTTCATTATATTTATCACTAACTTTTTTCTCTGAAATTTTGGGCACGTGATTGAAATTGTATACTCATGGAATTCATGTCTGTGTATTGCAGGAAGTATATAATCAACAGAGAAGACATGGGGCTTGGGAAGGAAATGGACGGCTGCGGCCAGTTTATGAAGTATAGCATGTTCATCTCCAACTTCATCATTTTTGTGAGTAAAACTTAATAATGTGGCATTGTTTATGAATGATTCAATGAGAACAATTCAGATGGCATTGAATGTTAACTTATATGGAAGATCTGTTATCTATAATAAAACCCAAAATGATTTCTTCACTTCCTTTGAATGTTTTGGAAATGGCAGCATAGATAGCTATTAACCCATTTGCCTCTTAATTTTCCATGGATTTTCTGCCCTTCAAACCCTATTTAATTTTCTGAAAATTTTCAATTGAATATTATATTATTTTTGTGAAAATTAAAATTGATTATACATTAAATATTTCAAAACTTATTTTCACTCTTAAAAAAAGACTTGTGGTACAAATCATTGGAAAAGAAAAGAATAGCATTGGAACATATGTTCTAATGCTATATATATATATGCTCAATATTGAATTCCATCATAGAAGCAACAATAAACATGTTTATAACGTGACCGGCAAATCTCTGGCTCTTTACCGGTAGGCAGTGGCGAATCACCGGCGTTTAAAGGAATATGCAAAAAAACCATGAGCTTTTTTTTGCGTATTCCTTTAAGAAAAAGTACTGGTGAAATCCTTCAGATACTGGTCAAATTTCACCAGTAACTGGTGAGATCAATCATTTATTGGTCAATTTTCACCCGTATCTGGTGAGCACTCTTTAGTGACTGGTAAAGTCCATCAGTTATTGGTCAGTGTTTGCAAATTAGATACTTAAAAACATTCCCCAGCAACTGGTGAAATCCATCAGTTACTGGTCAGTTGCCACCAGTAATGCCCAGTTCACATGGTGCATTTTTCCTCGAGTGCTAGCTAGATGGATTTCATGCATACTACTAAGCAGGTGACAAAGGTGGCTGCTAGGCTGTCTTATCTGATGGTTATTGGTTCACATGTAGTGAGCTATCCTCCTTGCATACTCTTCTTAGAGCCTCAACACAAAGATGTTTATTGTGATAGTTCCGATTACGAACTGCATATAAACAAGTTTCATCTCTATATGCTTCGATAAGCACCACAACTTGATCCCTAGTCCATAGATTTGCACTCATTTTTAAACACAATATCGACCATACAATGCCATTAAAGGCAGAACCTTTATTTTGATCACGTGATGCAAAGCTGAACAATGATTGGCTGGCAACAATAGCCATCAGCAAAACATACAAGGGAAATAGCACTGGACCTAACCTCAAAATCAAGCAAGTTAGCCATTAGGGCAAACTGCAGCAGTCAGCATTTCCAACAAGCGAGCATGCATGGCACCCATCAGCACTCCACGCAAGAAATCCATCCAGGAAAAATGCACCGTGTGAACCGGGCATAACTGGCGAACACCCCTCAATGACTGGTGAGGTCCATTAGTTATTGGTCAGTTTTTGCTCAGTAGGTACTTACCAGCTCACTCCAGCAACTGGTGAAATCCATCAGTTACTGTTCAATTTTCACTAGCATCTGGTAACATCTTCCAGGGGCTAGAAATCCATCAGACACTCTTCAGCTTGCATACATCTCTTGTGTAGTCCTTTCAGTAACTGCTAGGAGCTACAGATATTACTAAACCCCAGTTTTTTCCTTCTGTTAAAATCACCTCACTTGCTTCTAAACTTAGTATTCACACCTCCAGTTTCAAGCATCTACCCATCAGTTACAGGTCAGCTTGCTTACCGGTTATTGACAAGAATATATTTGAGTCTCTTCACTTGAAAGCCACCTGTTGTCTATGTCATACACCCTATGTATGTAATATGCATTAGGCTAGCACATAGCTATGTGTTCCAAATACACATGGAATACATGACCAAGGAGATGTTACATCATTGAAGCTTCCACTCCATTTCAGTTATTTTTTTACAGTTATAACTAATTTCCTATGAGTTGAAAACAAAATTTTTGGAACATCAGATCAAATTTTAAAAATTTATCAACCTGCAGAGTTGTTTCCATATGTAGCAGCACAGTTTCAGTCACTCCCTTCTGCTTATCGCACATTGGTTCTCAGCATCACGGGAAAATTCTTATTTATCTCCCTTATAGTTGAAAGAATATAAGTTATGTATATTCATTATGGTCATGCTTATTTTTGGCCACAAAATGGTTATTGGGGAAATTTTTTAATGGCGCAAAATACCCCAGTTTCATTCTCTTAGTAAAGTTAATTATCACAAACACACTAATGCCAGTCAGCAGCTGTATGTATATAAGGGCTCCAAAATTCCTCTCCTTGATTGAAAAATGTGTCAGTTTGCTTATCAAAGGATGATAGGGTTTAGAGTAGGTAGTTAGTACAATCTGCATGTCATCATCATTATTAGTCAAAAATCCTAGGACTGGTTTGATGCAGCTTTCCACTTGATTCTTCTCTTGGCCAACTTTTTCAAACTGGCATAATTCTTCTCTTTAACATCCCTCACAACCTGTCCCATGTATCTCAATCTGCATGTATGCAGATTGTCTCAATCTCAATAATAATGTCAGATAATCTCAATCTGCGTGTATGATAACCAAAACTAGTGATATCCTGCAATATATACATATGCAACATCTACCCTGTACCTTTATTTCTTTTTCCATTTTCGTGATCAGTTTTTGGTGAATTTTCACCAGTAATTGGTCAATTTTCTCACCAGTAACAGGTAAGTGTTTCAACAAACTGATTAACTATTCATTAATTATTTACCAGTTAATTCATCAGTATTGATTAGTTTTTAGGTGCAATTTTTCTTGAGGGTTCTACTCAATTTTCTCTAAGAAATGAATAATTATCATCGTTGTCGATACATCATCATCATTCTAAGGTTTATACCTCTGTTAATAGGTTTATGGATTGTTCTTACTTGCTATTTCCACTTATGTACTCTTTCTAATCAATCTGCATTTCTTACATTGATCTCTTTTCGAATTTTTATATCTTAAACCTGCCCTTAAGTCACTCAGAATACTTATTCTTTTCACTTCATCCACATTTAATCAACTTTCTTCCCTGCATCACTCTTCAACATTCCATTTCCACTCAGATGTTCTCCATCCACTTCATTTGCCATTCTTTCTAATTCCTCTGATGAATCTCCTTTCAGCTCCTTCCAAGGTTAAGACTTGGTTGTAAACCTTTTTCTCCTTTCAGCTAATTCTCTTCATTCTTTTTCACTCCCCCATCTTCAATATCTACTATGTTCTTAATCATTTGGTTGTAATAACTAGATTAATGAATCATGCAACATCATGCTCCATTTAAGACTTTTCACCGGTTTTCTCTGTGTGTCTCTATTGAGGGACCTTATCATTAATTCCCCCTTTGTGAATACTTCTGTGGGAGTATGTGGCTTGTGGCCTAACTTTAATGAGTGATTGATTATCATCATAATGAAGTAAAACTTAATTCTTTCAGTTGCAATATGTTTAATTTGAATGGTTTCGATGCTCTAATGCCATCTTTAGGTTCAAATACAAAATATATGGTCCTCTATACATAGTTTAACAGAAGTTAGGGATAGGGGAGTAGGCTCACTATTTGAGGAACGTGCCTACGTTCACCTTCCCTCACCTTTGGTGAAGTAGTATAAAAGAAACCTTTTCTTCTGTATTTGTAGCTGAAGATGAAGTTGTAGCATTGAAACCAGTTGAGTAAAAAAATTTCTTGAGGAAGAACTAAGTTTTGTTTCACTTCATCACCCTTATTTGGGCATTAAAATTCTGGGTATAAACTTAACTAACTCATCCACAGTATGTAAGAGGTCCCTAATTAGTTAATCAGGTAAGTAATCTTAATGCTAGGTCCCTAAGAGTTAATTTTGGTTCTCTCATTTCAAACTACTGTGAAATGCATATGAAAATGTTACCTATAAAAAGAGAGATCAATCAGAAATCTTTCTCTTGGCCAAATTGCTTACTTTCATAAGATAATATTAACTCCAACATGCTCAAGATACCTCAGCCTAATCAAGGATATATCAGCTTCCTGTGTTTTCCTTTAATGCTCAGGATGCTGATCTATTGGATGTTGATAAAAATGGTTTTTATTAAAACATTGTTTTATAAAAAAATATATGAAATTGAGTCATGGAAAAAATTTAAATAAGGTGAAATATGCTTTAAGTATATGTATAGGATTTCAAACATCTGGTTCAAATGTTAGGCTTGTAAAAAATATTCTAAAAAGGGGTTTATCTTAACAAGAATTAGCTGTAAACTTTCTGGAAGGACAAAACATAAATGCTTTTAGAGCAAAAATGTTGAATTTTGTGATTACATTCCTACCATTCACAAAAGAAATTTCTTGTTTATATACATATAATATACACATATTTTTTTGCCTAGTTTTGAAAATATCTTTCTGATTGCAATTTAATCTAAGTGTTTTATTTATTCTGAAAATTCTTTTTTTTACAGGTTGGTGGAGTAGTTGTATTAGGAATCGGAATATGGACTCTGGTTGACAAGTCATTCATTAACGAGCTGTTAGGGACTAACTTGTTCGTGGGATCAATCTACATTCTGATAGTGACTGGAGCTATAATTGCTCTGATAGCCTTCTTTGGATGTTTAGGAGCTGTGAAAGAGGTCAAATGCTTGCTTCTCATGGTAAGTTTATATATGTTAAAGACTCTGGGAATATCATCTTCAATCATATTTTATTGATAAATAAAATGCTGATGACTGATATAGCATGATAGAATGAGATTGTTTTCGTTGTGAATTGTTTATCCTTTTTTTAAGTCTTATGATATTAATTACTGTCAGACTGCTTCAACGTAAAGTCCTTTTTTTTAACCCTGTTAATGCTAACCTTTCTTCTGGGCTACTTACTAGCGAGAAATGCTGAGGATAATTTAATAAAATGTAGCACCTTAGGAAAAAAATATAATGAAGCTATTGTTAATTAATATCCAAATGTGTTTCTTTTTACATTACTTAAGTTGAACTAACTAATAATGGCACAAAAAGTGGGACACAAAAAAAGTGCGGTGGGTCGATATATCGGCCCACAGCACTAAGAGGGTTAAATAGTTAATCAATTGGCTCTATGAAAAATTTTGTAATGAACTTATTGTTTTTTATGAACTATATTGAAAGCTCATTTGACATGGTCCAATTTATTGGCCAATAACTTGGGTTGAAAATTGTCAATAAGTTCTGCATGACACCACCAATATTGGGAACAATATTGACCTAACAATGCTCATATATCCTGCATGAATGTGCCACATCATATTAAAACGGAACATCGCTAGATGCTGCTTTATTGAATACAAGATAGAAGATGAAAATAAAAATATTATTTATTATTATAGGCATTAGAAGTGTCTATAAAATAAATTTCAATCTTAAAAATGCCCAGGAATAAATGCTGAAGAAGCAACATTGATACGTGTTGTTGTTTTGGTCGCTAGGATACTTGGAGGCAATGCTAACCTCTGATTGGAGATTGGCCAGTAGAAAATAGAATGTGTTTTAAAAATCCAATATTGGGCTAGAGATTGTTGGTGAGGTGGTATTCAGTGGGAAATTGGCATGTCAACCCTTAGAAAAAAATACTATGGAACTATATATAGTGATTATATATAGTTTTCTATAATCACTATGGCTATAGTCCTATAGTTATTTGGAACATAGTGATTATAGGACTATATATAGTGATTATATATAGTTTTCTATAATCACTATGGCTAAGGTATTTGGAACATACCCATGTAGTACAGATGGCTGGGCCAACGTTTGGTCATGAGGATTCCTATATTATTATTATTCTAGGTGCAGCGGTTGGCCAACCATTATTCGTATCCGTTTTGCCAACTGTTCCCCAAAGGAACAAAATTGAAAAAAAAGGAAAATGAGGGATCGTGATTCTCACTTACTGAATGATTAATATCTTTATCTCACATACTACTTATACCCCTACCTTACGACCTACACTAAACTACTTTGTATCCTATCAACCTTTGACATACGGCCTGACACATTTTCCAATTATGGTAATGAGACAGGGAGGCCATATATATACTGCTGCTGGCTGGCATTAAGTCGTTTGTGATTATTAACTTTACTCTAAGATTGAGACGGATAATTTGCACCGTTAAAGCATTTCCCTAATAACCATTTTGTGGCTAAAATTAAGCATGACCATTATAAATATACGTCTCTGATATTCTTTGAACTCTAGGAGAGATAAATAAGAGTTTCCTCCATAATGCTGAGAACCTGTTTTCCGGCGAGCACACCAGATTTTTCTCTAAGTCCGATACCGTCTACGAGGGACTGAGGAAAATCATACAATCATGGATATCCATTTGAATGGATATAAGATGAATGTGACATTTGAATCCATATGAGATGAATAAAAAATAAAATGTTCAGAATGTTTTGCTTTTAAGATACATAATTTGAAACCTCTCCTATAGACAGCATGGTCCAGGAGAATATGTCTGTATATGAGAGGTCTATGTAAGTTATGTATGTATAAACTATAGAACTGTATCCTTTAGTGATTATAGGAATATACCCTATAGTGATTATAGGACTATAGAACTATACCCCATAGTGATTATAGGACTATAGAACTATACCCCATAGTGATTATAGGACTATAGAACTATACCCCATAGTGATTATAGGACTATAGAACTATACCCTATAGTGATTATAGAAATTTCTATAGTGATTATAGGACTATAGAACTATACCCCATAGTGATTATAGGACTATAGAACTATACCCTATAGTGATTATAGAAATTTCTATAGTGATTATAGAAATTTCTATAGTGATTATAGAATTCCTATAATCACTATATATAGTTCTATAGTATTTTTTTCTTAGGGAAGTGGCACACAATCCAATTTCCAATGGATTGGCCAATAAATTGGACTGTGTCAAACACACTTAAGTGTTATTTGTAAAAGTATTTTATTTTATCTGCTGCTAACCCTTTTATTCATGTAAAAATACAGCATTGACATTTAATTTATTGTATAATATAACAGTTTAATCATTTTTTCTTTGAAAGTTATGAATCCTTTCATGTTTCACTACGTAAAATGTTGAAAATTATGATATTATTAAATTTTCCAACCCATGCATAATGAATGATAGAATAAAATTGGTTTCCACAATTGTTTATCTCACACTACAACCATTTCTACGATTAACGTCATCATCAGGCACAAATTACAGAAATGTTGTCACTTATACACAGTTGAGGTTGGTGGGGGTGGGAGAGGTTTTCTGCTCATAAGGTGTGAGGGGGGAGGGAGGTAGGTGGAAAAGAAGGTGGTTGGGTCGGGGGAGGGAGAGGGGAGAGATGGGAGTGGGGTGGAAGTAGAGCCTTCAGTGCAATCACCAGTGGGTGGTGGGAAAGGATTCAGCCATTGAAGATAGTGGAACACAGAGGCATGGAGGAGGGGGGCTAATGGTACAGAGAGAGATTGATGAGGGGAAGCGGGAGGCATACAAAAGGTTTTACAATTTTGCAATCAGTCTGCACACATTTCAGAATTTCCACTTGCTCTAGAGGGTCTAGCTGGGGACCTTTCCTTTCAAAATGTAATAATTCCGGGGGCAAATCACTTCCATTACCGTTGTCCAAAAGATGCTTGGCAAAGTTTGAGTTTAAATCTTGTTGTTTGAAACATTCAACGTGCTCTTTCACCCTCTCCTGGAACTTCCTTCCCATTTGGCTGATATAAATCGATGAGCACTCACTCTAGAACAGAGAGAGGCTGAGGAGGGGGGAGTGGGAGGCATACAAAATACCAAGTTTATTCTAACATTCATTATGCATGAAAACAAATTCCATAAAGTCTAGGTAACGTGTGAAACCATCAATTTTGATTCCACCTTAATGTGGTGCAAGTTTTGTGCTGAAAACTATATATTTATATGTTTTTATAAGGCACTTTTCTAAAATAATCATAGTATTGACTCCTCCTTAGGTTTTAGGGTTAGGTTTTTAATTATATGTGTTTGACATTTTTATTTGTAGATGATGTCATCTCATGCTTATGGGCATCTTATACATAAGGGTGCAATACAGAACTAGGAAGTGGAGGTTTTAACTTTACATTTAGTTAAAGGCTATGACTGTTTGGACTGTACACTGATACAAGTTTGCAGATCATTATTTTGATCATAATAGCAGACCATGTGGTGTCTGCTATGTACATGCCTTAATGTATGCTGATTTTTAATTGATAAGCTTAGTTGTAGACTAATTGAATCTGAATTATACCATATTTTTTGCATATAAAATTAGGATTGTCATGAATTAAGTTTACAGAATTTGCCAAATACAGTCAGTGTTAGGTTTGGCGTGGAGATTACTAACATTGAGTTTATAGCAGCATAATGTTGGTAAACTGAATCCCAAATATCTAGTTGTTAATATTAATTTAAATTTCCCTTCATCTACTGTATTTGTTTAGGGCATTTGGTAAAAGATAGCATCTCAGTTTTTCTATAAAATGTATTGGCAGTGATGGAAGTTTTATTTATTTTAAAAAATATTACAAAATAAATAACTAACTTGCTCAACTAACTACCTAAAGATAAAATTAAATTAAAAATATATCTTGGAAAAATTGAATGGTTTATCTTATTTCCCATGCATCTTATACACATCAACAGGCCTGGCTTTAAGTCCTGGGCAACTTCCCAGGGCACCGCAAAGGTGCACATCCAACACATCAATCACCGTATTTATGTGAAATGCATTTGATATTGCAAAACTTGATCAAATTGTGGTCTGGTTCTGTCTAAAGAGATGTTTTACTGATCACAAATGCATTGATAACTTTGCTAAAGTTTCACTCTGATCAATTTCCTTTCCAGTATTTCATCATTGTGTTCATCATATTCATTGTGATGCTAGTTGGTGGAATCTTGGGCTATGTGTACCGGGAGAAAGCAAGGTCAGCCATGGAGCAGGAAATGCAGAGGTCCCTCCGTCTCTATGGTGACAAGCAGAGCATTCGAGAAGCTTGGGATGAAACTCAGGAACAGGTAAATTAGTAGCACTTTGACCATGGTGCAAATATGTCTACACATGATTTTATAGTGCTCACTTAGGATATTCTAGGAATCAAAGACATTAGTAATGGTACAAATATGACTGCTGAATACCCCTATCTTCAATTAAATGAAAGGTATTTTCAAAACCTTTCATCTTGCATCAGAAACAATTTTTGAAGATTTTCATGATATTGTGTTGAATTTGAAGAATTTTTATTTTAATTTAAATTGTATTCTTTATTTCATAACTATAATAACATGTATCTATTGCAAGAATCTATCTTTGTAACTTATCTTCATGAGCATTTACCAATGGGTTTGTATATAGTTTCCTACTTTATTTACCCTTCCTAACCAAGCCACTTGTCCTACAATAAATTCCCATTTAAATATTTGGAACTTCTATATGTCTTTACATCATCAAAAATAGCTTTTCTTTCAATCTTTTTTTGCGTTTACCCAACAATCTGTAGCTATCAACATTCAAACCTTCCTCCATACACTTTTGTAACCCCTACTTGAATTTCTCCAACCCATCTCCCTTCCTCTTTCTTATTATGCATAATCCCTCTTCATTGCTCTTCCTATTATTTAATGGCTCAAGTAATCGGGGTTTTATTGTGCATATATATAGTTTCAAGAATTTTCTTGCTATCTCTCCCTGATCCAGAGGATAAGTCATTATGAGAATATAAGACGTAACACACTCAATGAGGATACCTTCCATCCACATCACAGGGTAGCGCGGCATGGCTTAAATTACATTGAGTGTGTTAGGTAAAGCTACAAATCTGTCCACTGAATGCCCCTATTTGTGTTGAAATGAAAGGTATTTTCAAAACCTCATCTCTTGTGTTGCAAACAATTATGAAAGATTCTGCTTTGAATTTGAACAACAATAATACCTTATCACTACCCAGTAGATAACTATAAAATCAGGTGGTCACCATTTATGTATTGTCGTGGAAGTCAAATTTAATTACAAGATATGAGTAAATTTCATAAGAAAAGTGGACAAAAAGTGCAATATTTATGCTATCTTAATTTGTGCAATTAATTTTATTTATTTATTACATTAGTTTTGATTACATTAAATAAAAATGGAGTAGTTAGAAATTTTTAAATGTGTATCTTTGGAACAGTACCTATCTAAAAATGTTGGTCTGTAATTAAAAAGAGGCTTCAATCTTTTATTCTTTGCTAAGGAAGCTTCATATAGCTTGATATGGTACAATTATTGCATTATGTTGAGTGCAATTGTTTTTCAAATCGGAAATGATGCATTATCAACCATATCTTAATAAATATTTTTCTTTCAGCTGCATTGCTGTGGAATTGTGAGCTACTCTGATTGGAAGAACAATATCCCAGAAAGTTGTTGCAAATACATTAGCGGGGACAGAACCAATGGAAAGGTATGTGTTTTTGCTGTCTAATCTTAACAGAACACAAATTGAAGCGAGTTGTTATATTGGATTTCTTATCTCGTGAAAAATCAAGACTCACCATTCATAGATATATTGGTGGGAACCGACACCTTTTATTTTCGTCATTCATTCATTTACAAGATGCTAGCCCCAGAGGGCAGCACATCTCCCCTTACTCTAGCAGGACATTTGGTTAGTTTTTGTTACCATATCAACAGTATGTCATGACTAGTTAACTTTTGTTTCACTTATGTAATTTTTGGCATTCATGCTTGTCATGCTTTAGTTATATATCCATTTATGAATTCAGAAATATTTTGAAAATACAGATAACATACCACACATTATTTCTATGATGGAGGTGAGGATTTTTATTTGAATCTCAGCAGTTTTTTTAATGAATCGTAATTGAAATAAAAAACAATTTTTACTAGCATCATTTTAACAATAATTTCTTGTAATTAATGCACTTGCATAGGCCTGTCCTGTTAGCGGCTTCTAAATATATTCTTATTTATTCAATGCAGAACATATGTTATGACTAGACAGGTATCATGCCAATGGTCGTTTAATAAAACTTTTCACATTTGGAATCCTTTTCATATTGTTGAGGTATTACTCATTTAAAAGGTTTTAGTTTAAGATTAAAACCTTTTGGTAACGTCCCTGGTAGTTTAACAACAGCTGGTTTATTTTATAATCCTTTGCACTTGAATTTCTCATACACCCTTAAATACAGTGCACTCAGACTTTAATTTAAACCCTTTTGCTGTGACATTCAGGGATGTCCTTAAATTTCCTTATAGCCTTTGAGTGTGACTAGCGGGGATTTCTACAGGCCTACAAAGACTTTTACCTTGTTCATAATATACTGTAAAGCTTCTACATTTTTTAAATAGCCTCTATGTATTTGTTTGTGCTGTCCTCTTTGCAGAAATTAAGGCAAACTACGCCTATGCATGGTGCTATAGTACAGCTGTACCCTGCAGGAAGCACATTTGATTTTTAGGGATAATTGTCATTGTTCCCGAACTTGGGTTTCCTTAGATGTCAAGCTCCACCTGACATTCAAGTTCAAATGGTTGAAAACATAATGAATTTAAGTCATTTATGCTATGTTCTGGTAAATAAAAACTGCAGTTTCATATGAGTGCAATTACCTTGTAGAAATTCCCATGCCAGAGTGCTCCAAACCCATTGAGCATCTACACAGAGGGTTGCCTGAATGCCACAGAGAGGTTTGTCAGGGACCATGCAGCTATCATTGGGGGTGCTGGCATTGGTGTTGCTTGCATAATGGTGAGTAACACACTCTCTGGTGCTAAATTTATAATTTAATGTGATCTAGTAAATATGATTCATGGATATCATCCCGGGTCACACTGTTTTTAAAATTAAGGAGAAAGTGATATTTAAATATACTTTTTAGTTTATTTGAATTTCACTGTGATATTTGTTATAACTACTATAGTAGTCATTTTAGCAATATGATTTATATTATTTTGTTTAGAAGAAATCTGAACATATATTGTCGAATTATAATACAATGTATCTCATGTACGTACCATGCTAAAAAAGTATCGAATTACCATAATATAATAGGGGAAAAATGCATTTTTTTTACACTTTTATGTTTTGCTATCATTGATATGGATACATAAAGTTTCATAAATCTGAGCATAGACAAAAATCGCCACAGCCATCTTAAGTGAAAAAAATAATTCCTTGTTGACTTTTGACTGATGAAATCAATGGAGGTGCTGGAAAGACTAGACTGCCTCAAGAAATGGAATTATATGTACTTGATGAGCACTGGAGCACTGGCAGGCAATATCAACCCATTTCCACCCAGAAAAATCTCGGTTTGCGATTTTGAAGATTTTTTGGTATTTTACTCATATGGTCACCTTAAGTACTGATGCAAAATATTTTAGTTATATATAAAGTCGTTTCCACAGAATGACCCTTAGCCATATGGCTATGCTGGGCAATAATGGGGTCAATATCTTGCGTGCTGGGATTTACAGATGTATGTCCAAAAAATATAATGAAAGGTCTGTGCAAACATAGTTTGGTATTTAGAGGCAAGTAAAACATTACAGTTTCCATACAAATCTTTAATTTCTTCAATTAATTGCATCTGATGGAAAAATAATAAGAACGTTAGTCTTTTGTTACCAGGACAGTGGTAAGATAACTTTTTACTCATATGCCTAAATTTGATGGAATATTTTGCGAAACTGAACGTACACAAAATAAGTCTTCCACTGAGCTACTTTAGATACAATAATAACAGTATATTTATAGGAACTATGTCTCAGTACAGGCCTTAGAAATACACCTATTTCTAAGGCCTGTTCTGAGACATAGGCCTAGGCTTATGACAACATCCTACTATCACATTTAAGCTTGTTTGTTTGAAAAAAGTAGTGATCAAGATTAACTTATGTACATCTCACTACAAAAACTTCCGCAACTTGAGCAATAAAATACATCGAAAATGTTTGTCTCAGAACTGGCTCAATATATAGGCACTTTTAGTAAAATGGAATGTAAAAGTGAAATAAATGTCTAACGCCAGAAACTCTTAAGTTATCTTTTAAAAACACATGCATTAAGAAATGCATTTCCCAAGTTTTTGCGCAGCAGTTTAGCATTACTTCGTATGATAACTTTGAAGCACAGAATGCAGAGTCCAAGGAGGCATTTAGAACTAGAATTTCACCCTAGGCTTCTGTAGTAGTCGCCAGCCGCGAGTTGGAATCACCAACCGTCAAACTACGGACAGGTCCCTGACTTTCTGTTTTATATCGCACAAAGTGAGTCTGCTGAATGGTATGTAGAATTTTAGATTTTGGCTCATTTCTGCCTGCTTTGTGACTCATATACAAGCGTTGAGAACACTTGCACCAAGCAGCCAAAACAAATAATGGCCACCATCATTTTCAGCACCATAAATAGGAATATCTTGGCCCATCAAGTCACTTCCATCCATTCCGCGGTTGTACCTTTCAGTGAGATGTGGTTTCTGTGCAATTGTGTCTTTTTGTCCTTTTTTCAGTGGTGTCTTTGTTCCTTACTCTTTTTCATGGTTGCAGATGTTTCTCTTTTGAAATGAGAGTTTAGTTTTTTTTTCCTTTTCTCCAAGCTTCATGTTCATAATTTACGACTCCAGAGTTTGCACCACCAGAAACGTGGTCTGGGTCATCTTCCTCTTTTTATTCAGCAAATTTTGCAAACTGGAATGAAGCGTGAACCTGATGACCTGAGAGATTATCAGCAAATCCACCTGTATCTTCATCACCGAATTCTTTGCCTGAAATGCTCCTTATTTCTGGATGTTTGATGTAAAGGCCTTGTATCCTCCGAAATTTCTAAGATATCTCGAACTGTCAGATTCATAGGAGAAAAACGAGAAACCAATATATATATATATATTTCTACATAAATATCGTTAGTTATTTATTTAAACACATTAACCACAGTTAAAAATGCTTAAAATCCGGTAACTCTGATGAAACAAATGGATTTGGCAACTTGCGCGAAATGACCCCGTAACCTCCCAGCATAGCCATATGGATACGGCGGTATTTACTCTAATACAAAAATCGTACTATGAAACAATTACGCAAAGGAAAGTGAGCACATAACACCCCTATCCTTTAGAAACAAAGGAAACCTATTTTTAGTTCACAACCACAGAATGCGCAGCAAAAAGTTACACACTTACCTCCAGCTGGCATCCATTTTGCTCCTCTGACGCGCACACGATATTTCACGCACCTAGATTCCCACCCCGACCAGCTTCCAAAACAAAATAACACATGGATCTGGTGATCACAACCTTCAACTATGCAGTTACACAAGTTTATTAGGATAAAGTTCACAGTTCATCCTACAGAGTGTCATACACTCGGTGCATCAGGGTGTAGCCATATGGCTAAAGTGGGTGGAAATGTGTTAACAAATTACAAACTTTGTGAAAGGTAATTGCATGATTAGTGGATTTAGAAAATAGAAAAGTGGCATATATTACATATTTTCTTAATATTAAGCCTGATTTCAGTGGTGTAGCTGTGTGCATTTTGACCTGGGTTCAAGGAACAAGGGAGGGTGGGAGGGGCAGAAAAATGGGGACTCTGCACCCCTGAGTCTTGGTAAATAGGGCCTAAAATTCATGAATTTAATGCCTACCTATTTACTAAAGTGACCAATTTAAAGTGTATCTGTCTAGTCTATCAAAATAAACCTATAAGTTCATCAATTATACAACTTTTTCTTATATTTTATTTATCTACCGCAAGTCTACAGGGCCCCCGTGAGGTCACATCCCTTAGCACTATCGATGCTATGCCACCGCCTCCTTTAGTAAAATAAAGTAATTAATAGTTTTCTCCATTACTGGAAAATTGCCAACAAAATCTCTCTTTTTATTTAAAGGTAGAAAATTTCCATTAAAACGTACATTTCACCATAGAATAGATGTCTGTACACTTATTTTTAGCTTACCCTACCATATTTTGCACATTATTTATGCATTGAGCATTACCACTGCTATAATATATGCATGTATTGATGTACTACCATAAAGTTAGTATATGTCTCTATGATACTACTCATTGAATCTTGAGACCTTACATGAAATCCCAGATTATTGCCAAAAACATGATCATACCAGTCTACATCTCCAGCATTGAATTGTCAGTTTGTTTTTGGTTATTACGTTGAACTCTTTTTGTGGTAAAAATTAACCGTGATAATGACTCAATTACTTCTTTTTAAGGAGTCATCCATTATAATCTCTTATTGATAAGTAGATTGATTACCATTCCAAACAGTTTTTTCTTACATAATCTAGTAGTTTTAAAATTTATACCCCATAGTTTTATCTGTCACATCTGAGGTTAGGAAATAGGTATTCTGTTATATTAGGTTAGAAAATCTGTTGTTACCTGAGATATGGAAATATTACTTATATACCTGCAATATTCACAAAAGGCTGGTGTGATTCTGATTGATCAGATGCTGACTGATCTGTTGGCAACATTAGGATAATTACAAAAAGTTTATGCCGTGGGGTGATGGTAAATTGTTAAGGATCTGTTCCATGAATACAGACGATTAATGACTAAAAGTCTGCGATTCTAGTCTGCATGTTCATAGCAAAAAATGCTGTAGTTTGGATGTTAAAAAATCCCATTTAAAAGGAAGTGAATGGCCGGTCCCCTAAAACTCATTTTAAGTGAGTTTTACTGTATTTTCTGAAAATATGGAATTAAGCGATTGCTGTTTTAGAGAGTTAGTAGAATTGGTCCTCCTCTTATTTTGGTCTTATGATGTGGGGATAAAATGTATATTAATGAATGTAAGGCCTGTGTAATTTGCTTGTGGCTGTGTATGAATTATGCAGCAGAAGGCATTTAACATTGATAGCAATTCAAGCAGCCTTATTTCTGAAAATTTTAAATTAATCTTTCCCCCTACATTGACCTACTAAACTCCAGAAGTTTAACATCTTAGGCAAGTTTTATTCCCACTTGTGAGTAGTTGCAGCTTATGAAAAATGCATCATCATCATAGGTCAACAATCCTAGGATTGGTTTGACGCAGATGTCCACTCGATTCTTCTATCCACCAACCTCTTCATATTAATGTAATTCTTCTCTTTCACATCCTTCACAGCTTGCTCCATATATCTCATATGAGGCCTGCCTTTTCCATTCATCTCCATTACTTTTCCCTCCACAATTGTCTTCGTTAGGCCATCATGTCTTAAGATATGGCCGATTAAGTTGTCCTGTCTTCCTTTTAGGGTTGTCAGTAGACAACTCTTTTCTCCCACTCTTCTTAAGTGCATAGTTGATGTATTTATTATCTTTGAACAATATAGTGTACAATTTTTTCTGGTCCGCATGGCCATATGTAGTTGAGATTTGCTGTGACCTAAAGGCAATTGTTGCATCATTTGTTACCTAATGAAAGCTGGTGTCATATCATAAATCTAAAGTATAACACATTTAAAAGAAAAACTTTATCAGGTATGCTGGTGGAGCATGACACTCACATTAAGTTGCAGTGTAGAAACACAAGCATTTATTGAAAAATCCTTTCGTGATACATTTCTTTAATTGAAATTAATTATATCTTAGGCAGTCCAGTGAGTTGAACGATTTCTCATTACTGGAGTTTTATAAGGTCAATGTCATGTAGTGTTAAGACTATTTGCTATCAGTTTTTGGCTATGCAGCGTCAGTTTACTGTATACCTAATATCTATCCTTTAAATTAGCTCTAATATTATTTAATGTTTGGAAATGGTATTTCAATGTTCTCATCAGTAATATATGCTGTCATGCAAGTTCTTTAAATTTTCCTCTTAATGTTGCCAACACTAAAATGCATCTCAGGTAAATGCTAAAACGCCTTGATGTAATTGTTTGTTAGTACAGAATACAAAATTCAATTTTCCACTGAAATAAAAAAATTAAGTGACGTAGGTTTAATAAAACTTAGGTTGCATTATTATTATCATGTGATGATGATTAAGTACATCTAAACCGAGGTTGCTATTACATTTTTTTTATCTCAGTGGAAAATTGCATTTTGCATTCTGTAATATGTTGGACTTCCACATAATATCGCCTGATACCTCTATTTTCATATTGTTTCTTAAAGCATCTTGGAAGACCCTGGAAAATTTTGACTGATATTCTTTGGGAGTGAGAAATTTAATTTATTCCTTCCCATCTGTTGTTATGATAAATGAATCACGTACCAACTTTTATTTCAGCCTTGTTTTTAGGATGGACTCTATCCAAAGAAGGTTTTTTCAATGCTATATTGTCTTCCTAAGAATGTTGGTACAAAAATAATAAGTATTTTGATAAATATCACTTGGAATGAACCTGTTTCTTGCAGATATCAAGTGAAATATCCATGGACTATCATCCTAAATTATTCTTATGTAATGTACCATACATTTTATAAGTGATATGTCATGTTTGTATTTTTTGAATTTTCATGTATACCTAATTGGTAATCCATTAGGTAAATTAACTACTTTGATGTGCATTTAATAATTTGAAAACTTCTTTTTGTGTGCTTTTCAGCTTCTTGGGATGATATTCTCATGTGCATTATTCAAGATGATAGAATAAAGTCGATGACATTCATCAAGACATAGCATCAGGAGTTTTGAGTTCTTGTGTTGGAAAAAAAGGAATAAAATGAGGGTTGATAAGCTATCAACTCCAATGTGGAGAAGGGACTCTTTTCATTAAATTCATTTCACTAAGTGAAACCACTCATCAAACATTTGTAAAGCATATTTGTCCATTTTTTTGTAAGATTAGCTTAACTTAATTTTATTGGCTTTGTGAACAAGTTTATATTTGTTTGTGTATTTTTCAAGTGTTTATGAAAATATATGAGCGAGAATAATTTTCTCATACTTTTCCTGGCTCATCACAGATTTTATGGTGCACAGTTTTTTAGTGTTTGCACAACACTTAAATCAAGAAGTTACTATTAATCCTTAAAGGAGACTACTGTAATAATCTGAAGCTATGAGTGTGTTTATTAAGGCATAATATCCCATAAGATTACTGGAATGTATTCATGCCAAAGATCTCTTTGATCCCCTTGCAGAAGTGTACTTGAGTATAAAATTAAGAAATAATCATTTAGTTTTTTATGTTAGTTGCATTTTCAAAGGAGTATGCAGGCATTCTGATATGATTGAAACTTCCAATGTTGTCATGAAGTTGACTGCATCTTGTAGAGCTGCCAAATTTTTAAAAATTATTCACTACATACAGACAGGAATTTATTCATTTTTATGTAATTCTTAGCAGAATGTTGAGAAGAATTGATGAAACTTTGGGCAGTACTGCCACGTGAAGTAGAAGACAAATGTTCAGTTTTGGCAGTTTCAGAGAATTTGGCTTTACCTTCACAGATTGGTTAAGTGATATGTCAGAGGTGTTTTAAAAAATGATTACCAATACTGGGATTCAATGTATGATTACAAAGAACAACAAAGCAATTTCAAAATAATGAATTGTGAGTTCATGTACTAATGTACAAAATACCATATTTCATAATTATATGTGAACCAGAGTAAGGAAGTCTCTCCTAACAAAGCTCTTAAAATTCACCAGTCATTGAGTGCCAGATATGCTTCCCGAGAGAGATTTAGTCCCATACCTATTTTTGATTTAAGCATTGCTGCCCAGCAAGTTCTCTTTTTGAGATCAAGGACATTTGGAGAAGCTGAATACTGTTCCCACAGATGAAGATGTTGGTTAATGTCAAATTTTGATGTTTTAAGAAAATTTGTTTATGATGTCATTGGGACAAAAGCAGGCTATTTGTGTCTTATGCATGGGCAACTTCTTTCTGAATTTGCTTCCTTATGCTCATTTTAATCTCATGGTTAGAATAGTAAAGGAATTAAATTATTTTGATACAGTTTGTACTTGTTATGTCACAAAAATTAACATTCTTCATTATTATACATTTCCTGTATTATGAATTTTTGAGGCAATAAATGTTTTTCAATATTTTAACTTCACCTCACATTTAATTTATTAATATTGCAGGTATCCATTATTTTGTGAGAGTGAAGGAGCTTTTAACTTCCTTTACTCTCATCAAACTTCTGATGATGACGACTTTATTGCTTACTTTTGTGCAATCGCTGTAAACTAAACAAATATGATGAATAAGAATGATCACAAGTGGAGTGGTCATAAAAGTAGGTAAATAAGGTAGCAAACAAGTATGAATGACTTTGTGGGATGGGTAAGTGGTAACCATTAAACACAAAAACCTGCAGACGCATAAGGATATCAGGGTTGCAAGTGCAACTCGCTGTGAATGTAGAGTGCGGTGTGGAAATATGTTGCTGAAGTGCATCAACTTCGCGACACAACGCGTACAACACGTCACGGGGGCACTGAGTTCGTGAAGCCTTCCAGCACGACTCTGTCTCGGTGAGTGGGACAGACACGGTGGTGCGGGGGGATCGTAATTTCCAGGGAACCTTGTAAGATCCAATTAAACTTTCATTTACAAGCAGAGATCATTTAATGTCTAGCCATTCATTTCGGTCACTCTGCCCTGCTACACTGTCCATAGATTCTCTATTGTCTTTTCGGAAATTTACAATACTTCGTCTATGAACTATGACTACAGTATCAGAAAATCTGTGTTGTGAAATTTGTTCGGCAATAGCTACTTCATCAATAAAACTCTTGTTCATCTCACCTAGCATTGAAATAATATCAACTATGTATATTCATATCATTCATGTAAGAAACTTGCTCGCTAACCTTGTTGAGTGAATTTCATAACCGATGGGGTCATTACTTGGCAAGCCCTATCCTTAACTCGATTGAAATTTGGGTTGGACACTGACCTTGGTTGAGAACTATTCAATTCACTTTTATTCGTAATCAGCAGTCGTGTTAACAAATGGCTGTAACCAGCGTAATAGTCTTCACCCATGGTTAATACACAAACACAGTAATTTCCCACAAGGCATACCTACTAACTCGTTTCGTCCACGCTCTACGTCATAGCCATGAAATTACTTAAACAAAACAGAAACGAAAGTGGACCCGTACGTACGTACGAGTGGTACGAGGTCGACGTACTCGCATTTGTTATATTTAGTTAATCTTAAACTACAAGAACTTCATCTACGTGGTTGTAGCAAGCAACGGTCACATATAAAGGTATTCATATATTGTTTGTGGGCAGGAGAAATCTCTATATACTTAATGCCTAAATGTAATGGGTAAACTGGTTGATCCTTCTCGTTGAATGTTGCCATAGTTACCATTGGATTTTTTCGTAACAGCATGTTCGTGCTGATGCCTTACTTACATATATTTCGTGGGATACTTGGGAATTTTATGGTGACAATATTTATCCGTGAAAATTAATTGAGATATCTAGGGACATGGACACGTTCGAGATAAGAGGAGGAATTCCAACTTTAGTGAGGATTTGAAGTTTTTTCACACAACCGCATGTAATTTACTTCTCAGTGACTTGTATGAAGATTTCTACATCACAATATTCTACCTTCAGGTTCGTTTACAGAGGACGGGACCTTCACCATCGGGTTCATTAACGGCCATAGACCTGTCCAAAATATTTCATCCGTCGAGGTCCAATGCACCAGCATTGTCGGCGTTCCAGCAATTTTTTGAATTTAGTACCTTTTTTGCGGCATCTGTAAACTTAGTAAGTAATTTTGAATTTGGGTTGGCTCGTATTCTCGTAGCACAACTTTTCTCGAAGGCAGTTTGGGCATTACTTCATCCGTATCTACCTTTAATGTTACTTATTTAACAATAAGTTCCTTGCACGCAAACTCGAGGGTGACTGGTTGGTTGGTTATTCAGGGGAGGCAACCGACAGCTGAGGTCGTTTGCGCCATTTAGGATAGGTGGGTAATTGGGTAATGGTGAGTGTTTTCAGGGAACAGAAGAATGGTGGAGAGAAACCCGGAGACGGCATTAGCCTACTCTTAACGAAAGGCGTCAAGGGGACCACGGCTTAACGTCCCATCCGACGGACGGAGTACTGAACTTGAAATGCCCTCCACTAGGCACTCAAGTGGGGACCGGTTCTCCGCCACTGCCGGGAATCGAATCGAGGGTGACTGGCAGGGGGTGAATAACCAACAAACATGCCCTGGGTACATGCACCAATAGAAAATTTCATAAGGGATAAAGTTACTTGTTAGTATCACGTGGGACAGATATTGCTATGCGTAATTTGGGTTCAAAATCAAGAAGTCCAAATCACACGTATGCGCTTAAAATTCAGGATATGTGGAGGTGTCTTAAAAGTGTGTGCAGGCATGTATAAAGCCTAAAAACTTCATTGACTATTCTAATTATCTCTTCGGTAAATTACTACGTATTATTACAACCAAACTGCCTTGTAACTTGGAAAGAATTACAATTTAAGAAAAAAATATTTTATTATAATTTCATCTTTTTGATTTAACCTACCGCAGTGCGCTGTGGCTTTTCGTTTATTTTTAACATCTTCAGTAAAGGCATGGGTCATTTATGCATGTTATTAATTAATTACCCTATCTCTGTCTACATCATTTTATTCATCAATATTTTTAGCTTGGTATTAATGTTGGATACCGATATTTAAAATGTCTTACGTGGTAAATTGCCGTTTATGGAGCAGCCGAAATTTAAATAATAATTAGGTGTCTCGTATTTCCGGAAGGAATTTCAGGGTAACAATTCATATTTCATTGCGTATTTTCATTCTCCATAGAGTAAATAACTGTATGAATTCAGGGTACAAGGCCTTAGCCCATCCACTCCAGGTTATGCAAACACGATCACGAGACATTTTCTAGTGGCGGCATTTCTCGGAATCATACGGTAGATAATTAGCTTCTTGCATGGATTCCAGCAATTCACGCAGCTGCAGGAAAACTAATATCTCTTGATACAAATCCTTAGTAGTATTTTATCCAATGGGCAAGTATGTTTGTGCTTAGCGGTAAGATCAAGTGCGCGATGTTGATTCCCTAGGAATTTTGAATCTAAGGGAAGTAAGTATGAGACATATTCAGAAGGAGAAGTTACTCCTGCTCCTTTAGTGTTTGCTACCGTTAATCCATTTATTTGCTGCACACTTCATGTAACGGATAGATTTTGGTATAAGTATTAGGATAAGGCAATGGACGTGGAGGAGCAAGGTGAGAGGAAGTCTTTAATTCTAGCAGGTTGGAGATAAAGTATACAGTAGACCCTCGTTTTACGATATTAATCCGTTCTGGGGGACCGATCGTAAAGCGAATTCCATCGTATGTTAAATCGGCATTATTTCCGAACGAGGAATCGGTTTAAAGAGCATCAGCACCATTCCATTCAGTGTACGCGACAGAGCCAATGCATACAAAATACCCTGGATTAAAATTGAGAGATGTCATGTCTCTGATCTTTCACCAGACATGAGATTAAGTCATGAGAGATTTCTAGTTGGTTGTCTTTCCCAATATTTTCGTTTATCTGAGACCTAAACTCAGTTGCCTCCTTCTGAACCGCAATTCGAAAATCCGTCTCTTTCATCCTCACGTCATCCAAGGATAAAGAATCGGAAGATCCTGCACTCAAAACATCAACTTGATCGTCACTTAATATAAGAGTATTATCGTCCTCGACGACGTAATTTTTAGCCTGTCCTCCACAATTCCTAAATTTATTACTGGTGGAGTTTAACTGACTCTCTCTGCCCTAACTCATTTTAATTTTTCGCTCATCAAATGAAATACTTGTTCCATAGCGAACCATAAAATCGAGGCCCAGAATACCATCATACCGCGTATTGCCTAGATCTACAAGTAACGCGTCGTGTGGATATGGGTTGCCGTCTATACAGAATGATACATAACTCTGCCCAAGAATTGGCAGGGGGTGACCAGATGCGCTACGAACCCGAGATTGATATTCCGAAATTATTAACTTATTTAAGTGGAAATTTTCTCCCATGAATAATTGTGACGGCGGCCCCAGTATCCACAAGAAACTGATACTCTTTCCCTAATACATCTACTGATATGGTCCACCCATTTTCTGGTGATACTGCCAGAATTAATTCGTCCCCGACCCCTCGGTCGGGGTCACACCGTTTCCCGTGCCTTGCGACATTTCTCGCGTTGGGCACCGTATGGGAAGATGTCCACTTTTGCGACAGAGGCCGCAAAGCATGAGAGGGCATTCCCTAGCGGTGTGATTTTTGTTGCCGCAAGTGAAGCATTCATCCCTTCTATTTCCATCCCTTGAGCGTACATTCCCTCTATTTACATCCCTTGAGCTTACATCCCTTCTGTTAACATCCACATCTCTGCATTCCCGTGCAAAATGCCCTGGCCTACCGCATCGAAAACACACTCGAGGAGCGAGCGACCTTTCCTCTCGCCTTTCAGGGCTGCATTGCGTGGACCCGTCCGTCCGGGCGTCTTATCGGCTCGTGTGGGTGTGGAAAATGAGGGGTTTGTATGAGGCCGTCCCAATGACAGCCACACAGGACGGGGTTGGAGAGACATAGCGTCAGAATAGTATGGTGCTTGGAATTCTCTATTGACACCGTAGTGCCTAACGCTAGCTTCTTCCACGATGGCATAACTTTCCGCTTCAATAATGCTTTTTGGGTTCCGTACCATCACAAATCTGCCTATTTCTTCTCGTAATCCTGTTAGGAATTGAGCTAACAATCGGCCATCAAACATTTTCCTACAAATCTCCGAATCCGGTTCGCCCAATGCCTCGCGCAGCTTACGAGCAATATTCCGTAATCGTGTCGAGTATTCAGAAACACATTCAATTGGTTTTTGGACACACGTACTGAACATTCTTTCCAGAACTATCGGAGAGACCTTTGGGGAAAACCTTTTTAAGATTACAATAAAAGGTCTCGAATGAACTAAACACATGGGGATTGGCGGCTACATAGTCGGCTGCTGTTCCACTTAGTACAAGCCGTGCTACTCCTAAGGTTTGAGCTTCATTCCATCCGCTAAGGTGGCTGACAATACGAACACTGTCGAGAAATTTCTCCACGCCGATGTCATCCTCCCCGCTAAATTTTGGAATAAGATGAATTTGACCACCCAGAGCAGCGTGTGGCGCTGGCGCCTGGGAGCTCGCGTCCCTTTCTAGAGGTTCTATACCGTTCACCGTAGGCGTGAAATCCATTAAATTATTGGACTGCCGTTTTTGGTTAGCTTCACATTGAGTGGTGAGATAATCACTGTACCCGAAGTTTAAGCGACTTATCCACTTCATGTTGGCGATACTTTTTAAAAATACAAAAAAACTAATACGAGAAAATCAAAAAAACATTTAACCCTCACGGTCGATACTCAAAGTGGGCTGCGGATGGTATTATAACCCCTTTATTAACAAAAATTTTTACTAGGGCATGCATCCACGAACGGGCAATTTACATAAAATCATTCCTGCAATTATTTCCCTTTGAATTATTCTGCTTAGTTTTAACACTCGTCCCAACACGGAACGCTAGCCAACCCGCTTAATACACATTGCTACCTCCACGCTTTTACCAACCGCAACCCCACACCTGACACCAATATGTCGTAGGGGTGACGACATAGTGAGTATCGACTTAGAAAAAGGCCGAGTCAGAATGCAATAATTTATTTAGGACAAAAATGTACTTAAACTTAATAACAAAAAGTTCTGCCTGAAACCGGGCTCGGGTAGGGACTCGGGAAGGCAGGAGGTCTCCGGGAATCGGGTAGAAGGCCTCCGGGTGAAGGTGAGGACTCCGGGCAGCGGGGAAATCGGCCAAACGACGTGCGCGGTCACGTCACGAACTCATAACCTTTCGCAAGCCGAACGGTCACTCTGCAGTAACCAGCCGGGGAGTCGGCGGTCATTCTGCAATAACCAGCCGGGGAGTCGGCAGTCACTTTTCAACAACCAGCCGGGGAGTCGGCGACACGGCGAGCGCGGTCACGAGTTCATAACCAGGGCGCTCGCCGAATGGTCACTTTGCAATAACCCAGCCGACTGCCCTTTTGCCCTGCGGCATCGCCCCTTAAATACCCTTTTTGGTCCAGCGGGAGCGCGTGTAGGGGGAGTGCCCTTCCCCTTAAGGCATCCAGGACTCCCTTCCCCTTAAGGTATCTAGGTCTTCCAGACACCCTGGTGACCCGCCGCTATGCGCCGGCAACGCCCTCGCGTCGGCCACCAGGGTTTCGGAAAGGAGATGCATGTTGGCGGCGCTCCGCGCTGCCTTTAAAGGCACCCCTTATTCTCAGTGTTCTAGGGTCCTGGACCTACCGCGTGGCCATCCGGTATGAGGGGCCTATGCATGGCGCAAGCAACGCTCCCCTCCGACAAAATCCCCAAAATAACAATTACTTGTCGCGGAATAGAGCACCAGTTAAAAAACATCAGTAAAAACAAATCACCAGGTCCAGCTCAAATTCCTTCCAGAGTATATAAAACATGAACTTCTGAAATAGCCCCCTATCTAGAAATAATATTCAATAAAACACTAAAGAACCACACAGTACCCAAGGATTGGAAAGTAGCTAATATTACACCTATTTTTAAAAGCGGTGATAGGGAAGAACCTAGTAACTACAGACCCATTTCACTCACGTCAATCTCTTGTAATGTATTTGAGCACATTGAAGTCAGTTCAATCATGGGGCATTTGGATAGTGAGGGACTGCTCATATACAGCCAACATGGGTTCGGAAAGGTAGTCTTGCGAGACACAATTAGCTTTATTCGTACATGATATTTTAGTCTACGGCGAAAACAGTACTGAAGTTGATGCGATATATTTAGATTTTAAAAAGGCATACAATAAAGTTCCTCATGATAAATTGATCTTGAAATTAGAGTTTTGGTATAAGTAATGACGTTGTATATTGGGTAAAAGTATTCTTAAGTGGTTGAGAGCAGAGGGTTGTCATAGATGGTATCATGTCGGACAGAACCAAAGTCGCATCGGGAGTTCCCCAGGGTAGCGTAATAAGTCCGCTTCTATTTCTTTTATAAATAAACGATTTGAGTACCATAGTTAATAGTCAGCTTAGACGTTTTGCGGCGATGCGGTAGTGTACAGGGGTATATCAAAAGAAGAGGACAGGAAATCGCTTAGCAAGTATTTAGATATAATTATAGAGTGGTGCGACAAATGGCAGTTAGAACTTAACCTTAAAAAGTGTGTAGCTATTAATTTTTGGAGGAGGGATAATTCGATAGAGCGATCCAAAAAAATTAGTTACACGAAGATCGAATGCGTTGAAACCATAAATCTACATGTACGTAATACCCTGCGAGCCACCGTGAGGGTATGTGGCAGTGGGGTGAAATCACCAAACATGCAACTAGGATATTTAATGGAGACATGCTAGATAATAGGGTCACATGCAGCGAGATGGTTAATATCTACGAAATAAGAAAGGGATTATTAGTTCTCATTACATGCATCATGCACTACAGACTACTCTAACTATATTTCACCTACCTATCCCTTTGTTACGCTGCCTATTGTTCTCTCTTATGGCACGAGGGAAAAGTGACATTTTAAATCTATCGGTTCGACAATCTATCTCTGTAATCTTTTTAGTCTGTTTAAACCTAGCATAATACGCAGGGGCTCTTAATATATATCTAACATCCTCTGTGAACAAATCGATTTCGAATTTACTTAAAAAGGTTTAACCTAAATTTTAACCTGGGTTCTGATAGTAATTCCCATCCTAGTTCTTCTATTAAACTCGTAACACGTATACAATTATCATAACGGCCTTTAACAAATCTAGCGGATCTCCTTTGCTCTCGCTCTAATTCTTTTATCATACCTTCCTCGTACGGATCCCATATACAAAGCAGACCTCGAAGTGGCTCACAACTTAGTTTTGTAAGGGTCTTGACTCCTTTTCCCGCAGGCCGGGGCCTTTTTCTCCATCACGACGGCCGTCTGGATCCTGGCCTCCTTTTGGACCGTCTCCAAGGCCTCGTCTCCTCCCGGAGGGACTTACTTCGTAGGAGCGGCAGCAATGGCTCTCGTGGCGGGACTCGTCTCCTTCTTCTCCGTTTGGATGTCTTTCATCACTTACGAAGACAAGAAAGCTCGCAACGTGCAGATTGCAGTGGTGGGTAACGAATTCCGTGAAAACTCTGGCCACTACACCAACCCGATCCCCTCGGAATCAGATCTGAATTCGGATCCCGAGCGTATTTGGGTTTTGAGCGTAAGAGGTAAAAGGAATAAGGACTTTAAGAACAATGTAATGTCGGAAATCAGTAGAGAGTGTTTGGTTGGAGAAATAATCAAGGAGCTGTTCGGGGCAGCTAGGTTGGTAACGCACCGGCATGGAAACCGAAGGGTCACGGGTTCGAAGCCCGCTTCGGGCATGGATATTACGTCTGCCTTAGATGTAATGCCTTAGGTTAGACGATACGATATAGCTTAGCCATTGGACCGTCTAAAACATGATTTACACTATTGAATGTTGGATAGGACTGACAAGAACAGTCAATACCATTATTGGTTGATAGATGTTTTGCGTATGGTATTTCTTGCCTTCATCTTTTGAGACTAACCATATTTAGCCATGAGGAAAACACGAGTGATGTTCTCCCCGCTCATCCTTGATCCTCTCAAGGATAGAGCTGTGCCAAATAACGACATAATGACGTCGTAATGATAGTTTTTCAACCTTGTAGGTTAGAAAATACATCCAGTAGCTAATTTCATGGATCAGTGGTGTTGAAATGTGACATCGGAACCCAAAAGGGGATAAAAATTTGATTCCTTAAATCTTTAACCGTAAAATAGGCTTTTATTGGTGGCTGATTCAGTAGGTTAAAACGCAGCAACCGGTTAGCTGAATCCGTATTTTGTTTGAAACCGATTGATTTAGTTCCATTCTTTACGATCGCGTGACATATTCGTTTCCCGACAATTCCATTTTGTCTAATAAACTGAAAACTATTTTAGTAAAAAATATGGTATTTATTTAAATATCAAATGCTTACTCCTGATCGCACTAACTATTTAAAAGTTAGGCATAAATTATCAGATGTCCAGATGAGCGCTACAAGAAAATTACATAAAAGGTTCTTTAATCTGCAGAAAAGATTGAGCATGATCAGTTGTTCGCTATAAAGTATCGTTTATTGAACATTCAAGAATTTATGTGGCTGTCATGCTGATTTCGGAAAAAGTAGGAATGCCTAGCACAGGATCTGAGTGACGCACTCAAAGGAGATTTATGCTCGTGAACGGAGAAAAATCGGCTTGATCACCCGAAAACCTGTCTTACTAAGTAATGTCGTATATTAAATTTCACCTCTATCCATGGGGTCGTTTACCATATTTTTTTATTGCCGAATATGATAGAGTTTGTAAAATAAAAAGACCCGTATTTTTCTGTTTTTTGATCCGTCAATTATTTCTCGAGTTATAAGCGGCGAAAAACTGATTTTTTTAACCCTTTCGGAAAAGTGGGTGTGGTACAACCTCTGACGTATATCGACTTCGTCCAATCACAACTGAGCCCGCTAAGCTACTTCGCCTCATCGCAAAGAGGGGGACACAGCTGGCTCTCCCAATGGGAGCGATTGCGATAGGATCTGTGCGAGCAGACCTTCCGAGAATCCCCCTCCACTCCCTTCCCTTCCCATAAGAGCAGTCAAGGACGGGAGGAAAATGACGTCAATGTTATCACAGTAGATTTTTCGGTGGGTGTATCCTTTTGCTTATTTTAATTTATGATTTATGAGTGAATGGTTGTGGTTGTAAGATTAATTTTTTCACTAAAATTCATTTTTCGTTTCCATCTAATAATTTCGTGCACAAAATTGCGATTTCGGTTCCGAGCAAACGTCCCCATTCCCATGCCTGTCTAACTTCTTCTTCCGACTTCAAATTGAAGGTCAAAGGTTATAATGGATAACCTTACCTCACTTTCCGGCTGAACGTTGCCTCCACTAATTACCCGTCTGCCACACTTTTATGTCGTAGTGTAGTTGATGTGCATCATCATCATCATCATCATTGGTCAAAAATCCTAGGATTGGTTTGACGTAGCTTTCCACTCGATTCTTCTATCGGCCAACCTTTTTATTGTGACTTAATTCTTCTCTTTTACATCCTTCACAACCTGTTCCATGTATCTCATACGAGGCCTGCCTTTTCCAATCTTCAGTTCACTTTTCCCTCGACGATAGTCTTCATTAGCCATAATGTCTCAAGATATGGCCGATTAAGTTTTCCCTTCTTCTTTTTAGAGTTTTCAGCAGACTTCTCTTTTCTCTTACTCTTATTAAGACTTCCTCGTTACATACTCCGTCGATCCATTTAATCTTCATAATTCTTCTGTAGCGGCACATTTCGATTATTTCCACCCTTTTCTTCTCCGTAGCTATCATCGTCCATGCCTCACTGCCGTAAAGGAACATGCTCCAGATGTATGCTCTGATAAACTGTTTCCTTACTTCTACGCTTGTATTTCTAGCTATAAGTAGATTCTTCTTTTGATAGAATGCCCTCTTTGCCTGGGCTAATCTACTAACTATTTCTTTCTTGCTTCGTCCATCGTTGGTTCCTCGGCTTACTAGGTAACAGAACGCTTTTACCTCTTCAAGTTTTTGTTTTCCTAGTTTGACATCGGTTTTGGCCTCTTCTTTCTTGCTGCACACCAATATCTTAGTCATATTCTTATTTATCTTCAGCTGATATCTGGCCATTGTACTTTCCATGGTTTTATGTGCATATTTCTTCTGTTGTATCAATCCATTCCTAACTTCTGTAGCACATTCAAGAAAATATCGTTTTCTAATCGAAGGAAAACGGATTTAAGAGAAATACTGGTGCTCGTCGCCTGGTATTGCTTAATATCGTAGAAAGTTGAATGATATTCATGTTTATTTTATTTAATGGCTTACTCGGTTCAAATCGAGTGATGCATAGGGGACCCGATAGGTGACGAACTACCGTGACAAACCTCATCTACGGGCGCAGATAAACAGAGTAATATTAAGGTCATCCTCTGAGGAGAGTATGAAGAACATGCCTTTTAAGGTATGCTTTAAAAATGTGTACGCAACACTTTCTTACGAATGTGAAAACCGTTGAGGCAAAAGTAGTAGACTCGTATCATTTCATCACTTCTCCCGTACTCTGCTTTAATCTAAATGCTGTGATAGAGCGTAGAGCTATAATGTCAGCAGAAAGGATTAAACTGAGTGCATTTAAAATGTGGTGCTGCAGATGAATGATGGAAATCAATTGGGCGAGTTACAAACGATTGGATTCTGAGAGTAGTATTGGTAGGCGAGGAATTGGGGTCACAACTCGGTGATAAGACGGCTGAGGATATGCATGTATAACTGTTTCGCGTAAGTGCTTTATACCAGGAAGAACACAGCACACAAGCTCGAGATGGAATTCAAACCCATTCCATTGAGTTACGAAACTGGCATGTTGCCGTCACCTAAAGTATAGGAAGAATAGAGAAAAGAAGAAACTCGTGAAATTAATTCTGAAATGAAGGAAAAGCAACTTTATCGGACTATTCTTAAGGAATTATGGTCACATGAAGGCAGAACATAGAGGGGGAGAACGCTAATGGGTTACCACCTATGAGATTCATGGAGAAAGCACGTAAGGATTTAAATGTTAAAAGAAGGAATATAAAATATGGAACAATATGACTAATATCACTAAATTAGCCGATAGAAAAATCCGATAAATCCGATCCGATAAAAAGCCGATAAATAAAGGCATTTATGTAAATATGAAGATGTTAGTCTATGTTAGAATCGAGTGGGGAGCTGTGTCAAATTAATCTTGGGATCGATGCCCAATGATGATTCATGTAAACATTTTTCGGTTGGAAAAAATCATCGCACGACACCGGTGACTCTTTGGCAGAACTGCTTTTATGGTAACGCATTTTCTGCTATAATTGCTCTTAACGTTGAGGGTTGATATCCATCCTCAAGGCTCTTGGAAATATTTTTGATGTCCGCATGGTTGTGTTGACCGGCACGCGAGGCCAAGAAGGCGCGTGGAGTCGACCTTTCCGGTTTTGCATCTCTTAAAAAAATAAAGCCGTGTCCGAAACGGAAGGGCCGAGGGCCTAGGGGTCTCAAGGGCCCTTGTGCGCACTTGGGGAGAGACTCCCAGAGACATCTACGGCGAAAAAAAGTACCGGGAACAAATGAGCTATGATTTTCAGTTGCAGTGGCGGGAAGGCGGTTTTTTTGCTTTCGATCACGGTCAGACTATCGTGATTTCTATGTTATATATGTTCGCTTTCCCTTCAGAAATTCAAAATTTTCAAGTTTTCAATATTGTAAGGTGTTAATGTTTACTGCTAGTGGACTGTAGGTGATATTTTTTGGTAACTAGATCAGTGAATACTTGAATTACATTAAGTAAAATGAATTCATTTCATGTAAAATATTTTCTCCATTTTCTGCATCGCCACATAAAAAACTTGTTTTAAATTAGCTTTCTGAATTGGCACTTAGAATTAGTATAAGTAACTTTCACTCCATGTAAAATATAAACCCTTCTTGCTTACTTACTTGGGTGCTATCTTTATTTTCAATTTGCCTTTCTTATACTTACATGTATTTTGGATAGAATCTTTCCATTTGCATAAATGGTAAATACCTTTGTTGATAAATTCCAGAGTGTTCGTTATTTTCACATGTAGTCAGTTTCATTTTAAATTAATATAAATTTTGCTTCGTAGTATATACGGATTTCTAGCAAAAGGTTTTTTTTATCGCTGTGCTCGGGAACTGATGACCCGAACAATTAAGTTCATATATATTCATAGCATCTTGCAAATAAGATATGGAGTAAGTTTACGGCATTATCTGTTAGTCATTTGAATCAATTTCTTTAATAATACACGCATTGGCGTAACCTACCCCTATCATCAGATTTAAATGCTATTAAAACTATACAGGAAGTTCCTGTTTCTCTAAATGATATTTACACATAATTAATTCAATATTGTGCAGTGTTTCCCGAATGAGAAATGGGTTCACGAGAAACGCTTGTTCAGGGGATAAAAATTATTTCCAAACACGGGTGAGCAAGATGACGTGTTATGCATGGGCATGTTATTAACTCAATTGAACGAAATAAACAACCCCGTGACACCTATTTAATACGATTGCTGCTATCCGTTCTCGTAAAAGTATCAGTCTCTTTAAAATATACTCTAATAACTACTTAAAAATATTATTGCCTAAAGTCGTAGCTTTTGTCCCAGAGATAAAAAGACACACTTGTAAACAAAGCCCAAGTAAAGCTACTCCTTCAATCTGACTGCGAAATTCAGAATCATGATCGAAACACGTTATTGTGTTGAAATTTACCACTTAAATAAATAAAATGGCATACATTACATGCATTAAAATTAATTAAATGGCATAGGTGCTGTTTCAAAAAAAGGCTTCTTGGACCGGGATTCAAACCACTTTATTGCCGGAGCAATTTAAAGACCACCCCGCTACCCAGAATTCCCGTATCCAAATAGAATTTTAGGAGGATCAATGCCGTTTTAGAGTTAAATTAGGACACGGAAAACAAGTGCTGAAAAGTGTCGGTGGAAAAATGTGGCTTATCATCCTTCGTAAAAATTATAGGATGTATATATATATTCATGACCAGTGGCTTTCTTGATGACCTTATAAACGTTATAAATTCCATCCTTGTCTGATCATAATTAAAGGCGAATGAAACCTAGCTCCTATAGATCATACTAAAATTACATAAGGAATACTGGCTAGGTTGTGATGTTGACAAGCCAAAGGTCCGTGGTCTGATTCCCATCTCTGGACACCTTTCTCCTCGGGAAATTTTTGACACCATTATTGGCCGTGCATAACAGAAAAATAAAATTTTATACATTATATATAGTCATATATAGATTAATATCAATTTACATTATGCCTTCTCCAATTATTACTTTTCACAGTATAAGTAATTTCAATTATGCGTAGAACGTTCAAAATGCACGTTAAATTAACTCCAGATGCATTTTTTCTGTTAGCTGATAAATATAATGCTCAATGTAACTTGCCGCATGGCTACAACGAAAACACATGAAATAATTTCTAGTGGTTGTTTATAACTGCGAGTTTAATATTAGTAAATACACAGTAGGTTACCATCGTACTTTCGCCAATGAATTCCGTTTTACGGAAAAGATTTACAATATCCTTCTTTCTCAAGCTAATTATTTTAATACATTTTTCTTAATCCTCTTTACGGAAAAATAAACAGACTCAAGGATTATTGTGATACAAGAATATGGAAATATAATAAAATCTTTTACGTCTCTAGACGGTATTGCGACACACGAATGAAGATGCAATATATTCGTCTCTTCAGTTTACGGACACGCGCTAACGAGCTCGAATCAAGCGCGAAGTGAGGCATTATGGGAAATCCACCTCAAGATGGCCGAGCGCGCAACGAGAAGGGTGCGAAAGTGTACATCGGTTGCACCCTTGGCTCCGAGCCCGTCCCAAGGGCCCTTGACCAGCCCACTACAGTTTCGGACGCACTTCGCAAGATGGCCGCCGCCAGCCAAGTGCCCTTCAAGGGCGCATAGATGCCGTTTCGGTCACGGCTTAACTCCACTTGGGTCAAGTATGGGGCTTGATCACAAAAGATGGCGTCATGAACATATTTTGGAAAAGGTGGAACCTTGGTGGCCAAGGTTGTTCACCCATTACCCTCCGCTGGAAAGGAATTCTGAATGTGCATGGTTCTTGTTTCACCATTCATATTTGGAGAGAATTCCGTTGTTCCAACTTCAGGCGAAGGACAAGGGTTGATTGGAAATCTAAAAATGAAAATTTGGAAAAAAAATCGTTGATGTGCGAAGAAGAATCAGTGAAAAGGTGGAGTTCTACGACCTTAACACGTTGCTAACGAAAGGAAATCTCCAATGGCCGTAATGTTTAACGCACTCAATGTGGTGAATAAGGGGAATTTGACCGTCCAAGAATGATTCACACAAACAGGCACGCATTAAAAATCACCTTATCCGTGGTTGTGTGCGGAAAAATAAATTTCTCGTCAGTGACACCAACGGACTACACACACACACACACCCTTTGATGATTCCTTCAGGCGGATTTCAGGGGGTAACAATAAAAAAGACTAATAAGTGGGTATCTACAATCGCTCGTTCTGAGGTAGTTTACGGAACGCCAGGGATGCTTCCCACTCCGGGGACTACTCCATAGTATGTGCTTACATTCACTCACCCGATAGTGGGTCTTTCACGTGGGTTACGGGGCCTCGTTCAAGGGGTACAATCAATCGGGTACACTTACGAGAAACCGGCGGCATCTTGTCGGAGTTTGTTTAGGACTCCCGAAAGAATAAGACATTCAAGGGAATACTTCAATCACGCAATAGCTAAAAACACACTCATTCAGTCATATGCGAACAACCGCAACCAGAAAGGTACTCAAATAGGTAAATGTGTCCAGTAGATCAAATTTATGCCCGTCAACTTTGATTTTCATTCTTGTCTTTCTATCTGTATTCAGGCATTTTGGATTATGTACGGCTGATTAAAAAAAGCCAAGTTTGGACTGGGTTCTTAAGTGTTTAATTACTGAAAAAGGCTTGTTTTTCATTTAGAATATTCTATTTTTGTCCGTTCTGGACAATAACTTCAATACCATGAATGAAAAGATATTTTTTTATTATTCGGGCTTGAACTCCTCGGTATCCATTTACGAATCCTAGGGTTGTTTTGAGGCTGCTATCTTTCGATTTTTCTATCGGCTAATGTAGTGATATTAGTCCTATTGTTCCATATTTTATATCCTTCATTCCTTGCCTCACGTTTGTAGTACATACTTACACGATGCGCACACATTCCATTTCCATTTCTTCCATTTTCTGTATAATTATTACTAATTACTTGTCCGATTACCTTACCCCGTCTTCTTTTGAAAGTTCTTACCGTTTCTCCTATTTTTCTATCAGCTAATAAATTACCAACTATTGATTTTTATTTTGTCGAGGAAAATTAGACTATTTGACGAATTCAGGTATTAGTAGATTTGGGTTTATTATGCTCCTCTGACTGAGTTTATATTATACTGTCTAAGTAAAGTCATTCTTTACTTAGCCTGAGACTAACACAACACCATTGCTCGAGGTGGAAATCGAACCCTCGACAGGTTGCAGGTCGGCAACCTGGCTACCTGAAATGAGCTGTTGTTTCTTGAAATATTGGCCGTCAGTGCCACAAAAACCGTCATTGAGTCGTACGTACCCTGCTTCGCCCGACAGATCATTCTCCTTGCAACTGCGGTCATCATTCTCTTGGCTTTCGCAACCAGCCTGGGCTATTGGTTCCGCGGAGAGGTCCTTCGACTTGGGAGTCCGAGTCCGATGTCCCATACTTTGGGAGAAGAGGACTCGCGGAGCGGTATTAATTTCACGTCGGGAGAAATGCCTTCATCATTGACCTGGCATGAAGAATACGCTCGGTCCCTGGGCGATTCTCTTCGGACGGCCCTCCCGAACACTACCGAGAGGGAGACCTGGGATGAAATGCAGCGCCGCGTGAGTGGTTTAAGTTTAGCGTCTAGTCTTGTTCATAACTACTAATGACTACTAAGGGGCCATCCACACATTACGTAACGCTGACTGTTTCACTCCCTCCCCCCTATAAGACTCCGTAACATTTTCTTAGGACCATGCTATGAGATATCTCTCAATTACGTGACGTTGCCACCGTGCCCTATCTTTTTGTGAATGATAAAACAAATATTCTTTATGGATACCTAATTTATTTCTTAATACTATTATCTATATAAATCACTAATTATTTTGTGTGCAATCATTATAATTTGAACAAAAAATGCTCTCGTGTATTGTATCTTCTTTCTCCTTAACGAAAACTTTAGCTCCCTCCCCATCTAAAGTACATACATACATCGCTACGGTTGGTCCGTACCCCTTCCCCTCTTTGGCGCTTCGTAATATGTGGACTATATGAACGGCCTTGTAATGCGACTCCTGCGCGTAGCCTACGATCACCTCACTGGGATTGGTCAACAAATAAAGGTTTGCAGATGCTGATGGTGTTAAGGAAGACGACTTAGCATTTTATTTACTTCTCTTGAACGTTTAAAGCTCATTATCATGGAGGTGAAACAATTTTAATAGAGGAAAATCCTTTGTTCCCTTGATTTCGCCTTCCCATTGGCATAGAATTTACAAAAGAGAGCACGAAGCACACATTACTGAGAGCGGAGTATGCGCAGAGCGAAAGTAATACCTTCTTGAATATCGAGAACGATTTCGATGGCCGTAATATTCGATTGTCTTTGAAGCCTGCATTGACGATGTTCGATGCTAAGGTTTGAATGTCATTACGGTACATTGTCAACGCAGCGATGTCACCTCTGTCTTGCAACATCCAAAGAGTTTAATAATATAGATTAATTGTTAAACAGGCTAATTAAGGAGGGAATCTTGCATCTAGGACTCTCCACTCGTCATGCGTGGATGCGCATGTTCGAATGCTGTCTACACATGGCACATAGACTCAATGTACAGATGCGGCATTTTTTTTCAAAAAACTAATTAGTCAGCTAAAATTACTGGCCTGGATGGAGATTTCCCTCGTGGAATATATATCCTACTTCGGGTGCTGTCAAGGGGGCATGACATGACGTAGATATTTACGAGGGGTACGCATTAGTCTACAAGAATATTTGTGAATCTATGTCCGTGGACCAACACAATATGCCTACTACTGCACACAAATATTGATCCTCGGTAAAGACGTTGTAAATAATTTCATGCTTCCCATTGGAAAAATGTTCGAACAATCGCAGGAATGTTGCAAGAAATTAATAAAGCCATGTAGACAAGATTTCTCCCGCAAGTGCTCCAGGAGAAAACAAAATGGAGGACGTTCCTCGAAGTACGCAAGTTTCGTCCTACCCTGCGATCTCAGGCATAAGGCAATTGCCAAAAAATATTACGCATTCGATAGAGAGGCTCTGCAAATGCTCAAGAATCCCGGTTTACAAAAATAAATCGCGACTCCACACACAGCTGGGACGAAACCGACGATGAACCTGATTATTCCGATTAATAAAAAACAATTTTATGCATTTAAAAAAATTAATGTTTAGTTTAACTTTTTTAATTTATTATTATTTTAACGTTTGAATTTTATCAATATTTATATTTATAACTAAATATAGTTTTTATAATATCGATCAAACTAATAACTTGTACGTAGTTATTAAGCTAATGATATCCTGGAGATATTAATCTCAAAACATTTTATTTTACATTCGTATTAAGCGATCTCGATAAAATGTTCACCCAATAACTACGAAATTATTTGAGTATATTTTAATGTAGTTTGCAAATATTTACACTCTTTCACAGAAATAACATTTTTCAATAATATTATTTCTTTTTCGTAATCAGCGGTCTAAAAATTAAGAACGCTTAATTTCAAATTGATACGATAACATAAAATAATTATAATAGTCTTCTAGGCATTTGGCCCCACTGTGCGGCCGCCTCCGCTAATAGCAACACAACATTACACTCCACTCAGTCTGTCTCACCATGTCATACAGCCCACGTCATATTTTTTTCCACCAAAGATGTTCTCTCCTGTCTTATGTCCCATCAAAAGCGTGGAAATGACCTGCTACCACAGAGGGTATTGTGTGTCGGGGCTACTCTTTGTCATATCCGAACGAGCCTTCTTTTCTTCCCCTCAGCTCCCTTGCTGCGGCGTGAAAGGTCACCAAGATTGGCGGGAGTATTCGGGACAGGGCAGGGTGCCCCTTTCGTGCTGCGCCAGTGCTGGCGTCGAGGCGGCCCTGCCTGGAGCGGTGAACAAGGGCGGTGTTGTACCGCCGTCGAACGGCAGCACGGTGACATGTTGCGCCCCGGCCCAGGACACCTGCCCCTCGGGCGACTGCGGAACGGACGCCCGCGTGTTCAAGAGCAACGTGAGTACATATTACTTTCCATGTGTCAGGGAGACGTGTGGTCAGGGCCGGCTAACAAAATTTTCAACCAGGCGAGAGGTTATTGCGGCGGCCTCCCCCTCTTCGCGCCCCCTTTTCAAACCCTGTTGCATTCACCAGTTCAACGAAGTAGTAAAAAAATATTTATTCAGAAACAAATAGGGGGAGTAAAAAAAGGTAAACATGATTCATAATAAGAATATCAGCACAATTAATATAAAATATATGTATTTGTTATAATTTTCAAAAAATTAAGAAAGAGAAAATGAAGATTAATCACGCCTTGTGTTTAAAAATTGGAAAGATACTAGGGATGGGTCGGTTCCACTTTTTTTCGGTTCCGGTTCGGTTCTTAACTTCGGTTCTCGGTTCCGATTCTCGGTTCCGGTTCTTAATTTACCACTTACTTTTCATTGCTCAATGGTAAGAATTATAAGATAATCAATAATCATTTTCAGAGACATACTGCTTGAAAAAGAATACTTCATTATATTTTTGTGTTTATGTAATTTTAATCCATTTTTACTAGGGATGGGTCGGTTCGGTTATTCGGTTCTCGGTTCCACCGGTTCTTGAGCTTAGAACCGGAACCGGAACCGAGGCCAAAAATAATCGGTACCGAAATAATTGGCGCGAAAACCAGTTTGAAACCTACTCACACTCCCAAAGTGGAGGGTTCACATTAAAACCGGGTGAAATAGTGTACTTAGATGCTTCAAAGTCGCGAATTATTCCAATTCAGTCTCTGAAAATGATTATTGATTACCTTATCTTACCATTGAGCAATGCAAAGTAAGTGGTAAATTAAGAACCGGAACCGAGAATCGGAACCGAGAACCGAAGTTAAGAACCGAACCGGAACCGGAACCGGAACCGAAAAAAAGTGGAACCGACCCATCCCTAATTTTTACCCTTTATGTGAAAATATTTATAATCTCACTTGCAACTTTACCAGTTGAAAGATCCCTTTCATCTCCACTCAATTCTTCCTCACTGATGGCACTCGCCTTAGGATGGGTGGTCACAAACATTTTCATCGTAGTTACTGAAGTATTCCGTCTCTTAGGAGACACGATTTGACTCTTCCCGCGAAAATTTATTTTATGCTTCTTTTCCGCATGCTTTTTTAGGTTAGAAGTGCATTTACATGCACCTCTGGAAATCAGGGAATGACAAATATTACACTTTGCGAAATTTTCATTTGCTGCATCAACCGTGAAGTATTTCCACACTTGCGTGATTGATTTTTTTCACCATTGGCTTTACAGCTCAAATCTGTGTGACATGCGTTGACATAAATTTACGTGTACCATATCCGTCGTTTCAAAAGATTCTGCTTTCCTATTTCGTTTCGGAATCTTTCCGGTATCTCCAATGCCATGATTTTATATAACGGCGATACATTTGTTAAGTATGATCCGCGTAAGATAAACGGAGTTTGTACTTTCGACCACGGTTTTGTCATTACCAACATATTTCTCATAAACTTAAATATTTAAATTCGTACGTTACTGCAAATACTTAGTTACACTCTCCCATTGGAAGATAATACCAATATCAGCTTTTATGCCTGACACGTGCATTATTCTTAACGTTTCAATGCACAAAAATTTTTTAAAGTTAAAAATGACCAGTTAATCCAACGTTTTTTTAATGATCGCCCATTTGTAGTCGAGTAATCAAGACAGCAGAATGGTCAACGGCAAACGGTTGATGGTTACTTGGCTGAACACGACCCTTGCATCAAGGGAAGAAGAGATTTGATAAAATAATTTAGTTGTAACCGTTGTAACTAACCGCATATTGCGGGTGCCTTTCATTTCCGGCTATCTTTGCGCTGTCCATTTTTCAAATAGTCGATTGTCGTCTGCTATTTACTGCGCGGCGAAGTAGACAGCGTTCTCTTGCATGAGCAAAGTTAATGGTATTGTACAAATGACGAATAATTTGCTGACTAAACGAAAGCAATGTTCAAAGCATGAATGGAATCTTCTAAAACTTATACACTATATTATGATATAATTTACGCAAATGATATGAGGAATCGCACCTCCAAAGGAGGTGGACGTAACACATACATATCAATAAGAATATCCTTATTACGGCGGTATTTCATCACTTACTAGAATTGGATGTAATAAAATAAATCATATAGTCTTTTAACGACTGAATTAGAATACTTCACGGCAACTTTGAAACATCTTAGTACACTATTTCACCAGGTTTTAATGTGAAGCCTCCGCTTTCAGAGTGTGAGCAGGTTTCAAACTGGTTTTCGCGCCAATTATTTCGGTACCGATTCTTTTTGGCCTCGGTTCCGGTTCTAAGCTCAAGAACCGGTGGAACCGAGAACCGAAGAACCGAACCGACCCATCTCTAAAAGATTATTTACGACTTTTCTTTTCAGCTTCTTCAAGTCTTTGATGACTCTATCTATGTCAATTTCTTGCAAAACGTCAAATGCAGTTGATGTGTACTGAAAATGTATCATCTAAAGAAAAGCAACATGCACGCAAGCAGTAGATAAACTTAATACTTTATAGCTTGCGAGCCAGACAATGCAGCAATCTTTCAGTAGGCGTCAATTACTGAACCAGTTGATTGTTCAAGGAAAACATCCTAGATTTATTGTGTCTGGTAACTAAGGGTAGAGACTGCATCAATGCATCTCTCTCATTAAATTCCATTTAGTGGTTAGACTGTTAGTGAGGTAACATGTTTATTTAACACTGGTCATCAGTAATGGGAGATAGAAAAGTAGCTTTAGTCTTTCTGTTAAATCATGAAAAAGTTACAGTCTCAAAACAGGATAAAGCCGAGTCGTTTACCACTAAGTTTAGCGAGTGTGCATTACAGGGTACAGAAAATGCACGTCTATTCATGGTTAAAATTTTGTTGTGAACTACTGCCTTTTTCTCACGCATGTTACCTCCTTTATCATTACCTTGCCCTCGCATGTTGCTCAACGGTATTTTCATTTCATTTAGTTTGAAAGGAAGAATTTGCGTTAAAACTTCTCGTATGAAAGTTTCAGTTGGAAAACCCCAAAAAATGTTCTTGAGGGCTGGGGTCTACCTGATTCACAACTTACATGGCGTATTACGAGGGGCATTTTATCTGTTCGAATAGCATCAGGCGTACAATCTACAGTAATAGAATAGTCATTCCACTTCTTTATATAATTACAAACTTTTGTAGTTTCAAAAAAATTCCACAATCTCTCTCATGCAGTTTGTCTGATATTCCACGAAATGCCAGGTTCTGTGAACCTAGAAATTCAATCAAGAACACTATGCGCTTTAAAACCTCTTTCTACATCTACATCTACGCAATGCAAGTGAGCTACCGCAGGGTGTGTGATGGGGGCAATATCACCAAACATGCACGACTGATATGCAACTAAGAGCTACAATGATATTAATTTACAGAAACAAGCTAGGCATAAGAATCACGCGAAACTGAATGATTAGGAATAACTGGTGCTAGATGATTAGGGTTTTCATATGTGTAGTAATGAAGTGATTACTGGTTATAAAGGTTTTCTATACATAATTTTTTTTATTTCACTAGAATGCATATGTTAGTGATGTTAAAACATGCTATATGCACTATAGAACACTCCAACAATTTTTTACGTATCTGTCCCTTTGCTATGCTACCAATTGTGTTCTCTTATGGTACGCCGGAAAAATGACATTTAAAATCTATAGGTATGGCAGTCCATCTCTCTGATCTCTTTTATCTGATCTAATCTGGCATAATACGCAAGGGTCCTTAATATATATCTTATATCTTCAGTGAAACTATGCGTTTTAAATTCCTTTCATACGCTTCAACACTTCTTTCCAGCGTTCCAGTATTTTTTGGTATACTGAATCAATTGTTTCGCTCGAACGCAAACTTCTAAAACATTTCTTCCGAGAGTGAAACACCCTCGTATGCCCTAGAGACCTTCGTGATATGACAGAAGTTCTGAAAAGTGCTTCCAGTCATAGTACCCGGAGTTTGAAGACAATGATGTGCGTATTTTGCCAAAAAGTCGGCAGCAGAAGCAAAATATGACGTTGTTTACGGCTGAATACAAAATCCAGGGGGGTGAAACGTTTTCCCCGTAGCTCATTTGCCTACATAAATTGTTGATGCAAAATCGGTGACCGTCTCTGGTTACAGGAAAGTCAATGTTAATAGATTGCTCCGGCCCATGTTGAACATGGATGTCTCTGTCTTTGGCAGTAAAGTCTATTGGCCGTTCTCCAGGGTCGTATAATAAGAGGGTTTTACCTTCAGTGTCCTGCAAGGGACACCAAACACTAAGAAATACTCAGCCACTAGGGAAACACTTGAGGCAAAATAAACGGTTCTCATGAAATACAACAATCACCTTATCTAATCTTTGTGGCTTCAAATGCTTTTATTGATGGTAGCGTAATTCAAAGGACTGTTTTTGTTTTTTCAGTGATTTAAATATTCCTATAAAAATATATTTTTGGGAACTATGCTTTCTCTTGTTGCCTCTCAGTATATGTCCGTGTATTTTTTGAACCTGTACAAATGTAAAGTTTAGATGAGGTTAACGAAAATCAAATCTAAAAACTAAATGCATAAGTATTGGCCTTAGGGTAATTGTCAATGCCAAAGAAGTAACAGATTGACTTTCCATTTTCTAAAACTTAATATCTTTAATTTGCAATGCATCCTCTTCCCCGCGTTGGTATGCTACTGCTACTATGTTCATTTCTCTCCAGTATTTTCTCGGCGCCTCTGACATCTATTTAAATGCCTCATTCAGGAGCTGCAGTGGGCGCCTTGTTGCCTTAAAATTAACATACATTAACGTTTGGTGGGCGACGAGTACTTCGACATTAGATTGAAATGAACCGCTGCCACTTCCTTTTAGTATTATTGGTGGCAGGAGCATAAATTAAGTTAGTAGCTTTCCATCTCGGAATGTGTGTCATGTATGTGTGTTGGGAATAGGATGGGCCCCAAATATGACCAGGGCCGTAGATTCAACATAAACCTTAACTTACCAACCTACAGTAAATTAGTGGTTTGAATTGGAACTTATAATTTTGTTTAAATTAAATTAGCTTGTTGGACATGAAGTACGTTGTCTATTCCCCAACAAAAAAATTTCTTCCATTCCCACGGCGCCCCGGGCAGTCGCCCGGCGCAAATGGCCTCCCTTGTCCTGGCCCGGGCAACTAAGGCCATTTGCGTTAGAGAGGAAACGTAGTAACTGGTGGTTAACGGAGTGACGGTAGAAATTTACAGGGAACGGGGGAAGGTTGGAGAGAGACCCGGCGACGGCATTAGCGAAAGGCGCCTAGGGGACCACGGCTTAGCGTCCATTCCGACGGACGGAGTGCTCTCCACAAGACACTCAAGTATGGGCCGTAGTACCTATGAAAAATCCGCCATTGCCTAGATTCGAACCCAAGTCCTCTGGATGGGAACCTAGTACTATAGCAACCACACCAAATAGATCCCCTAAACTAATTTGTATTGTGCATCTGAGGCAACAATCCTGTATTTGAGGGAGCAATTATACAAAATACAAATACAAACAGCATTTGAGCGTGGAGCTAGACCCTATTGGCTACGGTGCCGGACAGTGTGATTGGAATAGTTGACAACAACCGTAAGCGACATCCGATAGTGTGATACGGCCTTAAGAGTGTATAACGCTGGAGGATAGCAGATATGGTTGCCTTTGACGGTCGAGAACCATCAAGCGGTCGGCACCATCCCGATCCCTGTTATGTGTGGCATGTCAAAGATAGTAGCGTGGGTATCTTTCAATTGACCGTTTGTTAACCGTAGCTAATAAGGTCTCGCCTCGTGGTTACGTGATGCCTGTCTTTAGTTCATGCGAGATTTTGATTGTTTATAATTTTTATTTCTACTTAAATTCTCAAAATGTTAAGGATATAGATAAGATAGATTTTTCTTATCTTGCATTACTTATCTTCAGTGGAGGAAATGTTCGTATAGTATTGATTTAAATGAGGCTGTATG
Source organism: Platycnemis pennipes (assembly GCA_933228895.1). Taxonomy (NCBI): domain Eukaryota; kingdom Metazoa; phylum Arthropoda; class Insecta; order Odonata; family Platycnemididae; genus Platycnemis; species Platycnemis pennipes. The sequence goes on from OW121855.1 coordinate 73,790,915, forward strand.
AAATGTATTTATTTTCGTTTACATACTTAATATTTTCTTATTTCCTATATCCTCGATACCCATACAATATCTAAAGCTGTTAAGGTGTCCTTTCTTCTGAGATTATCTAGTCAAGAATAGAGAGGAAAACGCTGTGAGAAATGCTACTTTCTTTCGGCCGTATAATCAATAGGTACTTTTCAAGAGAGAAAATAACAATTTTATAGATAAAATGTTTTATTTTTATTTTTCCTCGATTATATAGAATTCTGCGAATTTTTTGAAGAAATTCTTTAACTTTTAATAATAACTCTCAAAATTTTAATAATAAAAATTTTGTGAACTCGTTCCGAGAACCCGAGAACGTTGGGAGGATTGGGGGAGATAAAGTTACACGCAACTCAAGTAATTAAACCTAATGTTCTCACGTCTCACCAAAATCAATTTTTCCATTGGCACAGAATTCTACGTCGTGCGAGGATGGCGCTGTGATCACCGTTGGCTGCTTGGACAAGATCCAGTATCGACTCTATGTACTGTCATCGGAAACTGTGGGATTTTGTTTGATTGCGATTGTCGTCAAAGTAGGTTGCAACGGGTTACCCTACAAAAAAAAACGTTCTTCCTCATTCATTTTCTTTCCCATTCGTCGCGCATCCTCCATCCTTTTCCAAGCCACTAGCCTCAAAACCCTTTGTGTACTCTTCTTAATATATCAGTATGGTTCCTGGGTTCGGAACTTTGAAATACTGCGCTCAATACTGTTGAGTGCAATCAAGTGCTTTATCAACGTTTGCGCAGCGATTTTGCTCAAGGTTCCTGACGCCAGTTCTCTCCAGTGTAGAAATAAATATTATCCATCATTCTGGACATCGATAAAAGGCGCGCAGTAGGTGATTGGTTTTTGGAATTTCCGTTTGTAGTACGTTCCCGCTGGGGGTCGGATTGATGGGGTGGTTGGAGTATTGGTTTTCTATCTCAGTAGTATGGGATCGATTCCCTTGAATCCCCGTTAGGACCCGTCAACTATCGTTTTCCCAGGTTCCTATTCACATTCGACATGATTTCGAATTTTATGAATTTTACCACTGAAAGGTAAGTTAACTTTGTCTTATTTGGAACTCATCGATATCTTGCTACACATAATTATTTATGCAGTATTTTTAACCACTTCACATTCTAAACGTGTAATTAAGTGGCTAGTTTATCGAGTTATTTTGTCTCCTATGTACGGATTGAGTAGAATTCTAACTAGCAGGTGTGTACGTGTTTCAATGTTAAAAAAAATGTTTAATAATAACGGTAACAATCTTTTTCAGGTTGTTGCTACATTTTTATCATCGATGTTTTTATTTATCTAGGAAAATACACTTTTGGGCACTTTCAAAAGAGATGATTTAGTGCAAATACTCTGTAATCAACAGGAACAGGGTATTTTATGCTATTGTGTTAAGTTGGATTAATATAACAGGAAAGTGTTTATTGTTCAGGAATAAAAAATGATGTAAATACATATTTACATTTAAATACAAAGACAGCCAAAATCTATGATAAAATTATTCAATTTTAATTTTTACGCCATGTTGAATTATTTTAACGATCCTTTGCATTCTCTGATAATTATATTCTGGGACATAATATGAATAATTCGGAATGCGGCGCTTCCCATTTGGTAAATCAATTCGTAATTGTTCTCGATTGCAACGTAGCAGACATTATTTTTGGAGATAAATCCCTTCTGTCAACATCTAAGACATTTATTGCATCTGAAATTACTTTCCATTCTATATTGGACGCATTCGTTTAGTACTCCTGCTTTTCTCGATACTCACCTGTCGCGATTTCGTCCTCTTTAGCTAGTGCCACATAACTTGCGACTTGCAAAACTCGAGAATTCCATCTAGGGAGATAAGATTAGTATTGTGGCTAGAGTATATGCTTCTCACAGGAGGGCTGGGGTTTGAATCCCTGCCGTGGAAGAGAGTTTTCTATGGTCCCTACTTGAGAGCTACGTGAAGAGCACTACAAGTTCATTATTCCGTACATTGTATAGGATGTTAATCCGTTTACCCCTTCGAACCTTTCGTTAAGGACAGACTAATACCGACGCCGGGTTTCCCTCCACCATTTCTAACTTTCCAGAAAAATTCTTCTAATAGCCAATTGCCCCGCTATCCTAAATGGCGCAAATGTCCTTAACTGTCGTTCACCTCCCTTCCACAGGGGGCTTCAATAAATTACTTAACACTACGCCTTCCATGATGCTGGGAAATATATACATTATAATTTCATTCTTTGTTCGATTAATAATAATGTCAAATCTACGCCATCAAAAAAGGGAGCTCGCATTGAGTGGACGGAGACCCTGAGGAGAAACCTTCTAGCTTGCCATGCTGCCAGTGAGCCAAGTCGCAGGGGATACATGGCGAGGATGCACTCTTTGTGGTGCGAAATGCATCCTGAATATAACCATCTGTCGCAGCAGAATATGCGCGACTACGCCAATCACCTGCGCAAGAAAATGAACCCCAACTGAAAGATCTGAGTAGTACACCACCGGCCCAGGCTCTATCTCCTACAAAAGCGAATGAACCTCCTACTACCGGGGCTTCCGCCGATTTTTCGGTGAAGGGAGACGAGCCGAAGGCCGATTCTGATCTACCTATGTGGTTGGAAAGCGCGATAAACTACGATGAGACGACTACCATGCAGAGAAATATTCATCATAAAATTTCTCTGCGGGACCAACAGCTGTCCCAATTGAGTGGCATCGTAGATATGATCCTGATGAAAACGACCAGCCTCTGGGAAATAGACTGCGCGGTATATGCTGCTGCCACACTGTTGGCCTCTCCCCGAGTGTCTGTCACTTAGGAGACTAAAGCAGCAAATATGCTTAAACAGCTTAATATCAAAATCACGGTGGCAAGACAACAGGTGTCGATATTTCAGTGTGTGATGAATTACCTTTCCTCCGGCCGGGCCTTAACGCCGAAGGTCAAGCGCATTTCATGTGCAATCCGGAGAGACCACCACACACTGAACTGCTTATTCTAAAGCAGCACGAGGTGGATAGAGTGTGGGCTCTTACAACAGCGAGGAAGAAGTTGGTCAAGAGGACCAACGCCAGGAAGTAGAACTCCACCTTCTCCTTTCAGCTGTCCCGTCTCTTCCGACCCCCTCCACATGTTGTCCAAACACCACCAACTGTTCCGGAGGTGGAACGTTTCTGGAAGGACATCTACGACACCGCGAAGCCATTTAATGAAGGTACTCCAGCCATTGCCAACTTTAAAGAGTTCTGTGACCGCCATCTAGCAGAGATGGATCGTCCCATCTCAGTCACAGAAAGTGATTTGAAGAAGGCCTTCTCTGGCAAGAAGAACTTCACTGCTCCAGGAATGGACGCAGTGAATAACTTCTGGCGGAAAAAGTTCCCTTCCACCCATAAACCTCTCGCCAGAATCTTCACATCCTTCTTGTCAGGGACGGAGCCAATTCCGTCCTGGCTGACTGAGGGGCGAACGGTTTTAATACTGAAAAAGAGAGACTTGTCCGATCCGAAGAATTACCGCCCTATAACTTGTCTCAACATTGTATACAAGGCGTTCACTTCCATCCTGAACGACCTTATCCTCCGCCACGTCCAGCCGGTGTGAGAGGAAGTGTATGAGCCGAGGGGCTCGAAGAAAGGCATCGCGGGATGCAAGGAAAACCTGCTCATTGATAGGTGTGTGAGCCAGGACGCTTGTCAATACAAGCGTAACCTGTCAATGGGCTGGGTGGACTACAAGAGGGCTTTTGATGCCACCTCTCTTAAGCTGATTATAGCCATGCCGAGGTACATGAAAGTACACTCAGAGGTTGTCCTGCATCGAATGCCTGGTACCACTGTGGAAGACGCGATTCGCCATACCATCTGGCAAGAAGACCGTGTACACAAATTTGGTAACATATAGCCGTGGCGTTTACCAAGGTGATAGCCTTAGTCCCCTCTTGTTCTGCTTATCTCTCCTCCCACTGTCACGTTCAGTAGAGACGAGGTAGGGGATTATGTGCGGTGTCCCGTGGAAAAGGGCGCATAAGGTCACCCATCTTCTTTTCATGGATGACCTGAAGCTTTATGCTTCAACCACAAAAGACCTGCGCTTGGCGTTGGTCCCATCCGCAGATACAGTGAGGATATAGGGATGGAATTCGGATTGGACAAATGCCGACCATCCTTCTAGCGAAAGGAAAGATTTCGGAAGACCAGGAAGACCTGCAGCTCGTTGACAGAAACGCTATTCGTCATCTTGATGATGACGAAACGTATAAATATCTCGGCGTCCCCTAGCGCCGGATGCAGGAGGTGAGAGCAGTGAAGGAAAAGCTTAGAGCCAAATACAGGCGGACTCTCAGACGAATCTGGAGCTCTGATCTGTCAGGCAAGAACAAGGTTCTTGCGACCAACACCTTCGCGGTTCCGACACTGCACTACACCTTTAGTTGCATCAAATGGAATGTCAACGAGCTGTAAAACCTTGACAGGGGAACGAGGAAGATGATGACCAATTATCGTAGTCTTCATCCGATGTCTTCCGCCACCAGTCTGTATCCCCCGAGAAAGCTAGGTGGTAGAGGGCTGATAAGCCTGGAGTGCCTTCATGACAGAGTAGTCCTCAATACGGCATGCCGCGTGTTCCACAGCACGGACCTTCTTATGCTGTTCGTAAAGAAACACGAGAGTGTCGGCAAAGGGGCGTTCCTATTCCAGGCTGCGAAAAGGGCAGCAGACGGCCTCAGTTTGGACTTGGACCTTACTTCCAGCGGAGAAGCATGCGACAAATCAATCTTTTCGCTGAATGCGGACGTGTTAAAACTCGAAATAAAGAATGCGGAGCAAAAGACCCTGCTCCGCAAGCATACCGAGAAGCCCATGCATGGAAATTTCTATCGAAACTTGGAAACGCATGGGCTATCGAAAAAGCTCACGTTCGCCTTCCTGCGCTCCGCAGGTTTGAAGTCCAAAACCGAGGGATTCCTTCTCGCGTGCCAAGAAGGTGTCACCAACACCCTCGAGTACCGTCGCCTCATCTTTGGGGCAAACGTGACGAACACGAGATGTAGAGCGTGCCGAAGGCAGCCGGAGACTTTAGGTCATCTACTCTCCGTCTGCAGCTTTTAAGCGGAGAACGCATACATAAACCGGCACAACTCGGCTCTGCGGGTGTTGTACTAGGTACCACCTAAGAAACCATTACGGCATAGACGCGAATCCGGTGCTGCCTTACGCCCCTGGAGTCATCGAGTCCGTTGTGGAGAACGATAAGTGTAAGATCTGGTGGAATTATTTCTTCCCCACCACCAGGCAGTTAGAGGCGGCGAAGCCTGATATTGTTGTCCTCGACAATCTCTCGCATGCCATGTTAGTAATCTAGTTTTCGGCACCGGCCGAAACGAACCTGGCAGCGAAGGAGATAGAAAAAAGGACGAAATATCAAGATCTGCTGTGCGAACTCCGGCAAATGTACGCGGGCTACTCTGTGAAACTGGTAGTCCTCATCGTGGGAATGATTGGTGGTGTCAAGAGCTCAATGGTTGAGAATCTCAAGTGCATCCCAGCGTGCAGGGCGCGAGTGGATGTACTTGCAAGTGCAATGCAGAAGGCTGTCCTTCTCGGGTCCCTCCGCCTGCTTCTTGCGCATGACCCTAATGCTGGGTAGCCACCTTTCCGACGGTGGTAGACGTGGCTACCCTTAGGCGCGACCCCTCTCGAATCTCCGGCAGTTATGACGGCAACGAAACCTGATTTTAGCCGGAGACTCGGAAGTGGATGTTACTTTACTGTACAAATAAAATAATGTCACCCTTAATAATAGCGAAAAAATAAATAATGGCATTGAGAGATAAATGTGGTTTTTAGAAAGAATATCTATTTTATCATTCACATAAACAATGGCAGCGTTTCGTAATTTACGGGCGGAGGGGTCTTAGCCAATATTACGGAGCGTTTTAAAGGCCGCATCACAATATCGGTCTTCGGTTACGGTGACCGTTGTCGTTTACGGTTGCTGTAAACGCTGTAATCTGTGCCAATCAGAGTGACCGGTATTCCCACCGGCCGAATGTGCAACTGTAGCCAATAGGGTCTCACCTCAGGGTCACGTGCTGTCTCTGTTTACATTCTTGCTACCTCAAATACAGATTTGATGCGTCAAATGCAAGGTGCAAATGATTTAATTACATTTAATCTCACCTCAATAAAATGTATAATATTAAACTGCAAACTTAAACTGCAAAAATAGGTAATGAAAGATAGAGAAATGGTGTCGTGATAGCATTATTAATACTTTTTTTTAGGTAGCAATGGGGGCGCTAACTGGGAACCTAAATCTGAATTTTGTACTCAAAATCGCTTGATGGAAACGAAAAATGAATTTTAGTGAAAAAATAATCTTCTAACCAGAGCAATTCACTTATAAACTAAAAATTAAAATAAGCAAAAGGTGACGCCCACCGAAGAAGCTGCTTTGAGACCATTGACGACATTTACCTCCCGTCCTTGACTGATTTTAGAGAAATGGAAGGGAGTGGAGGGGGGGGGGTGTCGGAAGATCTGCTCACACATATCCTGTCGCAACCGCTCCATTGGCATAGTCAGCTGTGTCCCCCCTATTGCGATAAGGCGAAGTAGTTTCGCGGGGTCAGTTGTGATTGGACGAAGTGGATGACTTTAGAGGCCGCTTGCACGTCCACTTTTCTGAAAGGGTTAAAAACATCAGTTTTCGCCGCTTATAACTCGGGAACTAATTACGGTTCAACAAACGGGAAAATACGGGTCTTTTTACTGTACAAATCTATCAGATTCAGCAATAAAAATATGGTAAACGACCCCATTGAAGTGGAAAATCAAAATATAGCAAAATATATCGCAAAGAGCACGTGATTGCGAAGCGAGCTCCTATTGGTTACGTTGCAAAACCGGTCGGTGGAAAATCGACGAGTGTATGTATTGTTGAGGCAACCTACTATTGAGGTCATTTGAGGCATTTAGACAAGTAGGTAAGCAGAGAATGGGTAAGGATGGGTTTTTTTAGGGAGCGAGGATCGGTACAGAGAAATCCGGTGTCGATATCATTTTACTCTCCACGAAAGGCACCTAGGAATCACGCATAACAACATCACACCAAACGAACGCAATGCTGAACTTCGTATGTACATTTCTCAGGTTCTCTCCATCACGTGAGAATGACATTCCGCTGAAAAATCGTGTGAATGCCGTGTAACGTTTAACGCTCTAGTGATATGCTTTTGGAATTATTACTATTTTAATAGCATTCTATTACTTTAAATGTGTTGCTGTTTTGCTAACTGTTGCGATGCTTCTTTTGATTGGTTATGATGGGTTTATTTGAGGGGGTTGTTGAGGACTAGAGAGACCTTTGACCTTTTGTTTATTTTACCTGAATGGGTTAGGACGATTTCGTCCTCTCTACCACCCATCCAGGGCTCTATGGTTAGTACAGAGTTTTAATCATTTCATAGCATTTGGCACGCAGGCCTTGGTTTTGTATTTGTTTTTTTTTTAACATTTTTTGTAGTCCTTGTTTACTTAGTTGGACGTGATTTATAAATATTAGTATCACAGTTAGAAAGACAGCGGGATGATTTATCACAGATTTTTATCAGTTTGGGCTTTCACGGTGTTGGCAACGGGTGCTGCATTAGATCGATTCGAGCACCTCGGCATCAGGTTGCTAGCTCCGGTCATGCAGTTTCCGCCAACAGAATGGTCCGTGATTGTTGAAAGACAAGAACATATATTTGTTAATGTTTGCAGAAGTGAATATATAATGGAGAGCCGTTAACGTCCGCTGCATGTTAGATTCGGGCTAAATGGAATGTGGCCTTTTTTTTTAAGGCACAAAAAGCTTTAGATACTCAAGATGCTAGACTATTGAAAGTTAGTAAACTCAGGTGGTAAAAGTGTATAAAACTCCAGTATGAGTTGGCAGTAAACGATTAAAAAAAAATAGAAAAGTATATACAGAATGAAATTGGTTGATAAAAAGTCATTAAACATAAACTGTAGCACTATACATGTGTGCAGAAAGAGCTTAAAACAGCGATATGAATAGGCGATAAATAAATACATTTATAAATAAATAAATAAAAAATAAATGCATAATATATCGTATGAATAAATATATACGATTAATAACATATATTAAATTATAGCATCATTCATTGATTTAAAAGAATTGTTGGTTTCAGGGGGATGAATGATGTTTAAAAATACTCATGTTAAAAACGTTAAAAAAGGTTAAAAGATACAAGTATATCTTTCAAGGAGATATTTGGTGGTCCGGGCCCTGGACAGGTTCGGTTTTAAATCGACCGGGAGGCCGTTATATTCCCGAGCGAAGGTCGCCGCGAAGGACCCAGCCATGCGCGCCGTCCGGTGCCACGGGATCAGCATGGTGAGCATGGTCATCTCGGCACCTCTGGTCGCCCGGGGGTGCACTTCTGCCATAGTTGTCAGCCTCGTCAGTAGGTATGGTGGGGTCCGCCTTCTGAGGATGTTATGGCCGGCGAGGAGGATGCTCTGCGATTTCCTTTCCTTGACCTTAAGGATTTTTTCCTTCAGGTACAAGGGCGTCACGTGGTCCTGGATTCCCGGCTTAAGGGCGTACCTGATGCAGGCGTTCTGAGCTACCTGGAGGCGATTCAGCTGCGATGCGTTGATGTCGCTGCATGGGAGTAGGGAGTAGTCAATGACCGGGAACAGTAGGGATTTGACAAGGGTCAGCCTGATGTTACGTTCCGGGCGAAAGCTCATCCCCCGGAGCCGTCTCAGCCCCCAGTGGACCTGGGTGACCACCCGGGAGACCTGCCTTTCCCACGTTAGGTCCTCCGATATTGTGACCCCTAAGTACTTGAAGGTGGGGGCAAACGGGATAGGGGAACCACCCATTCTAACGGAGGCCGTGTTGTTTCTGGTGGCGGTTATTCGGGTACGTTTGTTCCCAATAATTGTAGCGGAGCTTTTCTGAGGGTTGGTTTTGAGGCCCAGCCATTTGCACCATTCGTTCAAAGTGTTCAGGTCAGCATTCATTCTGGTTATACGCTCGTACAGGTGTTGGCCATCCGCGTGAGAAATGAGTAGTACGTCATCGGCGTAGCACATGAGTTTGCACTGTAGAGGAAGTTGGTGCATGCCATCGATGTACAAGTTGAATAGCAGTGGGGAGAGACTTGACCCCTGCGGAACCCCCACAGAAGTAACCCTCCACTCTGGAAACGAAGCGCCCTGGGTCCGTAGGGTCATCCGCCGTCCATTGAGGTAATTTCTAAACCAGCCCAAAGCGCCATCCCCGAAACCCTTAAGACACAGGACATCAAGGAGTCGATCATGCCTCACCGAATCGTAGGCTTTCGCCAGATCCAGGGCCACTACCAGGGAGAGGTGTCTCCGGTCGATGGCCTCCCGGATGGGGAGAGAGAGTGCGTGTTGGAATGTACTGTGAGTCACTCCCGAAAGAAAGTTTCCGTGATTCAAATAAATAAATAATTATTGCTGGAACTCTAACCTTGACCCTCCGTTTGAGAAACAATAACTCTAGTAAACATACAAAGACGATTTCTGAGAAGCGGATAAATAAATTTAGAAGTCATTGAGGTGGAGAATGTTTGAGCGATACTGTAAATGCATCGCTCGTAAAATGCTGTCCTCTGAGCGGTATTTTTAGGTTTTATTTTTTAGTATAGGTATTTAAATCGAAATCATTATAATAGTACGAAAAAATGTTTAGTATGCATCACCATGTGTAGGACAAAGAAGTAAGTAGTGAGTTTATTTCTTTACATGTGTCTAAGTTCCTCATAGTGCCCTCGCATGCCATCAATTTACAATTAAGGAATGAAAGAAAACAGAGGATTGGTTTGGTAGGGGGTCATTGTATTGGTTTCCTCTCACTATTCCATCGTGTCCTACCTACACCCGAATAGATCCTATCCTTCATGACGCAAGTACCCCTGCTGTTGGATGTTTCCCTCAATAGTCACTAATGGAAAGAAAGTACATACATACATTTACGTAAAGAAAAGACAACGTTTATAATTCTACTTAAGTTTTAATTTATGCTCCGTCTAGGTTTCGGCACCTCGTACCGACGCTGATGGTTATTGTGAGGTCGTGCATATTATAAATAACAAGTGAAATTTATATTTTTGACCAATTTGTGCATATTGAGATATAATATGTGCCAACAGGTAGCATCTTCTTCTCCTCTAATAATTAGAGTCTTAAATCTCATTCGTTGATAATTATTCGTTTTAAATAGGGTTTAAATTTACCATATAGTATTATTACGGCTTTGTAACTCCATAGGCACTCCGTAGAAATTTATTTCACCTTTGTAAAGTTCTTAACCCTCTAAGACCCAATTTATTTTATCTTCTTCAAAAAAGAAATGCAATACTACCTTGTAAAGTGTCAATATTTTGTACAAATTGGAGAAAAAATGTAAGTTTAGAAACATCTGACTGAAAATAATGGTGACAGGCAACAATGGTCAAAGATGTCCATAAATGAAAACAAAATAAGGTGAAACACAAATGTGGTATGTCGTATCTAAGTCACAGTGGGTTATCGAGAGTATTATTTACAATAAAGGACCACATTTTTCAATTATTACTTTTTTGTCACCTTGTCTTATGAATCTGATAGGCATTTGGTATATATCAAGAAATATAATGCTTATAACATTTTTATTCGCTATTATGAAAGTATGTTATTAAAACTGGGTGAATTTAAACCAAATTACTTACAATATCCCATGTCGGGCGGACTTCTCGGTCCTGGATACAAATCCCAATGAGGCCTCGGACATTTAAGAGTAATTTCCTTAACGTCCGGTAGTGCATTGTGAAGATATGGTGGGTATGAAGTAGGATTACAGTAGTTATGGGCCGGAGTTCAAATCTTCTGAGCAAATGGGTAGAGCTACTACCCGAAGATCTCGGGTTTGAATCCAAGAGATGATGTCTAGGAAACATTGAGGTTATTTCTCCAGAGTGATTTTCTAGGTATCAGTTATAATTTGGAAACCACAGTCGGCAATATGAAAGAAACTTTCCCTCCTACCCTAATATCTGAATTTCACATGCTATTAGGTTTAGTACTTCGTGAGCTGAACACTGAAAAGGTTGCCTTTTAGGTTAAATACTTCTATTCATTGTTATTTTATGTAAATTTTAATTAATAACTTTGGCGAAATTATCACTTCTATGGTTGAAAATATGCCGTAAACATCGTGGATCTACATAAACTAGGCTGTAATTTATCTCACCACAACATTTGTTGAAAATAAATATACTTGAACATAGTCTTCACTACTTTAATTGAGACCATAAACAACATTCATAACATTTTTAAGTCTGATAAAATTTCAGCATGTCTTGCCAACAGGAAAATCCTTTTCTCAAAATACATTCGTGACTCACACCATCATTTTATTTTAACACAGCCGCAATGTCTCTCACACGGCTAACCGAATGGCTAGCGACCTCGTAATTGTACACATGAATGTACCGATGTTGAGGGGGCACTTGTTTCATCATTGCAAATGCCCTTCTTTCGTTTATAATTTTTACACACATTCAAGGGGGTTTCATCAATAAATAGAAAACAATAAAAACGAGGATGATAATAAAGTGTAACATAAAAAAGCGAGTAATATCTGTTCCACGATTCATCACTTCGGGACAGGACTGGATCGGATTGGGTCGATCTTTTTGTCTTTTTTTCGGTCCGAACTTGCTCGTAACTGAATATCATGCAGACGACATCAATATTTTCCATGAAGAAAAAACCAGCGTCTCCAATGCTCTCCTTCGGGCATTCCTCGGAAAAAGTCCAGTCCTGAACAAATTGATTTACGTGACAGGCAAAACGAAAGCATGCCGGGAGACTCACAACCTTAAAAATGTGTGTCAAGACGCTAATCTTCTTTTTTTTTCTGTCGCCCGGCCGACAGTAAGATTCCACCGAAGAATGGAATGATATAATTAAAATGTGTACGTGGTATACACTGTCGGCCTGAGCCGACAACAGAGTATTATACAAATGATTTCATACAATTTTCTTGACTACATTATGCAGTAAACATGGCTGGTGCTTCCTGAGGATTGTGAAGTGAAATACAACGTGTTGGCCTTTTCAGTGGGCACAACATATGGACAATGAAGGCAATCTTCTCACTACCATGTCAACTCTCTCCATCAGTTCACAAACATCCCATCATGACCTTAATTGCACTTTAATCACAGTCCACCAGAAAATAGACAACTCTTCCGTTGACCATAAAAAAATATCCTTTGTTCTTCATCACACGCGTCTTCAAAAATACTCACGCTTGCAATTTGATTTTTTCCACGGATATAGAAGAAAACATCCGGAGGAGTCTCTCTGAAACTAATCCTTTAACTTTCTCGTTCAGCTCTTGATACTACAGTTAAAAGACGTGTCCGAGTTCATCAATTTAAGTACCTAAATTTCCCTTTAAAAGTTATAGGAAGCTCCATCTAACAAAGAGTGTTTGAATCCGTTAGACATCAATTAGCGGCCGCCGAGTTTAGTTATCTATCGTTTACGTCGGCGAAGGGAGCTACAAAGAACGTCTTTTGCGAAATTAGAATTTGAAGCGAAAATCTTCGCTTTTTTACTTTTTCCTGTTATAGAGGGAAAAAATAAAATTTTTGACCAATATATTCTATGAAAAAATATCATCAAAAGATGTAAATATGAAATATTAATTGAAAGGTATAATACAACACTCAAATAGGCATGTCGATTTTACTTCTTGTAAATTTTAACTTGCGTTGCTATACTTAAAAGCCAGTCGTTTTTTTCTCGCGTGAACATTTGAAGTAGCTTCGACACCTCTCAATACATGACTAATTTCTAGTGCGTAATGAATTCGGACACGACTTAAATCACTCCTCCTAAACCTCTTAAGGACGACAGGTAAGGTTATCTCACGCCTTAAACAAAATATTATATACATGCTTTGCATTTTCAGAGATACTTTTTTCACCACCATTCAGAACTTCTCTCTTGAGATTCTCTTGAGAATTTTCTCTCTCCTCAGCATATCTCGGGACATCGGGAGGAGTTAGCTAATATCACATACCTAAAAGAATAAGCACCTATATACCGAGTGCATTCAGAGAGATGTTTTTTTCAGTTTCTCCATCCCCAATCTCTCCCCTCCATTCATTCCATTAAACATAGTCGCATCTGTACAATCTCAAAACATCCTGAGCCTCTGGTTTTCCCCATCAGGGAATCTCAAGACCGTCCCGTTCCAAGATGAAGACGGGAGGTGAGGTCTCCCACTCGGCCCTCTTTCTTTGGCAAGTGACGCTACACAGAGCGCCAGTGAAGCGTTTTCTCCTCCGTTTCGTTTCTCCCGCGCCGCGGGATTCCCGAATGGAGGCAAGGGGGGTGGGCGGACGGGCGCTATCCGCTATCTCACCCGGTGATACTTTTAGCACCCCGGACGCCAATCCATTTAGCACCCGTTCCTCAGGTTTGCGCTGGATATCTCGTTACACTCGATCCACTTGGCTATCTCCAGCGGCACGGGCGGCCTTTGGATCAAACCCCCTTCCATCGCGTTGGAGTTGCCATTGGCGATGGGCGCCGTGGGGCTACCGGTTGGCGCTGGGGACACGCCTTTCTTCCCTTTCTCCTCCCCCGCAAGGATAAGCTCCCTCATGACATCGTCCGCGTTCGCCTTGATGACCCTCTGGCGGCAGATGGCGATAGCTCGGATGAAGTTGTCCTTGGGCGTTATGAATCGGTGCTCCATGAACACGGACTTGTCGTCCCAATACACCACCTGAAATGGAAAGAGAGGGGATCTGTATGAGAAATAGTTGCCTTAAATACCCAATACCGGGGTTACACCTTAAACACATAGGACTCGAATTAGCTGAGGCTCGGAAATGTCTAGGCTGCGAAATCAGAGCCTTGAAAGATACCTATTAAACAATGAACAATTAATCGAGGTAGTACCGTCAGATTTACGTCACCGCCGCGACGCAACAGTATCAAGCTTTGCTAACTAAGAGCACTGGACAAAAGACGTCACCTGCAGCGCCGGTGGAACTGTTGTCTTAGCAATTTGTATCAACACGAAAGATACCACGAAAGATCTCCAACGCTATCAAACTGCAGAAACCTTCATAAGGAAACTTTTAAGCGTCCATTTTACCGTTGTGGAGGTACCTATCTTGCTCTGCTTCCGTCTGGGAGTTATGCTATATACTTCTTCACCACCCTAGGAGCATTATTTACTTAGAAGGACCGGGGTCCTAGTGTAGAATATACTAAGGAATTGGGTTGCTGTGGTGAATGGAGTGCTGTCCTTCCATAAGAGAGTACGGTTTCGAATCCTGATGGCGGCAGAGATTTTTAAGCGGTAACTCGATCCCTACTTGACTGCTCTGTTGAAGGCACTTCAGGGACACTATGATGGGACACTAAAATCGTGAACCCCGTGGCACCTTATGCTAAGAGTAGGCTAGTGATGACGCCGGGTTTCTTTCTAACCCTGATTCCTGCTTCTTCCCAAGTATCCACTGATCTTTAATGTCGTAAATCACCATGGTTTCGGCTATAATAAACAAAGATACTTATTCATGTCTCTTGAAACAGTTTACATGGTTTCTAATTGAAATTGATTAATTTTTAGTTTTTAAACTTAGTATTATTGGCATGCCAATGCGAAAAATTATAAAATAATGCTATCCTAAATGCAACTATTTGTTTGTTTTAATAGGTTTTGCAATTAATGTAAGAACTAATTTGCGTCCTTAAATGAAGACGACTCATTCATATCGTGACGAAAGCAGGAGTGCGACAATGTCTATCTATCTATCGACCTGTCTATCGCTCTTGTTGGTACAAGCGATGGTGATGTAAACGAATGAGCGTTGGTATCGTTTATAGGAAGGTGAACGCTAGCGGCGCTGTGGTCTAGTTCTAACTTTCTCCGGTGCGTGTACTTGATCCACTACCCGCACCGGAAGGAAGTGACCGAGAAAAATGCTCTTCCGCAGTCGCGACCTTTGACGACATCATCTCGTGAACTATTTGACGAGTGGAGTCGACCTCGCCACCTCTACTATAAGATAACCCTCCCTCTCTCGAGAAACGGTAGTGAGGCCATCTGGTCTTATAGGTGCGCATGCATTACCGTGCCGCGAAATACATGGACGTAATCGAATGATGTATATACTTGGGCTCGCCTGGCGTTACACGATGGAAGTACACATATGCTCCAGATGTAAAGTAGCGGTAGCAAAACTGGTTTTCATTTGCTTAAGTGGCTAAGGTCATATCGCAATGAACCCAGGGGTAACCGTAGTGTATCGTACCCAAGAAGTGCGATGAATATCAGGTAAATAAGTAATTATGCTCATAATATGCTCCTAAAATAGTTACATGACCAAGAAAAGCGGGTATAATAAATAATAGCTTTGCTAATTTTTTTTTAATTTTTAACTATTGGTAAAAAGAATGTATTGATGACTAGTTTCGTTGAGATTCACAATTCTCACGTTTTCAACATTTTCAAGTTTCAAGGACTTGAAACCGACGAAAACTTAGAAAAATCACTCCAAAACTAGTCGTCAATAAATATTTTTTTTTTAAGGTAATGGAAATTTGCAAAGTTATTATTTCTCTTGATGCAGTTCCACCATCTCATGCGTGAAACAGTATTACGCATTTGCTGGCGTGTTTGCACGTCACCAGATATAAATATTTGTTTACGACTTTTGTAGAATATGTCCGGCTGTATGTTAGTTTGAGTTGTGAGGCTGCAATATAGGTGAATACGCCATGTTCCCTTGTTAATTAATTGTCATTATACTGAAATAAGCGGTACAGTAACTAGCAATATGTTTGTTTATTTGTCGGTAAATCATGCCCAGTGTAGAATCAAACCCTGCCACACACCCGTGAGGTGGCTTGCAGGGTACAATACAGCTGTAGATGAAGATATAATTTCCATGTTGGTACACGGAGCCAATGAGGTTGTATAAACTTATTCCCTACCGCAGGGTCCAAAAGCTTGAAAGTGCCCGGGTAAGCTTCAAAAGTAGTGATGACTAGGGTAGTTAAGAATAATTACGAACAATAAGAATCAGGGGTGTACGGTAACCTGAAAGGTTAGAAACCTTTTTTCTAACCTATGGCATTAATATTTTGTTCTCTACGTGGATATATTAACTATAATGTCACTATGTTTTCGTAGGTTTCTCACACCCCCTTCTCGCATGCTTTTTATTTTCCTTCCGTGGGTTTTTAAAATGTCAAGTATAATCATCATTGAGTTTTTACCTAAAATGCACATATTTCACTCTATGTAGTGGTATTGTTCTGGCATGTAATATTCTCTACTCTGTATGTTGTTATTATCTATCAATTTCTATTCATCTTACTCTGTATCTCGTAGTCACTATCAATATTTCCGTTTTTTTTTATGATGCACTATTCTTTCACAGAAGCTCATGATTAAATCGATGTATGGGTATTTGAAAAGGGAGTGGATGTGCTGCCTTTTTCCCAGTCTCGCCACAACGGACACCATTTATCATTATTCTCAAAAATCCGAGTTAAAAACTACATGTATGAGGCCGAGCATATGAACTGGTTGCATGAGAGTTGCCAACCTAATTACACGGTCGGCACTTACTTCGGGACTTTGATTCCACTGACTTATTCATTGATGAGCCCTGGATTCAACACCGGGACCTCTGGATGAGAAGCCACTACTTCTTGGTGTTCCTACTATTCAGGTCATATCACATAATTCAATATTTCAATTCAATTCATATTGTAATTATTAAAGCGCTAATACTCATTCAGAGTATTGGCGCTCTAATGGACCCGCATTTTAATCCCTGGGGTAATTGAAGGAATCAATACTTGGATGCTGTGTGTGAACAACATTCGAAGTTTAGCTTTAGTTCATCGGATGGGACGCAAGGACTTAAGGTGGCTCCACCGAATTATGAAGTAGATGTCATTTTTGTGAGAATTTCAGGAAACATCATTTTTTGGCCCTTCTATCGATTGGCAATAAATTAATTTGGCCTTTCCATAATATATTTCGAGAAAAAAGAAGTTGAAAGTCTGATATTTTATACGTGGCTATATGGCAGAGCATGGCTCTTTCAGTAAAATTTGCAGATTAATAATTCAAAGACAAATGTCGTTTTGACGAAAAACTAATATAAGATGCGCAATTTTATGTAGAATTTAGCACTGTGAAAAAGTGCTCGCCTTACCACACTTGTTTAATTGATATTAATAAATGTTTGCTCGAAAAAAAGCAGAAAAGCCTTAGTTACATGAAAGTGGCGCTACAGTATGTTGTTATCATTGGCAACGGTACTTGTGATGAAATGTGCTTACCAGCCTATTTACGGACTTAATTTAGGAATATACCTTACCAAGGTCCTTCTTATATTTTTTATGTAATTTAAATATTTCATTGGTTATTGACATGGTGTAATTAATACCAATGATTCCAAAAGGCAGCAGCGTCATTGTTGCCAAACAACTTTCAAAAATACGAATATTAATATATTCAAAATAAAGAGTTGTATTTGCAAGGGAATAGTTTAAAACTAAGTAGGAAAATATTTAACCTATTTTAGAATACGTATTAGCGGGATTGAGCATGTATTATCACTTTGTAAATTAAACGTGGCAACTACACGTCAGTCATGTTCCGAAGTCAAAATTAGTTAAAAGAGCTAGTAAAAAATAGAATGCAACTACAACGCGCTATATAATAGCAAACTCATAAAATCATTGATCATGCGTTATCACCATATAGATGATTTTCCATATAGGTGTTTTTCTGGATCGGTATTTAGTCATTAAATAACATAGCTCTTTTACGGGATTTTGAATCGCGGAGTCACGGTGGAACCTCCTTAATCGCCAAGGGGTTTACCGTTTAGCGTCTCATCCGACGGACGAAGTGCTGAACCAGACGTCCCCTCCGCACGAGCAACAGGGGAGTTTCCTGTTATTTTTTTGTCATCTTGATCATAAGTTTATAACCTCTGAAGTACGCATTTTTTAGCCGTTGGGTTTTAAAATGACGTTAACTATTATTCCTCATTTACTGAAAAGAAAAAATAGATGACGTTAAAAAGGGATGGCAAACTATTGCATGCCGGTAAATTATACGTGTGACGGCAAAGGTATTTCCTCTCCATACCGCTAGGTGGTGCTGCGGACGCTTCCAAGCAGACCTTGCACTTCGTGAAAACTTATAAGCAAGTATCTGAGGTACATTTATTCAGTTAATATGTTTCGATATTCTTTTATTTATTTAATTTAAAATTATTTATTCATTTAAAAACAGTTTGTATTCATTTTACTAACGAGGAGACATCGCGAGACTGATGCTCGGGATCCTAATGACGCAATTGTTTTCTGAAACTTTAGAGGGAGTGCAGGACAAATGTCACGGCTTTCTTCCACATGGGCCCGGGTTTGCGAGAAAAATGCAACTATAGATTCCCCCCTATCGTATAAATCCTTTGTCGGGTACGCATACATAAACAATACCCGAGGCCGAGTAGGTTAAGGCACGGTAAAAGATATCCACGTTATATGGTGTGGGTTCGAGTCCCACTTGGGGCAAAATTTTTCCTTTCGATTATTTGGCGGAATCACTGTAAAATGCCCAATCTCATACAATTATGGCAGTAACATCAATATTTTTTAATTGTAAAACAATTTGCTGGATTTTCTATCAACCCCCTTGGGAGACTTCTTTTCATAGCAAATGTCGGTATTCTATGTTTGTCCGAAAAGGGGCTTCACATGCCGACAGGCCTAATGTGTTTGGATTTCGAAAATACAAGAATACTTCCGTGAATATCATGGCCTTCGATTAGTCGTGGGACTTTCTCAACGGATTATGTTCCCACAGTCTCCCTCAAACGTGGACCAATTTCACATGTACAAAATACTTTCGAAAGTAGTTTCCCCGACGCAGTCATTGCATAATGCGCCGTGTAGGAGTGTGTTAGTTTGTGCATACTCCAAACTACAACTTACAATGCTTTCTTCCCTTTTGTAGCAAGCGTCCTACATATTTATGTAGGACGCTTACTACAATATCCACAAAGAGGTAATGGCAAATATTTTCCTCATAACCTGGGAAACAGTTACTATCTCTTTTCTGCAAATGTCATGTTCACTATCGAACAAAAAAGTGATTCACAAAAGTCATTGGAGCTCGGTTCCAGAGAAAATTGTAAGTGAAAACATCGCTGTGGCCGACAGGGTTGCCCGACAAAGAATTTATATGGGCGAAAATTCTATAGTTGCGTTTTTCTCGCGAACCCAGGCCTATGAGGAAGAAAGCCGCGATACTTTTCCTGCACTCCATCTATAGTTTCTGAACATAATTGCGTCATTAGGATCCCGAGCATCAGTCTCGCGATGTCTCCTTGTAAGCGTACCTACTGTGCAGTTGGCCCATAGTCGCGTTAACTTCACCCCATGCTTCGCATTTGCAGAAGACTCCACGAGCAGGAAGCGCAGACGTCTAAAAGAGTTAGTTTTCAACCATAAGGTTGGTTTTTGATAGGTGAGGGTAGAGCTCACACAGTACCAAGCCATTTGCGTGTGAGCCATTCACACACTTTGGGTAAGGGGGCCAGTTCCTTTACCTGGACCTCCTGCAATTTCTTACGAAGTTCTGACACGCAGAAAATTGAATCGCGAGGGTTCTAGGTGGGGGTGCACAGAAAGACTTCTGGCCTGAATTTGCAACCGGGACCCTCCGGCCGATATCTCAGAGCTCTATCCGAGAGGCCACCACAAGCCCCGCAGGAATGTATAAAACGACTATTTGTACCATGTTCAACGGAGGAGAGTTCCTGAGCTTTGATAATTTTCATACCCGATTATTAATGCATGTATATTAGAACTTTGGAGCTCTAAAATACAATGGTAAGTTCAGCAGACAAATATTTCCCAGGCCTCGCAGCGTGAAATATAAACGTGTTACGTTAGCAACTAGGCAGCGCAATCCCGCCAGTATGAGATTTTTCAAATGAACTATAAATTAACATTTAACTATCTCGAGAACTAGGATTTCTTAACACAAATCATTTGCGTACAATGAATGGTGAAGCACGAATCGCAATTAATGAATCTCATTTTTTTGATGAATGAAACTAACCTACTCATGTGGGGAATGGTCTCTACTCACGTACGGATCCGGCATGGGGCTCCCTATCAGCCACTCAAATAAAATCATTATCAACAGTCCAAAATAAAATCCTAAGACAAATCACAAATGCACCGTGGCTTGTCCGCAATGCATACATCCGCGAAAACTTAGATATTCCAACTCTGGATACTCACCTACTCGCAATTGCGGAATCATTTTGTAAATCCTTGGGACAATTATCAAACAACATGCTGGACCACATGTGGGAGTATGGAGAAAACCCCCACTTCCGTCACAGGTGTCCTCAAGCCGCACTCTTACCCGTACCATTGTAAATACGACAACAGGATCACCATCATATAATCGGACATACATAACGCGTATATCAGCCTCAGGCTGGAAATCGCAACGATGCGTAAGCATACCTATTGGTTGGTTGGTTGGTTGATCCAGTAAGACATCTCCCGGTCTGAGTCGTCTTCTAACTTTGATGTCTTATTAAACACTTTTCATTAAACATTGCAAGGTTTCCATTACTTAGTATGCATTTCCCAGATGAAATGTTTGACTTTAAATCTTGATTGGGGGCTTCGCGTGTCGGGCAAAGTTTGCTCTGCAAAAAATGCTCTGTTTGGGATGATTTTTTTATCTCCGTATTCACATTTGGCTATGTAGTAAAACTGTGGATGGCTCATTTTACTGCCTTGCTACTTATAGTATTTGCAAGCCTGACTGAGACATATAGCTATTTTATGTGTATGTCTTTTAATTTGGCCTCTGTGATAACTATTCCAAACGGGTAGGAGAAAATTCCTCCATTAGAAACCAAGGCTAACCAGGTCGATTGTGGAAGCACCTACCTCGATGTATTCAGCTGAGTGGGCGTCTGAGAATTTTAGTTATCCGCTGCCCATAACCTATTTTTTACATATTGGCTAATGGCTGTAATTTGATGGCCATGGAGTCCGATAGCGCTGTGTGTGAATGACGAATAATATCTCGCATGCGACTGAATGAAAGCGAAGCTCAGCATTTGCATCGCGGTTTGAGTCTCTGTTCGTATTTCATCGATACATCCCCCCTCAGTGAAAGACTAGGGTAGTAAGAGCGGAACGAACCGACATTATTCAGCTGGTAATCGACACACGCGTATAATTTTGAAAGTTGCACGGAATATGTAGGTGACGGAAGAATTAGAGATATAACTTTTTCTGTGTAGAAAAAGAAAGCATTCGGACTAAATATTTTAAGCGGCATTTTGTAAGTTTTGACGTAATAAGTATTTTGTAGGACATGCCTCTATGTATCTTCGCCCGTTTCCGGTGTAATAATTATAATACATACATTACGTCAAGGGAATAATAAGTAAAATATTACTGACAATAATTTTCCATAATCAAATGCACCGAAAAAATAAATATTAGAATCAACTTAAAATGCTAAAACAGTATTTGATTTGATTTCTAAGCTTTACTCATCAGATCGTTAATTTGCACAAATATGCTTAACTAATGAGGCCAGTCACTAAAAATATTGCTTTGCGGAATTTTTCTAAAGTTTAATTTTTGTTGTTAAAATGGCACGCATTTTTACGTTTTCTTTTCCGGAAAGCCCTCTTCCAACTTCTCATTGTATTGGGTTATAGCAATAGTTATAGGACTGGGAGGACACCAGACAGCTCAGGTAATTTGTACCTTTAAAGATTGGTGAGTGGCTCAGTATTAGTGGGATTTTATGGGAACGGAGGAAGGATGAAGTGAAACTTGTGTTATATCATAGCCTTCTCTTAACGAAAGGCGTCAAGAGGTCCGTAGTTCAACGTCCCATCCGGCAGACGGAGTACTGATTGCGATGTGCCCTCTCACGGCACTCTGGTAGTAACGCTCAATCAACAGAAACAACTCCGTTCGTACTACTCTCTCACTCAGTAGTAGTCTCATATTATGACATGTAATGTTGACGTGTATGAATATTTTGCGACTACTTATTTTCATGTCCTTGAACACTGTGATGTCCTCAATAACTCCTCAAGAACTATTCCCCTCGGATATTTGTCACCAATGGCTGCTTTATCGCGAGAGGTACACCTCATTAAGAGGAGTCCTTCTCCTCCCCACCCCCTATTATACTACAGAAAACTCACCTTGGAAGTAATCCTATAGAGCGTGAAGGGGCGTAGGAACCTGCGATACCGAATGGTGGCGGATCCCTGAACAACCGCCCCTCCCTTCTCCCGTATCTTCCGGTAGAGACCGCTGCGCTCGTAGAAGTCGACGCGGGCGAAGTCTAACTCCCTGAGGTACCTCGCGTTGTTCATGTGATACAGCAGCGTGTCTATGTCAGTTGTTATGCACATTCCTGGAATAGGGAAGCAGAGTATCATCATACACGGCATAATAAACGATAACTAAGTTTTAAATAAGCCAGAGTAGAAGAGACATCGTCTTTGCCATCCGCATTACATTGTGAAAAGTATACTTCCCCTCTCATTTATAAAGGATTAAAATTAACTGCGGGCAAACAAAATTTTTGGAATTTTAAAGACCAGTAAACATGTACAAAACTTTCGGACATCAGTCTTTTGTTCTTTGTTAAAATAAAATAGTTAGGGAAGTATACATAAAAAACAGCAAATACAGTGTATTTTGTGAACCTATTGACAATACCTCTTATTATTTAATTACTCAATAAAAAACAACATACGTCTCCTGCTGACAGTAATCCTTTCTTCTTCGTTGTTGATTTACAACGTCTCCATGGTTACATTATTGTTTCGTTTCGCTGTTGTCTGAAAGCTTTTTCTTGTGACTTTAATTGTAAATAATCAATTCTTTTCAACTTAAACTGAGTACCTTATTCATTGCTATAGCATTGTATTAGTCGATAGAAAGGAAAGTCTAGAGCAGAAATGATGTAGTACATATATGATGATAGGAAGGTAAAAAACAAAATATTAATCTTGGTGGGCAACTTACCAGGATACCTTGGCATATCGTGGTAGCGTTGTAGACGAAACTGGATTTTGTGAAAAGAGTACTGCGAAAAAAAATTCTATTTCTACAAAAAGAAAATAATTTTTAAAAATGGAAGGGAGTTATTGAGTGGTTCCAAAGAAAGAAGGGAAGAAAAAATCATTTGAAAATTAAAATGTTTCGTGCAGATTTGTGTGGTTCCGAAAGTTAATCTTTGAATATTGGGGGCGAGCTTAGGTTTTAGTCTTTTAAAATGTGGTTTTGGAAGAGAGTGAGGAGTGTAAATTGGATCGAGAGAAAGACGAAGTATAAGAAGTGCTTTGGCATTGTGGGGCAGGACAGACAGTCCAAATAAATTTAAAATAAGTAGAAAAACCGAATTCGGCAGGTACGGAAAGGAAGTTGACTCCTGAAATATGACATTGAGGAGATAATTATGGATTAAAGGGGAAAGAAAGGACATGAACATGGATTTTTGTTGCATTAAGAGTTTACGTAAGACATAATATAAAGCCTATATTATTTAGAAGTAGATATAGTATAGTAGAGTATATGTTGTGTTAGGTGGCAAGAGATTGTTATGGTTGCGGAGGAAGTTGATCAGGCACAATTGTCCAAGAACCTACCATCCTTTATTTTTATGATTATGACAATAATGACATATTCAGAAGATTAATCGTTATGTAGATGATTGTTTTAAGTCACGTCTCAAAATTGGTAAAAGTATATTTCTCATTCATGAAGATCGCACGAATATAGTGAAAATTTTATTTATTTTATAAATAATATTGAAATATGATTTATTTTTCTGACAAAGCGGACCATTTATGTTCAGCATATCTTTTTTGGTCCAATAGTATTGCTGGGCAGCAAAATTCCGAGAGTTATCGTCCCTTATAGGATTAATTTGACATTGCCATATTTCCAATGCATGGACATAGGTAAACACTCTAACACGTGTTAACCTAACTTAATATTAACTTCAATGTGTACAGCCCTGACCTTTAAGGTTGAGTTAGGCACATATGTTGGAATCGTATGCTGAATCATTTATCTCGAGAAAAGATGAATTCAACATAAAGTGAGCAACATGCATTTGGTGTTAAAAAAAAGTTGTTTTAAAGTCTTCCAAGGGTTTAGTGCATGTTTATACCAAACTGGTACATGGACTCTACGGAAAGAATAATTCTCTAGGAAAATCTCTAGGAATAAATTACCTAATTTTGAATTCAGTATTATGCAAGTGTGTCAATCGTAGTTGGAATGGGAGGGATTCAATTCTGGAAATTCATCATGTTCGTCTCTAATGGCAATTAAAGCAAGAATATTACGAGATCAAAGATATGAGGTTTATTGGGGTATTATAGATTTCGAAAGATGTAATCGAACGGTCCCAAGGCTTACAGGTCCACGAGAAGATTGCCCTTGGGGATTCATTCCACGAAATAACGACTCGGTCAAGGTTGTCGAACCCTGTTTCTCGGAAGTTCACTAGGCGTGGAAGGTTAAACGAGCTCGAAATAATTATCCTTACGAAGGATCCGTTAAAATCTTCAATCGCTTGGGAAAATACCTTGAGAATATGCAATTAATCGAGACATGCGTGGCTTAGTGGAATCCTGAAACTTTTAACCATGTTGCAAAGAGGTCACTTAATGAAATTTCATAGCCGACCATGTCAATGCTGTCGATTTCGAAAGATTTTACGTTATTTACGACAAATTACATGCGAAAATTTTTAACCTGTTGTGGAAATTCATGCTGGTTTACAGGTGAAAGAATTTTTTTTAGCCTGAAGCAAAACCATTGATTAGTTCCAGTCCGGAATTTTTGGGTACATCCAATCTCAAAAAATAGGATCCTAATCGAGATGTGAATACATAGAAGGCGGAACTGGAGAATGGGGATGATAAAATGAGAAATGATGGAAACAGAAAGGAGATCGAGATCTGGAGGTGTTGAGTCTTTGAAGGAATCATGTTATGACCGCGTTTTTCACTTAAAGGATAAAATATGAGGGGATTAAAAGAAAAAGAAAGTCACTGCCATGCACAAAGGTATAAAGGTTAGGATTCGTTATGTTGACGTAAGATAATGGAGGAACCATGGGGAAGTAAAATAACGATTTTTATATGGCTTCCGTGACAATTTTTTTCCATCTTTCTAGTCAGAACAGAATATCTCCAAGTATTTATCTGTCTGAAACTCTGAAATGAATCTCTATGGCTCATATTTCTTATTTCCAAGACTTTCATTTCGTTCATGTATGGTCACTTTTGGCCAGCATGCCTCCGACATTCCTTCCTTAACGCGCAGACATTCAATTCTCTTCAATTCCACAAATGTAATAATATGTTACTTTTGATTCCCATGTCATCGAGAAGGTTTATTCCTATTTTGGATAGCACAATATATTAATCTCGGTATCAATCCATGGCAAATACATTGAGGCTGCCAGTGACCACCTCCAGTGTTCCAATGCTTTGCTAGCTTTTCATTCTTGGGTAAGCATGGGTTGAAAAAAGGTTTTCACACGGTAATCTTTGTACTGCACGATAAAAAATTTAGAGAAATGTTTGAGAATGCAGTATTCCCTGCCATTACAGACAAATATTTTCGACCCAATTATCCCGTCCCAATTCCTTGAGGTAAAGCCTTTGTCCGTGTATCTTTATACCGTCACTCCCTGGAAGTTTCATTGATTAAAATTTAAAATCACGACGTTATTTTCTTGATGGCTTCACATGATTTATTTTCCTCTTCGAATTATGTCAAATTGGTTGCTCAAAAATCACAACATTTACTCGGCTACGTGGAGGTCATATTTGTTTAGGAAGAGAACTACCTCGTCTTCACCTCCCAGGTACTAAAATAAAATTATCTGTGTCCATGAGCTCTGCATGATTTCATTTATGCATCGTGTGGAGCGCTGAACGGTCTCGCCTGAGACCATAAACATCTACGTCGCGCGTGTGTCGTGAGCTGTTGAACGTCCCTTGGATAGGAAATAAAAGTGGCCCATTTCGTTCACGGTGAAATGCTTCGACATTTTGATTACGCGACGTCTCCAAAACCTCTTCCGTAAAGGAATGCCGGGACGCTCCGACTGCCGTGTTGCTGATCAGCACGAAACTAACTGTTCTCGATATCAGTATTCGACTAGAACGGTTTGCAATGTCCTTCTGATGTATTTACGACCTCCTTAAGTAGCACTGATTGACCTGGAATGAGAAGTGAGTGTTGGTATTTTCAGTCGCATTCAAAAGTTTCTCGACACATGAGGAGGTAGAACAAGGTTGTAGGAATCCAAAGCCGTGTTCGAATGCAATGCGATGACTATACTAGTCATCGAGTCTACCTGCAATCCTTGCTGGCTAAAATAACTCGCTGGTGATAACAGCTGTGGTTTGAGATACACGTTATATTTATAACGAAATCCGCATATCACGATGGAGTGTTAATGTTTCCCTTATAATTACCTGTATTTTCTTGTGGTATTTTTTTTAGAACTTGCACGCTCAACGAACACGTAGTCAATAGGCGTGGCGTACTAATTTACCAGATAGACGCCAGGTGTCTCTAGCGTTCATGTGAGATAAATAACGTCAGTTGACGGGCAACACTGAAGCAAGCGTTTACACTACGTCGATTAAATGGATGTTTTGCAAAGTTTTGTGGAAGTCTCTGTAGGTTGCGTATTAGAGGAGTAGGGAAAACAGGGAGGCATGATAGTATAATTTTCATGGTTATTTGCGACTGTTTATTCTGATCTCCCTCTCATTGCTTATTTCACTCAACGGAACCTTTCAGTAACTAGGTCAGTATCGGTGGTAAAATCGATAATATATTGGAAAATGATTCGTAAACATAAGAAGACAACAACTTAGAACTAAAGAATATTTCCTTTAGATGCTTAGAGCACACTGGCAGTAAAAATATCATTTACGGAGTTTACAGCAACATCCTATCGGCTCTATCTTACAACCCGCTTGGTTTGTTTACATCACGTGATCTCGTGATGTTTTACGTCTACTTGTCGACCATGTGAAATGAAACTTTTTGCTTTAAAAAAAAGGGGAAAGAAAAATTTCATTAATTGCTGCTATGATTTCCAGTATGGAGTCATAAAGGATATACTTATTTCCTTTATTGGCTGGTTACAACAATAGATGTCCAAAATTTAAGTCCAAACTAATGTTTAACGCATTGGGACGCACTTGAAGATATTTGCCATCTTTGTGCGGGAGCAAAGAATCAATTAATTTTGACACAGATATTTATTCTTCTATCAAACTATTTAGTCTCGCGAATGTACATTCTTCTATCATATTTAGTCTATCACAGTAATATAACGATAAGTTATTTCTTACCTGAGAGCCTTGAAAAAACTTCTTCTTGTGACATCACTGCCGATGCTAATATTCTATGCCTTCGACAACTCTTTGCTGCGACATGACCATAATGTAGTCATTTTAACGATTAAATGTCAGAAACGTGCCGAGATTTCTTATCATGTGCATTTTACTACTAACTTGATTACTAAGCACTCGAATCTCTAGTATATGGGGATGGTGTTGGCTGGTTACCATTGGGTCCCCAAGCTGGCGCATTTCCAGCCTGGTTACCGAGGATGGCTTCCATATGTCTTATGAAGTTTTCAGTCGGTAGTGGTTGAGATGGGTGGCTCGTAAACCGAACCCGTTTCATCAATGGTCGTCAAGGTGTTCCATTTTCCTCTTTATTTCGCATTATTGTCCTCATAATCTTAAGGTTCGCCTTTTTTATTTTCAAAATTATCATTTTATGGTATAGGTATGTAGCTATGTTTTGGCAAAAATGAGGGTATCAAAGTCCGTCGGTCTCTAGAGAATTCAGTGGTAGTATTTATTAGGGGAGTAGACCAATGTCTGAGGTCATTTGCGCTGCTGAGGATACATAGGCTTTATGGAGAATGAGGGAGGGGTGGAGAGATACATAACCCTGCAATTTAGCTGAACATACAAAATATTACGTGGTATCAGGATAGCATAACGTCCCTGCCGAAGGGCGGAATGTATTGAATATGCGGTGCCCACCACGCGCTACTTTTTTTGGAAGAGGCATGCCAACGAAAACTTCCAGGATCTGAACCCGGAGAGCTGGCACTCGTAGCTAAGTCGTTAATGCGTTGGTTTGGCCACCCTAAGGTCGCGGGTTCGTATCTCGGCCCCGAAATGGATGCTGTGTTTGTCCTATAAGAAAAAGGTGTTTTCAACCCGAAGGTTGGTTTTCGAAAGGTGATAGCTCATCCCGTACTAAGCCATTGGCGTGTGAAATTCACACATTCAGGATAAAGGGGCCAGTTTCTTTCCCTGGACCACTTGCGATTTCCTACGAAGTTCTGGCAGGCAGAAAATCGAATCGCAAGGATTTTAGGTGAGGGCGTTCGGTTGGTTGGTTGGTTATTCAGGGGGGGGGGGGGCGACCGAAAGCTGAGGTCATTTGCGCCATTTAGGATAGGTCGATAATTGGGTAATGGTAGGAGTTTTCAGGAAACGGGGGAAGGGTGGAGTGAAACCAGGCGTCGGCATTAGCATACCCTTAACGAAAGGCGCCAATGGGACCACGGCTTTACGTCCCATCCAACGGACGGAGTACTGGACTTGAAATGCCCTCCACTTGGCACTCAAGTGGGGACCGGTTTTCCACTGAAAAATCCGCCACTGCCGGGAATCGAACCGGGGCCCTCGGGGTGGGAGGTGGCACCAACCCGATCCCCGAGGGCTTCCGGATTTGAACTCGGGACCCTCCGGTCGGTAGCTCAGTAATCTGCCCGCTAGGCCCCACCATTTCCTATAGAAAACTCGAAATGGTTGACCCGATGGGAAACCCGAGAAGTTTTCCTTTACCAAGAATTCTATTTCTCCGAACCCGGGTTCTCGGGATGGGAGGCCGACGAGGCGAAGTGCAAAATCGCGATTCTGTACCAGGTATCTGTTGGAATGGCTGCGTTGTTACGCAGTGCAGCAGGACGAAGGAAATATGTTATCGGAGTTGGGGGAGAGTAGGAGGTGGAAATTCGTGCCAATGGCTGTGATGAAAGGGAGAAAGTTGATCCTTCCACTAAGCTCTCTGAATCGGCTATGGGCTGAGATGCCGCGTGAGGTCGCCACCGGCATCCGAATAACCTGATGCCGCATCGCCCTCGCCGGCTGGAAGTAAACAACCAGACTAACTGTCTCGCCGTCGAGCGGCCAGGCCTTTGCGGACGGCCTTGGGATGAGATGCGCACGGGAATTTTCTCCACCCATCAAACTCTCGCGTATTTGCGCCTATCTCGCCTATCACCTGACAGGCATGGTAGTCGTGGTCTTGGGCTTTTGATGTTGGAAGAGCGGAGTTCATATCGTACCGTCTCTAAACCTACGATCTTAATTCTAGGACAATCACAACATTCCTCCCCGGGTGGGATTCGAACACGGGACTCTGGGGCTGACTGGCAAGCGCATTACTGACCTGGCTACCACGGCTAGTTGCTACACATGGTAGGATATTCTTCAGTTTAAGAATTTATGGATATGGAGGATAACGCTGATTGGAATGAAAGATAAAGATTATAAGTAAAGACGACTTTCTTCAGTTTAAAAATTTAGGCAATAGTAATGCTCCTGTTTGATCGGAAGATGGTGATGACGGATCGATGAGGATTATAGTTTTACTTTATTTTGAAATGCTTAGGTAAAATTTAACGCTAATAGAAAGATTGACTATTGTAAATATAACGTGATGTGCCTGAAATGTAATGCTAATTAGTAAGCATTACCTCCCTTAGTTCACAATTGTAATAACTAAGGAAGATTCATGTAGTTTAAAAAATATAGATTAGGAAGTAACGCTGTTAGAGAATGATTAATCCATTATCAAAGACCAGATAAATAGGGGAGGTAACATCGCAAGTATGATCATAGGAGATGGTAAGGTGAGGGAAGATTGCCTTTAGTTTAGAAAAAATATAGGTGAGTAAGAATTAGCATATAAGAGGGGGAGATGGAGGAGATGCATAAGGAATATTTCCTTTCGTTTATATGCCAACTGAGATAAATATGACGAAGTTGATTCCAGGGGAAATATAGCCCAGTTAAATGCTTTCCAATAAGTAATGAATTATGGCTCCAACTAAGTTGTTCAACCCGGAGTTCGGTCTGGTTGTTTTAGATTGACTAGCTCACCATATACCAGCCCAAAGGGGGTTAAAAGTACACATAAGGGCTTCCTTTCCCTGTGACACCGGTGGTTTACCAGTAATATCTGTTACCTTAAAAAAATACAACTTTGATTTTAGCCGGACTTATCGAAAGAGCCTTTTTTTGCGAATTTGGATCCCGGGCCTCCGGTCAGTATTTAAACGCTCTACAATCTCGTACTCACTGGGTTACCACGCTGTAATGTTTATGTATGGTATACATTACGGATGCATTGAATATGTTAATTATAAGCTCTCAAAAAAATTAAATTCTATTCCTTTCAATGCATGGTTCAATATCTTGTGGTTCAGCAAAACCTGGTCCATCATGTTCCACGCTCGTGATTTTTCATCGATAAAGACAGATTGATCTGATTTTGAAAAAAATTGACTTCTCTTTTGAGCTAGTTGGCGATGAAATCAGCTTCGATAAATTTGGAGGTAAACTGGAAATCATGGAAAAAGTAGGTCAGCCTTTAGATTCAACTTAATCCCATTGAAAATTCCGGTCGAAGGCCAAATGCATGGTATGGAATTTTAATGTTTTTTTAACCGAATTACTTGATTTGGTGCTTGGTTTAAAAAAAATTGTTTTTCGTTTTAGTTTGCATCGGTTGAAGGTTAGACTACCTCGTGAGAAGGACAATGACGCGTTAACGTGCGTAAGCGTGTTGGAATGTAGATTCTTGTATTTCGTGTATTATTCCGTTCTTTGAAGGCCAAAGTAGCCTGGAAGAATTGAAGTAACCTTTTGATGTTTTCTGTGTTTTTTTCTTATCAACATTATTCATTGTGATGATTCATTGTGGTGTCTGAGATAATAGTGGTTTCCCTGGCAACTCATGTTGGATTTTTGAGTTCCTGAATTTTGGAGTAGTGGCTATAGCCAACACTCGAAAATCGTAGGAACACCAAAATAGGGTTATCACCCTGCCTTCCCTTCCCAAGAGCTTCTGGTTGCTCTACCTTCAGTGATGGAGATATTTTGGAGGAAAATACGTCCACACTCTAGCGCTCTGTGATGAAGACACTTTTAATGCAGATCTTAGTTGGTACGGGCACAAAGCTATGGACCTCGTGGCGAATTTATTTTATAATAGCCTAATATCGATGTTGGATTTGAATGTACACATTCCTCTTACGTATGCATTCTATTTGCACTCAACTCCCCACCAATCCTTGACGGGCCAAATAGCCTCAGCCCTCGGCCGCCGGCATAATAAAAACTCATATGTTGCTTCTTTGGAAAAAATTGACCGAACAGATACGTCATTTGTGAATCGTCGTTGCGGAGCGGGTAGAGTGTTGATGTAATGAACGAAGGTCCCGAGTTTGAAACCGGGAGAGGACGAAGAACACTTCCAGTAGCGTGGCCATCCATATATTAGTACGTAACGTTGATTTTACATTTTTTTACCCCATCCCTTCATATAACGCTCCGTAAAATTCTCTAAGACCCTGAATTAGGTACGTAACGCTGCCACTGACCCTCTCTTTTTTGTGAATAATTATAATAAAAATTCTTCCTTATTGATTTATCATTATTTTATTTATTCACTAATTGTTGATGCATCTTTATGATTGTTTGAAAAAGGAATGAACTTATAATGTCTTTCTCCCTATGCATCGGAAGGATCCCCCCTTCCTGCGGATAGAGAATCGTCACATTTGGCCTGATCCCTATCCCGGTTAGCGTTACGTAATTTATGGACGCCCCTTAAACCGTAGGTGAGTGATTTTCCTCTTTACCAGATCTCTTTGGAGAACCATAGTTGGTACAGGAAAGCTACTGTCTCCCCCTGACCTGATGTGTGAATTGTGCTCGCAGTTGAGTGAGGTATACATTTGATGACGACTGCTGTATCCAACCAGATCGACCTCTGGTTTCAACACTTTCGCGTTTTTTTTATTTGACGAAATCTGTTTCCTACGTGTATCCAAGGAGTTACTTCAAGTACGGATGCAAACGGTCATTATGTTTAACTTACACAGTTAAGAAACCGTCCACTTCTCCTCCATGATAGAAGTGCTAGCTGCGTCAGCTTTGCGGTGATTTTACGCAACCGCGTTAAAGCGCACATTGGAAAGCAGGAGAAAGATGTCTATTAAGGTGGCGTCGTATGAGGTCTTTTCCTGCGTTATTTCTCGCGTGCAGCCAAGGGTTGTTGCAACCTGGCACGTGATTCCTTCCTCTCAGCGTAAGCACCAACAGACGAAGCTTTCGTGTTCTGCGTAGAGGGGAGCGCGCTATTGCGCCAACAAATAACTTTTTTAAGTGTTCTTGACGAAAGCTTTCCTAAATAATCGCTTTACGGGCGCCTGTTTTGAGGGCATCGATTTTAATATTTACCGAATTTGATGCTGTTTCAGACCATCAAACACTCGCCACTAAACACCGCATCCATTCACTGAAAAAAAATCACTGAAAAGTTTCGAGTGCATGAATTACTTGACATGAATGTTCTCCAATGATGGAACCAAGTTTCTTGGGCAACAGAGGAAAACATACCGGTTTAATTTAGGAATAGTGCAAGGTTTCTTCGCATCCAACCGACCAATGAATCCTAAGTCCTACTCTGCTCTAGTACACCTGATATAAATACGCAGGGAGAGCGTTCTTTGAGACGCTATTTACGCGTCAAATCTCTAAATACCCAGAAAATTAATTTACGTCGTCGAATCCCAGCTGCGATAGACATTTTTCCTTGACATACCGGTGCTAACTAGAGAGCTTTGAGGAGAATACTTCAAGTTCAATAATCCGATGGGTGGGATGTTAAATCACGAACCCCTAGGCGCCTTCCTTCTCCATCCTTCCTCCATTCTCTGCAAAATTCTTACTCAGTCCATTTACCGACCTATTCTAAAGGGCGCAAATGACCCCAGCTGTTAAGTTGCTTACCTCGAATAACTACTGCCGCTACGTCGCACCACATAAGCTAAGCTTTTCAAGCTTAGGTGAACACAGCAACCACGCCTAAATCGGGTTAAATCCTGCCACCCTTGGGTTCCTAAGCCGATGCATTAGCATCTTCGGTCGAATTCCATATCATGACGTCCTATTCGTCGGTGAGAGTACTGGAATTTGTACTACCTTCACGCGAAAACAAGTGAGGAACAGGATTTCATTGGATAAAATTTATCACTCTCAGGATTTTAACCGTTGTAATAAGGATAGGATGCCACACCGACCCGATATTTCGCAATCGTTCAAGACTAGTTAACAATTTAACAATTCTGTGCGGGAAACTCACCATAGACTGAGGTTGGCGTTAGTATTCCTACGCGTCGCT
Source organism: Platycnemis pennipes (assembly GCA_933228895.1). Lineage (NCBI taxonomy): Eukaryota > Metazoa > Arthropoda > Insecta > Odonata > Platycnemididae > Platycnemis > Platycnemis pennipes. The sequence continues at coordinate 73,824,639 of OW121855.1, forward strand.
TGCACCGCGCCACGAACACACATAGGAACATCCTGAGGAAGTAGTGCAGCTCGAATGCCGAGTGCAGGAAGAGGAGGAAGAGTAGAAATCCGGATATGACGTAGCATGCCACCTCCATGGTGTTGCTGCCTTCCCTGGCGCCGGTAGCCGGGCTCCCATCCATGGCAACCAGAGTCCGCCAGGAGGAACAGCGGAGCCCCTTGCTGAAAGCAAAAAGAAAATATTTATGCATAAGTTGATGGGCCGATCAGGCAAAGAACAAATATACCCAACTTGCTTTTTCCTGTTCTTTTTCTCTTTAACTCTAGAAAAATCTACTTTTATATCTATTTCCAGAAAAGTTTAACATAAGTAAGGAAGAAAACATAAGTAAGAAAAGGATTTTTTGGGACATATGTATTGGGAGATTTTTATTTTAGTTTGACTACCTAACTATTAGAAATAAAATTATCGCGCCTCAGTTCTAGCCATAACGTATTTATTTGTCACAAATATGTAGAAAATTGTATTTCGTCTATTTGCATTCCGATATATCAGCCAGTGACGCAACGAGTAAAGTGATTTTAATTTGACATGCTAGTTTATCCGCTTTGAAAGTACATAAGTTGGAAAAAAATCACACATATTGACTACAATCCGCATGATAATGGGTTCAGTAATTGGGACGAAATCAATGAAAATTTCACGCGAAATTTTCGTGATATTGGCTAATTAATGATGACGTGTCTTAGTTGAGGTATATTTTAGGGACTGTCAGCTTTGAATAGGGAATAGCGTGTAATAGGAGTAGGGACGCCGGCTTGGAATAATTGAATTCGTATCAAAAACCAACCTTCGGGTTGAATACTTGATTTTTTAAATGGAATGGAACGGGAGGTCTAGTAATATTAAGGCGCATGAGATGTATATAAGCATAAACGAAGCATAAATGACGGAACTAATGGTAGAGATCCGAATAAAAATGAACAAATCACCAAAATGTGGCATGGCATTAAATGGTTCAGAAATCTTAACCTTGAGGATAGAGGATGAGGGGCAATCAGAAGGCTTTGAGATGGCTGACGGTTTCTGGCTCACTTTATTGAACTTTCCAGTATTCATCATGAATAAAAGTTAAATTTTATTATTCCATAATAAATTTTTACGATACTACGACCATGGTTTCGACAGTTAATATCATCTTCAGGAGGAAGATGACCTTTAGCGTCGAAACCATGGTCGCAGTATAAAAAAAATTTATCGTGGAATTACAAGGCTTTTAGATACGTGTGTATAGAAGAATGGAGAAGTACAGTTAAATGGAGATGAAAGACAAATGAGGAAATAATATATTAGTGGAGGAAAATAAATTTATCGAGGAAATTAGGTTAGACGACGAAAGGAGGAAGGTCTGAAAAGTCAAATCAAGGATCATTCGTAAGTGAGAGGGACATAAATTATATCTTCGTTTAGACCATTATGGAATCGTGAATACCTTATGGATTTAGACGTAGGTAGGCGCTACGTAACAAATTTAGCAAATAGTGTGTTTTCGATCTGGCAGCTGTGTTAGAATTTCTGGCGTTTCTAGGGTATTTGACTGCAATAGACAGAGGAATTCAACTGTTGCATTCCGGTAGGATTGCTCGTATTTCCTCATTCGGAATATCAGCTTTTACTTACGTGAAAACCTCAAAAATGCCCAACATATCGAGTCGCTATTGCGTTTAGTTTTTTCAGTTTACCCAGAGTTACCTTGAATTTATAATCACGGCCGCATTTAATCAGATGATCGTAATGCATTCTGATGTCTCCGTTGGAAATTTTCTCCGACGTCATCCGCCTTATGCTGCTTGCCATTCCACGCATGGCAGTTGGTGAATCATATTGGGTTTCGTCTGGTGTGTTTATTTGGGAATTGAGACATCGTTTCTTATTCACTTCCCTTCTACAATTGCGTGGCCTTTCGAGGGAGGAGAGCTAAAGTGTTTGCCGTCGTCAACCATCGTGTTTTAGTGCCGCCTTCATCTCTGTTTAGATTTCCAACTCGTGAATAGGGTTGCCAACTCTTGGAGATTTGATTCCGAAGGCGATTCAATGGGCAAGAAATTGTGGGAGACTCCGGGAGATTACGGGGTGAAAAATAATTGCAATCACCGTGACACATGTATGTAATCTTCATTAACGAGCTCCAGAAGTGTGCTGTTTGATAGCAATGTAGCTCGGTAGGTGTGCCTTGAGATATTATTTTAAATGATTGAACCCGATTTGACCAATAGAATTGTTCAAGTAGTTGGTTAAAAGAGGTTTATTGAATGTTGAGAGGATCGTTCAGAACTTCTTCTTAAGAAGATTCTTTTCAAGAACAATCCTTAAACAGATTGAGTCTGGTAAGCAACTCATTACATTATTGCAATGCGAATTGAAATCGGGATCTTTATTTGGCTGAGTCTGGAGGAAACACACATTCCGGAGGATTTTAAAAATTATTGTCAAATTCCAGGAGACTTGGCGAAACCTGATGAGTTGGCAACCATACTTTTACAAGAAGAGTGTAAACATTTTTAAACTTTTGACTACGAAGTGACGCTGTCTCTTCTTTCTCGGTGACGTGCTGTTGTAGGGATCGATCAGGGATATTACTCCAGCCCTTTCTCAAAATCTCTGGCTTTTGCGCAAAATTATGACCACGTTGTTCCCTTCATTACATTATGCCTTATACACCCACTGTTATCGGTATGGAATTAGGTTTTAAATCTCAATTTCCCTAAAGTATCTGCACAAAAATTCCATCACTCACTCTCACTATGTTTAAATCAAAGGTTGCTTCAATGGACGAGGGTAGAGTTTACTATTTACTAAACCATTGGCTTGTAAAATTCTCATTATTCTGGCTTTCAAGGGGCCAGTTCCTTTTCCTGGACCCCCTGCGGTTTCCAACACAGTTCGGACTCCTAGAAATTCGCTCTGTGAGGATGTTAGGTGGGGTGACAGTGTCCTTATGCCTTAACGACGAGTAAATAATCATAAATTAGTGAATGCACCACCGCTTTCACTGCTAAGTACCTTATGTTTCGACAGGAACACGGAGAATTAACATTTTCAACCCACAAATTCTATTGTATTTTTTATTTCAAAATATCGTGTTCTGGTCGCTAATTATAAGTACAGTATGGAACCTACCTGGGAGCTCATTCATTGATAATTGTCATTTCGTGCCTACTATTAGAAACCTACATTTTGATGCCACGACCTTGGAAAACCCCTAAATTTTTAGCTGCCAATTGGATTCGTCAAAACTCTAATTTCAAAACTTAGGTTTTCGAGCGCAGGTTAGCTCGAGTATTCCCAATCTTCAATAATGCAGGGCTTTTGACTACCGCGGCCAGCTTATGCTCAACGTCTCCTGCTCTCTCCTAAAATATTCACCACTATTCACTAAGTCATACCGTTTCTGCTGTTTAATGTAATATAAAGTTTTTAATTTGTATAATTTTCTAACCGCTAACCTCCATATTGTCGTTTCGATAAGTTTTAATTGCATTCTTTTGATTAATATCTGATTTGCATAAAATGTTACCATAATGAGATCGTCCTTGTATTATGCAACGTAAATTATTTAGTTGCCGTTTGTAATTCTACTAAAACTATCGGCATTGGCCCTTGAGTGAGGAAATTGTCTCTCAACAGCTGTTACACTCCACAGGAAGGCGTACATTCGCTCGCAGGTGTTAATGAACTCAATTTACGTCGATAACCTTTCCTATCACTTGAAATGCAAAGAAAAAGCGTTTTTTTTCACAATGTTTTCAATGTTTTGGGCGTTTTTTTGGCTTTACGAAAGATTTGAATGGCACTTTTTCGGCATTATATTGAAAGACGTGCCTCGGGAAGGAATTGGTTCTAAACGCGATTGGAAAAGGAATGGCTTTGACCTATCCAAGGACGCAATTTTGCGGATGTCGGTCATGAACGACGAGTTTCTGATGACCGGACGCACGGGTAACTCCTCAACGATTCGATCCGTCACGGGATCGAGGTTGCCCTCGTGGATTCATTTTACTTTTTCTACTGGCGGTTTACTTTTGGAAGTGGTGGAGTGGTTTTACAGTGAGTGAAGCATTGAGACACTGACCGGAGGTCTGTGGTTCGAACCCTGGAGAGACCTCTTTGTGCACGTCCAGTCAGAAAAAAGCTGTGTACGAGATCAAATCGGAGATCGGTTTGGTGTGGTGATTACGGTATTGGCTTTATATTCCGAAGGCTCGGGTCCAAATCCGGGCAGTAGGAGAAATTTTTCATTGGTACATACATCGGTCACTACTTGAGTGCTGTGTGGACAGTATGAGTCCAATACTTGTCCGTCAGATAGGACGTTAAATCATGAATCCCTGTCATTAAGAGCAGAGTAATGTTGACGCCGGATTTCTCTAAAACATCCCTACCCATTATCCACCTAAAGGTATTGGCGCAAATGACCTTAGTTGTCGGTCGCCTCCCCTGAAAAGCACTTCTACGAGATTAAAAGAAGTGTGTGAAATTTTCTGAGCAGAATATCCTGCTAGGATTCTGCAGGTGGTTCAAGAAAAGGAACTACCCCCACCACTACACGCCATGGTTTGTGAAAATCGCCCACGGATTGGATTGATAACTATTTGGCGAACTCTACCCTCACCAGCCTGACAGACCTGCGGGTTGAACCGCTTTCATGAACAGAGATTTCGTCCCAATATCTTTTCATTAGCAAACTTCACTTTCATCGAGAGCAAAGTAAAAGTATATTATTTAGAGTTCATCTCAAAAATTAGTGGCTAGACGTGTTTGCAGTAGAAAATATTTTAGTCCATCTAATTCATCACCATTCACCATTCCTAAGACAAATTTGAAGAATTTTTCCGCTGTATTGCTCAGTTGGCTAGTATTTTCCTATTATAATTACACTACGAGATTGAAATTTGCGATGGTTGGGCTAGTGTGTAGAGAATAATTTCTCTCTCAAACGTTTTTCGCTACTACTTAAATCTCATTCGAGGTCTTCCAAATTCTCAAAATGACCTTACCTGTCGGTCGCCTCCCGTAATAATTACTAACTATAAGGCCTTCCGTTGCTGCTATCCAATTAAATTTTCCCACGACAACTCTCCTCATAAAGTTTTCATGTCTCGAGATGTGTGCGATGCAATCGTTACGTCTACTTTTCAGAATTTTAATTATATTTCTCTTTTTAGAACCTCTGAGATGGTGACTCTCCCTCCCCATTTTTCCTTCAACGTTCTGTAACACCACATTTCAAATGCTTCCCGTCTTTTATGCTCCTGTAAGCATCCATAACTCACTGCAATGAAGAAGCATGCTCCATTTCGAAAACAAAATCCTCAAATTGTCCATGCACCTTTGCGATTTTACGGAATTGGTAATGTATCCATTTCCTTCTCCTGTCTCCTTTCTGTAAGCCTTAGAAGCTTATGAAACAGTTTCGAAATGAGATCATCTATCTCAGTTCGTATGACGCATGAGCCAGTCACTGTTAATTTTCTTGTGGACTTGACTCGTTCGTGTCGGGATTTAGGCAAAGGAAATTTCCAGCCCCCATTTAAGAAATGCTCTCCAATTTTCTGGGAATATTTTGTCTTTCCCAATTCGTTTTTTTCTCGCTATATCCATGACCGCAATGTAAAAAAAACATGATGATTAACACTGAATAACATCTCTCTCACAACTGTTTTTCTTCCCTTGATTCCTACTCCTTCGCTACTCGGCACCTTTATTATGCTTTTTTTGCGGTTTAACTATAATTTTCCCGAGTGCGCCGAGCGTCGATTTCACCACAAAATGAGGGACGGGAGCTCCTCCCGCTATTGCATCATTTGACCTTGATCGCTATGCCAGTAGACACTTTAGACCAGTGGTCCTTAACCTTAACAGCTGCTATTAGCACCCCTTGAATTCTCAAAGTTTGTTCTTTCACCCACTTTAAAAACATCGTATTTTCATTCATGGAGGAGAGGAATTGGGCTCTCTGCAATATAAAAATAAAACTGATGTATTAGGTATACTTAGTAATAATTTTTTTCTAAAATATCAATGTACAATAATGTATTACAAGCTCTGCGAAGCAAATAATAATTTTGTTCGGTTGCTGCAACGGTGTATATAATACTAAAACTCTGTATTAATAGAGAGCTTTATATAATACTCCGTATCTTTTTATCGTAACGTGTGTGGAGAAGCTTCTTGCTAACCACGTGCCTTAGCACCTCGGGTTGAGACCCACTGCCTCAGATCCTCCTCTCCTTAGTTTAGTAATACTTCGGATTTTTGGACTTTACAATATTGAAATTTTAGATGAAAATCTGGTGTGCTAACTTTCCAGGCTTATTGGTTTTTCGTGGAACTGAATAATATGTATACATATTTAGTACCAGGGAATATATCTTAAAAGTCATCAGTTATCAACATGGGCGAGTGAATATTACTAATGATGGCCATGTGATTAAAAATAAATCATCCATCCAATTCTATTCTCACTTTATTACCAATTATATGCATGCATTTACCCGTCGATGCTATCAGGAAGTAATTAGCCTCATTTCAGCACATAAACCGTCACTTTAAGTGCAAAAGTATATGCAGCGTCAATTTTCAATTTGGAGGGTGTGTTCTATAACCATCAGTCATTATATTTTTAATATTATTGTGAACTTCTTCATCAGGATGTTTGTTAACATTTGCAGAATAACTTGACTTACATCTTGCCCTTCTCCGCCATAGTTGTCTCTACGGGTTTTTTGAAAGCCTTAGTTGATATTAATTTCGTGTCACGACGCGTCGTGACACAAAATTACGTTGAAGTCACGAAGTGTCGTGACTTCGATGCAAATGGAACATTGCTAATAGGGTCCGTGCAAGAGTATTTCTTATATTTTTCATATAATTGTACACTTAATAATATGCACAAGTATTCTTCAAGGCGGTACAGGAAGCAAAAATAGCGTACTTTAAATTTTATATGCCACATCGATAGAAAATAACTTTACATCTCTGCACCGGTATCTCGATAGTGAATATGAACAGAAAAAAGTAGGAAAGGGGAAATGGTACCAATTTCGCTGACGATTCTGCTTCGTGTCGAGCCGTACTGCTACAGGATTTAGAACACTGGAGAAGCTGTTCAATTTTCCAAAAGATTCTGAAATGAGGAATATCGAACGACTTCGATATGTATCGTTTGCCCAACATTTTCGGAAGACTGATAGATTTTTAGCCTCTAAAATAAAAATAAACGCGATTTTGTGCTAATGTTTCGATTTTAAAAAAGCACTAGATCCGCATTCCATGAATATTTGAAAGGGAACGTGGAATATTTTCACGAAAGTAAAAACTTCAAGTGCCTTTATCAACTATTACCGATGAATTCGGCTGGGAACGCTTTCTCACGCGACGTCGGTTATGCATACCTCAGAGCCCGATCTCCCTCCCCGACTTTTAACGGAGGTTCGCGGTCAGTGTCGTGTTCTCTTCGTCCCCTCCGACCCTTGTAAGAGCGCGACCGTGAAGCCGCTGACTAAACACGGGGAGAGGGGGAGAGAAAGGAGTGGCATTCCCTGACCGCGAGGCCACCCCCATTTCAATACGGAAGGGGGACACGTGCGGGCTAGAGAGCTTGCGATGGGGGTGTGTGGGGATGTGTTTTTTTTCTCCTTCCCACCTGGAAGCACGTTTTTCTTCGCGAACAGTCGAAAGCATAAATTTTAATGAAAGCGAAGGGGTTTTAATTACGCCTTTCCACGCCGTCGTCCGGTGCATTTTTTACGCTGACGCAACAACTTTCCGGTGAGAGGGAAAGAAGGACGAGCATAGCTTTTGAAGGAGGTACTCATCGAGATGACCTATCCGCAAACCTACATATAATTACGCATCCCGTACATTCTTCATTTTTAACGGTATTATTCAATCTTGTCGCCCGGTTCCTTTCCTTAACCATATTTTATATCTTGGGGGTGACGAAGCGCTTTATTATTGCGCACATTTGAAGGATGCTCATTAAAATAGTGAGGCATGGACGATAACAGCCGAAGCCTGCCTCGGTAGTCAGGTCGATGACGTGCCAGCCAGACAACCGAAAGGTCACGGGTTCGAATCTTGACTATGGCAATGTTTTTGCGTTTGTCTGAGGATTGAAATTGAATTAGACAGGGCGGTAAAACCATAGCAGTTGGATCACTTAAAAACCGAATTCTGCCAAGATTATAGCCGCATAAAAGATAAGACAGGAAGCGTTTTAAATGCATTACAATGGAAAAAGTATGAAACAAACGGGTCTGCTAGGAATGTACCAACCTAAGAGAGAGATTTAAATAAGTGCGACAAAATAGAAATGTAATGAAAAATTTGAAAAGAATATGGGAAAAATATAATTGAAACATCTTGGAGCATGATGATTTCACGGAAGCGGTCGTCCAGGAAATGTGACAGGGAACAGGCATGCTGATAATTAAAGAGATGCTGATAGTTAAAGATGCTGATCATTAAAGAAACGCAAAGTTTATCTATATCATTGCTTGATCACCATTTCGGCTTAAGTTCTGATATGTGATTCATTGTTATGAGTAATTATGCGTGCATGGGACTCATAAATGTTTTATACCGCCATCCCTGACTGTAAGAAAATTTATTCTCTTCGTAAAGCAATTGTAAGTTTTACGACATCTATTGAATGGTTTTCATGGCTCACGATGCTCTGTTGAATTCAAGTTTGGTGTCACTGCGCCCGGTATTTAAATATCCCTCCGAACGAATTATATTGCTATCATGACTTTGTTTAGATTGTTTGTTCACTCAGAGCCTTGAAAATCACACTCTTGATTGGTTTACTGCAATTAAGTTTTGTTGATTCATAAGTGAAGAATAAGGAAAGAAATCGCTATTAACGCTGGCTTACGGTTTAAGCATTCTCTGAAGTTATTTATACCGCATTAGTTGCATTAAAACTATCGTACAGTATTAGTATTGTACGCCTGGTGAATAGCACCCTTTGCCACTAATCGTTTAAATGGCTTGCAAGTGCTACTACGTAACTGTAGATGTTAATGTTGATAAATTGAAATGTATCAAGCTTGACTTGATAGAGGTTTGCCGATATTCACATATGAAATGAGAGACATAGCTATTGTTTCTTCGCACGAACGTCGCTGCCTAATAAACCCGTAGGAAGTAACTAAGTGTATTATTTTAGAAATTATGAACTCTGTGGAAAGTACCTATTAGGCCGTGTTTGAAATCGTAGTAGTGTATATTACGTGGATAAAAAGGAATTCTTGAATCCACGTTCCACTTCCACTGTGTACCTTTCTGTAATTACTATTAAGTCTTATCTGTCTGTGCTGACTGTATAAATGCTTCTGTAGTATCAGCCATGAACTAATGGCGACGGTACGTGGTAACCAAGGAGGTTAGAATGCATTGGAGAGGAATCGCAGCTGATTTGAGACGCCAGCCGCCATCTAGGTAGGCACGGGCATACGGGCTTCTTACTCAGTATACTCGTACAGATGACGTTCTTTTTGCACGAGGTAAAACATTGAGTAGTGCATTCAATAATTGAATTAATTTTTAAAATTCATCAAAGAAGAAAGTGCGCAATCATGTAAACAAGCGCCAAATATGTAGTTTAAATAGGTTAAATGAACTATTACCTCATTGAAATATCCTTAGAAAAATTTACTGATGCCGATGCGATGAAATTTAGATAAGATTTTAGTGTTATTTATGTTTTAGTACACATACAGTCCCGATAGAAGGCCGTATAAAATACAAGGTTTTGTGCGGAGTGGGTGGGGCCTAATCTTTCCCAAGAATCACCATTCTGGCTTCATTGGTACACATAGGCTACCATACCAATGCCTCCTCCATTACATTCTAGCCTCCTTGGTGGTGAGAGTCAACAAATCCCTACGACAGAGACCAAGGGCCATATACATATTTTAGCTACAGTCTCGCTTCTACTGCTTACGTCATAAAATCCCTACAACCAGTGTCGTTGAAGTAATCTTCTCAGCGTGACGCATATGTTTCAGAGTATGGCGCAGTCACATTCAGAATCCCAACTACAGTCTCACCTCTACTGCTTTCGTCATAAAACATCTATCACGGGCTCAAAAGGGTGAACACAAGCACCTCTGAATGGTTGGATGCGGTATACAGCGTGGGGCTAAGAAATAATACCAAATTTGCAGGGTAAATCTGCGCACGAATTTGACTAGAGGCATTGATTTTAGGACGTAATCAGTAGAAGCGAGACTGTATTTGAGATTCTGAATATGGCCCCTAATGCATGGGAGGAAAGGCGGGCAGGAGGAAGCGGGCCACTCGATAGCAAACCAGCCAAAGACACGTTCATCTCTCGGACGGACGATATCTCCGTCGCTTCTCATGTGTTTCCCTCTTTACTCCTCCTTGCTTTTCCTCACGCTTGACTTCAAAGCGTCCTTTTCTCATGCATCGCTCCGGTGAGTGTGGACGGTGTGGACTGTCCCGGACGGGCTTCTGATCGCGCGAGCGCGGCGCAACTCGGCCGGAAACGCTGCCGGAAGTATTGGCGTGAGCAAAATAAGGAGGCGCCTTACGACATCTGGTGATGTAGCCGGACATTTCAAAATCTCGATCTCTACAATGGGTCTCTCCTATCCACGTAATATTTTCCCCTACGTTAATGCAGAAAAATTATACATATTTAAACGTATCTGTCGAAGTCATTCTTCAGAGCATGTTCTCATTGCATGAATTATTTAAAGTTATGGTTTCAGGCGACATTTGTGGTATAGATTTGTAATTAAAATGAAAACTTTTAACCTGTAATTCCACAGATATTTTTTTAATTTTGAAACGACCCGGAATTCGACAATCACTTCTAGTGAAACAAAACATTCCTGTGGAATTGCAGGTAAAAAAAAACAAAATTATGATAAGGTTATCGAAGAGACATGTTGAGCATATGTTTAGTTGAGTTGACATGTTGAGAGACATGTTGAGCACATTGTAGTCAGTTCAATCATGGGGCATTTGGATAGTCAGGGATTACTCATAAACAGCCAACAAGGGGTTCCGGAAAGGTAGATCTTGCAAGACACAATTAGCTTCATTCGTACAAGATATTTTAGTCTACGGCGAAAACAGTACTGAAGTTGATGCGATATTTTTAGATTTTAAAAAGGCTTTCGATAAAGTTCCTCATGATAAATAGTCTTGAAATTAGAGAGTTTTGGTATAAATAATGACGTTGTATGTTGGTTAAAAGAATTTTTAAGTGGGCGAGAGCAGAGGGTTGTCATAGATGGTATCAGTTCGGAGACAATAAAAGTCAGAGAGAACAGAATAGGCAGCATAGCAAAGGGATAGGTAGGGGAAGTATTTTAGAGTAGTCTGTAGTGCATGAGGCATGAATTAATCCCTTAAATACTATAAATACTATCAATCTACGTGCCTGAGACCCTATAGTTTCTTGTTGCATGTCGGTAGTGCATGCTTGGTGATCTTCACCCCCTGCCACACACCCTCGCGGTGGCTTGCAGGGTATCGTGTAGATGTAGAAGAGACCATATTTTAAGGCCGCTAAATTTTAATGCCTCTAAATAGAGGCTTCGATAGAAGTACAATGTTTGTAATCGCTTAACGGCTAAGGTTGTATTGACCAACTTAAACTAAATTCTTAAACCAATGGCAAACTCAACTTAGACTATCGAGGAGGTACCCGAAGTCACTACCAGTCATAGGTAGGCTTTGATTAACAGTAAGTACTTCCATGCTGTAAGAGAAACTTAACTTTGTATTTTTCCACACTTTTATTTGAGACACCCTACCGGTTTCGACACTCCCGTGTCATTCTCAGTTTTACGATGGAGATTGGCATTAATAACTTAAACTCTCTAGATTTAACTATTTCGCTCAATAATGGCAATCACTATTTTTCAATTTATCGAAAAAGCACTTATTCCGATGCCATCATTCCCAAGGACTCAAAACACCATTATTCTCATAAACTGGCTGCTTTTCACTCGTTTTTAAATCGTTTGACTTCTGTTCCGTTGACAGGTGAAGAATTTAACAAAGAATTGAATACAATTAAAATCTTTGCGATCAGGAACGGTTATGAGTCTTCTCTCATTGACAAGCTTCTCAAAAAGAAAACAAAGAAGGTTGACCACCTCATCATTCACCAACCTTTCTCAAATTGTTCCCCCAGACAAGAAAGGGACGAAGGTGCCGTTTATAAGCAACTCCATGTCCAACAGTATTTACAGAATATTTCGTAATGTAAATTTGAGGCCTTGTTTTTATTCTAGAATGACCATTGGAAATTTACTTTTTAATTCTAAAGATGTTTTTAATCCTTTGGAAAAAAGTGGAGTGTATGTTTTAAAATGTGATACTCAGGACTGCAATTGTTTTCATAAAGGTCAGACGGGTAGAAGTTTTAACATTAGGAAAAAGGAACTTTTTAATTCTTGTATTCATGGTGGCAACAAGTCAGTCTTTGCTTCTCATTTATCTGGTTTTAATCTCATGTCTGATTTTAGAGTAGAGATTTTAAATGTTCATGATAAAGGTGCAAAGCTGGATTTCTTAGAAAATTTTGAGATTGTATCTGCTTCCATTGTTTTGGGACCAAAATTATTAAATGAAATTGTACACTTCAATCTATCCCCATTGTACCATGTTCCCGTTCCGCCTTTAAAAAGCATTTCCCCGTCATTCTGACCTTCAACACATACCATCTAACCTTCCCACTCCTGCAGTTTATCCCTCTTGGAGTATATATACTTAAGGGCTTACCACCGTGCACATATCAGAACCCTTGACAATGACACGGGAGTGTCGAAACCGGTAGGGTGTCTCAAATAAAAGTGGGAAAAATACAAAGTTAAGTTTCTCTTACCCTATGTCAATTTTTCACAAAGTACCGCCTTATTCAATTCAATTTATACTTCCAATGTTGTACGCAACACCCATCTTTGTCATGCTGTTTACTCTGGCTCCGCATTCTTTCTCCGTCTCATTTTTTCATCCAAACAGACTACACTCCTCCTCTCTTTTTCCCGCTTCCCTAATGTTCCCTCATCTATCACCTCCTTCAAAACACCATCTCCCATTATTGTCCGAGTCCATCACAATATTAATCCGGAGAAAGATTGATGGATCTAGTATCCCTATTGCCTGCCACAATAGTGTTTGTGAACTGACACTGGCGCTTGATGGACCTCCCCGATAGTGTCAGACTCAGAATGTTTGTTACCACAGCAGGATGTTTTTACATTTTGTGTCCTGAAAATATTTTCATGTTGCTGAATTTTTAAACGAAAAATTCACAGCGATCTCAACTAGCTCATCTAAAATAATAAAATTATTGCGAATAACGGAAAGTATGAATTGATACGGAAAGCTTTTTTCATCCTGTTTCAAATAATTGACGATTAGTTGAAGATTAAACCCAAAAGCAGTAGCCTTCAAAAATGGACGGGGGCACAGGAATATGAGGTGGCAAAGAAACAGGTAAATTGGAAGACAATACAAGGAAAAAGGGCAAATGCACGAAAATTCAACCGCAGAGCAAGGATAAAACAAATAAATGAAGCCACACACACACGCAAATACTCAATCGCTCGGGTTTCTCCAAAGATCTTTGGTACCGATGTTTTTGTGCACTAGACTCATCACTTATCTATATAACATACATGAGTAATGCCGTTGTTTATTAATTATTTTTATACTGTATTTAATCGGAAGTCAAACGAAGAAGTCTTAAGAAGTGTGGGAAAGAAGAGATGTCTATTAAAAACCTTAAAAAGAAGACGGGACAACTTAATAGGCCACATCTTAAGACACGATGGCCTGATGAAAGCAATCGTCGAGGGAAAAGTGAACGGGAAGAATGGAAAAGGCAAGCCTCGTATGAGGTATATGGAGCAATTTGTGAAGGATGTAAAAGAGAGGAACTACGTCAATATGAAGAAGTTGGCCGGTAGAAGAATCGAGTGGAGGGCTGCGTCAAACCAATCCTAGGGTTGTTGACCCATGATGATGATTTAATCGGAAAACTATGTTTAGCAAAATAACCAACATCACGAAGCGAGTAAATGATTGTTCGTGGCTAGAATTCTGGCATATATTTGAGAAAACATTTTAAAAACAAGAAAAATTAAATTAAAAAATAATATTCATGAGTTTAGTTTAGATCCAGTAGAAATGATTGGTTTTTGGTCATTGGTCATTGATTAATTTCTTCACTGTCCATATACGAAGCGAAATACAATTTCAGGAGTTTGGAAGAAAGAGCGCTTAGAGAAACTGAGAAATTTTTCTTGCATATTCTCCCTTTTAATTTCCAGTTCATGGCACAGTCCTTCCACACACCGACCATCGATGTTCTTCTTTGAACCTGAGTTCTGTCAAACAGTTCCCACGATATTAGAAAACATGGAATTTCCTTTCTGGGGACTATACGAGAGTAACGCTCGTATTTTTTCTTGTGCTTGAGTTTGTTGCTCATATCAGCTATAATGACTGCCAGGTCAAATAATAGTAGCTTGAGACCAGAGAAATCGAAGAGCATGTTGCAAGCTACAGGACTTGTCACCGCGTAACGGTGCATGTATCATTGGATTTCTTGTTTGGTGAGTTGAGGGGGAATATCCTCGGTTGCTCGGTGGCCGTTCATGTTGAACTGGAATCAGTGGCTTGACTTTCGAAATGAACGTACGACACCGTTGGTTTAAAAAAAATCTTCCCTCTATTTAATACTGTTCCTTTACTATTTGGTTAAAAAAACTTTCAGTTATACATTTACTAGGCTCGTGCACGAAACATGTAATTGTACGACTCTGATTTCTAAACAAACATATCGACGCTAAGTTTCTTTTTGCAACGTTATGGAGCAGTTCCACTAATGTAAGTGAAGTGACAAATCGTAAAGTTTATTAAATTAATAGTGTTAATGTAGGAGTATAATGTTTATAAATGGTTAATGCATTTGTTTAAATGCACTGAATCGTAATTCCATTAAGGCATGAAAGGTTTCAGGTTATACAATAATAATAAATGTATTCCTTTGTATACTCTTTTCTCATTAATTATTTAAAAAGATAAAGGATTCGGTGAGCGTTCAATCTGAATTTTTGCTGTTTAAATAAATATAGACTTTTGATACAATTATCATATGAAAAACTGTTACATTAACTTTGAATACATGCATAAGATGTGTATGAACAAAAAAAACGTAAATAGGGTGATTAAATATATTATTAAATATTTCAACTGTAATTTAAAATAAAATTTCAATATCGTATCGAGCCTTATAGCATTTCATAACGTATCTCAGGAATGTGCGAGAATAATAATGATTTTCCTATTTTTAGCAGTTCATTAAATAGTTCTGGCCACATATACAAAAAAGATCTAATATATATTGTTAAATTAAGTTTCGGTATCGGAACGCTGTAGCCTCTGTAGCTCTCTGAAATAGCTTATAACTGACAATTTTAGGTGAGCGGCCACCCTTAACGTGGACTATTTTTAGCACCTTTTGATAGTACATGTATGTACCTCAATGGATTCAGTCGCAGAGTGGTGGAAAAGAATTTTCTCAAGGAATATTCAGGAGTTAGTAATTTGAGCAATATTTTCAAATGCCTTTCAAATAAGTTTAGGAATTCATTAAAATGCACTTATCGTCGAACGCGAAATTACCAAACAAACCTCTCTGGAATTTTACATCTGCCGTGCATTCAATTCCACATTTTACAAACTTGAAGCCGAATCTATTGAATTCAACTCCCATTAGTTGCACGACCTGTTGATTTATGCACGCCATCATTACAAGCCTGTTGATTTATGCACGCCTTTCTCTTGGTCGAAATGCAGGGAAACTATTCAAACGGAGGGAATGCGGGACGCAAGAACGCGTTGACTGATAATTGAGTTCACTGTGCTTTTCCCTCGTATCATGTGCTTCGATCTCGGCTTACAATCCATAGACTTCCTCTGGCGTGGTTGTCCTCTTGAAACCCAATACATATTCGCTTTATGCGTGTTTTACAGTATCTGTGATCTGCCTTCATCTCACTTGGGAGCAGGACACCTCATATTCTTTAAGCTGCTAATTATTCAAGTTTTACAGCCTCTTTATATGTATTCTCTTTTTAAAAGATTTTTAAATGGATGGCGGGAAAACAGGCTACATCTCCCGAAGTAGGCTTATCTTTTCCGGTACCTTAGAAGTGGCATATTGAATAATCCATTGTATTATGTTAGGTTTGATCACTAGGATTAGACAGAGAATTAAAAAGTAATTTTTTTCGCATATACTCAGAGGATTAACAGATATTATCGAATTTACTCTATAGTTTAAGGTTTCACTTTGTGGAGGAATTGAATATTCTTAAAAAATAAACAATTGTACTTTTCCACAGAGGCGCATGGGTATGGGCACCGCTAAAATCAGTGTGGAATTTTAACGAGATGATCTTCATTCATGAAAAACCGTAGCATGCCATTACACGCATATTCTATTTGCTATCTGAAATCAGATATTGCTGGGAAACCACAGGCGGTATAGGTAAAGGAACTGCTCCCAACTCTGATGTCTGAATTTTATTCGCCGCTATGCTTGGCACAAGATGAGCTCTATACTCATACACCAGAACGATCTTCGGGTTGAACTCAGCGGCTCTATTGTGGAAGCTATTAAGAAAGGGATAGGCATTTACCCAGCATTTACTGCTGGAAAATTATTTGATACAAATAATCTGATTTTGGGTGTTTTTTATACGTTTCTCAGAACAAAGAACCTACGCATTTGATACGAGGCAATCGGGAAATACACCCTGGCTTTGTTCTACTATTTCTTCATATCGAACTGACTGGGCGATTTTTTCCATTTTCATTTCCAAAATGTTCAAAGTGTTTGGGACGTGTAATTGTTGGCAAAGACAACGGACTTTGTTTCATTTTTTCTTGCATTGGATAGTTCACGCACTGCTGGCCTATGGAATGTTTGCGATAGAGAGTTTAGGAAAGCGTATTTCCCGCGTATCAACCAATGAAATATGGGTTTCAATCGTATGGATTTATGGATTTTTTAAGAATATAGTACACGTTGGGCTGTATGATATACTTATTTGAATATCCCTCTGCGGTGTTAACTTAATGTCACAAATGTATTTATATGTCGGCTTGCGATATAAATTGCCGATATCGCATGATATCGATCTCTTTATTTTCCAGGTTTCTTCCGCGTGAGTTGGCAGGTCTGAAAACGGATTCGCGGGCTCTCCTGCCAGCGTCTTCAATTTGAAGGTTGTTATTAATCGAAATTGTTGTCAGAACTGCCTATTTTTTGCTGTAGAAACCCACAAATTCAGAGATCATCATCTAAACACTACGCAAACCTAAGAACAAACCTAGCATAGTGTTGCATATCACCTTTTATAGCGTATCGCATAATATCCTTTTTTTCCTCGTACAATTAGAGATATGAATAACGGTAAATATACCCAATACGAGTGTAGCAATGGATAGCATAGGTAGTTGCATGTTGGTGTAAGGACTTGAAGATAACCCAACTAACATCACGTTTTGGCATGCGTAGTTTGCTATTTTTATCTTTTTAAATATTGCAGTCTAGACTAATGTATTACTTTACTAATCCTTTCATGATATGTAGTGTATGTTTGGTGAGAATTCACCCCCTGCCACACACCTTTGAGGTGGCTTGCAGGGTATTATGTAGATGTAGATGAATATCGCGTCACGAAATATCCCTTTAACTGCCGTTTACAGCACATGATGCTTCAAGTGCTGTAAACTGCCGTTTAAAGCACTTGAAGCACCAAGTACAAAACCAGCATGCACAAGTGCAGCACAGATGCTTCAAGCATAACGAATTTCGCAGGCTACATATATATCGCCGTATTGCGCAGCCCTAATTACGCGTTATAACTTCTCTAATCCTGGTTACAAAAGTATCTCCGCAATACTTATCTTTGCCAAAGCTAAAGTTTATTCGGGGAATGGAAAAATTTTCAGCCCCCTTATCTCGAAGTATTGGGGTCGAGAACCCGCGCGTATTTGCATGCTTCCCTCGTTATTCATGCAGTAACCGGCGTTGGAAATGTAAATGACTCCCTTAGATGGCGTGGCCGTATACGTAGGTATACTATGTTCATTTTGTCAAAATCGTGTGCTTTGCGTGCTGAGAAAACCATGGCGCACCATCGATCTTATTTCGACCCCATTTTTATTGATCTTTTGAGGAGAATGAAAATATATGGATTAATTGTAAGGCATATGCTTTGCCGTTCACCTGAAATTTACATAATCATAGGCTAACTGATTTTATGATGGCATTACTCGGAATTTTTACGATGCAGGAATAAGCGGATGAAAATTTAAAACGATCAAACGATTTAGTGATAAACAGGAAAATAGGTACTGCTTTGCGAAATACGCGGGTAACATTCATAGATCGGTGCTGACTTTTCGTTTCTCATGATGGTGTGACAGATTGAAAATTGCTACATTGCTATCGCCCCGACACCAATATGGCCGAAGAGTTTTGTGTTCTGACCTCTCAGAGGGATTTAAAAAGATTTTTACATAATTCATTGATTTGTTACACTGCCAAAACAATTTCTCCAAGAATATATTCTTATTCGTCTGGGAAAACTAAGATATCACTCTTATCAATTCATAGAGTTTCAATTCCAAGATTGGTTAACATCGACCATGCATTTTTTCCTATTCGATGTCAGCTTACTTACAACTTTGTATTTCATTTTTCCCAATTCCGTCCTTATTTAACTCATCCACATATCCCTTGTTATCTCCTGTGTTATGTTTCCGTAGATTTTTGCTCAGTTATGTCTAAATAGTGCCTTAAATACTTAATACAGCTTTCAATATTCATTCTGCTGATAATGGCCCCGATGAGCTAAGTCGTGGAGCAATTTTGATTTGAAATCGTGAAGGCGATTTAGTTAATTGTTTATAAAGTTCCATTTTGTCATGTGTTGATACACTTACCTATGTAAATTATTATCATATTGGAGTACAAAAGTATTTTTCTTAGTTCTTAATTCGCAAGGATAGTGTCTACTCTGCTCTATTTTTGTTTAATGAAGCATGTATTTCAGATGAATTAACAACAGCAAAAGAATGGATGGCGCAGTCGCCTTTCACCTTAGTTCATAGGACCTCAGGTTCACGCACCAGTGCGGCATTATTCATCAGGTGGAGATAAGAACGGTTCAGGCCTCCAGAACATCTCGGTAAACGGTAAAGACGTAATGGGTAGATACTCCAATAATTCTCCAATTTGAGTGCTTATCGACCTTGCCATTTGCAAAACTTATGCACTAGGCTCACCAGTCAGATCCAAAGACTGGTTTTGTATTACACGCGAATCACGTGCCGAATTCGAGTTTTGATATTTTTTATTTGCATTTTGACGGAACTTCGAAGGCGTGCATTAATTCAGGATAAGGTTCGCGCAATGGGAACGAAAAGCAGAGAACTTATATAATCTCGGTCTTATGTTAGTTTGACATTGTCAACGGCTAACTGTCTTAACATTCTGTGGTAAAACTATCAACTATCTAAAATAAAGTGAGAGGTCACTAAGTAGACCTCGTCAAATCGAAGGTCATCGCCACGGTTAACTTTGCAAAACAAAATTGATATATGATGTAATTTAATCATGTAAATTTATTGGAGACAATAATGTACAAAGTTAAAACCACGGTGTAAGAAATGCTTTGGAAATCCGCAACCAGCGCACGTTCTAACGTTCACTGTCCAGAGATCTTTCTTCATCCTTTGTAGAATCCAATTGCCATCCATGAACATGTGGCAATGCTGGGTGCAGCCATTTTTATAGTAGGAAACGATCAAAATCCCCATGGCGAATATAATAAAAACAGCGACCTCTAACTTTGAAAGAATGCCAAATAGTTATGGCACGTGTTTACGTTAGGAAACTGAAAATGGATCCATGGTTGTAATAGGAGAGAAGCAGGAGCCGTTATCTTGGAGAAAGCCAGCTCTTTGGACACCAGCTGCCAGATTTTTCGAGTACCTGATTTTTATGGGAAACAACAGGTGTCACTGGGAAACATAATGCCACCCCACCTTAATGTTTGCAAACATCGTGCCCAAGGTGTTGATGGATTTATATGTTCATGCGCTCAGACGAACCTATTCATACACGATCTTACATGGCCGTCGGTGAGATCCTTCACGTTGGAAAGGTGTGCGCGGCCGAGATCTAAGTCGTTGAGAATAAAGAAGGGTAAAGTCATTCAGAGTGATTTTAATTTCCAAAGGAAAGATTCTGAGACATGATTATCCTGTCTCTTCCATTCCCATCGTTATACCTTTCCTCCCAGTCTGAAGCGCCTATAAGAGCGGAAACAGACTTGAATACACCCAAGAAGAGACAGCAATTGAGCAGAGCCCCATCCCTTCCATTCCTATCCTTATACCTTTTCTCCCGGTCTGAAGCGCCTTTTAGTGCTAAGGCAGACTTGAAAACATACATGATGATGAGACAGCTATGGTTATCATATAGATCCCTGCCCTTTCCCTTCTATTGCCCTCCTTGTACAGGTACCGATATACAAAGCCCTGCACTTTCCCTTCCATTCCTATACCTTTCCTCCCGGTCTGATGTGCCTATTAGTGCGGAAACACACTTGAAAACACTCATATAAAGGACAGCTATGGGAGGGAATGAGATATTTCAATTCTTTATAAGTCCCGCTCGCCGTCTTAAACCTCAAATTCAGATGAGAAAATAGGGGTCGATCGATCGAACAAGTTCATTGCTCGATCAGTTTTAAGGGGGACCGATGACCGTTGTGGCTGGAGTACATCTACATAATACCCTGCAAGCCGCCACAAAGGTGTGTGGCAGGGGGTGTGCTGGCAAGTCATTCAGGTCCGGTTTTATAATGTCAGAATAACTAGTTTTTAGGTTGAAAAAACTAAGCTTTTGCGTTCCTAGAGTTAATATTTATGTAAACTAATCATACATTTGATTTTTTTTGTAATCCGAAATCTGTAGCTTTTGTGATCTGAAGTTTTGGGAACCACGAAAGTAACATAATGCCTGCATTCACCGATGGTTAATGCTAATCAAACCTTATTAAAACTGGGCCTCAGTGTCCTTTGTTTGAATTCTGTTGGGTTCGGGTTCGCATAGTGGGTAAAATAATGGCTTAATATCTGGAAGGCTCGAGTTTGTGGCCCGGAAGTGGTAGAGGCTTTTCAATGGTATTTCGGTCCTCACTCGAGTTCTGTTTGGATAGAAATTTCAAGTGCAGGACTCCGTACATAGGAATGAACGTTAAACCGTGAACCCTCATGCACCTTTTGTAAACAGTTGGTCAATGACGACTCCGGGTTTCGCTCCAACTTTCATCAGTTCCCTGATAAATTCATTTCGCCATCCAATGGCATACCCATCCTAAATGGTGGAAATTACTCAAGCTGGTCGCCTCCCCCGTATAATTAATGTTTCTGCGAGATGAAAACAAATTTGTGTAAGACTTTATGAGTAGAATATTTTACCAAGAAAATGCGTGTGGCTCTGGGATTGTAACTGCCCCCTATCCTGGTGTGCAATATTCGCTCGTCTGTAGGATTGGTAGTGTACCATATAACTTATAGAATCCCGTGCTTGGAACCATGCTTTCAGTGGAATACCAGGCTTGGGAAGGATACAGAGGGATGGCAGTGTAGGTGGCCGCTCTCCGCAAATAATAATTTCAATATTACATATCGATTGACTGTCTTTTCATTGGAGTGGTGGGGGTAAGGAGGAGAAGACTCGTGACCGTCAAAAACTGACGTCTTGGTCCGCCCATGTACCAGGCCCTATTCGAGTACTGGCTAAGTCGGAAACCTCCGGATGTCTTGGGACTGAATTTGCATATAATGATGCGAAAGCTTTGCAAATTTCCACTCGGGCTAATGAAAGCTCTAATATTCTGCCATATTATTGGGCCCTCTTATGAATCACTCTTCCCCAATACGAGGGAGGGGACCCCCAATAAGAGAGAGGGGACCCGAAAGTAAGCATGCCGCTGCAAACGCGCTGAACATCACATTTTCGAGCGATTTGTCGACTTCGTGTACAAATGTGGAGTAGAAATATCTCCCGGGAGTACTCTCGTTGCAGCTGGACTCCGACACCACGCGCAGATGCGATCTACAATCCCTTAAGCTGTCCTTCGCGATGCGTCATGCGTCTCATCTGATTCTTTGAGATATGACTCGCGAGAGTTCAGGGAGCTCTCGAGAAACCTCGACGCAAAAGGAGGAAGGAGATGAATGGGAGGGCTCCGGATTCCTTATCCGCCGCGGCGGCAGACAGGGAAAGTTTTGGCGTGAGTCGACGGGAGGCGGCGCACGTGGCATGCATGGCATTGGGAGTGGATTCCGGTTTACAATTCCGTCACGAGGGTGTGACGTCTCGGTTGAATGCCTTTAGGATCCCACCTGTTCGGTGAGCGAAGTAAGATCTCGTATAACTCTTCCACGCCCACCGGAGTGTTTGGCAAGCCATCAAGTGCTTAATTGGAAGTAGATGACTCGTTGTTGCTGAAGTTATTTTCATCGGGGGGAAGTAAACAGATAACTAAAATCTGCGCGTCATTAGGATAGGTAGGTATTTGGTTAGAAGGTTATGGATTTTTTCAGGGTGTGGAGGAAAAGTGGAGAAAAACTAGGCGTCGGCACTGGCCAGTTCTAAACGGAGGTCGTCGAGGGATCCACTGTTAGGAATGGTATGTGGTGAATCATCAGAATTATATAAGAAGTATATGTGCAGTGGGTACCACTTCGTGATATGGACCCACCCTGTCAGACACGGTAGGGCTACCATACACCCTAGCGGTGGCTTGTAGGGTATTGCGTAGATGTAGATGATAGGCAGGTCGGCAACCCTAAGGTTACAGGCCCGAGTCGCGTCCCGTCTGGGTCATTGATTTTATATTTGTCTTAGGTAGGAGATATGGTCAATCTGTGACATTATGCAAGCAGATAGTTGTAGTTACTCGGAGAGGCAACCGGCAGCTCAGGTTATACGCGCTATTTAGAAAGGAGGGAGAATTTATAGTGAGAGGAATTTTTCAGGAAGCGGAGAAAGGGTGGAAAGAAATCAGGCGCCAAGGGGTCCATGGCTTAACTTACGGATGGAGTTCTAACCTAGATGTGCTCCCCAAAAAGCACAAGAATATAGACCGGTATGCCACTGAAAATGTCACTGCTGATATTCGAACTCGGGTCCTCGGGATGGAAAGCGATTATTCTAGAAACTAATCTGACCTGATCTTCGCGGCTGAAGCATTATTGAACATTCAATGGATGTACGTGTGACTAACATCAACTGTGGTCCTAAACACTAATGCTGGCTTGAGGCATCTCTCCATTCTAACCTTCTATCAACTGATCTTTTCAAGGTAATATAATTCTTACTTCTGCTAGTTGAGTCTGATGTGAATAAGATATCGATGGTGACAACTGCAAAAAAGTCAAAGGTGAAGCATTACCTATTGTTGAATTGTGGTGTGACAAGAAATATAGTTCTAAGAAGATAGGAATAAAATAGGGCTTTGCCGAAGACTTTAAAAGGAGAACAGGATAATCTTATCTGCCCTATCGTGGGATATGATGGTATAAAGAAGAAATTGTCGAGGCAAAAGGAAATGGGACATTAAGGCATCGTGTGGTGCATGCGGAGCAAGTAGTGAAAGATGAGAAAGGAAAGTATTGCGTAAATATGAACGGGAGCTGATATAAGAAGAATGTGACAAGCTGCGTAAAAACGATCTCAGGATTGCTGACTGGTGATAATGAGATAAGGAACTATGATGAATCACTGGAGAATGAAAATAATTAAAATCTCCAAGAGTGAAATGGCTAAATTAATATCAAGACCGATAGGCTAGAATATCAATATCACATAAAGTAGAACAGGGGAACAGTTAACCTATGTTGGAAGCGTTTTTGATGAAAATAGGTCAACTTGTGGAGATATTCCATCAGGAAATGAAGATATTCCTATCATAAGTGATTTTACCCTGCAAAACTATGTACGGATTATGATTAAATTCAGGAACCTCTATTCGAGACGTCCTACAAGGGTTGGGAATGCAGGTGGGGACTAATCTCAAGCCTATTTAATATTGCCAATACCAATTATTATAAATAAACTACCAATCCTACACTTCTCACTCCGTATTATTCATCTAAGGTCTTCTTTCTCTAGCAGGTTTTAAGAAAATCACTGAATAAGATCCTGCATGGTAAGAAAACCGTGTTATTTGACATTGTACAGGCTCCCTCCTCTGAATGGTTTGGCAGCTTCGTTATAATAAACGCGTGTTGGGCAATAATTTGTATTCGCCATGTAATTTATCGTGGTTAAAAATTGTACAGTTAGTTAATAGGCTTTGGTGAAGAGCTATATTCAGGTATGCGTTAAACTAGGAGAAACATCTTCCTGTCGACGTAAGCGATTTCCGTCAGGAGCCCTTCCATTCATATCCTTCCCTCTTTTGTGTCGAGGTATCTCGAGCTCTCCCTTCACTCTTGTCAGTCATCTCCTGCATATGCACCTCTACGTTTCCATCACTATAACTTCTATTCTGATACTGTATTGGCCACGGAAATAATACATTTGTATTATGGCTGGCCCTTCGCTATACGTAATTCGTCTCAGAATTAAGATAAAAGTTCCACCTTATTTTACAACCTTCAGTTTGACAGTGATTTTCATCTGAGTCTCTTATTCAGACCTCTACTTTATCATGATTTCAATTGTGACCTTATACAACTCCTATTTTTCCTATTATTGAAACTTTTTCTCGCGGCTGAGCTTAAAGCCACCGAGTGCGTCCACCGGGTTGCGGAGGGTGGATCGACCTCTAGATATAGAGTTTAGCTGCGAGATAAGCGAGTTTCCTCGTCGAATAAGCAGTCGTGGACAAAAAGCGACGGCATTCCGAGGGGGTATTTGGTCTATCCCTGGGTAAGGTAGGCCTTTAAATAATACAGAACCTGTGAAGATGACGTGACTTGGCGACGGAGGTCGCCAACAATTACGCTTCCCATCACCAGGAGGAGAGGGCAGCAGCTCTTTTTCACCTGTGTGAAGGTGGAGACTACAGTGGTCGGTACAGCGACACTCATTTCACTACAGGCGTGGTAACATTTACTTTAACCGCTGTAGTACTGCGATGTGGAAGGCAAGGGGAAACCACCACATTATTATCCCGAGGAGTCGCAGCTACTCCACTCTTTCCTTTATTATCAAGACGTGATGGCACCCTCCCGAGTGAAATATTCCGGAGGTAAAATAGTCCCCCATTCGGATCTCCGGGCGAGGACCACCCGAGAGATAACATCAGTCAAGTGTGATAGTCATTTTAGGGTAGGAACGTGGAACGTGCGATAACTTCGGACCTGCGGAAGACTGGAGAACCTGAAGATGAAAATGCGGAGAATGGACCTCGATGTATAAGGAATCAGTGAAAATAGATGGCCCGAAGAAGGAGACTTTTGGGTTAGAAGTTATAGAATTATTCACACCAGATCACTGAATGGTAACGGTGGAGTAAGCAGAATGCTCAGGAAGAGTGGGGGACTGCGCGTGAAGAGCTTCCTGCAGTACAGTGAAAGGATTATAATGGTTAAAATTGAAGCTAAGCCTACAGTTACCATTGTGGTGCAAGTTTACATGCCTATGTTGGACTACGAAGATGAAGAAGTGGAAGATGTCTACGAAGATATCACTGAAGTAATAAAACAGGTAAGAGGAGAAGAAAACATAATTAATTTAGGAGACTGGAACGCTGTCGTCGACGAAGGTCAAGATGGAAGAATAACTGGAAAATATGGATTGGTAAACCGAAACGAAAGAGGAGAAAGACTGCTGGAGTTCTGCACACAACATAGGTTAGTGGTTACTTACACATTGTTTAAAAATCACAACTGAAGAAAATATACGTGGAAGATGCCAGGAGACAGA